>CM055960.1:87518147-88718147 GCA_029490685.1 Schizonepeta tenuifolia | reverse complement strand
CTTGGATTTAAAATAACATATCAAACAACAAAAAAATTAATCTTAATTTTTGATCTAATTTACTAAACACCTATAATAGTTTATTTATCTAACATATCATGATAAATAATCTTAAAAATTTTTATCTTTAAATATCCTAACATGACTACTAAACGGGTACTAATTTATCTTTGAATATTCTAACATAGCTACCAAACGGGTACTAAGTAGATAGGGTCCGGGTCGTATGAATTTGAGGCTACTGGCCCACTGCATTAGAATTAATAAAACGGGCCGCGCTACCTTTTGGCCCAACGAATTGAAAGCAGCTCTAAATTATTTTCCTCTCTTATTACAGAAACCCAGCCACGTAGGATGGATCCCAACGGCTACTTTCAGACACCCAAAATTTAAATTTATTCTTAATTCCTCGGATGCTGTCGCTTCATACAACTGCACAACGCTCCATTTCCACTTCCAAATCCTTTTCTGTTGTTGCTTTAATTCACACACACACACACACACACACTAGAGAGAGAGGGAGAGAGGTGTGTAACAGTTGAGAATCATCAAACAAAAAATGGGGGAATGTGAGGAAATTCCGCTTAAATTCTTATCAGTTTCTTCATCGGAAAATCGAGATTCCACCGGGTCCTTGAATGGAGGGGACGAAGAGTTTTACGAGAAAATCGAGGCGCCAAAGTTTGTGGATTTCACTATGCCCGATCACTACAGCCCCGACGACCGTTATTGGTTTTGCCTCCGTGTTGGTTAGTCACTTCTTCAAAATTTGTCTCTCTTTTTCTATTTTTTGGCTTTTGATTTTCTCAGACTGGATTTTTCAGCTGGATTTATTACTCCTCGATAAAAAGTTGCATTATTTACATGGATCCGTTCGTGATGGATTTGATTTATTTCTGTTATTGACAATTTTTCCTTGTTTTCGATACATTTGTATGTCAGTAGACTTGATGATTGAGAAAAATAGAGTTTTATTTCTACAGTTGATCGCAAAATCTGAATTTTGTGTGATTAGTGAAGTACTTTTTTATGCATTCGATCTTTAGTTAATTAGACCAACGATATTTATCGGATGATGAGGAAAACCTATTCTATGATCTTGAGGCAGCTTGTTAGGAGTGAAGTCTAAATTCTCTCTCCAAACAAAGCTGATTTGGTGTAATGCTATTTTCTATTCTTTTAGTGGGTTTTAAGTGTTCAAATCCATAATCTTTATTAGTAGGATAACATCCCGGAAATCTTTATATACTAGTCTTCAAGAAGAAGTTGGTTTATGTTTCAGGATGTGATCATAAACACGAGGAAGAAATGGATTCTGAAGCAATCTACAAAAACTTTGTTCTTCGGGTTAGTCTTCTTATCACTGAAATCATTACTCAGTGTGCGTGTGTCTCTGGTTCACCTTGGCGCTGTCTTTAAATTTAATGTTAAAGTAAAAAAAAACAAAAAGAAAGAAGAAAGATCATTACACAGTTGCTTCTTCACATGTTGGTAACTGAATAATTCTCTTGTACAGGTTATGGCAGCTAGGAGTCCCAATGTAAAGCTCCGGAAAGCACTCGATAGAAACGCTTCAAGGTACATTTCACGTCTTGCTCATCGTCCTTTGGCAGCGAGAATCTGCATTTTATCTTGCTTCTTGAAATCACTGCAATGAGTTGAATTGTGTGTTTCAGAACGCCTATAAAATGCCCACTTTCAGCTCCTCCAAAATCTTCCAAGCCAAGACTATCGAGGATGGCGGTTATTTCATCATTTTCCAAGAAGATGGCTGAGGAGAAGAAGAAGGTTGTTCGACCCCTTTTGAAGCCAGGGTCTACACCGGTGACAAAGACGAAGCAGGTTGCTGCAAAGTATCTGACAACTCCAAGGAACAAAAAGTGCACATCAGAACAAAGTTCGTTTAGAAGTGTTCAACATCCAAAACCTATGAGTGTCGAAGTGCCAAAAGGTGGTGGTCGAGTAGTGGCGAAAGCTCTGGTTTTTCGTTCTCCAAAGAAGGCTATCAAGGTAAAAACATCTGTTGAGCTGCGTACACCCATCTCAAAATTATGCCAAGGGATGAATAAGCTTGAGATTTCAAGTCAGAGAAAGCGCGTCATGGGCTATTCATCGAAGTTAAGCAGTCAGAAGTTGCAAACTTGCAAAGGTCAAGAATCTGCTAAATCTGGAAGATCAATTAGAGCTAAGATCAAAGGAGAGAGATTACAACAAGAGGACTGTCAGAAATTGGTGGGAAGTAATGATATTAGGAAACAATCAAAATCTGGACTTAAAAAATCTAGTCATGAAGATGACACAAAAAGAAAAGTTTGTTTAGACATTGAAGGAAAAGACGAATCAAGATCCGAATCTACAAAAGCAGAGGACAATAATGGGAATGAAAATAAACCTGAAAACCAGTTTAGCAGAAACAATTCTTCTAAAGGGGAACAGAGTGGACTCGACTTTGAGGATGACGATGACAAAGAAAATGCTGCAGCCTCTGATGAGAACAGGTTAGAGAGGCTCTATGAATCTGTACTTTTGTTCTGTTCGAACGTGTTGAAATGGTACTTATCAGAATTATGTCGTTTGCAGAATACCAAACAATAATCCAAAGCACAATGGACGAAAGATCTTTGGAGTGCACGAGAAATGTGATCAAGTTAGGAAAAAGGTTTGTTTTTTGGAAGTGTACATGTCATTCTACGCGGCTTTGTTGCTGTTTAAATATATTTCTGATTGCAATCTACTATTGATCGTGCATAGGTTACTCAAGCTCAGGAGGGTTCCTGTGGTCCGGTGACGAAGCTCAAGAAACCAAAGGCCACAAACCCTAAGCCTTTTAGACTAAGAACTGATGTAAGGATCTATCTCCACATATATAGCAGCTGAATTTTGGAAACAGCAATAAAGAATTAATAAGACTGTAATTTCAGGAGAGAGGAATTCTTAAAGAAGCTGTCTTGGATAGAAGAGTCGACGGTCCAGCTAGTAGTCAAAGTGAGAATGCAAATGTGAGCACCCCAGGTGGGAAACTGCAACAGAAGAATGTCAATGATATTCAAGTAAGCACTTCTCCTTCATGTCGAATTTTCTCTCTATTTTTGGGTAGGGAGAAGAAGCTCAGACAAATTTGAACTTTTGCAGAAGGGGAATACGACAGTAGTTTTGAAGACTCCTAAAGGGCAGGAGAGATCAAAATCAGCAGCAGCTTCGACAACACCAGAAAACAACAAACATCAAGAGCGAAAAACACCGAGTAGTGCAATGCAAAGGTTAGAGAAGTTTAGAAAACTCAAATCTCCTCTTCCCAAAAGTGGTGCTAGGCCTCAGGGGTAAGCTCTCTCTCTCTCTCTCTCTCTCTCTCTCTCTCTCTCTCTCATGCATGCTTAACACTTATCGAGATGATTATATTCTCAGGATAAAAATGGATATTTTGATTCTTGCAGGCTTGTTTCAAGAAAACATGAGATGATTTCATACCTGACCCCTGGTAGAAAGCTCGACGTGATACACGAAACTTCACCCGAAGTTTCAGAACCACGGAGCCTAGGAAAGCAAAGTGCGAAGAGGCACATTACCGTTGGCGCAGAACCAAAGTTTCATAGCACACATGTACCACGGACTTGCACCAAGAAATTGTTATGATTTGAGTTTTAAAAGTTATGTTTGTTCAATCATTTATTGAATTATTATTTGATTCTTGCCATTGTTATCAGCAGAGTTGACCTGCATCGGCTGATGAGTGTAAAAACTACCGAGCCATATTATCAATTCTGTTCAACATATTTTTGATGATTCATTTGTAAAAGTTGAAATGATTTATGTAAGTTGTAGTAATTTGTAAGATATCAAGCTAGTAATCTTTAAGATGTAATTCATAATTTCAATATCCAACTTATACATTATTTTCCGAAATATGAAAATGCGCATTGTATGTCTTGCATTGCACACTGGCAAAGAGCAAATCGACATGAAATGTAGAAAGAGGGCATGATGATGAGAGAAGAAATTCAGAAAAAATCCGACATTGACAGTGGGCGATTGAACATTCAGGACAATAGTCTGTGCAATGGCTAAAGAAAAGACATGATTAGAATTTCCTGAATTCTATCAACATCAATACTAACTGTTCTAGGGAGCACTTCCCTTGATGATAAACTTCAACTTCTCAGTAGCAGCAACAAGTTCTTCTGATGTTCCTCGTTCATTCGCAGAATGCCCAGCATCTGGAACCACCTGTGGAATGGAAAATATTACCATCACTTTGCTCATTATATAAATCAAACAAGTTGTTTTTCCATCCTTCAATTTCTGATGCAAAGGTTCTTGTTTCCGCATCATCACATTTACATGCCAAAATATTCTAAACATCTCCAATCACGATGATAATTAAGAAATCAGAAGCATGCCCCGGGGTTCAGCAGAAATGTGAAAGTGTAATCTTACTTTGAAATCAGCCTCTGGCCAAGCCTTATGAAGATCCCATGCTGACATCATAGGGCAGCAGACATCATACCTTCCCTGCATTAAGAATTAGAGACTTAATATCATGCCATGCGTCTCATACTCTAGCACGATTTTCTTCTGGAGTGACTCAACAGCTGCTTAAATATGAGAGGACAATGTAAGAAGAACACCAGTTTGGTACCCAAAATATGAACTTAGCTAAAAAAATATAATGTTGCTGTTTTCTTTAATGCCCTAATCCAAAGAAGTTCAATGGAGTCCATTTAAGAATCTCTACAACATAATATTTGGATTCGTTCAAATTCTTGTCTTTTAACTACTGATCTGCTCCAGAAGATGAGCGTTAATGACAGAGCAGTTTTATAACTCTCTCAAGATATTAGGTCGGGAGGAAATCAAATGATACTGAATGCATAGTGTTTACCTTGTTGAGCAGGAATAAATGAGATTTTAGCATTTCTATATATATATGGAAAATCATATTCAGAGATTTATATTCATCATTCAAAGATACTAAACAAACCTGCACAATGACAGTGTTGATATGCTTTATTTTCTCAATATTTTCCAGCAAGTAGGAGTCCGCAGGAAAAAAACCTTTGTTGACAAAGTAGTGATTCTCAATCCTTGCAAAAGCCTGGAGAACACAGGAAAAAGTTCATCTAATGAAAAAAACAATTAGCCATTTACAAAATTCCTTAGCAGGAATAAAACTGGATGTAAGCAAATAGTATCATGTTAGAGAAACTAAATGAACAGAAACCATTTGTGAGAATCTACCAATATCACAGACTACATCACTATCATGTTCACATGAACTCAAACTGGAAACAATAATTATATTCTCGAGGATTACATGCTTCTGATGCTGGCGTCGATAATGTTAGCAGCCAAATACTAACATTACGTTATTATTTTAAGTACTGACATTATTTTCCTAGACTCAATAAGAAAGATCCAAGCCAACGACAGAAGACATCATTAACTTCTATAATTATGTATTGCAGAAGTTCTAGTCCCTTAGTAACTTAATTGTCAAGAACAGCACACGAATCTAACTTAAATACAACTACCAAAGATTACATGCCACTGTACTCACCAAGCAAAACTCATCATCATCTCCTCGTTTAGCAGTAGCTTCATTAGGGAGAAGATGAGCCGTCATCATTTCCCATTTGGTCCATGCCCTAGCAGCTGCGTACTACATTATCAAAACATTCAGATCTCAACAAGTATACTTTTAAACAAAATGCGCTCCAAATAAGATGTGTAAATTGCAGGTTCTCCATACAAAACCCACCACTCAGCACATAACTGCATCATGTGATTGAGACAGTAATCATTGGTATATCAAAACATTTGCATTTCAATTCAAACTTTTGCACATAAAAACACGGATAACATACATAAACAAAGCACTGATGGTCGTATCAATGAACCACCAATGTTTTCAACTCATTTGCTCGGAACTTGTAATCTCAGAGGAATCTGAATCCATGGTTTAATAAGAGATATAAGAGATATTCAGTAACAACAAACAGGCGACAAAAATGCTGCGCAGAAAGCAAAACAAGAATGTTAAGCCTTACCTGTGTCTCCTTGTCGTTGGAGTTTAACCTCTTGTGGTAGGCATCAATAAAACATCCTCTTTCACTTTCAGGAATAAGATCTCTAAATGGCTCCCAAGCTAGAACATGGTTAACATGAACCAATTTTAGAACTCCAGATAAACAATCAGCACAACCAAGAACATGAAAAACACTTTCTACTTAATACTACATTCCAAAATGCTTAAAATCAACAAGAGCTCTGTACATGCTACCAGCCCAACACAGAACTAGTCTAGTTACCATGTAGGACATCCCTTGATAACAAATAAAATATGCACAATTAGGAAAAGGAAAAGCATACCGTCAGGGTATATGGCAGCAGCTCCACCCTCATAAAACCAATCAAGTTCTTTCTTGCGCAATAGAAAAATGCCTCTCAATACAAGACCGGTGACCTTAAATACCACACATTTGAATGACAATCAACAACCAATTCAAAATAAAGAGCTCACTATTTGTTTTAAGGAGAAGTACGAAAAAAAGGACAAGCAAGAAACCTTTTCAGGATAAGATTCACTATATGCTAAAGCGAGCGTGCTTCCCCATGAACCACCAAAAACCTGCAAATGCATGTTGATGTAAATCAAATAAAGTAGCAGGCAGCCACCAAAAGCTTTAGAAAGTGATAGTTACTTACCAGCCATTCTGAAACTTGCAAGTGCGTTCTTAGTTTTTCGATGTCTTCAATAAGTTTCCATGTAGTATTCTCCTCCAGGCAAGCATGAGGTGTACTTTTACCAGCGCCTCTCTGAAAGAGAGTTATTTTGATAGAAAACATCACCCGTTTTTTCATTAGCTTTCTCAATCCTCACAAAAACAAATAACTCAAGATCACAAACCTGATCAAATAAAATGATCCTATAAAAATAGGGGTCAAAGAATTTCCGGTTAGTAGCTGAAGTTCCACCCCCTGGACCTCCATGGAGAAAAATCACTGGCTGCAAAAATGAAAGACTATAAGAAAGGCAACAGGAAGGTAATCTTAATCCATAATAAGTAGCGTATCTTTATCAGAAAGGCCAAAAAAGAAGAGTGAGAAATTCATTATTGCTGAACGCTCTAATACTACTAAGAAATGAAAGACTTGATCATGGTAAAACTGATATAGGCAATCAAATCAGCACATACAAAAATGACTGTACAAACTCTGCCTAATAGTTCGTTCTAACATCATACAGATAGCATCTCTTTTGGCATTAACACAAAGTTTAGTGGAAGAATACTGCAAAAAAGCTAGATAAGCAGGCTTCTGTTGATTATACATTCCTCTCAACACAACTCATGTGCAATGCATTTATCTATCAGAGACATCATTTCTGTAGGAGAATTAAGCATCAACTATGATAGCGAAAAGGGAAATGGATCATATAATCTGTCACATTCTTCAAGCATCTTATTTACCATCTCTCTTTACTCCTATATACTAGTTTGCAATAACAAAAGACAAGCTGGTAAACAGGATGTAGTGGTGACAAAAACTCACATGTCCATCCGGATTCCCGGACTGCTCATAATAAAGGGTGTGAATGTCTGAAACCTTTAGAAAACCAGTGTCGTACGGCTCGATATCCGGGTACACACTCCTTTTTACTTCAGGAGACACTTTGGTTTCCATAATTTCTGAGATTACTAGCTGATCACTCTTATAACTACGACTTTGACTGACCACAACTAGATTCCTCCTTCCTGCATAAACCCTTCACAGAATCAGCCGGCCAATATGCGCAATAATCCACTGGCAATCACAAGTTAACTATTTCGCAGTAAATAATCTGAAGATAAAATTTCTGCAATCAACCAATTTCTCCTCTAAATAAGCATAGCATAGACTTGCATAAAGGTAACATTAATTTTCAAACCTAGATAAGAGAATGCAAATCACACTAAGACAGAAGCAGCAGCAGAGCGATTTGCTGATTGAGTCAGTGAGTCTTAAGCATTTATTACCACCATTTATGAATAAATTCAATTTTTGTGCCTGCCGTAATGAAACCTACCGAGTTCCTTTTATTATTTCCAATTTTACAACTATCACAAGGAAAACAACGAGCATCGAGAGAGGGAGATACCTGGTGTTGTGGAATTGTTGATCGGAGAAAGAGAGTGAAAGGGAGAGAAAGCGCGATGACGAAAAGGAGTGTTGGGAGGTACTATAACATTAACGGCAAAGCCCAGATTCATTGGATTAGTATTTGATGATTACGATCATATTGAGATGAAATGCGGGTAAAAATGGTAGAACCTATTAACAATTAATAAATTTTTAATTATTCGATTCCAAATACTTATCTCATCCTTTCAGTTTCATCAGCGTGTTAAAATAGTATTATAGATTTTTAAGCTCTCTTCTAAACAAGTTTTGTCAAATTTTTTTAACATGAAAAGAAATATTCAAATTGCACCATGTTTATGTTCCGGCCACTTTAATCAGTCGTTTGGCCTAGATTAGGTGAGATTAAATGACCCAAATTTTTTTTCATGATTATTTTTGTCTTTTGGGTGAGCCAGACTAAAAATTTAAGACTAATCCTACATGTCGTTGTTCTTTAATTAAGTTACAGGCCGAATCTATCCAACCAAATAACATATTATATGACTAAGTCCTATCTAATCTTGTCTAATTCATCCAACCGAATGGCCCATAATTTGTCAATTGGCTTCAACTCTTGAGGGTGATTAAGTCATTTTTGAGAATTTGTGCAGTTACGAACCCGCTCTTAGCAAAGTTGAGGCTACTTGCACTCATTTTCACATAACTTGAGAAATGCCTACTACTATTTTATGTTTCATTATTGAATTGTGCAACAAATCAATACATTAGGGTTTGATTTTGAAGGATTTGGGCCCAAGGAGATGAACTATTGAGCAACAATTGCAGGAATGACACACAAACGCTTCATCAAGAAATGTGCAATCAATCATCTTATCTTACTCTTGAAATTTACTTTGATCTTTTTTTTTTTTGGATATCGTGGGAACCCGCAGCCGCTACCTTCGGTGCGCGCTGGGTAAATCTCGTTCCTTGTGCAGTAGCCTGCAAACCACACTTTCCAAGTACATGCGTGACATATTCGACCTGTAGAGGCGCTTAACATGAGACCTCTCAGTCTCAAGCGCTCACTTTTTACCATTAGACCATCTCCAAGGGGACAAATTTACTTTGATCTTGTCACTACATGTGGAGGTTTAATCATAAGATAAAAAATTTAACTTTTTGACAGATTTTCAGATAAAAACTTTTATAAGAATATAAGAATGAGATTGGCTTGGAGCTTGTAACTATTTTAAGCATTTCTAGGCAGGAGAGAGAGAAATTGGTTTTTAAATTAAGTTAATAGTACAATATTATTTTGCAACCGAAAATTAATTTAGGATCCGTTTGGTATTCATATGCTAGTATATCAGATATGAGATATAAGTATGAGTATGAGATATTTTAAATTGAGGGCATTTTTAATTGTTGTTAGGACACTAAGCAGTCTAAAGCCCAAGCACTTAGTTTTATTTTTTATTTTTATTTTTTGAGTGATAATTGATTAGTATAATCATTTTTTAGGAAAGTCTAAGCAATTAGATTTCTTTTTCTTTTTAGATTTTTAATATGATAAATTGATAGTGATGATGCTACTTTTTTGTAAAAAGATGTTTGGTGGATACAAGTCTTGAGAAAATTAAATAAGTCCGGTTTTTGAACTTTCGGAAAGAAAAGCAAAATAGTTTCGGTTCGGTTGGTTTTTTTTTTTGTTGTTGTTGTTGTTGTTTGTTTTGTTTTGTATTTTTTTGTATTTTTTTTTTTTTTTTTTTTGTATTCATTTTTGAGTGTTACCTTAGTGACAAACAGACAAACGTCTCAGTTGAAGGCTAGCTTCTCCTACGCAATATATACAAATGGGAGAAGAAGAACCAACCAAACACCAATTTCTCAGAGCCACAAAGACTGGATACACAAATTAAGGCTCACAAAAAATTCCACTTCCAATCAAAATTATCTTTTTTTGCACCTTATAAACTCCACACTCTTTCTCACAATATCCCTTTTCCATAACTCACAAAACCAAAAATAATCATAGTTTCCTTCTCCACAACCATGGAAGCTAACCAACGCATTGCCCGAATTTCTGCTCACCTCCATCCCTCAAATCCGCAGGTAAAGAAAACAAACAAACAAAATAAATAAATAAAATGAAGAATGAAGTTTCTACATGTGATTTTGAAGCTAAGTTTGCTTCTTTGTGTTTACACAGATGGTGGCAGAGCATAGCAGTCTAAGGGCGGCGGAATGCAGGGCGAAAGGCGGCGCCCCCGGCTTTAAGGTGGCCATCTTGGGAGCTGCCGGCGGCATCGGCCAGCCCCTCTCCATGCTAATGAAGATGAACCCATTAGTCTCAGTTCTGCATCTCTACGACGTCGTCAACGCCCCCGGTGTCACTGCTGACATCAGTCACATGGACACCGGTGCAGTTGTAAGTTGACTTACTAATCTATGACTACAAAACATGTTCTTTTTTTTTTTTTTTTTTCAAGAAAATCAAAATGGCTTCAATTCTGGCAATTAGGTGAGGGGGTTTCTGGGGCAGAAGGAACTCGAGAGTGCGCTGACCGGAATGGATCTTGTGATCATACCTGCTGGAGTTCCGAGGAAGCCGGGAATGACAAGAGATGACCTCTTCAATATCAATGCTGGCATTGTTAGGACACTCTGCCAAGGGATTGTCAAGAGCTGTCCTAACGCGATTGTTAACTTGATCAGCAATCCGGTGAACTCTACCGTGCCTATTGCTGCTGAGGTTTTCAAGAATGCTGGCATATACGACCCCAAGAAACTTCTCGGGGTCACCATGCTTGATGTTGTTAGAGCCAACACTTTCGTGGTATGCACATACTTTTTGCTAGTATAGTTTGTAGTTGTTGAATTATTAAAGAGTTGTTCAAATCTCAGTTGTATTTCCACTTGTGATAATTTGTGTATAGGCTGAAGTTCTTGGACTTGATCCTAGAGAAGTTAGTGTACCAGTTGTTGGTGGCCATGCAGGAGTCACAATTCTTCCTCTTCTCTCACAGGTAGTAAAAAACTGCACTTTCTATTTATTTATTCACTCTTTTTGCAGAGATTTACTTGAACAAGTTAATCTTGACAGGTGAAACCTCCTTGCTCTTTTACACCAGAGGAAACTGAATATTTAACAAAGCGAATTCAAGACGGAGGGACTGAAGTAGTTCAGGTTAAATCAATTGCTATAAATATGTTTCTTGAATATGTGAAAGGAAACAAAACAAGCCTTAACATGGCTACTATAATTGCAGGCAAAAGCTGGTGCAGGCTCAGCAACTCTATCAATGGTAAAGCTTTTGGATCTAGTTGTCGTTAAATTTATCTTAACGTGGAAGAAGAAAGATGGTAACTAACACACACATGGGTTGAATTGTGTAGGCATATGCAGCAGTCAAATTTGCAGATGCATGCCTTCGTGGCTTAAGAGGAGATGCTGGCATTGTTGAATGTGCTTTTGTAGATTCACAGGTACCGCTATCAAGCTTAGTTTGATCGGATTATCTACGTGCAGTTGCTAACGTGCACCTCAATGATCGGTTTGTTTCAGGTTACAGACCTCCCGTTCTTTGCAACTAAAGTACGTCTTGGACGAGGAGGTGCTGAAGAGGTGTTCCAGTTGGGGCCTCTGAATGAGTATGAGAGGTAAAAAAGTTTGTAATATCAAATTTACTGCATTGGCAAAAACTCTTAATTTACTGATTGCTGGATGAATTTTGACAGGGTTGGATTGGAGAAAGCGAAGAAAGAACTGGCAGCAAGCATTCAGAAGGGAGTTTCCTTCATCAAAAAATGAAAATGAGAGAAGAGAATCATGTTACAACATCAAGATCCCTTTTTAAGGCTGTTTTAAGTTTGTTGCCTCATAAAAGTCGTTAAGATGTCTGTTTATATACTACTCAGAAAAGTGAAACTGCAGTTTCTTTCTCTGTATTGTCACTAAATTGGCTACAATTAATAAAAATGTGAAAAAAGAAGAAAATCTCTACAGTTTGGTCATCCTCAACTACAAATGTTACACTAACTACATCAGATCCTTCACAACAGTTTACAACGTAAATGGATTAGGAGGCTGGTAAACTATAGGCATCTTCGACATAGTAATGTTGCCCAAGAGCATGCTCGGTGCCACAGAATCCTCTGCTATCACAGGATTGACCTGCACCACCCTCTCCGGGACAATCCTGTTTCCATCAACCTTAGCCAGCACCTCAAAATGCATCCTCACACTCGAGGGCCTCGTTCTCCATTCGGGGAAACCTTGATTATCAACCACATCGCCCTCTTTTAGCTTCTTCTCGACTCCAAAACCTATCTTCACAAAAGTCTGAGCAGAAACATCTGCCTTCAACACCTTAAAAGACCCTTCCTGATTTGCTCTATTACCTAGCACAGAGGATAGCAATGCCTCAAAACCAAGTAAGTTTGAGTTTGAGCCGTTGATGGACACAACGGGCCACAGTGTGCTAAAATGGTCCGGTGCAAGAAGGGCCGTGGCTTCTCCTTGGAGATCAAGGGCAGATATGGCATCAGTTTCCGCGGCCCTCTTCTTCGAAGCAGAGGAGAGCTCCACCAGGCCAGGTGCAAGGCGCTTAAGCTTGAGGCGGTTGGTGGAAGAGGGTGATGATGAGGCAGGAGATGTGAGTGATGTGGGGCCTACTATACGAAGGGATAGGAGAGGGTTATCTTGGGAGCGGGCAACATCTTGGAGGCGCTCGGCCAGAGTTAAGAGGCCTGAAGCAAAACCATTATTCGTTATATTGAGTGGAAGTGGAAGCTCGAGTGGATGGCGCAAGCTAACTGATCTCGCGCCTTTAACAGTAACAACAGCACCATCTGCTAAGATCACCTTCTTCAGCACACCAGCATCCACATCATGCTACATCAACAACAAACAACAAAGAACCAACAAATCAGCACAATCAAAAAAGAACAAATGCAATCAGCAATGATGCTCATGATCTCTTAACACTTTTAAATGAACTTACAGGCAATGATATTCTCATATCTTTGCCATCCTGAATCCAAAGTTCCATCGGACCTGCCAATTGGAACGGGGGGAGCACGGGCATCTGATCATCAACCTTTTGTTTCTCCAACAACCCATTTTCCTCGCGATTCTCCATTTGGAAAATGGGTAAATCGACGTATTCCCATCTGTTCACATCCTCCAAAAGCTTTAAGGGAAGAACTTTGTTTTCAATCTCCAAGTCGAATTCATATGCTACTGATTTCCCCACCAAGGCATCCCTCAAATCAAATCCGGATATTTTGAGATCATCAGCTTGGAACCCTAATCCCTTCACAATTGCTTCTTTCAAATCCTATAATGAACAACCATAAAACGTTGAGCAATTCATTTTATTTAGGAACCCTAGATTGAATTAGAATCTCGTGATTCATGTCAATTCACAGAAACACACAAAACACGCCATACGAAATCACACGCATAAATTGCTTGCTTAAAAACAACATCAAAATTCAAAAACCAAAAGCAAAAGTCTCGAAAAAGTAAACAGAATTAGAACTTACGGAAATAGCTTTAGGGTAGGGAGGAGGGTTGAAATCTTGGGCGGCCACCAAAGCGGTGGATTTAGAGAACTGAGTCGCGATCAGAACCAAACCGAAGACGGCAGCGATGATCGGAGATGGCCGCTTTGATTCCATTGATGGATGAAGAAATAAGCAAAATTCTCTGAGCAGAAAATCAAGGTGCTGAGGATTAAAAGTTTCTTCTTTGATTTGTTTAGACGAGAAATGAAATGTAGTTCAAACGGTTATAACCTGGCCGTTAACCGTGGTGATTGGGCAAAGAACGAGATGACGTGGATATGTAGTAGCCAATAGGAATTGAGAGAGTGATAAAGCGAGAAATATGATTGGTTAATGGTGGTAAGTTTAACGTGGTGGTCTTGGCGCGGGAAATTTGTCGTTTGCGTGGAGCGTTAATTTCGGATAATGCGACGTCGTAACGAAGTTGCAGGAGAAGTAAAAAAGGAGTGCACAAAAAATGGCTTCGCCCGGACTCGAACCGGAGACCTTCAGTGTGTTAGACTGACGTGATAACCAACTACACCACGAAACCATTTGTTTAAAGATAGCAAAATTAGAAATTTTAATCGCTAAAAGCGGTCAAACAATAAATTTCTTAAGAGAATCAAAGTTCAGATGCAATGATATTAAAAATATTTTTCCAGACAGTGTGGCCCTTCTATTTGTTAAATAAATTGATTTTTTTTTTTGTTGGTGCTCGAATTAACTTTTCATGTTTAGGCCCTTTTGGGGGGATCTCAACTTGGTTACGCAAATTTATTATTTTTTGAGCTTCTATAAGAATTTCCTTTGTAATCTCGAAACAACTTTCTATATCATTTCATTCTTCATATTGAATTAATTTTAAATTTCCCTAAATAGTTCCTTACTTGTATAAAATTAAAATATTAATAATCATGTTGAAATAAAAACTATTATTTTAACTGTTAGAACTTGAAAAAATGAATATTGAAAAACAAAAAAATTATAAAATTGAAATAAGGAAATGAAAAAAAAAACAAAAAAGAAAGAGAAAAATAAAAAATGTTTTAAAATAGAGAAACAAACAGAAATGAGTGCTACACAAGTTGAAAAACTACAAATTCAGAACTTACTAGTTTTCTTAAATTTCCTCCAAACAATGAAATATATAAATTAATCAAGATTGTGGCGGAGCCAAGCCCCTAACGATCGGGGGGGGCAAATTTCTTTGCCCCGACTTTTTTGAATTTTTGGTGGGGCAAAACATAAGTAATTTGATAAATTTGTGCGTAATTTATATAATTATTTAACTAATTAAGGGTAATTGCAAAAATTTGAGGGGGGCAATTGCCCCACCAAAGTTATGTGTGGATCAAGAACCTCCCCATAAATTATAAATCAAGTTTAAAATCCATCACAAGTCACAACTTTCGACGCTCGGTGTTATTATAGAACTACGGTTCTCGCTAAAATACAAAGTTTTGCATTAGAAGCTTGAGGATTTAATTGCATGTATGCATATCACTTAGAAAAGATATACAGTAAAACCTCTATAAATTAATATTCTTGGGACCATGAAAATTTATTATTTTAGAGAGGTATTAATATATCGATAAATTAATATTTTATTAATTAAAAGAGTGATTTTTTAAATTTAAAAAATTAATTATATTTAATATTCCTTTGTATTGAAAATAAATGAATTCATATATGCATGTTTCATTGAATGCATCACCTATTCATTGTAATAAATACATATATTCATGTACAAATGAAGCAATTTCAAGCAGTTTAAGTGAGAAACTTTGAAAATGGCCTGCATGAGTTTGAGTTTATGATAAAGGATGTTGGTTATCGCAATCAAATGAACGTCAATAACTTGTTGGACTATATATTCGGGTGAAAATGATGAATGTTCACAAGTTCAACGTTTAGAAGAAATTGTTGCTGACATTATTGATGATCCTACTAATGATGAAGTTGAAGATGATTCAACACTGTTGGAACCACTCACGCCAAAGGAAGCTTTAAACGCGACAATAACTCTTCACAATTTTTTATTACAGGCTAGAGAACTCGAAACCGGAACTTTTGAGTGCAATTAGAAAAGTTAGGGATGAAATCCAATTTGATTTAAATTTTAAGAAAAAAATAACAATAGATTTAATTTTTAGTAAATTAGCATGACCTTAATAATTGTAATATATAAGAATTATTAATTTATGTATTAATGAGACCTATACATTTATAAAGGGACTTTTTAAAAAATTATTATCTTACTATCTTATCGAATTTGATGATTTTTATAAGAATTTGAGTCGGGACCGAAAAAATTTATTATATTAGAGAGTTTATTAATTTATAGAGTATTAAATTATAGAGATTTTACTGTAATTGCATGTATAACTACCTATAGGCTATAGGCCTGTATAATAAAAGAAAACATTATTGATTGCCAACAATCAGTTAGGTTCGTGTTGTGACTATATAATAATAGTATTATTTTAGACTTCATCCGTCATCATAATTATCCGAAAAATTATTGTCTCGTATTATTATAAAATAATATCGATTATCCGTGGATCAAATTTGCAATTCGAACCTATCGCCATTTGAGATTCTCCATCTTTAATTAGTCCTTATCTAAGCTTAATTACTGCATATTAATTGCCCATTTGCAAAAGAATCTCACCTAATTATTACTTTGACTACTCTTAAACCTAGCTATCAAATTGTATCAAAAATTAATTCCACTTATTACGGGTGATTAAACTTTTTCTTGATGCATTCGCGTGGGTAGCTCTATCTTACGAGTGGATACCTTGCCGTGCGGTCGCTTTCACGGATGTCCATCTCTTCTTTGAAAAGAAAATAAACTGTCGTTAAATTCTTCCAATAGAAAAAAAAAATATTTCGGCAGCATTGAACATACTATATCACATGGTCAAGTAAAAGATGGGTATGCAAAAAAAAAAAAAAAATGCTTTAATTTTTTTGTAATGTGATATACACGTAATAATTGTTTAGTAGTAAGAAATGACAGTATTCTCAATATGTTGTAGAAAAAGAAAATGAAAAAGAAAGAAGCATAAGTTTAATCAATAGTTTCCGAAAAAACAAATTAAAACAAAGATACTTCTACATGTATGACAATTTAGTTTCATGTTTCTTTAATATATTGCATTCCGTCCAATATATCGTGTTATCTTTTTTTTTTCTTTTTTGATTAAATAAATTCTTTATTTCAACCGAAGCAAATCAGTACAACTTCTCAAAACTCTAAAACACAGCAACACTGCGTAAGGCCTCTAATTTTGCATGAATTTAACGAGCTTCTTATCCTTACTACTCGCCAAAGCAACATGGATTTGGCATTGACGAATGACTACTTCCTCATTATTCTGCTGTTGTTGAAACTTCCTACCATTCCGCTCCTTCCAAATGAAATATATAGCAACCGAAACAAGCATTAGATACATCCCCTGCTTCCCTGTATTGAAGCCGCATCGTGTGATTAGATATTCGCGCTCCTGCTCCCATCCTTGCTCCCTGCATTGCAATCTGCACCATCCAGTAAGAGTTCTTAACACTCGAGCTGCAAACGAGCATTGAAAAAACAAATGGTGAATGCTTTCATTCTCTACTTCACACAAGATACATTGCTGGTCACAATGAAGCCCTATCTGCTGCAAGTGATCACAAGTCATCATTCTTTCCGTCAGTGCCATCCATGTGATGAAAAGTATCTTTCGTGTCCCTCAAAAATCTTCCTAGCTATTTTTGGAACTATCTCACAATAAAATATTTTTCTCATACTCTTATTTTGTAAATTAATTTATATAAAAATCATTTCTGACTAACCACTCTCTCAATTAATTAATATTCTACTACCTTAATATGAAACCCTTTCTTCACTAACTACAAAATCAAACACTTTTTCTCCACTAACAACTAATTCAACAATATTTTTCTTAATCTCCGTACCACCCCTCCTAGTAAGATATATCGGAATTGGATATAAGAAAAGATCTGAGGGCAAATCTATACATCCATACTGATTAAGGTTGAAAGTGCTCAAAGAAAGTTAAATATAACAAAATATACAAATAAATATTGTAATTGAAAAAACACCCTCGCTTTACTTTTAGTTTTAGATATTCAGCCTTTTCTACATATTACAAAGAGAAACATTTAATTCTAAACCTCCGAAAGAATTCAATACAAGTGCTAAATTCAACTTTCAACTTAGATCAACGTTTTAATAAACAGTAATCGCGTATTAGCTTTACTTTTGCTGTTACCATGCCAGCTAGCTTTAGAGAAATTTCTTGTAGTTTTCCTATGTCCGAACTCCGAACCATAATTTAATTTATTATATCCAAATAAAAACTGACCACCGACAATGCGTGACAACTTGTTGCGACGAAGAGTAATAGTAAAAAAGAAGCTTCATGTTTTGAAAAATTAATCAAATTGAATTATAAACTGTAATGTCCCTTAATCAAAAGAGGTGTTTTCTGGTGAGTAGTATACAACCACTTCTTGTCCTATTATAGCACACCATTTTTTACTTTTTAACACAAAAATATCACACGATTATTGTTCATGCCACGCGCGGCACTGTTCATCCAAACCTTTTTTTTTACTGTTCATCCGATTTTTTTTCCCTTTCTTTACTGTACTGTTTAAACAAGTTTTTTTTTTAATTACATATTTTATTTTTCAGTTTTTTTAATATTTTCAGTTTTTTTTTAATATTTTCAGTTTTTTTATTTTTATATTTTTCAGTTTTTTATTCCAGATTTTTTTATTTCCAAATTTTTTAGTAAACATTGTCATTACGAAACGTAAAGTTTCACAATCATTACATTTCATCACGACAATATCTATTTTTTAATACGACAAGTTCTACTTTTTAGTCGAACGTTAAAGTAATTATTATAGTTGGAAAAAGTAAATTTTTTCACTAACAAACGTAAAGCTTCACAATTATTACATTTCGTAACGACAATGTCTACTTTTTAATACAACAAGTTCTACTTTTTAGTCGAACATTATAGTAATTATTATCGTTGGAAAAAGTAAACTTTTTCACTAAGAAACGTAATGTTTCACAATCATTACATTTCGTCACGACAATATCTACTTTTTAATACGACAAGTTCTACTTTTAATCAAACGTTAAAGTAATTATTGTCGTTAAAAAAAGTAAACTTTTTCACTAAGAAACGTAATGTTTAACAATCATTACATTTCGTCACGATAATGTCTACTTTTTAATACAACAAGTTCTACTTTTAGTCGAACGTTAAAATAATTATTGTCGTTGAAAAAAGTAAATTTTTTCACTAAGAAACGTAAAGTTTCACAATCATTACATTTCGTCACGACAATGTCTACTTTTTAATACTACAAGTTCTACTTTTAGTCGAACGTTAAAGTAATTATTGTCGTTGAAAAAAGTAAATTTTATCACTAGGAAATGTAAAGTTTCAAAATTATTATATTTCGTCATGACAATGTTGAAAAAAACAAAAAAACAAAATAAAATCTGGAAAATAACAAAAAAAAGACAATAAAATCTGGAAAAAAAAGAAACAAAATTTGGAAATTTTTTAAAAAAGGGTAAAAAGGAAAATAAATAAAAAAGAAAACAGAAAAAAAGAAAAAGAAATATGGAAATAAAAAAAACTGGAAATAAAAAAAAAAATGAACAGTGCCGTGAACAGTAACCGCGAGCGATTACTGTTCACGCGCGGCGGTGAACAATGAATCTGGGGATGTAAGTATATTGGTTGAAAAATCAAAGATGATGTGCTATAATAGGACAAAAATGGGTGTATAGTATAAAACTGATGCACCAAAACAATTGTGTAATCAAAATTCAAACAATCTCTAGTGCATAGTTGGATGATGAATATATACATTCAGCCGGCTTGATATATATATGTAATTAGGAAATTAGTGAAATGATTAAAATAGAATCCATTAATTAAATCTCATTTCAGAAAAAAAAAAAAAGCACTACCAAATCTTCTATAATTACTCTTTCTTGAATTATTTACAAGATATGGGCACGGCCTACTTTTGATTTAGTACATAAAAAATGCAGGATTTTATGGCTTAATTATCTAATAGCGCCACTAAAAAATGCATAACATAATGGCATCGTATCAATTAGATGATACTCCTAAATACTAAATACAGTATAAAATCAATAAGCTAATTGCCATTAAGAATTGGATTCAACTTGTCTGTTGTTGCATTAATTTGTTGGTTTAAATAATTCTTGTTACGTGCACACATATATCATATATATTGCCAAGAATTTAAGTTGTATTTGATATGCTTAATTACAGATAGGCTAGATGCGAGGTAGTTAGGAGGATCCGAATTCTTATTATGATATACGATTCCTCGAAGTTAATTTAATTATGTAATACTTATATACTAGATAGTTGATTACAAGGAAAAATATAGTTGTTGAGACTTGAGACATTTTTTCAGCCATATGAATCTTAAGAGTTTGTCAAGAAAATATTTCAAAAAATTTGAATCTTACCCAGCTTTATTATCTCATTATGCAAGTCCTGCGTCAAATTGTACAATTAGTAACAAAACCTTCTTTAATTTCTTAATGAAAAGATATGGAGGGAGCATGATTATTATTATTTTGAGATTATTATTATTACTATTATGGGTAATAATATTCGGTCACACTGTGCCCGACCACACAAGCTAAAAATAGTAATATAGGTTTTGAAAATGGAAATATACCCTAATTGA
Organism: Schizonepeta tenuifolia; assembly: GCA_029490685.1. Classification (NCBI taxonomy): domain Eukaryota; kingdom Viridiplantae; phylum Streptophyta; class Magnoliopsida; order Lamiales; family Lamiaceae; genus Schizonepeta; species Schizonepeta tenuifolia. The sequence continues at coordinate 88,697,732 of CM055960.1, read as the reverse complement.
GAAGCATAAACCCTAAGGGGGAAATGTGATTATTTCCATTTTTACAGTCAACTTTTCTTTTTTTACGCGTGTGGCTGGCCACAGTGTGGCCGACTATCGTTTATTATTATTATTATTATTATTATTATTATTATTATTATTATTATTATTATTATTATTATTATTATTGAAAAATTAAAAAGTTAGAAACTTAAAGAACCATCAAGACGATGTCGGCCGGCTCCGGCCAAACTGGGGAAGTAAATTCTGCATACTTGTAAAGTCAAATTAATAACTATATGTGGTAAAATTGGATATCTAATTGCATGATTGATTCGGACTTAACCCGACCCATTAACCGCACACAAACATTGACAAGGAATCTATGTTACCATTTACACGGCTTTGCCACTGAAATAATTTGGCCGGAGAGTCAATCCTATTAGTTCACTATTAAATAATTAAAAATTAAGTAGCCCTAATAATTTTAATCAAGATAATCATTTAGATCATGTGCCCAATTTGGTAATATTCAAATCATATATATGAGTCATCAAGATGTGGATATGGAAACCCCGAGATATGTGGAGTGAATGAAATTTGATTTGTAGGCACTATTATTGGTGGTTGAAAATTGAAATAAAATGTAGTACCCAAAGGCAAACAGCTATGACTATTGGTAAAGTTTTTCCACTAGCAATTTCAAAATTTTCAACGTCTAAAAAGTCTTCCAAAATTCTTAATAAGACACCCCTTAATCAATAGCTGCTTTACACCCTGCCTAAAAGTTCACCCATTTTCAGAACTTTCTTTTTCCATTTCCTTTTTTTCCCTATAAAACAAAAGGGTAATGATGATCGGTCACACGGTGGCCAGCCACACGCGCTAGAAAAGGAAAGTTGACTCTAAAAATGGAAATAATCACATTTTCCCCCTAGGGTTTATGTTTCCTAATTGGGGTGTATTTCCATTTTCAAAACTTATATTACTATTTTTAGCTTGTGTGGTCGGCCACAGTGTGGCCAAATATCACTACCCAAAATAAAATCATTAATTAATTAGAAGCTCATAGTATTATTGATGAAAGATCTGTTCAAATTATTAAATGTCCAAACGCCAGTTCACATCAGCAAAGGCCTTTGAAGACTTTGAAATATAATAATCTGAAAAAGATGCATCAAATCATATTAGTTGGCCTTATAAAATCAGCACATGCCTTATCAGTTTCAAGAAATTAAAACTGTGGTTTATAGAGTGGAAGGAGAAAAAATTGTGCAGTTTCCTCATATAATTACAAGGTAAGAAGTTCTTCACTTTTCAAACCCTTGAAATTTTATGCCTTCAAAGGAATTAATGTTGACAAATAGCATATCTTTTATTTGATTGGTAAACAACTCGAATATCTGTCACAAAAGTTGATCTTTATTTCATTTTTTGCAGGGCACTAATTAAGTATATAGAGCAATTCATTTCTTGGAAAAATCACCTAAAAAAAAATAAAAAAATCATTTCTTGGAGAATGGAGATTTCAAGCTTCAGAAACATAGCTGATTTTGTAAGTCATCAAACAAAAATCTTGAATTTCAACTTACATAACATAATCATCAAATTATTGAACTTTTTTTTATTTTTTACTTTAATTTCTAGGGAATGGATGATCCTCTATTCTTCCAGCAATGGCATACAGATCCATTAATGGACGATTTCAGCTCGATTGCTTCAGCATTTTCCGACGGCTTTCACCATTCTTACACCTCTCAGCAGCCTCTACTGGACTTTAAGAGGCCGGCGGAGGCGCCCCCGGCCGACGAAAGCCGGCCATTGAAGCAGCTCAAGACCTCAAACAACTGGAATTCCTGCAAGGAAGAGAAAATGACAAATTCACCCCCGCAAAGCACCTTTGCTAATAGCCCTATTGTGGGAGTTGTGAGGCCAAAAGAGGAATCATGGTACTCAACTTTTCCTACTGAATCTACCATTAATGGGAACCAAAACTATGTGCTGAAGCCATGTCAAGGGATCAAGAGAATTTGCCCTAACAGCAAACTTTCTCAAGCACAAGACCATATCTTAGCTGAGAGAAAGAGGAGAGAGAAACTCAGCCAGAGGTTCATCGCCTTGTCTGCTCTAGTCCCTGGTCTTAAAAAGGTAACTCCATCGCCTTGTCTGCTCTAGTCTCATGATCAGATCCCAACATGTACGTCTAATTATTTCCTTTTTTTCTTTTTTCTTTTCATGCATATATAGATGGATAAGGCTTCTGTTCTTGGAGATGCAATCAAGTACATGAAACAACTCCAAGAGAAAGTGAAGCATCTCGAGGAGAAGGCGAGGAAGATGACAGTGGAATCTGTGGTGCTAGTGAAGAAATTCGAAGTGTATGGCGATGGCACTGAGAATTCATCCACTGATCAAAGTGCTACGATTTCTGAGGCGCTCCCGGAAATCGAGGCGAGGTTCTGTGATAAAGATGTGTTGATCAGTATCCACTGTGAGAAAAGAAAAGGGGTTTTGGAGAAAATTGTTTCTGAGATTGAGAAGCTCCGTTTATCAGTTGTTAACAGTAGTATTATGACCTTCGGAGATTCTGCTCTCAACTTAACAATAATTGCACAGGTAATTAATTATACTAATTAATATTAATCATGTCTCAAGATAGATGATATTGGCTTAATTATTTGTTTTCCAAAATTTCTAACTGTGTAATATCATATCGAAATCTTGCAGAAGGAGGACGAGTCAAGTCTGAATATGAAGGAGCTAGTGAAGAATTTACGTGGTGCTGTCCTAGTATGATCATGCATTAATCATATCTATATATAGTTTAATTTGAAGATTAATTAATGTTGGATTTTGCTGAAAGACCTGTTGATTAGCTCTCCACCATTTTAGATGTCATCATCTCTAGAGTTTTGTTGTGGGGTTTATTTTGAAGAAGGGTATTTTTTTGCTCTTTTTAGAGTTTTTTTTTTCATGGTTGTATGTTTTTGGCCATGATTATATAATTTACCCTTCTGTTGTAAACTGAATTTACCTCATAGCGTAGTTAGCTAGGGTTTTCATCTTGGTGGATGCAGAGACAGGAATTTGTAGCAGAGATTAGGGTTAATTAATATTGGTAGTGTTTTAGAGACTTTTGAATATTCAAGAATCTTTTTCTTGATTTAGGTCTCTTTTCTATGTAATATGTCATTTTGTAATTTCGTTCAGTTATATATATATGTTCACGGTTTAGTATTGTAACAATTGTTTGTGGAGAGCAATAATCTTTTTGTTCATTAATCACTGGGGTCATTACCAGGGGCGGAACTAGAAAATTTCTTATATGGCCGGGCGAGATTTCATTAAAAATCCTGAACTTTTTCTTTGAAATAGTACAAAAAACGGTTCGGATTTTGAAAAATATTCAATGCGATTACTTAATCAAAATGAAAAGAATATCTAATATAATTACAAAAGTTTCTTAAAATTATACAATTATACTAGGGGTGAGCAGTCGGATTGCGGATCGGATTTCCAATTATAATAGGGGTGAGCATTCGGATTACGGAACGAATTTTTGCTCAATCCGAACCGAATCCGAAATCCGAATTTTCAAAAAAAAAAAAGGATCCGATCCAATCCGAAATCCGAACAAATCCGAACCGAACAAATCTGAAATTCGAACAATAATATCGGATCCAATCCGAAAATCTGAAGTTCTCTAAGAAAATTCAAAAAATCCAAAAATTTGAAATTAATAGTATAATTATTCATCTATTTAATTACTTTAAAAAAGATAAAACAATAAGATAATGGGGAAAACTTCTTCAATATTATAGCAAAAATAAGCAAACGGAAATAATTAAAAAAATAAGCAAAATATGTGAAAATTGAGAATATATAAATTAACGGAGGCGAGGAAGAGTGAAGACTGCGACGTGAAAGAAAATGAATTTTAGTTTTTAGGTTTAGAAGCGAGTAGATATATTAAATTATTAATAACTAATAATAAAACATAATAATATTATATATATAATTCGGATTTCGGATTTGTTCGGTTGTTTAAAGTCCGATCCGAACCGAATTTGAAACAAAATTCTGAAAAATTTGGACCCGAACCGAATTATATATACCGGTTTGGTTCGGTTTGAATTTTCGAATCTCGGTTTTTTTGCTCACCCCTAAATTATATACAAACTAAATAATAGTAGAAAGATTAGATATTAAAGATTGCATAGTACATTTGCTTGACAATTCTAAGTTGTTAAGTATGGATTTTACGAGATCAAACTCTAAGGGTGCGTTTACTTTAATGGAAATATTTATGTTGGAAAATAATGGACAAGAAAAGATGAGAAAGTATTAATATTTTCATCATTTTTTATCACATATTTACTCGGATGGAAAAAAAATTATCACATGATCCCCACATCCCTTCCCCATTTTTATGACTTTTATCGATTGGAAAATGAAATATTATCACACCTCACCCCAATGTTAATATTTTCCACAATTAGAAAGAAAAAGATGAAAGAGGGGCGCTGTTCGAAAGGTTATTCATCCTGCTCGAGAAAAATTAACGAACGCAGTAAATATTTGAAAATGATGAAAAAAGGTGAAAATATTCTTATCAAAGTAAACGCACCCTAAGTTGAAAAGAGATGTAAAAGAAGGTTTGTTTTTCTTTCTTTTCTTTTAATATTTATGTGTTGCTTGGTTCCTTAGTTTAAGATTTTTAAATAAATTGGAAGGGCAAAAATCTAGATATAATTAAATAATAATAATAATAATAATAGGAAAAATAAAAAATATTTGATTAGTCGCCCTGCCTTTAAATCAGCCTCTAGTCTCATTACTCGTTAACAAACATTAAAGTGAGGAAGGAAAAGAAATGAAAAAATCAAAGCTCACTTACGATTCCAATTTGTATCAATTAATGCGCGCAATATTTCTATCATTAGTTTACATGGAATGAATAATTTGTTAATTTGGATTATGGACCCTTAACATGTTTTAATTTGTTTTCGCTAAAAGTATCATGTCTTCCTACAAACTACAAATTAATTAATCTGAATTCTAATTTCCAGACACAACAAAAACAAACACATTTTGCAAACTTAATTTACTGAAAATAGTAAAATTGGGAACTGAAAATGAGACCGAAGTGTTAATAGTCGGCATATTATTACACAATCTATAGCATATGACAAATTTGTAATTAAAATATGGGTTTCAAAAGTTTGTCATTGCACAACGTTTTCAGTTTTTGAACTTAAAACATGTCCAATATTTTTATGATGAGTTCCCCTATTGCATTGTTTGTATTTCAAATGCCTAAATATATAGTTTCATATATCATTACAATTAGCATGTGATTTTGTGAAATTCCCCTACCATAAATCGATCCCCAACTCAAATTCTTCGAATTGTAGTCTGAACATTTTGTTAAATTTGACGACATTTCGGCAGTAAAACTAGAAGATTTACTGCTTGAATGTCTTAAATGGACTAATTAAAGTTTTATTGTAAAATTGTGTTAATAGTGGCAATTAAATTAAACATATCAAAACAAGAGACCATGAGATTTTCCATGTTTATAATCTTCAAATCCGGCCATTTATTTTATTTAATGTTACTCCCTAATTAAGTTATCATGTATTGCTAAAGATTAGCTAAGAGAAATTAAATATCTAGTCCTCTACTCCTACACAATCAAACCATTGCATAAGAATGTGCAAATTTATGAAGAGGACCACAAAAAGTCCCTTTCAAAACGAGACAATAAAAAACAATATACTTCCAAAGTATCACCATTTTTTCTAGTTTCTGGAAGCTCCTTCTGCTTTTCACGTTAATTAGTACTCTCTGTAGTCAGTGTCAATTGGTTAATTATAAAATTGTTAAGAAAAAGAAATACATCAAGTCAAAATTAAAAACAAAAAAAATATATTGATTTTTATATATCAAGTTTATCTCTCCGCCTATAAAAAAAAGGGTTTATTAACACAGTCGAAAAAGCTTCTCAAAGAAAAAAAAAAAACAAAGACGTAGACTAAAAGCTGATGCAACTTAAAAATGTAGATTAAGTTATAAGTGGCAGTTATGTAGTACTATCTATATGAAGAGACCGGCACAATCACTATCTCATCTTTCGAAAAATTCAAAGCATTAATTTATTATTCGTATGTATAAAACGAAGAATACACGCAAAAAAGAAATAAAAAAAATAGAAGAAAGAACAGATACAATTGGTGTGAACGAAATTTCCATTTAAAATTCAAATGGAAAGATTTGCATGATGATGATGATGCATACTCTAGCTAATTTCTAGCGAAAAAAAAGAAGATAATCATATCTTAATTATGGAATGGATGAACGGTGAATTAATGATCAAATATTATAGGGAAATATTACGACATCAACTTTTGAAATATCAATTTAATTAATTAGTATGACATAGGGTTTCACTTGTTACGTACAATCGAATTATCGGCAAACTGAAAAATGACGTGAGTACCGTAGTATTATATGTCATTTTTCTCTAGAAATACTAGAACGAAGTGGAAAATCTCAAGTGCCATACAACTTCTTTTTATGTCAAAACCAACATAAATAATAAATAATACTATCACATTTCTTCTTGTCAATTTTTTAGGTATGTGTTGAGCAAACTTCGGTTCTCATAAACTGTTGAAACAATGGATCCCATCTTTTTTTTTCCTTCAAAGTTTTTCTTAACTTACAGTTTTTTTAAAGTTTTTGGAGTAGTAGTATGTGTTATGGGAGGCAGATTGAGAATTTGAAATATTCGTTTGATTTTGCTCTTATATTGTTCATTTTAATTTCTATTCTGAGGGTGTTTTCACTTGGGTTATAAATTGATATCTTTAAAAGAAGAGATAATAATACAATGAGGTAGATAGGGATGATAATATATTTATCTTTACTCTCAAGGGGAAGATCACAATATTTATATCTTGTTATTTGGAAGGTGATGGATAAAGGAAGAAATATTCAAAATTTCATTTCTTAGGTATTAAGTTATACCTTAGGCAAGGCAAAAGGGCTACCCAAACTTTTATACATCCTGACCGGATTTTTTTCTTAAAATGAAACCAAATAAGATATAAAATAATAAATTATTATACTTCATTTTTTTTCAGTCCAAGTGAACACACCCTAATAGTAAATAAAACAATAACGTTTGTATCTAATTTGGCAATGCGAGTTTAATTACTCGGGTTTCATGTATCAATATATAAATAGAGTAATGATATTCGGACACACTGTGGCCAACCACACGCGTGAAAAAAGGAAAGTTGACTGTAAAAATGAAAATAATCACATTTTCCTCCTAGGGTTTATGTTTCCCAATTAGAATATATTTTCATTTTCAAAACCTATATTACAATTTTTAGCGTGTGTGGCTGACCAAAATGTGTTCGAATATCATTACTCATATAAATATTTGTAGAATTCTGGCAGTTGCTTGTCATTTTTCAAATGATCATGGGGTATTGATCAGCATTTAGGCTTCTAAACAAGTCAAATTGGTCAGGTAATCAATTGATTCTTTTTATGAATCTTTTTCTTATTCTAGAAATAAAGATATTGCTTTCATATTATTTTGAAGACATCGATATTAATCTTAGTTCAACTAATCAAATAATGATCCGCATCTATTTTAAACAAAAAAGAAAATATATAACATTTGTCGATTAATAGATATTAAGAAGATGCCAGTGATCTATGCATATATGTACTGACAAAATAGAGGTTCCGTCATTAGACAAGAGAATTCCTTCTTTGATTCACCAACTGCACAATCACATAAAAATAAAATAAAAGAATAGAACAAGTTCGATTATTTTGCAATATCTCGTGAATTATGCTAAACCAATTGTCTTAAGCTATCAATGAAGACAAAGTCATGTCACTTTCTATAAGTAATTATGTTTACTAAAAAAATAAATTATAGATAGGATATCATCTAATATATTTTGTGAATAATACCACTTGTTAATCCCAATAAATTGACTCAATGAATTAATATTGCTAGGAGATCTTAAATATAATAAAGAGCTACGAATTTTTAATTGGTAAATTATGTTGAGATATCACTCTCGATAATTTATTAAAGCACGACTACTTGATTTGGAAATCAAGTTAAGCGGTTTTTTTATGGAATTAAAAATGTTGATATGTGTGAAAGTGAGGCGAAAAGCGGCCAAGCAATATATTAGTCAAACGTCGAAGCATTGAAGAAAACTACTACGAATAAATTAAGTTTTTGTAATGAAAAAAATGTGTTGGCTTTTCCCCTAAAAATAAAATAAAAAATGTGTTGGCTTTATTACAATTTGTTAAACAAAAAAACTTGGGGAAAATATTTTTATACATGCTTCAACATTACGCGCACTTGAAGTCATTGTGACGACACTTTTTATGTTTTGAAAACAATTCATGTTCTAAAAGATGTCGAATCTATGAATAGATTTTAAAAATTGGATACATTATTGCGAACAAGATTTGATTAGATAATTTTGAACATTTACAACTCAGCAACATTATTTTGTACTTTTGTTTATATATAATGATATTTAATTATTATTTTGTGTACAGAGTGTACATTATGTTTCCATAGAAAAATAGAAAAAATAGCATATACAACCCTAACGTCGAAACTCTTTGTCTTATTGACACCCCTAACGATAGGGGTGGGGTTGCCAATACCCCGACGTATAAAAACTAGGGGCATGACCCCCTTCCCTACTAACAGTTGTCTAACACCGTTACTATCTCTTTTTTTTTTCTCTCTTCCTTCTTTTTTCTTTTTCTTCTTCTCTTTCCGTGCGTTTAGTACAATGGGCCAATGGCAACGGCAATATGCTCGAGCTTGCTTACAGCATGTGTTCAACAATTAATTATCCTAGTTTGCTCAGTGCTCTTTGCAGTATGTGATTTCAGCAGGTGTTTGAATTCTGGTTAAGTAAATGTGGGTTCTTGCACCATGATCCTTTCAATTTAGATATAACGAAGAAATTCCTCCCGGCGGCATTGGTGTTTTATTTGTCTATTTTTTTACGAATTGAATACGAATCTCCTACGTCACGCCAATGTTGATACTTTCATTGTTTTCAAATCTCTAACTCTGCTTCTTGTGGCTACTGCCAATACAACGTTTAGGAAGCATCCCCACCCTTCGAAACTGGCGTTTCTTTTACTGGTGGTAATTTTGGGGGACGACGACGACGACTATTTTGAAATGTTGTGCGAAAGTGTAAAGGGAAGTGGCCATCGGAAAGGGAAATTGAAACGGTGATGGGAAGAAATGTATAGTAGAAGAAGAAGAAAAAATAAAAAAATACATGAAAAACTAATTTTTTAAATATTATTTTTACGAGTTTTAACTGTATTAATTTATAGAGGTTTTATTATAATTATTTTGCTATCATCATCACTCCCCATCCTTCTGGATTATTATTTAATTTTGTAATTTATGATCCTCTCTTGAAATGAATAAATACATAAGAAATAAATTAAATTACTTATTTTATTTTATGTTTTGCTGGGGATAATATACGTATCCTTAATTCTCACATTTGAAGGATCAAATAAGGTATGATTGATAGGGGATAGGATTATATGCCAGATAAACAATCATTTCATATTTAAAATGATAAATTATCATTCAATTGATAATTAGGCTGTGAGCAGCGGCGATCGCTAAGATAGAGCGCTCACATGCCACGTCAGTGCAAGCTCGCGCGCACGCAACGGTTACAGCGGCGAGCTCGCCGTAATAACTTTTTTTTAATTTCTAAGTTTCTTTTGCAGATTAAATTATAATAATTTAATAAATAAATTAAAACAAACATAACATTAATTATAAAAAAAACCTAATACAATGACATAATTAAAAAAAAAAACACCCTAATACAATGACATATATAAAAAAAAAATCCTACTCACTAAAAAAACCGGGCACATCCTTCACGAGTTGCCAAACCGCCAAATGCCTAAACGCCTCGGCGTTCATGGTCGCCCATTCATTGAGCGCCGAGTTTAGCACCGTTGACGCCTGCCAGAGCTTGATTGCGGGTTTGCCGGTACATCGCGTTGAAGAGCCCGCAACTGATCTTCACTCGGTGCCAGTGGTGGCGCAACTGCATCGAGTTGCGCGCCGCCGAATACTGTGGGCAATTCTCGTTGTAACGAGTCTCGATTCTAGTCCACATGGCGTCGTTGCCGCCGCCGCCATTGCCGACGTACAACCATGCCAGTGCCATTTCCAGGGTTTCGCCATCGGTGTAGGGATGAGGAACCATCGTCGGATGATCGCCAGAGATCGCCGAAAGAAAAAATTTTAGAGAGGGGAGAATGAGAGGGGTGTGATGTTTGAGGGTGGGAAATGGGGTACTTATAGGGTAAAATGTAGAACTAAAAAAAAAAAATTAAATTTTTAACCGTTGCGATCGCCAACGGTCGCCTGACGATTGTTGTGCGATCGCCATGTGTGGCGAGACTGCCAGCGAGCGCAATGTTTAGGCGATCGGCAGAGCGAGCGAGCGCTCGTGAGCTCGGCGCTTGTCAGTGGTGCGTGTACGGTGCAAGCACGCTAGCTAGGGATGCCGCTGCAGATGGCCAAGGGCTAAATTATTCATCACAGAATAAATTATTTATATCAAATTATATATGATTGCCATAGATTATTTATGAATGAAGCCTAAATTTTATTGGTGATTGTGTGTGCCGCGGCATTGTACTTGCTACTTATTATTTTTTAAAGTGGGCCTGAATTTGTGTATTGGGTTCTTTGATTATTATCATGGGCTACGGATTTATTATTTCGACGTAGGGCCTGTTACAGAATCCAGCAAACAAAATAAACGGAGCGAATTGACGACGATGCAATTGCAAATTGATTTCGGATGGTAATTTTGTAAATTATAGTATGAAATTTAAGATAATAAATTTTGAAACATTTTGTGTATTTTAATTAACTTAAATTAAATAGAGTGATGCACCCATATAGCAAAATCCCCCCTTAAATTACAATATATGTCAAGTAACATAATATAGTAAAAATATAGTCAAAAATATGTTTTGTGGACAAAAATACCCTTACTACATTATGGAGGTTATTTTCAGATTTATACAAAACAAAAAACTCTCTAAACAAAAATACCACTTTCTCTCTCTCAACAAAATTCTCTCTGCAAACTCTCCACCCCCTCAATTCTCCCTCTCTCTTTCTCTCAAAATTCTCTCAGCTCTACCGCCTCCTCTCTTCTGCCACCGCCATTTCCGTCGTCGCGCCACCTCCAAACCACCGCCATTTCCGTCTCAGCCGTCGCGCCACCGCCTCAGCCCGTCGCGCCACCAGCCACCATTTTCCTCCTCCACCCTCCGTCGTCCAGCCACCTCCCATCTACACCAGCGCCACCCTTAGCCATCGTGCCACCGCCACCCTTAGCCGTCCAGCTACACAGAGAAGAAGAAGATGGAAGAAAAGAGAAAAAGGAAGAAAAAGGTAGAAGAAGAAGAAGAAGAAGAAGATCTGCAGATCTGCCTTTTTGTTTGCATAGTGTGGAGATCTGTTTTTTTTCTCAGATCTGGTTTTCTTTAAAATTCTGAAATTCGCAGATCTGGTTTTTTTTCTCAGATCTGCTTTTTTGAAGATGTGCAGATATGTTGTTGCGAATTTTGAAATTCGCAACATAATATACGAATTTCGTATATAGTGTTGCGAATTGTGAAATTCGTAACTACCTGTGCTTTTTCATTCGTTTATTTGACGCTACGAAATTACGATTTCGCAACACGTTTGGGACTATTTGGAGGTTCCGAAACTAAATTTTTTAAGCATATAATGTTGCGAATTTCACAATTCGCAACAAACAAGTCGTAACACCACGCTACATGATAAAGCAATTACGAAAACAAACAAGTCGTAACACCAAAACAAAATCGTAACAAATCGTATCGTTACGAAATCAACAAATAGTAATAAATCAGTTACGAAAATAACAAATCGTAACACAAAAACAATCTTTAATTTGTGTTATGAATTTCATACATTCGTAACATAAGACATTACGTATCACTATGCCTTAACTTTCTGTTAAGATTTTATCATTTTGTATCAGTTCCATGTTACGAAATTCGTATATTATGTTGCGAATTTCACAACATCAAATTCTTAACAATTTCAGTTTTGAAACCTTCAAATAGCCACAAACATGTTACGAAATTGTAATTTCGTAACATGTTATAACCGAAATTCCAAAAACGTTATACGAAAATATGAATTAGCAACAGATTATTCAATACGAATGCTAATTTAGTAACATAAAATGCTTCATTTCGAAAAGTTCCAATTGTCACAAACATGTTACGAAATTCTACTTTCGTAACTTCAAGTAAACGAATCAAAATGCACAGTTTGTTACGAATTTCACTATATACGAAATTTGTATATTATGTTGCGAATTTCAAAATTCGCAACAACATACACTTAATTTCAGTTTCGAAACCAGATCTGCAGATCTTCTTCTTCTACCTTTTTCTTCCTTTTTCTCTTTTCTTCCATTTTCTTCTTCTTCTCTGTAGTCGTCGGAATCGGAGGGAACTGGTTCTTCTTCTCCGCCTGGCTGCTCGTCGCGGCCACTTTCGGAAGCTATGCGGAGGAGATGAGGCGGAGGAGACAAGGCGGAGGAGACGAGGCGGGGAGAGAAAGTCGTAGAGTGGAGGCAGCGATAACAAATCTAGAGAGAGAAAGCGACGACGACGGGAAGAAGAGAGAGAGAGCGGCGACGGCGGGACGATGGCAGCGGTTACGGGAGGGGGGGCGGCGGCGACGGGAGGAAGAAGAGAAGAAAAAAAAATGAAGAAGAAAGTAGCAGCAGAAGAAACACGATGGGGAGAGAGAAGAAAAAAGAGAAGAAAGAGAAAGAGGAAAAGAGATGAGGAGAAAAGGAGAAAAAATGATATGTAAGGGTATTTTTTTCCCAAAATCACATTTTTGGCTACAATTTGACAATATTAAGTTCCTTAACAACTATTGTAGTCAACCCAGTCAAACGGGCTATATGGATGTATTTTCTCAATTAAATATCCTTCCACGTCAGTTTTCCCTTTGCAGCATTTAAAAACTGAAGGAAATACCAGCGAAAATCGCTGTCCAGTCTCCGTGCAAGCCCTCAATTTCAGATTATCTGACATTATGCTGCAGGTATTTGCTCTTCCTCTTCTTCACTTTCTCGATGTTTGTCGACGACCGCTGCCTTCGTCTGGGCGGCCTCCAATGTTTCTGATCCTTTATCTATCCCATTCATCGATTCATCACGATTCTGTTTACTAATAAAAAAATTCGAGATAATTTGTGTATTCTGTTTTGTTTGTTGATGATATTATATATTGAAAGAAAGAGTTTATGATTTGCAATCTATTTCAATTTAAACATCATCTTCCTTTTTTTCCTTACCTCATCGCTGTATCTATATTAAGTTTTGATGTTTCAGCCGTCTGACGAACTCTCCGTCTATGAGCAGTAATTTATTATTTCGTGATAATGCTTGGCAATCGGTTAACTGAGTTTGATGTTTCAACAGTCTTGACAGAGTGTTGCATTCTAATCAATAGTTTCTTTGGATTTTGTTGCAGTGTTGCAGTCCAAGCGAGTTTTGATCTGTTTTTTGTGTGAGGAGACCTCAAATGATGGAGGAGAGGTAAATAAATTGGCAGTTAAATAAATGATGTCTCCTCAAACTATGCTTTCTCACTCAGCATCGTCGTTTCTCGCAACTCCCAAATCATCTTCTCAGTTTTATGTTTATGGTCACCGATTCTTGAAGTTTTTTCAATCTTTATAATTTCACCGGAATTTATAAGATGCCTTGACAAAATTGGTCAGCCAATGTAGAGTGAGTTTCAACCTAATCAGAGCAGAAAAATCTGCCAGAAATGCCATGACTCGGCCTTAAACTCTCTATAATTGTTTTTTGTTTTCTATGATCATGGCAAAAGAATTACAAGTTAGTTGTTCTACGCGCATTACAAAATTATCCTCATCCTAACATATTTGTGTATCTTTTGGTTTTTAGAGTAGCTTTTATCTTGAGTGTGGCTATTAATTTATTGATTTTGCTTGAAGTCCTCCTGTCACTAAAAACACGTGCAACAGTTAGGACATGATGAAGGCTCCTTGAGGCAGCTTAAGTCAAACTACTTTGCAAATATTTGGAACTTAATAATGATCGTTCTGTTTTCCTTGCATACGATGGAATTTTTTTTGCTTTCGAGTTCCAATGAATGTCTTCCTCAATAATTTATGAGTGGATTTTCATATGCATTTTTTTTTCCTTCATATTACGACTGATTTATCCTATCATCTATCTGTCCACCTACAAGCTTTTTGCATTTTTGAGATTAAGAATATGGCATGTATAAGTAACTTTTTTACTTTGATCGATTTCTCATGTTCAGTTGTACTTTGTTAGCAGATGTAGAGAGGTATTTAAGCTATTGTGGCTTATATGAACAGAAAGACAACTGCAGTAGATGCTTTTCTCTGCATATTGTTGCTTGCTCAATTGGCAAAAAGACATTTTTGTTCAAAGAGGTTACATTTTCCAGAAACATTCTCAAATTTAATGTATTCCGACGTGTTGTTTCAACTTTCTCAAACATTATTAAGGCATAGAATCTCTTTGTTTTTTTTTTAGTTTTACAAAAAAAAAAAAAACTATTTTTTATTTTTTATTATTTTTCTTATTTTTTTTTTATCTTTTTGTAGTTTAAAAAAAATCTATTTGGTTTTAATCTAGATAAATAAAATAGATAAATCCATCTTTTGGTTGTACTTAATCACAAATAGATGTCATTTTCAGCTACTCATACGAGGGACTATGTGGATATGCAATTCAAGTAACATGGGAGTGAGAATAGACATGGGGAATGGCATGATATATATATCATAGCTATGTAAGATGCTTCTACTCCGAATCTTTTACAAGATCAAAGTAGATTGTATTGGGGCCGTTTAGAAAATATGGTTTGAGGAACTATATGTAAAACAATTCGGCATGAATTGAAATCAACTCCTTACATTCGAAAACTTTAACTTCAATATACTTAAGTACATTATGTTTGTTTGTGCGTCGCACGGCAGCGAATACTAGTTGTTTTTCAATTAACGGTTTTCCATTTTATACAGAACAAATTCTACAGACAGAAGTTTATTCAATCTAGTCCAGATATTGATCAACAATTTTTATTTTGTTTAAAACAAGAAGAAAATGGCTTGTTGAAATAATTTCGGTTGGAAAATAGAAATACGGGTTTCGGTTTTGGGATGGTGTGTTATCGGGAAGAGGCGATAGCGCAGGAATGTGTGATTGAAGGTGATTTTTCTAAATTTTCTCGTTGTTTTAATGATAGTGTTCATAATTTTGTGATTTTCATTTATCAAAGATGAGGAGTTGTTGTTTTTCTTTTCTTTGTGCTTATGTGTGTGTGAAATAATTATCTTTTCAACTGAGTTAGAGGAATAAGGTTTGCGAATTTCATCTTGCATTTATAATTTTCGATTGTTTGTGTTTTGTGTTTATGTATGCTGTATGTTTTAGTGTGTAGTCTAAGAACAATAATCACATGATGTTGATTTTTTCAAAAATATGAAATGCGATATTAATTGCTTTCTTTTTCTCTTTTTCTCACTTGGTAATGTTGTTAATGGTGATGTTCTATCAAGTGGTTTGAAGGTAATGGATGGGAAGGATATACAATCAGATCTCCACGCTCTTAAAATACTATACGGTCTTCTGCAAAGAGATGGAGGCGAAGCATCGAACACCAACTCTTATTCGGTATGATATCCATATTTAGATGATTCTGTTTATGTTATTATTATCGCTAACTTCAGATTTTGCTTAAATGAAAAATGTGATAGACATATATGCATACGTTCTTGTTGGTTGTCACATTGTGCCTTCTCCGATATGCATTGAGTGCTGAAGCTAGTTGACTCATGTTCTTCATATGTGTTGCCTGCTGTTATGTGTTGTCCACTTGTAGACTCTTATTCAATAGATGTAGATTAGAATATATGCATTGAGTAGCTAGTTGACTCATGTTCTTGATATGTGTTGCCTGCTGGTACGATATCCCACATTGATTCCACATGAAGGTGTGAAAGGGTATATAAGTGGGACTGTGGGAGTCAACCCTTTAACGTTTGACCATGGTTTTGGGTTTAGGGCTCCCTATCTAATATACCCTTCCACTTATATACCCAAAACCATGCTCAAAGGTAAAGGGTTGACTCCCACTTATATACCCTTCAACACTTTCATGTGGAGTTGATATCGGATATTGTAACACCTGCAGTTTACTACTATGCTGCATGTTTGTTCAATTCTGATGTTAAATCTGTTTTCGACTTGCTATGCAAATAATTTGATGTATATGACAGATGAAATTCTGTGGCAAATCAGATTTTGCACCTTTATTTGAACTCATTAAATTTTGTTTGTCGCCGGGGTTCTTTTTTTGTGTCTGCTTGTTTTTCGTTTCTTTTCCTTGATCGTTTTCATGATTTGGGTTTACTATCCTAACAACAGTTTACAATTAAGTCATGAAAATCTTGCATGTCTATTGTGACCTGACAATCTTTTGTTTTCCGGACAGCTAGATGCGCATGCGCGACTTTTATTAAAGAATCTTTTGGATTTGGAGACTAAAAGAGTCCTCAAGACACATTCAGAAGTATGTATGCTGGGTGATTCTTTGTTGGGGTCCACTGCTAGGATCATTCTCAGATCAGATTAGCTTTTTAACATATCTAAGTAGTTATCTGATCAAGTGTTATAGGTAATTGCAGGTAAAGCCGAAGCATCAGGGTCGGTTTCTCCTGCTCGTCTTCAGCAGCCACATGAGGCGGCCTCCGAGGGACAACCTACTCCACATTCAAGATTGTCAATAGCCTTGGAGGGTGATCAAAGCTCTGATGGCAGACTCACTCCCGACTGGAGTCAAGCAAGTGCCGTGGAGCAATCAACTGATAGAGTTCCTGCAGTTGGACAGAAACGTTGCAGGATTTGTCGAAGGAGCACTTTCAGACAACGGGGATCCACAGGGGAGTCCCTTTTTTCTGATGTGGCTCGAAACTCAAATGCATATGCTGATCATCATCAGCAGCAGATGCAAAACAATGTACAGATCCACGAGAAGGATTTTGGATGGTTGTCTAGTAACATGTCAGATGATTCAAAATGTGAGAAACAGAGGCAGAGACCGTCTGACTTGAACATAATTGCAGATGCAGACATTTCATCTGATAGAATGGCAATTGACGACTCAATTGAAACCATAAGTAAACCTGAGGAACCTGATTACTTATCCAAAGAAGCTTCCAAAGCTATCCAGCAGATCGAGTTATGTATGTCAGCATTGCGTATGGGAGCAGATCAGTTGCACTTGTTTGAGAAGACTTCTTTGACTCTGCCACAAAATCGTGTTCTAGAAACAGAGTCAGTCGTGCAGACAAAATACGATGCAGTTCCAAATGTTGGTACGAGCTTAGGTGAGAATCACATTACCAGAAATGATTTGCGGTTGCTGTGTTTGTCGGAGAAAAAAAAAATAAATAAATAATAATAATAATAATAATAATAATAATAATAATAATAATAATAATAATTTGCTGTGTGAAATTTCAGGTGAAAGGATCAAGGATGATTTCGTCTATCCAACGCATCAGCTACCAACAGAGGAGGGAAACCAAGCATCTAAGGATGTGTTTAAGCAATCAACAACTAATATCATTCATAGTAAACCAGTTTCGAAAGCTGGTGTATTGGATATGTCAGAAGAGTCTGAGGAATGCAGGTTTCCGAGAAAGAAAGTAAACACGATCTATGTTCAGAATATGAATGCCATTGTGGAGAAATTTGAGCCAGTAAACTGGATAATGAGTTCTAACGGCGTTGCACTCATTCCAAGTGAGGCATCTTATATTACTCCTCGTTGGCCAGCCACTTCTTTTGCTTCGAGTATGGAGACTCCTTATCAAAGTCGTATCGTCGTGGAAGATGAAGAAAGCAAGCCGTCATTAAGTTTCGCGAATCAAAAGAGCCATCCACCTAAAGTTGTCATAAATAAGAAAACGACTGACCCTCCACCGAGCTCAGGTTTGCGTGGAAATCAGTCAGATGCACAGGATAAGGTTGGTGTTCGTAAAGACAGGTATTCTACGACTGCATTAAAGACATCTTTGCAGAATCAAGAATCAGACGAAACAGCTACTGACTCATACTCCGACTGGAGCAGTCAGCAGACAAGCAGTCGTGATGGCAATAGTGAAGACTACTCGGTGACAGACGGGAGCAGAGAGCTTCAGTATGCTAGTTTGAGTAAAAGCAGTGGAAGTTGGGATTCCACTCCGTCGTCACATGGAAGTGGGAGCCGTTATAGGAGCTTCAGCGAGGAAGAGGTTTACTCATCATCAAGCGGAGATGGAGCTCATGCCAGTAGCAGCAGTGGAAACGAGGCCTACTCATCGTATGAAGAGCCAATCCGAAGTCATGCAAGACCCAAGCACTCGGCAACAAAGAAATCGGGCCCCAGCAGGATCGCGAAAGCTTATAATAAACAATCTGGAATATGGAAGAGGCTGAAAAATAAGCTGGCAGTAGTCTTCCATCACCACCACCATCACCATCATCACCACCACCACCATAGTCGTGGTGATCGTACTAATGATGAGACGAAAAATAGGAGCCGCGACTCCTCCGTGGACAAGCACAAAGGGAAAGCCATAAATACCAAAAGACAAGACGAGGAATACGGAGCAAAGGGTGTTGAAAAGATAGGAAAATCCCAGATTCACCACCAGAGAAGGCGACAGCAGAATAATTTCCAGGGGCTCGTGGGAGGTCTGGTGAGGCACGTTCGACACTCGAAGCAGTCGAAAGGAGGGAAAGGGACTAGTGACAAGTTAGCAAAAGAGTATGGGCGGAAAAAGAGTGTGAAGAAGTCTCACTGGTGGCAGCTGCTGCAACACCATCACCGATCTAAGAAAGCTAATTTGAAGCTTGGATTTGGTAAGAAAAAACATCGCTTAAAAGCTCTGCCAACGATAAAATGATACCTACTAATCAATCATGTGATCCTAGTTAAATACTCTACTTCACTTTACAGCCAGATTTAGGTTCATATGTTTATGTAAATCCGACGTTGTACAGAAAATATATATGTATATTGATTATGTGAATCCAGCTTTAATCTTTTTTGTTAATAGGTTGCATTTCACTCCACTATAATGTTTGGAACTTGCTTTTGTGGATATGTAGATAAACCATTTTTGTGTTGTATTTATTGATTGGCTTGTTATGCCCAAGCCTTTAGCTTTTCTGTAATTTGATTACTTATTTCTTTTGATTACATTTTTAGTTTTCGTGCTCTCGAGCAAGTATAATACTTTTACCAAAATCTAAATCTATATATTTATACCGGAAGAGTCTTGTTCTACCAAACTTGCTTTTGCCTATGTATTTAAATTAAGGGAGTATAATATAGTAATATTGAATTAAACAAAGTATAATAATATATTAGGATGTAAGTTTCCAAAAAATAGTAGTAGTTGGTATTTCAACTTCACTAACAAAAATTGCAGCCATTAAATTAAAAAAATTGTCACTGCAATTATCTCATCCATTTTTCTAGGTGGTGGTTGAATATGTTGTTTAGGTTGATATGGATTCCAAATTTCCATATCCATCAATGTTAGTTCGAGTTAGTTTTGAAGTAAATCGGACGGTTTAAAAGGACCATTAAATTGGAAGTAAATTTTAGGATTCAATTCCTACAGAGCTCTCTTTCATAAATAAATAAATAAAAATATTTTAAAAATTCAAGTGTTTGAAATTGAAATTGTGCAAAAATATTGCATTCAATTAAAAATTATGTAAGTTTTTTTTTAGTAGAAATTATAAAGTTTATAAATAAACCAACTTAACCAAATCGATTACTATATTATCAAAGCCCTCTCTCTCTCTCTCTCTCTCTCTCTCTCTCTCTCTCCATCAATAATGGCGGCAACCCCACTAGAGCTCCGGCCGTTGGGCAATACGGGACTTAAGCTCAGCTGCGTGGGCTTTGGCGCCTCGCCTCTCGGTAATGTTTTCGGACACGTATCTGAATCCGACGCCATCGCCACCGTCCGCCAAGCTTTTATCCTCGGAATCAACTTTTTCGATACATCACCGTAATGCTTTCTGCTTCCCATTTTGTTTTCCCCTTTGAGCTTGTCGTTTGCTTGACTTGAATGTTGTGCCTTAAAAATTCTGTTCTTGTTTCGATTATTTCTTGAATTATAGGATTATTCTTAGTATTGTGGCTGATTTCTTTGTGTATGCGAGTGTATTAATTAATTGTGGGATTTCTCTGATTCTCCCTTCTGTTTGTTCTCTTAAATAATTTTCTTCACAATTTTGATTTCTTCGATGTGGTAGCTGATTTTAATTCTAGTACTAGTTGGATGTTCAAATATTTTCCTAAAATTGGTGAACTAAATTTCGAATATTTAGGTATTATGGAGGAACATTATCTGAAAAGATGTTGGGGAAAGCATTGAAGGCTTTGGGAGTACCTAGAAATGAGTACATTGTGTCGACAAAGTGTGGAAGGTATGCAGAAGGTTTCGATTTTAGTGCTGAAAGAGTGACAAGGAGCATTGACGAGAGCCTCGAAAGATTGCAGCTTGATTATGTAGATATCCTGCAATGTCATGATATTGAATTTGGCTCACTTGATCAGGTTATATTTGATTTTACTTTCTCCATTGCTGGAAAATTATCGCTTGAGCTGATATGTTGGATCGTGAAAAACTGGAAGCTCAAATTGAGGACTGCTGTTTCTAGACGACACTATGATAGCCTGCATCAATTGCATAATATGTCCTTGGTTAAATTGGATTTTGTATTTGATGCCTTGTACTCATAATGTTTCTTATTTGATTTCATGACACGTCTAATCTCAAACTCTCATAATGAAGTCCGAGAAGATCTTTAGAAAGCTATGTAATCTTTATCTTTCTGTATAATTAAATCTGGCCGTATACTTGTTCAATGTGAGGTTCTTACTAGTGTTTTTTCTAAGCACTTTTTAGCAGTAGACTTTCTGATCTCATTGTATTTAAATTCACCTGTTTATTGATTTAAAATAAAATCGAGTTGGTTTTCTATGTGCAGATTGTGGCTGAGACGATTCCTGCACTTGTTAAATTAAAGGAAACAGGAAAGGTTAAATTCATCGGTATAACGGGTCTTCCATTAGAAATTTTCTCATATGTTCTAGATAGAGTTCCACCTGGAACAGTTGATGTCATCCTATCATATTGTCACTACGGTATAAACGATTCCACTTTGGAGGATCTCGTGCCTTACTTAAAGAGCAAAGGTGTCGGTATAATAAGTGCTTCTCCACTTGCTATGGGACTTCTTACAGAAAGTGGCCCTCCAGAATGGCACCCTGCTTCCCCGGAACTCAAGGTGATTCGCCTTCTTTAGGCCATCGTGCGATTCTTGGATTGAATTTATGAAAATCTTACTAGATAATGCTTTCAAAATAATATTACTTGTTTTCATTTCTCTAACCATACTTAGAATCTTGTACAATTTGATATGCAAGGAAAAACATTGTTTTGACTAATATGTTGTAGTCAGCAGATTTGAAGTTACAAGTCAATCTATTGAATGCTTATACCAATTTTGTAGTTAAGCTTCTGAATATTTTTCCCCTCAGGCTGCATGTCGAGATGCTGCTGCTTATTGTAAAGAGAAAGGAAAAAATATATCGCAGTTATCTTTGCAGTACAGCTTATCAAATAAAGATATTGCTACTATCTTGGTTGGGATGAATTCGGTCAAACAGGTAAATTTTTGTCCATTCCCACCACTCTAAATGTCTCTTTGTTTCACTAACGACTTGATGTGTTGGTAAAATTAATAGTAATATCCCAGTCTCTAGTCTCTGAACTATATTACCATTCCCCATACTATGCTCTTCTCATTGAAGCAGTTAAGTTGTCTAGACTGCCTTAACGAACTAGTTTACTCTTCTGCACAAATATCTCTCTGGAATTGTACGGAAAATGTGAAGGGGTAATCTAAGATGGATTTGTGTAGATGTTTCGGTGACACTGTCCAGAAAGATCTTGATCATCAATAATTGTCTAACACACAATGCTGTGCATATGATGGTGTTTCATTTTGAGTTTGGTTATATTTTGAGAAGTGAATAAGATAAGAGGAGTAGATCTGCACTGATTAGGTTATGTGTAATCAGGTTGATGAAAATGTAGCAGCTGCAGTAGAAGTTGCAACAGTTGGGAAGGATGAGAAAGCTGTATCAGAGATTGAAGAAATTCTCAAAGCTGTCAAGAATCAGACATGGCCTAGTGGCATTTGAAATCTGGAGTGCTGCCCGCCTCTTTCCGTTTTGTTCATCAATTATTCGTTCCTTCGTTGTAAGTATGTACGTTTTTCAATGGATGCAATGTTAAAACGTTTTTCAATGGATGCAATGTTAAAACGAACGTTGCATGTAACATTCAAGGTATCTCGGATCAATCGTGGATTATGTCTATATATTATGTTCATCATCAAATAATTTGAAATTTGAGCAAATACAAAATACACCATTAGCAAAATATTATGGAGCTCAAGGTTTGTTTTTATAATGTGGTCTGAACGACAAAGTGACAAATTATGCTCGACTGATGTAATTGTGTTAACACATTTATATTCACATGAAGATACAAGAGGGGTGGCAACTTGTTTGAATAATCAGTTACATTAGTCTATAAATCTATCCTGCTTATATGTAACAACAATCCTGAATCCAGGCTCCAGCATTAATATACTAGTAGCTATCTGGCGACCTGCTGCAGAGGAGGCCAAGCGATCTCATCGTCGTCTGTGTAACCATGTATTATGAAATCGGAGCAGTTCTTCCAACAACCATGATTATAGGGGTTCCTGAAACGTCCATCTGGCCCACGAAGATACCCATACCGTATTGCATTTGCCAGTTCGTTTGTGGTGATATTTCGAGCAATCTATATTAAACAAAAGAATTGTTACTTATCCATCAAATAACGTTAGCAAAACATGACTCATCGTGTTCAAAAACATATACATTGACAATCAAATCCAATTATATATCGTCATTTCTAACTTAAATACTGAACAGACTCCCGGATATTTGAAACATTGCCTATTCTTTTACCACAACGAGAGACGTCTGCTAGAAGCTGGCATCAGAGTATAAAGAGGATAACTGATAAACTCATGCCTACAATGACTTCAATGCAAAACCTAATGACGATTTTATTTGTTGAAAGGAGAAGGCAGACATGTACAAGATTAGATGGTATCCTCATAGGTGCGCTGATCACATCGCGCTTTTAGATGTTTTGCAGGCAAATATGGCTCTAGCTTGAATAGAATTTGATGGTATCCTCGTAGGTGTGCTGATCACTTATCAAGACTGGATGTTTTGCAGGCAAATACGGCTCTAGCTTAAACACAACTTGCTCTAGTCGAACTTTTATTAGTAATCGTGCTTCTAAACATCCATTTACAAAATTCAAAGAGATGAAATGTAGAAGAGAAATTGAAGGCTACACATTCAAGGAGGCATCTACTGTGACTAATTGACATGTTATGTCTTCTGTTCCGCTAATTACCTCTTAGGATCACAGTATCAAGCAAAAGAATTCCCGTTTTTTAAATTCATTATGGGAAGAGTAATCACTATCAAACTTGAGCTAAGCAGTTAATTTGTCAAGATACAGGCATACAAGAATCAGACATTATTAGAAAGTTCAGTAACTACTAGAAATAAAATGGAATATGAAATGTAAGGAACCTTTACCTGGGTAACCTGCATTGACAATAAAGTTGCTGCGGCAATAAAGATAGTAGCATCCATAACCAGGAAAGCAATGATACCAGGATAGTTAAATAACACAAAACGGATCCAGCTTTCACCAGTTGGCATGGGTAGTACAGATGTCCAAATTCCTGTTACATAACATGACATATTATTTCATATGAATATCATTAGTGTGCTTCTACAGTTTAATCCATTGAAATCTTAAGAATTACAGTTCCAATCTTAGCAAATTGATTACTACTTTCCCAAACCAAGCAGGAGAAATTCAATGATAAGTGAACATGCGGACAGGGTGTCAACATAAAAAGTTAAGTGATAAATTATGGACAACTTAAAGAAATCTTTGTATTTCATGTAAAAGAATTCTTATGCCCAAACATCAAATGGCTACAAATGAACACTATGATCAGTGCATTAAGATTGCATGAGGGTGGAGAGATTTGGATCTAAGCCAGAGATCAGACCTAGGGTTTCAAACAACTTCAGTTTTAAGCGTATTTGAAGTCCAACACATCATGGGGCAAGTAACTCAAAGTGGCTGCAAAGAGATCCAATATCAATTGGAGCTTGAACCTATCCAAACAAGTTTTGTGGGTCTGGCACTATTGATTTAAACTTTAAATATCTGGGATCCTTCGAATCCAAAATTGACCTTTACCGTATTTAATAAAGAAAACTAAATCAAGAAAGGCATTATTGATACTAAACAACTGAATTTAGATTGCGCACAAGAAGTTTCGAGAACATTTTAATTTCAAAGCTAACTCTACATGTAACAGTTAGAAGAGATGCATCTGCTCAAACATACTATGTAAAGCAACCGCTCCACCAATTAATGCTGTCGAAGTTCCAAAGCAGAGAAAAACAACAAAGTCCCGCTTGTTTCTCTGCAAATTCAACAGGAAGTGCAAAGAATGAAAACTTAGATTAAAAAAAATAAGAAATAGAAAAAAGTCAAGAGAAACTCATGCATCGATAGAGTTTGAGGATGTATTGGTTTGAGCATATGTTGGCACAAAATCTTAACTGCTACACTGACAGAACGAAAACTATTTGAATGGTATATAACTTTCTATCAAAAAAATTATCCTTTACTGAGTTGCCAAAAAAAGTGAACTGCTCGTCTCCAAGTTATATTACACTAAACTATATTGGGGCAGGGAGCAATAGTCAGATCTCATATAGGATTAAGCCTATTATTTCAAAGGCATATCCGATGTTCATTCAGAGTTTCTCAAGAAAGGGATCCAACTTCCCTCCCAATCTTTCTATCCCAAGAATCATCTTCCAATATTTAAAAGTTAGATGATGCTATATGAGTATACTAATTTTCTTTTTGGTAATCTAGAATACCATTCCAACAATGTACAGACATGAAAAAGGTGTAGAAGCTACCGACCAAGGTATTTTACTTTACATATAAAGAAGCCAAGGTATTTTTGAAATATAAAAATCGTACCTTCCCCACACAATTTGAGATCCAAGGGCAGTGGTGGTCAAACTGCTCCACACAGCGTCTACATACAGCACAATGCTTAGAGCGAACAGGTCTTATTATCTAGAAGGCAAATCATGCAACCCAATTAGAACAGTTAAGCCATTATTTGTCAAAAGACATGAGACGGGTAGTTAATGGCCCCTTCTTATTTGAAAACACATCATGGAAAAACCTTGCAGGTAGGGCAGAGTTGGGACCAATTTCCATTCCAGTTGCTATTCAAATCAATGTTTAATAAAGGATCCTGCACGATATAAATGGTCAAGTCAGTTCCAAAATAAAGATCAAACCTTACAACTAGGGCAATTCAACCTTATATATCACATTGTGACCAACTTGCCAAAAAGAAATAAGTACCTCAGCATCGGAATGGTTAGCGGTCCCAATTTTTATGTAACCTGGATCTTCACTGCAGAATGTGAGAAACCGTCACATACATTTGGGACTATCAAGACCAGGTACATATCATTGATGTATGAAAATAGAAGCCTAACCTACTGCAGCGGGCGAACATGATTAAAGAGACAACAGCACAAGATACACCCGTCCACCCCCAAAGTCCAACAATTGCAGTAACCTTTGTTAGATTAGGAGCTAGCACAATATAAAATAATAATTAGCTAGGTAACTGAAACACTAATATGAAAATTTTACGTCACAACTTACCTAAAAGAACACAGCTAATAAAGAGTATCACATTAACAACCACTAATGAGAAAAGAACAGGGGCATAACCAACTGTTCCATCATGTCTAGAGCAGATCCTTTGTTTCCAATCCTTGTTTCTTGCCCTCAAAGCATTTGACTGCATCAGTAAATCATTAAATGTCATCCTGATGGGGATGTGAAAATGTCTAGCAAGGAAACCTCAGAAGGAAATTGAAGAAATACGGAGCAGAAATAAAATAATCACAACAAAAAGTGTTCATGAACAGTATTTAATGCCATTACTGAGGATTATATTCAGATTTCAGAGATCAATACATCCAGAATCTAAGCAGACATTCAGTTATGTAGCATAGAAAATTGAAAAAAAGCAAGCAAACCTTCAACAAACCTCACCTGAAATGCACTCCCCTATTCATACCTAGTCTTTACAGAAATATCTATGGATTGATGATTTCGTGATCTTAATTTAGTCATCAATCCCAATATGCTTGACCAATGGTAGCCGTTACTAGTAAGACCACAAGAATAAATAATGATAAATGCCAATAAAAATAACACCACATTCACGGCAACAGATCTCAAGCTCATTGCTCTACACAGAACATTAACAGCAGTAGCATAGCTAACTAAACCCATTTGTAATGCTATTGCTACAAAAACAAAAGCAAATTAAAAAAAAAAAAAAAAGAACACCCTATGAACCTTTTCCATAACATGGGATGACATTTCATTTTTGTACCCACAAGTGATAAGAAATTTTTGCAACCACAGGTACCAATGGGTTACATACAAGGAAAAGAGCGATATGCCGATGACCTTTATCAGATGCAAGCTCCACAGGAGTTTTCCCTGCCTTATCTTTTACCACCAATTCCTCTTTGGAACCTGCATGCGCAAGCACACTAGCTGCCTCCACATTTCCTCTCAATGCAGCCCAATGTAAAGGTGTACAGCCTAGCCAAAAAGAAATAAGCATCAAACACAATATAAATCAAGCAAATAATAGAAGAATGTGTTTTGAGTTTGCAAAGATTAGTTTCTGAGATGAAAACTCAAAATGAATAATACTGGAAATGGAATATGTGAGTTATAAGAAGATAAATGCTTCCAAGAGCATAAAATATGCTTCTGTGCGTCTCTTGAGCGTTACTTGGGGACACAAATGCACTTCTAAATGGCATAAAATACAGCCACAACTTTTTATTTTTTATTTTTTTTTATTAACACTGTTATCTATCTAATATAGTCCCAGCCCAACATAGAGCACCATGTCTTAGTATTTTAGTTGCTAAACTGACCATTTTTTTTCAAACGCAATTAAGCATGTGGAATAAAATGAAAATGAAAGAGATACTAAATTGTGAATTTTCACTATATTATTATTATCCTTTACTCACAAAATTAGAAATAAATTTTAGACACTCCACTGATAGAGTTGGCAACCACGAAAGAAAAAAAATAAGCAAACAAAAATGGAGCAAAAACTTCTGCTCAGTCTGGTTTCACTCGCATCTCCTTTTTTTTCTCCAAAGATACAAAAATAAGCAGGCCAAAAAGAAAAATCAAAATGCTTGTTTTGTTTCTCAGAAGTTGTACTATTGCCCCCAACAAAAAATGCTTGTTTTGTTTTGTCTTCCAAAAAAATATATCTCATTTTTTCCAACAAAACATCAAAATATAAATTATCATCACCAACATGTTTCCCTATCCCTCTTTATCAGATTGAATTCTCCAAGAACAAGCTCTATGAAGCGGCTAGAGCATACTCGAGAACACTCCTATTCCTCGCTAAAGAAAGTTCCCAGCAACATAGACAAGAAAAAATAAAGTTAAAAGCAACCTTTCGCTGGATTCTAAAATCCTGAACTACAAGACTAAAGAAGAAAGAGGACAGTAATAAATGATTGCATGTGTATAGTATACAGAATAAGTAACAGCATGCCATAATTGACAGTAGTTATCACTTCATGATGTTATCCGTTCTTGTTATATGTAGCTCAGAGCACCTTACATTACATCAAAAATTAAAAGATACCTTCTTTATCCTGTCGTCCTTGGGAAGCATCTCTAAACAAAAGCAATCTAATAGTATCAGCAAACCCTTTAACAGCAGCCCTGTTAAAAAGCAAGAGAGGATAAAGTCACAAAAAATACTCAAAAGAATACATAGTTAGGTTTGATAATGTTGGCAATGTCCATTAATCGAAAAGCAGAGTGCGAATCAGAACATTTAGATTCAAAACCACAACTATAAATAATGAACAAGAAGTCACAGTTTGTTTAGGTTTTCAATGTTTCATAATTTATTGGTATAAGGTACTCAAACCACCACAAAAAAGTTTGCACACTTAAATTGACCGCCAACAAATGTTCATGAAGGGATAAAACTCAATGTCCAAGAAAATATGTGTGCATATAGTAAACTAGACTCAAGCACAAAACAACAAAAAAAGAGAAACTAATATTCCTCCACACAAAACCAGATAACCGCGCGTTCAGAGTCTGTTTGAACTAACATTATGGGCAAAATAAAATATATGTTAAGCTCTTTCATGACTGGGATCTGAGATTGTGATAATTCATCAAATTTGGCATTCCACGTGAGATTTTTTAAGTAAGCTTAAATATTAGAATGATTTTCTTCAAATGCCATATCTCATTGGCTAGATTTCATTTATTCTGACTGGTATTGCTGCCTAGATATCGTAAATTAATATATAGAAATAATTCAATGTAATCACTAATCAATAACCATGCAATATATTATTTCTTTAATTAGTGGAAGGTAATGAAATTATTTATCAAATAAGAAGCACTTCTACACGTAAAGAACGGAAATTATGTTATGATCATCTGAAGAATAATTCCAAAATCAAAAGATTATTAGTCCTTTTTTTAGTCGATGAAAAAAGGGAAAACAAAGATCTGAAATGTAAATAATTGAGCCAATATATCATTAGCAACTCCCACATTCCCGAAATAGTTATATATATTTCTACTAAGTAGATCAAAAACAATATCAAAACTAATGGATTTTGCTCTCTGAAAGAGCTGTAGAGTCAAGATTATATAGCATAAAATATCCAAGGAAGTTTAGGTCAGAGGTAGGTAGTTCATTACACAATGAGAGCCCATAAGCAAAAAATGTAGCTGCCAAAAAATTTAGCAAAAGAAATAGCAAAATTACATAAAATAGATATGATTATTTACACACCAGTGTAAAGGACTCCTTCCATGACTATCAGGTGCATCAAAATCCGCCTGATGCTTAGCTATAATGTAATTGAGGAATGCTGTTTGACCATACTGAGCAGCAACATGAACTGCCTGCTTGAAAATGTTTATTAGATTTAACATTCATGACATGATAAATGTTGCCTTATTGTTAAACTACAGATTCTGAGACTGCAAGGTAAATAGACCATCACACAGCCACAGAACTTCCAAAACAAATCACCAACTAATATTAAAATCGTGTGTCAGAGAGAGGGGGGAAGAGGAGAGAGAGAGAGAGCTGTGCAGAGAACACCAAAATAAAAAAACATGATCAACCATTTAGCCTCTGCTAATACCTCCAGCTATAACCACTTTTTACACTAATCTGGGCATGTTATTGGTGCAAGTCTCTTTTTCTTTGTCATAGTAAAATTATTTCATGGCTAAGTTACACCAACCAAGATAAAATTACTACTGTTGACATCTATTGAAAACTCCATCTTTAGCATCATTTCCATGTTTTCTTACAATTACATAACAATAAGGCAATAAGCAACTTCAAAATCATCATCAAATCTCGAGCATCAGCAAAATAACTTTTCAATTTTAATAGTATTTCATTCAATTTCATTGAATAAAATGTCTGCATTACCCGGTAACCATTCAAATCATCAGCCTCAACCCGCGCCCCATTCTGCAGCAAGACATCTGCAGCTGCAATCGATCCTCGAACTGCGGCCCAATGCAGTGCCGTCTGTCCCGCATTATCCTTTGCATTCACTTCTCCACCTCTCTGGCAAACCCAAAATATCGCGTAAAATTCCCAATTCAGCGCAAAACGCAACACAGTTTTAACCGGAAACAGCTGAGTTCATTAAGAAATTACTTCAATGATGTATTGACAAATTTCGGCAAAGTTGTTAAGGGCGGCCCACTGGAGAGGGTAGTAGCCGTTGCCGTCGGGATGGGAGACGGAGACGCCGTCGTTTTCGACGAACTTGCGCAACTTCTCGAAGTCTCCATAGGCTGCGGCCGAGTAAACGTCGACGATGTGGACTTCGTTAGGGTTTCCGTTGGCGGGCTTCTGCTCGTTGGAATCCGAAACAATTTCGATTTCAGACGACGCCATTTGAGATTCAATCAACGAATCCTTCTTCTAATGTCTGTTATCTTTGCATCAAATATGACTGTATTAACAAAGAAACTAGCGAAATAATTTATGGAGGTTTAGGGTTTCAGAGTTGAGAGAGCATCCAATTCTACTGCAGTGGTGAAGGTGGATGATGATCTCATTGGCAGTTTAGTAATTTGACTTCACTTGTTTAGTATTCTTTTATTTCTTTATCATCAATAATTTTATTGCTTACTTCGTCCCGCCGAATACCGCCTAGTTTATATGGCACAGAGATTAAGAAAAAAGATATTTAATAAAGTTATAGATAGAATGGTGAATAGTGTGTAATGGAAGATGGTGGGCGATATGTAGTATAAATACAATATTTTATAATATTAAATATACACTAATTGTTTTCTTTTAAAATGAAAAATATGCCGCATTCGGTGGGACGGAAATAATAATTTTTATTATTATCGTTTATGTTTTGGAGTACTTGTTTCCCTAATTTGGAATAGTTTTCATTTCTATTTTTTTTATTTAAGGAATTATTATTAATCTTAATTCTTAATTGGAGAAATTTCTGCCTCCACCGGAGAAATTTCCTCTCCAACGCACTGCAGGCCGGATCCCATGAATCAAAGCTTTAACCAAAATTAGAGTAACCATTTTTGTTATGTTTTGTTATCTTTTCAAGAAAAAAAAATACATTTTAGCAATTTTACACATGATTTTGTATTTTTGACAAATCAATAGTTCACGTCAATTCATTCCCTTTGTATTATTTCACGTCAATACCTAATTTATATTCCAATAAAAAAAGAAGTACGATATACCTAACCTTATTTTATACAGAAGCCAACGCTAGCGCACTCTCTCCACAATATACATGCACAAAAGTTATTGTGATACAATCTAACGATGATATAAGTTAAAAATTCAAATTTAATTTTAAATTCATATCTAACAACATATTCATCTCAATGTGAATCTGTAATTAGACTTTATAGTGAATTAATAATTCACAAATCATTTGGAAGCATCTACGATAAGCACAGTGTGTATATCAATATATACTTATAGGGATAAAAAAAATAAAGGCAAAAATTAAAATAGACATTTGCCTAGTAAAAGAAATTATATTAGCTACAACTTAAGAAAATTAAACTTACTAACCAAGAGGGAAGTACAAATACACACAAAAATATTGACTACGAGATAATAAAAAAGTTCATTCTCAAACAAGTCAAAATTGGCGGCCTTTGTTTCTGAAATCTCATTTCCCATACTTTTTATTTGGAGCTAATAATCCTAAAATAGAAGAAAAAAAGTGAAAAACGCTATTTACCAATTTTGTCTCATATGATTAATTAATTATTCTATTATATTTTTATAAGTACTCATGAAATTAGAATCCCATGACCCTCCTCTATTAGTATTAGGACAGCAGGAAAAATTTAGTAAAATGCACTTAATATAATCAGTTAATTTAGAAAATTGTTGTTACAATTTAAAAGTGTTGCCCAAAACAAAAAAGAAAAAAGTAAAACAAGAGAAGAGAAATTGATTTTTATTTTATAAACAACATCGGAAAAAATAGTTACTTTAATATTTATACAAAGAAGGTGGAAAAAACAGCAGCAGCCAAGCAGAGGTGAGCATTTGTGGTTAGTAATTAATAGTCCGAAACTCACACTACCACAGAGCTTTCTCTCACTACCTCTATCAGCGCACAGAAATGGCGGCGACAAGAGTCATAGCATCGGCGGGCAACGCCGTCTCCGGCGCCCTTCTCTGCCGAGGCCCGTTGATGGCTAAGCCTCAAAGCCTCAATCTTTGCTTCAAAAACGGCAGATTGCTCACGCAGAAAAGGCGCCTCTTCACGTGCAATGCTATACACAATTCCCAAGTTCAAATCAAGGAGGAGGGCCAGCCCGATACCTTTGATTACCGCGTCTTCTTCCTCGACAATTCCGGCAAAAAGGTACCGGTTTGACGCAGTTTTATGTTGTGCTGCCGTTGTTTTTTTTTTTTTTTTTGGCTATTATATTTGAATTTGATTGGAAATTTACCTTCTTCGTTGGTTGGGTTTGTTAATTTGGAGGACTGAGTTGTGAAATTTGAAATTTATTTCTTTTTTTCGCGAGGGATGGTGTTTTTTTTCAGTGGTTGTGATTGGATTAAGCACAATTTTTTTTAATGGTACATATTTTTTTCTTAAATACTATTTTTTTTCTGGTAATATTTATGTTGCACTGAAGGGAAGAGGTATAGAGAGAATTTAAGATTTCTTGAGGTGTATGTATATACATTGGCGATTGGAAATTCTCTAAGCAGATTGTCATGTGTTGGGGAGAAGATCTTTTTTTTTAAATAAACAAGATCATAATTTTAAAATTTTGGAAAAGTTGTGGGAATAATTTTGCGGTTTATTTGGAATTAATGGATGCTGATTATGTAATAGCTGACCGAACTGTTGGTGCATATTGATCAGTTGATGCTAAGTGTTGTGGTTATGTAACACAGATTTCCCCATGGCATGATATACCACTACACTTGGGTGATGGTGTATTCAATTTCATCGTCGAGATTCCAAAGGAAACGAGCGCAAAGATGGAGGTTGCTACGGATGAGATCTATACTCCCATTAAACAAGATACAAAGAAGGGAAAGCTCCGATACTACCCGTAAGACTGCCCTAATTTCACTTCCCTACTCCATTTTGAAAGGAAATTAACAGAAAAAGCATGTATGATTAAGCTGGTTTCGTTTTTGGGATGTCTAGTGATTGAGTTGAAGTACGATTCCGTATTCTTTGCATTTCATGATGTGTATTTCTTCCTTGAATATTGAAGTATTGAAGCAATAGTCTCGAAAAGGAACAAAAAAAGGATCAGAAAAAAAAAAAGGAAAATGGAATTTTTAGTTGCTTTATTGGAACTGCTGAATCGCTAGATTGACCTATTATGCTTATCTTGCCTGCTTTACCAAATGTTTGTTTTCTTATTCAGTGGATATTATGATCTGTTTCGCCTCTTCTAAACTGCTCGTCTTCTGCTCTTCTGTAGATACAACATTAACTGGAACTATGGATTGCTTCCACAAACATGGGAAGACCCTTCACATGCAAATGCTGATGTCGAGGGGGCATTTGGAGACAACGATCCAGGTGTAATATCATGCGTTTCTTACGTTGTCAAGTAAACTTCCATTCGGAAACTTATTTAGGAAATAAAGTGAGGAAGCAACTTAAATCTAATTGTTATCATCTTTTCTTATAGTTGATGTTGTTGAGATTGGGGACAGCCAACGTAAAATTGGGGAAGTCTTGAAAGTGAAGCCCTTGGCTGCTCTGGCAATGATAGACGAGGGAGAGCTTGACTGGAAAATAGTTGCCATTTCTTTAGATGATCCGAGGGCCTCCCTTGTTAATGATGTTGACGATGTCGAGAAGCATTTTCCAGTAAGTAATACCATATGAATGCTTCCACGATATAAAATTGCAACCGGAAAATTCTACTTCATCATTCTTCTCATTTGAGACGAGTCAAAGATCTGGATCCAAACTCATGAATTTGGATTTTTGACCGGTCTCACCATGAGACCATCTTAGGCAAGTTTTTGTAATCTATGAAAAAGTTGCAAGAAATAGTGCCAAACTCAATTACTGCAACTTTTTCTTATAGGGAACTCTCACTGCAATCAGGGACTGGTTCAGAGACTACAAAATACCAGATGGAAAACCTGCCAACAGATTCGGCCTCGACAACAAGCCAGCAAATAAGGTATCATTTCGGCTATTTATATGTAGCTCCTTCCCATCGAGTAATGGAATGGAATACATGTAATCTGTGTTAAATTTCAATTTATTCTTGAACTTATATAACCATGATTGCTCTAGTAAATTTTGTGATGTGATTTTGTGAGTGCAGGATTATGCACTTAAGGTTATCACCGAGACAAACGAGTCGTGGGCTAAACTTGTGAAAAGATCGATTGCTTCTGGTGAACTATCTCTCGTCTAAATGAGGCTGGTAGAGTGTTTTGTGCTGCCATATCCGGTAACATGATGAAGTTCCTTCTCTGCCAATTCCATGTTATTTATTTTTCTACTATTGAAACATAAAGTGATTCCTGCAATGAAACTGTTGCTTGTGTATTGATCACCTGGAACAAGTTTTCTTGAATCAAGAGTTTTTTCCGTATCCACCATCTCCTTATTCGCTTTTGTCTCCTCTCTCTCTCTCTGTGTGTGTGTGTGTGTGTGTGTGTGTAATATAAAAATGTGGACAAGGATGGATGGATTGTGAGAGAAGTCAAAATACATTACCTTTGTAGTGAAGAACAAGGCGAAAAACTAACATATATGCACAAAAAAGTAAAAACTAAACACAGAAATTTACAGTTGGCCACAGGCCAATCCACAGATGACGACCCCCGATGGATGTATGAGTTATAGGTTGACGTTGTCATGATGTGTTGTGGTGGGCGGAGAAGAAGGGAGATCGACTTTATCCTTGGTGTGTTGATGGAAAAGGTTGGAGCTGTGGGAGATGAAGCTTGCTAATGTCGAAGAAGCCGGTGTCGACTTTGTTGGAGAGGAGTGAGAAGATGCCTGAGGGTGTGTGGGTACCCGGCTTAACATAAGCATGGCTGCTGTTGGTGGCATTGCTGCTACTCTCAAACTTAGAGCTAAATTATCTGAATTCTGAGTGTGTGTGTGTGTGTGTGTGTGGGGTGGATGATGTTAGATTATTATATATGTATGAGCTGGTGTGGATAGAGATGCTGTGGGCGCTGTTTCTTTCTTTATCACTGCTACATACCATTACCACCTTTGCTCTTGGTTTCATTCTACTAGCACACAGCATATTCATACTTATCGTCTTTTATTTTCGACCTTGACATATTAGGTATCCAATAAATATATTCTCTTCTCTAATCTAGATCAACTCAGCTTTTTCGAAGCTAATTTATCAAAGTCAATCCGGCCTAAATTTGAATAGTATGCATTTATTAAGGAGATAAATGTGAGAAAATGACCATCTTTAAAAGACCGATAAATTATAACTATTAATTTTTAAAAAATAAATAATATATTTTATTAAAATACTTTACATACACGGCGTATATGAATGGATACATGAAAACACAACGCCATATATGAGTGTTGTGTGTGTGTGCAGTGTCCGTGTGTGAGTGTGTTCGGTGTGTTTTGTGGTGTGGGTATGTGTGCAGAGTGTGTTTGTTAGAGAGAGAGTTGTTTTGGTGTGGTGTGGTGTGTAATTGAAGAAGATTAAAATTTAAAAGTCAATGATAAGGGCATGAGAGTAATTTTGTAGAAATTTTGATGAGTATTTATCTGTTAAAGATTAACAATTAATATTTATCTTTTGAAGATTTATGATTAGAGTTTATTGAAATGATTATTTTGAACTTATAGCCACTAACTTATTTCGATAATAAATCTTTATTACTACAACTTTGAAGAATTTTAGTATTTGAAGTTAAGATGTAACAAACTTCAACGTAGAAAATTTTCAATAGCAATTAAAAGTATTAGAAATAAATGCGAGTCCGACTTCAATTTCAATTACAAGGAAATTACTTCCATGAAAATATGGACATTTCTGAGGCAATATCAGAAATATTTACACGATAAAGAAAATTGAAAAAGAAGGATTTACACTAACAATTTCTCCTACTTTCTTTGTATGCCAAAAAGAGGCTAAGCAATGTCAGAACGCAAGACTCCATAGTTGGCGAGAAAACTAAGCTGCTGCTTCCGCCGTCTTCTCTGCAAGCAACGGAGTGGAATTCGACTTATCTACCGTAGGAGCTGTCTCGACATCTTCGTTATATCTATCCACACTAGGCAGGAAAATTCCTGCAATAAAATACGAGATCAGAAAGCTCGCACTCTATAACATGTACGTCTGCTGAATATGTTGCAGGTAACTATGACAAATCTACAAACTAATAATGCACTCGAGTTGCAGACGATGAGTTTACCTATAAACCAAATTCCAGCAGCCACGAATAGAATAGAAGTTAGAGTAAGAGCAGTGGCCCTCCAATTGTTAATCCGATCCTGCAGAAAAAATAATCTCATTTATGCAATCTCAAGTTCTAAAAAAGCAAACAGCATAATCAGAATGCTCGGGTGCAGGCTAAATTCGTACTTTCACGTAAGATCCTATCCTTTTTGCTAGACACCAAAATGCCTCTCGAGCAATGTTCAAATATAGAGTATTTTACTTTGAATTTGAATTATCCTTAAATTGCACCTACATAAAATTTAACAATATACTGTTTTCGGAACTTGATCAAGCGTTTCTTGCTTCAGCATAAAGATATCAATTATGTCTTTTTGTTCCTCTCGTATTTCTCACTAATTTATAGTTATGACATGAGGAGTTGCGCACGTGATAATGGAATCAAAGCAAATTGCAAGTCACATAAATTAGGTAGTTCTCAAATATGTGAATATAAATATTATGAGATTTAAAAAAAAAAAAAAAAAAAAAAAGAGAGAAGAAAAACCTGGAGAAGACCGACGAGGGGAGAGGATGGAACATCACCAAATACATGAATTGTTACAGTAGACATAGCCATCGATAGTGGTCGAAGACTAGGCTTGACGCAATGCAGGCACACAAAATTTACGGGAGCCTGCAATGTCAACGATGAAATCTTCATGCTCTAGAAATCTGGATATCCAAAAGAATACTGGGAAGAAAGGTACCTGGGTAGCAAATACAAGCAGCTCTCCGACCGCGAAAAGAGCCAGAAAAACGTAAAGGTTATGAAAACAAAAGGCAGCAAAGCAGAATACTGCTCCAAATAGTGTAGCAAATGATAGAAGCTGCAAACAAAGCATCAAGAATCAAGAAATTGAATATTAGGATTTTGCAAATGCCTCGTCAGTAGTGACTCAATTTCACTTCTGGACGATCAACAACTATAAAACATATACTTCATTAAAACACAGAGTGGAAAAGGATACAACGTGACTTCGAATCTGGATTACAATGAAACTATAAGTATAAAGGACAAAGGCTCGCCTTGAAAGCATTGGGTAACGTGGAAGACATGCGATCGAGAGCAAAACCACCTGCTAGTGAACCCAATACTCCACAGACTGATGTAACTCCACCAAACATATAATCTGCATTGCTCTGGACAAAACGAGTATTGACGTTTAACACCAACAATGGATATAATCATCAAACAAAAATATAAGAATCTATTACATGACAAAATTAGATGTATATCCACATAAAATCATTCTTTTTGAAGCATAACTAATTTCACCGTTTCCATTTACGATGCATGAAGAGCTTACCATGTGGTATATATTATAGCCTGCCTTAGGTCCCCAGTATGAATAAGCGCCTATGACGAAATTATATGCGATATAACCTGCAACCACAATCGAGAAAAGAATTACAATGATGAATAATAGTAGCAAAGAAACGATCTTCCATACAGGCTATCAACATAGGCATCAAACTGCAAATAGAGTATATTGCTTTTCCAGGTAAAGATGAATTTCATTGTTTGTTGCTTCAGCGGAAAGAAGACTTACCGAGAACATTAACCACGTACACCTTATCAAGCAAAAGAACTTGCATATCTTTCCCAAATGATATAAACGCTCCAAACCTGAAATAATATTCATCCAAGGATAGAGAAAAATCCATATGAGCTCTACATCGGAATAATGTAAATGTAGAAACGTTTATTTTGATAGAATTTTACTCTAGACAAAAAGCTAATACTCCTAAAACCAGACTGAAAATGTTTAGTCAGAATGTTCCTCACCTCAAAGACTTTGAACTTTCATCTGCAACCTGGTCACAAACTGCAAAGATATTTTAAAAATGGTAATCAAAAATCAAAATCAGAAAAGATTGAAAAGTAAGTGCCTTTAAACATTTTTTAGGTTCATAATCAGTAATATTCAGTACCTTGATCTTCTGATCCATCGTCTGCTGTCAATGCTATCTTAGTTCCAGAAGAACCAAAACCTGGATGAAATAGGCATCAGCAATCGGCCAAATAGACATGGATCGATCAAAGTGTATGCATAATATCACTCTTATACTGACCTTTCAACTGCAAAGGTTTCATCACAAAGCCTAAAATAGCAAAAGGAAGCATCAATAGTGCCTCCACCCAGAATGCCCATCGCCAACCAAAGGTACTAATCTATAATCAAGCATAAAGCATATATGAGCTCAACAATTTCAACTAACACGGGAAATTTTTAATTGATTTGATATTTGGGCAAGGGAGATAGATAACAAGAATCAATTCCAATGAGAAATGTTAGTTCTTGATGAAGCATGGATAAATTAATAGAAAACAGCAGATAAAGTATGAACGTACCAATCCACCATAAACATACCCCACTGCTATACCAGTTGGTATACACATGTAAAATGCTCCCAGCCATGCTGTTCTCTAGAAAGACAAAGTCGTAAGGAAAAATTCAAGTCAGAAAGGAAGGAACAGCACAAATAAAAGCTTAGTAGAAAATGATGAATTAGATTTAATGGAGAATGTATCTACTTAAAGCCTAATCTTATGGATTGAAAAACATCACTGATTTATTATCATTAATTAACATAACCAAAATATCTATCTATACAATCGACACGGAAAGTATGAGTACTAGTATGTTGAATTGAAGAAACAAAAATAACTACTTATATATTTATCTTTTCAAATGGCTAAATACATGCACCTGTAAAAGTCTGGCATTAGAATTCATAATCATAACTAGGTTAACTTATTTGCAGACTCGCAGTGCTTAAAGATGTGAATTCCTCTCAAAAAAAAAAAAAAAAGATGTGAATTGCAGTAATACGCAGGCCTCAGGTGAATAATTAAAGCAAAGTCTGGCAAATAGAACAACTTATGTGTAGTGCTTCAATCTGTGAATTATTATTGTATATGCGTCAAGTGAGTTATATATACAGAAAATTTCCAGAAACACCTCAAAGTTTTAAGAGACTATATATGCTGAGAAAGCTTTAAATAAATGTCTTATGTGACGGTTTAGGACAGACACAAACCTGCGCGACTGGGGCATTGTCGTCTATGAAAGGTGCAGCAAGACTTATGAAAGAAGCCTCACCAACACCCACTAGCCTACGGAAAACAAACCAGACACGAAATAAGTACAACATCATAAAGCTAAGGAAACGAATGCTCC
The DNA here is from genome assembly GCA_029490685.1 of Schizonepeta tenuifolia. Taxonomy (NCBI): domain Eukaryota; kingdom Viridiplantae; phylum Streptophyta; class Magnoliopsida; order Lamiales; family Lamiaceae; genus Schizonepeta; species Schizonepeta tenuifolia. The sequence goes on along the minus strand of CM055960.1, from coordinate 88,658,096 downwards.
ATAAGTTGTGTAATGAGAAAGATCTTACTTACATGCGAGCAACCGCAATGGACCAAAAATTAAATGAAAATCCACAAAACGTAACTGCAACAGTCCACACAGTCAAACCAACTCCAATGAGCCTAAAAGGATTGACACTGCAGGTTCAAGTAAACAAAAGAATAAAATTAGTGAATTAGATTCTTAGTTCTAAAAATGCATAAACCAATAAACAATCTTCAGGAGCTCATGATCTTTCCTTCACATCTTAAACCTACATTCTTAATTTCTTATACTGAAGGGACGGAAAGGAAATTTAATACGACTAAGGAAGAATGCTTATCAGCATTTACGTCCCAGATTTTATGAGGCTATTTCCCCAGCAGCAAGTTTCTGATCATAGAATAAAATTAATTATGCTAATTTCATGTATCCATTAAATTCCAAAGCATAATTGTTATATGCTATAAAAGAAACACGTGTCGAAGGTTAAAAAAAAAAAGATACTTGTTGCCATCTAGGTCATGGCCATACACTTTAATGCGCAGTCATTGATGACAAAATTTACTTATCATGGCTTAATAGGGTCACTATGGAGAAGCAGAAGCAGCCATGACTGAAGATTTATTACCTCTTGGCTGTAGATGCAAATATAGGAGAAGCCACAAGAAGTCCAACCATGAAAGCAGATGATATAACTCCATCCTCAAAGTTAGTCAGGTCAAATTCACCCCTGCATAAAAAATGGAAGAGAAAATGAGTCAGAGCATTGTCAAAATGAAACCTTTCATTGGAACATCAGCAATATGTGCATGTTATCATGAGGAAGACAAATTTAGTAAAAGCTACCAATTTAGGAGGAAACAAAAAAACGTTGCGCTTGCAAAGGTTCTAAATATAATGCCCAAAGTGGCATTCGTGAACCAAGACAGAGCCGATAAAGTTATATCTTAATCCTTTACATTGACACATCAGGATAAAACTTTGGAAGTAAAGTCAAGAACGAGAATAGTACTCGATCTTTTTGTTCCAAAGCCTCCAGGATAGAGCACCAGCATATGGAGGCCTTATTCTCACTCATTCAATAACTTTTTCTACATTTTATGATGGGATCTTTTTGTTCCAAAGCCTCCAGGATAGAGCACCAGCATATGGAGGCCTTATTCACACTCATTCAATAACTTTTTCTACATTATTATGATGGGAGAAGATAACAACGTAATTTTTTCATTATAACTCTCTAATACAAGAAGCAGGAGATGAAAGGCAATGAAAGGGTTGGAATCTAACATCAGCAAAATCTGATTGTCAATCAATGATTTGGTCAAGTGCAGCTAATTAAATCAATATTTCTCTAACTCCTATAACTTGTCCACTTAAGAGAGAAAAATTCTTAAGCTGCTTACACCATGATAGGGGAACATATTTCCCTTCCCACAACCAGTCAGTTTGTTATTTTGGATCATAATTAACATACCAACATTCAATATTGAAGAATAATTTAGAGTGGCATTATGGTTGTATACCACATGTAGTCATAGACTTACTGAATTCCACTACCGGCTGTGCACACACCACTTTCTGAGCAAACTCTGGCGCTCCCATTTACACCATTACTGGCTATAGCTCCACGGTCTATGTAATTTACTAAGTTGATCACACAAAAAATCGCAAGCAGCCTGCCAAAAAGGAGAAAACAACGCAGAAATAATATCGAGGTCAGCAAGGTAAAACCATCATGGATGAACAGGGTCAACAAAGAGACAACTTTAGTTCCTCTATCTCAAATCGCCTACGGGGATGATGCAGTCAATCCTAACTGTGTCATACGAAATCATAAGTCTTTGCCAATTTTGCCATAGTTCCACACGTCCAATACAGTTATTCAAATCAGTCTTATGCAAAAGAAACCTTTTTTCCCTTACTTCCCAGAATTATTCAAAGAACCCATAAAAATAAAAATAAAATAAAAACACATTGCTACTCTACATTACCCTCACGCAAGTCGCAGCGAAACCCAAAAAGATTCAATTTTTATTCAAACCCTCCAGTAACTATTCTTCAATTCACCAAGAATATCAATCATATCATCATGATTATATTGCAATAACCGGAAAAACTCAGCATAAACATTATGCACAGAAAAGGTTGACCTTTTCGGGGTAAACCAAGAAGGGTTGGAGGTCGAAGCTCTGGCCATATCTTTCTCCGTCTCCAAAGTCGCAGCTGCAGATTGAGAGCCTGGGGCCTGGCTCGGATCCGGGTTCGGATTTGGCCCGGAATTTGAATTCGGATTGGGATTTGGAAGTGGGTCCTCTGTTTTATCTTCTTCCCCCATCAAAGGAGAATTATGTTTGAAGTATAAATATAGTATTGATTGGTTTGACTGGAGGATGGAGCAGGAGCAGCACACTCAATGCCGACTTCTTCTTCCCTTATAATTATGTTTTGCTTTTTCTTGTTTTTTTTTTTTTTTTTTTTCAATTCACCTTTTTTCACTTTGTATCTTTTAGTTAAATTTATTTCTTCTTGTTTTAGAGATTATTATGATGACCTCAGTCAAGTTGAAGAATAGAAGAAGGAGACGATTGTTTGGTGATGTTTGTTGCGATTTTTGCTCTACCAAATGGGATCTTTGAGCATTTTTAGTTGGATATTTGTTGGATATGTGTGTACTTCCATTTCGATCATTATCTTTTATTTTTATATATATATAGAAGATAGATCATATGAGAATGGATTTTATTCTAAGAAATGAGAATAGATTTCTACTATAGATCTATTGGTGATTGAGGGTCAAGATTTGGCCAAGTCAAAGCGGGTCAAGATTTGGCTAAGTCAAAGCGGGTCAAACTCGGGTCAATCTGTTGACTTTTTTTTTTTTTAAACTATCATCCAAAATGCACAACTTCACATATTCGAATGCACTACTCTATATAACTAGATGCACCACTAAGTGCATTTAGATGCACAAGATTTTCAGTTTTTTTTTTTCAATTTTTTTTTTAAAACAGTCACCCAAGATGCATCATTTCACATATTCGGATGCACCACTATACATAATGAGATGCACCACTATGTGTAAAAAAAAAAAAAAACTGAAAAAAAATTGGATGCACCACAATGCGTAACTAGATGCACCACACGGTGTAACTAGATGCACCACATAGTGTAACTAGATGCACAATGTTTTACGAAAATAAAAAAAAAACGAAAACAAAACTAGTGCATTTTAATGCACTTAGTGGTGCATCTCATTATATAGTGTGGTGCATATGAATACATGATGTGGTGCATATGACCTAACCTTAAAAAAAATGAAAAAAAAACGTAAAAAAAATTTTAAAATCTTGTGCATCTCAATACACTTAGTTGTGCATCCGAATATGTGAATTGGTGCATCTGAATATGTGAAGTTGTACATCTTGTGTGACAGTAAAAAAAAAAAAAAAAAAAGTCAACGGGTTGACCCGGGTTTGACCCGCTTTGACCAAGCTTTAGGGAGTGATTCCCATGCAAACTCCCCTTAAAGTGAGAAATAGGAATTAATCTCCACCATTGATCTTATCTACATGAAGGATCAAGATTTAGCTTGGTCAAAGCGGATCAAACCAGGGTCAACCCGTTGACTTTTTTTTTTATTATTTATTTTCGATTTTTTTTTATACTGTCACACAAGATGCACAACTTCACATATTCAAATGCACCAATTCACATATTCGGATGCACAACTAAGTGTATTGAGATGCACAAGATTTTAAGTTTTTTTTTTAATTTTTTATTTTCATTTTTTTTTAAGGTTAGGTCATATGCATCACATCATGTATTCATATGCACCACACTATATAATGAGATGCACCACTAAATGCATTAAAATGCACTAGTTTTGTTTTCATTTTTTTTATTTTCGTAAAACATTGTGTATCTAGTTACACTATGTGGTGCATCTAGTTACACTGTGTGGTGCATCTAGTTACGCATTGTGTTGCATCCAATTTTTTTTCAGTTTTTTTTTTTTTAACAAATTCGGTGCATCTCACTAGACATAGTGGTGCATCTCATTATGTATAGTGGTGCATCCGAATATGTGAAATGGTGCATCTTGGGTGACTGTTTTAAAAAAAAATTGAAAAAAAAAATGAAAATCTTGTGCATCTAAATGCACTTAGTGGTGCATCTAGTTATATAGAGTGGTGCATCCGAATATGTGAAGTTGTGCATCTTGGGTGACAGTTTAAAAAAAAATGAAAAAAAAAAACTGAAAATCTTGTGCATCTAAATGCACTTACTGGTGCATCTAGTTATATAGAGTGGTGCATCCGAATATGTGAAGTTGTGCATCTTGGGTGACAGTTTATTAAAAAAAAAAATCGAAAAAAAAAGTCAACGGGTTGACCCGGGTTTGACCCGCTTTGACTTGGTCAAATCTTGACCCTCCATCACCAATATATATATGATGGAGATCTATTCTCATTTCTTATGATAAAATCCATTCTTATATGATCTATCTTCTATATATATATATATATATATATTTATATAGGGGTGGTTCGGTATACCATACCGGGATTTTTTGGTCATACCGATACCATACCGAAAGTTTCGGTATGCATAATTTTGATATTGATACCATACCAAACTTTTCGGTATACCGAATTAATTTCGGTATGGTTCAAAAGGCATACCGTTATCGTACCTTATTTTCGGTATACCGTAAAAGTACGGTATACCGAAAATACTAATGAATTAATATAATGAATAATTCATTAATAATTTAATATATATACATATATAGTTATATAAATATATCAATATATATATAATTGTTTAGAATTTTCGGCATATACCAAATCTTCGTCATATACCGCGATTTCGGTATGTACCAAATATCGGTATTTATTGAAAATTTAGATATACCAAAGTTTCGGTTCGGTACGGTATACCGTGGTATTTAAATTTCATATACCGTTACCATACCAAAACCTTTCGGTACGGTATCATACCATACCGAAAATACGATATACCATAAATTCTGTAAAATACGGTATTTTTCGGTTTGATTCGATCGGTATACCGATATTTCAGTATTTTAGTCCACCCCTAGTATTATATCCAAATCTATATCAGATTCAAAGCAATGTAGTGATGACAATGTGTAGGATACTAACTGCTGTTCAAATCCGAATTAGCTTAGAATTTATCTAGTCGTATTCATCCAAATTAGAAGAAAACTTTATATATTCAACTTAAACTTGTATGTCAATACTAATTGGTTATTGAATTCGTTTAAATTTATAAAATATTTAATAATAAATATAAGTTGTTATAATAATTTTCTTATCTGTCTCAATAAAAATCAAAACACTACAGAATAATATCAATAATAATACTATGATTATTTATATATAAATTTCAAAAAATTAATTAATATTCAATTAAAGTTTATTACTCCCTCCGTCCCACCAAAGATGAAGCATTTGATTTGGGCACGTAGACTAAGAAAAAATAGTAGTGGTGTATTTAGTGGAGTATTTTATTGATAAATAATGTAAAAGTAGTATGAATAAATAATAAAGAATGTAAAAGCAGTGTGAATGTAAATGTAAAAGCAATGTGAATACAATTAATTATTTCCCAAAACAGAAAGGACTCATCTTTCGTGGGACAACCTGGAAAGGAAAGTGACTCATCTTTCATGAGACAGAGGGAGTACTAATTAATTACGGTTTTTTGTCATATATATTCCAAGACTCATCACATGGAGTATTATTCAAATCCAATTGATACTGCCCAAATCAGTTTTATGGGGATTTGGTTAAGTTATTCAAATGAGATTCTATATTGTATTTTGGTGTTTCATCTTCTATCATTTCTTCATTATATTATTAAAAAGAAAACGATTCTTGCTTTGAAAAAAATCCTATGTGGCAGCCCTCTTAATTCTCCATTCCTATTTATCTAAATTCTTAAATTTTTGAATTTTTAAATGTAAAATAATAGATTTTAAATATCTACTTAGGAAAACGATTCTTCCTTTGAAAAAATCCTACGTGGAAACCCTCTTAATTCTCCTTTCCTATTTATCTAAATTCTCAAATTTTTGAATTTTTAAATGTAAAATAATAGATTTTAAATATCTACTAAAATCTTATTTCCCACATTGCTTTGAAAAAATCCTACGTGGCAGCCCTCTAAATTTTTCATTCCTATTTATCTAAATTCTCAAATTTTTGAATTTTTAAATGTAAAATAATAGATTTTAAATATCTACTAAGAAAAATGATTCTTGCTTTGAAAAAATCCTACATGACAACTCTCTTAATTCTCCTTTCTTATTTATCTAAATTCTCAAATTTTTGAATTTTTAAATTTAAAATAATAGATTTTAAATATCTACTAAAATCTTGTGTCCCACATCGGTTATTCAATGAAATTTCACCTATTGAAAAACCTATAAATATATAGAATTAATGTGTATTTTCTCATCTTTTGTTCCACCAGTTTTATTTGGCCAATTTATTTATTAATCGGCCAAATAAATAACTATATTTTTATAGTTTAGTTTAATTTAATTTAATTTGATCAATTTATTAACTGGCCAATAGAAATTTATTTTTTGTAGGGAATCAATTTATTAGTTGAAAGAATAAATGGATCCAAAATAATTGGCTAATGTGGCTAATGTATCGGTTGGTCGAATTAAATTTTAAAATAGTCTAATAATTTTTATTTAATTTGATAAAAAAATATTTATTTTATAATTTATCAATTATTTAGGTAGACGTGCCAATTCCCACTGACAGGCACCTCAAGTCGAGGTCTCACGTGACACATTTCCCTTCTTTATTCTTATTTATTTTAAATTTTATTTTATTCATTTTTTTTCATGTATTTTTCTAAAATCTATTAATCGTCATATATGAATTGATATGTACGTGATTTGTAGTTGAATTTTCAGCTTTGCATAACTTATAATTGTAATTAGTGAATATTACTAGGTTACAGAATAAATGGTTTTAAAATAATTGGCTAATGTATTGGCTGGTCAATTAAAATTTTGAAATAGTTTAATAATTTTTATTTAATTTGATAAAAATAATTAATTTTTAATTTATCAATTATTTGTAGTTGAGTTCCCAACTTTGCATAATCTATAATTGTGATTAGCAAACATTTTTGTATGGCTAAGGACGTGAACGAATAGTACAATCAATTTTTCTTATCAAATTTTGGGTCTATATGTATTCTAAATGAGTTTTATAAATTACACACTTATAAATCAGAGCCGTGGTCCACGGGCCGATTCTGACGCGGAACTGTGGCAATAGATAGGGCAATTTCCAATCGACGGTTATTGATATACGGATTTTTTTTAGAAATCGAAAGAAATGAGAATGTATTAGATTATAATTTTTAACAAACATAACTATATGGTTTGAGTCGTAAACATGTAATAAAATTACTTTTTAATTGAATTTGAGATGTGTAAGGGCATATAAATTCTAAGCGAGTTTAGTAGATTGCATAATCGAATTATTTAACACTAAACAATTAAAAAAATAATATTTTTTCTTAATATATCACTATTAATATTGTCTAATAATTTTATTATTATTAAATATTAATATAATTTCCCGTCGATTTTCGACGGGTTATATGCTAGTTACATTAACAACGGGACAATATGATTAAAGGCGAATTATATTTTCTTTATATATATCTTAAATTTTGAATCCTTAGTCATGCCACGTCTCGTATGACAGACCGTCTAGTAGTCTAATGAACAATTAGGTTACTTTGGTGCAATCATTATAATTTGATAGAAACGAGTTCTCCCTTTAGAGAGACGTGGGACTGCGGAAGTGATGTGTATACGTTGTTAATGTTTCACTAAAGATACGTCTCTGTAAATTATCATATGTATACAGTAAAAACTAACAATAAAATTAAAAAAGAAAAAACTACAAAACGGAATTTCCTTGCACAAAATAAATATATTTTTGAATAAAATCGTAGGATGTTTGAGTTTGAATATAAAATTAAATTAGAAACTAATAAATATTTGAATAAAATCGTATGATTGTTTGAAATTTACGTGCATCACACCAGAAAAGTCAGAAGTTAAACAAACCACATCTTCATATTCTGAAAGCACTACGTAACATTTACTCTCTATTAATATTAACAAGTCTTTTTTCCTCATACGAGTCATATGACTCATATCAATCAATACTCCAAAGAAGTAAAGGTACGTAACTGATAATGATGCAAATACAATTATGATCAATCAATTGAAGCTTACATATTGGAAAACAAAATAGTTGATTTCACTAACAAAATAATTAATTAGCAAACAATGATCAATAGTAGCTACAAAAAGCAAAACAATGCAATGCAAATAAACAGCATAGCTTTTGCCAGCTTCTAAGGCTCTCTGCATCGGGCGCCTCGAGACGCGTTGGAGACCGCCCTCCAACGAGACACCGCGTTGCGGCGTGCACGGCTCGAGACTGTCTCTAACTCGTGATATCGGCTCGAGCCAGCGCCTGCACACCACGCGCTGGACAGAAATTAAAAAAAAATAAAAAAAAAATCAAAAAACGCGTGTATTACGTGCGCCAATGGGAAAAAAAATGTAGCCGTTGCTGGTGCAGTATTTTTTTTGTTTTTTATTATTCATTTTTACCCTATGAATGTCTTTCTTAATTTCTTCCCTCATTTCATCCCACATCCAATTCATTTCTTTCTTAATTTCTCTCATATTTCCTCTCCAAAAATGTCTTCATCATTGACCTCTATTTCGTCCCTCGAATATTCTTCTCACAGCAGCGACGAGGAGGTTTTCAAGATTTTCTCCAACTTGCAACGAGCCAACGAGCCGCTCGTGCACACATTGAGAAGAAGAAGAAGAGGCCGAGGCCATTCGTCCACCAAGACCGTGAAGGGGCATGTGAGCTCCTACACGCTGATTACTTGGCCGACAACCCCACCTACGGCGAACACTTTTTCCGACGCCGTTTTCGAATGCATAAACATATTTTTTTGTGCATTTGCAAAACGTTGGAGTACAACATCTGCTACTTCAAGCACCGAAAAGATGCATTGGGAAGATGCAGACAACCTAATAAACATATACTCAATCGCTAAACTACACTACAATTAAATGAAAGAAATTTAACGACGTCGCTTAGCTAGAGACAAATTCATGAATCGAAACCAATACCATTGAGGAGAATATCATAATTACGAATGCGTATCTGTAGAGAATTGAAGAAGGAATATCGTGAGAGACGTAGCTACGATAAGTCCAACAACCAGCCACATATAGAATAGAATACCCCTTTGGGTTTGGAATTGGAATAGAAGAAGAGCGTGATGTTAATAATATTCATTCCAAATAACAGTTCCCACTGCAATGCCCAATGAAGCCATCACCAATGTCACCTTCATCATCTTGGTCGTCTTTCAGTTTATTTCTTTGTGTTTACTAAATTTACCCAAGGAAAACTAATACTATACAGGACTTTAAAATCGCTATTTTTCATCACCATGCAAGTAATTAATATGTCAAGTGTTAAATTACCAAATTTACTGCATCATATGAAAGAATGTCTGAATTGCACAAAGCAGCATTCATGAATTGACAATATACATAGATATGTACACATTAATGTGGTTATACAAAATGCCCAACGAATTAACCTACATACCTATATGCATGATCAAATCAAATGGCGCCAACCAGTTGAATCATACTCATATCTAATTATCTAAGGCTCTTCAATGTTACCAACACCCACTGGATTCTTCTCCCCGTTGCTTTCTGTACCGATGTCGCAGTACAACACTCCTCTAGCTTCGTCTTCCTCCTTCTCCTCCAAACGTACCTCACCATCACCAGACTCGTCATCTCCACCGCCAGCCTCCAAGCTGCCATTTCCATTTCCCGAATATGTCCCGACTAAGTCTGCAGCCCTCACCTTAATGAAACAAAACATTCATTATTGAAACAATTATCAGCATCTTCATTCCGTAAAGCTGGAAAATCAAACGCATAAAAATGTAATTTATTCTGTTTAGTGGGAATTTAATACCTGCATTGGCTTCATAAGGTTCCATTCTTCAACATCAGTTCTCCCTACTGCTTCTTGAGCTTGTACTTCCATCGAATCTCTTACAAGCTTCCTCAGGAAGGTTACATCATCCGACATAACACCAAATCCTCTCAAAAGCTTAGATCCCAGCTGCAAACTTGTCTGAACAAGTTGAAAAAATATAAGCCAATGCACTTCACTCTGACAAATTTCTTATCGAGAATGCGGATTGCCATACCTCTGCATTTTCAAGAATGGCATCAGTTGCACCTGCCTTCTTCAGATCTATCAAGTGTGTCATGTCTTGAGCACGGACATATATAGGAACCTGCAAAATTAATTAAGTTTCAGCCAACTCAGCAGTAATAAAAAGAGTTTAATAAATTAAAAGGCCGGTCTAAATGAATTTTTCTTGCTGCAATATGATATGAGAGACAAAACATAATCAACTGATACTATAATAGCCAAAAGGTGGATACTACCCTTATCCCCAGTATACATATAGATATATAAATATAGAGAGACACACTGGGAAAGAGAGAGTTACTGCAGGGAAGGCAAGACGAGTGCGCTGAACAGCCTCGAGGGTTTTACTCTTCCCTGGATACATGATCATGACAGCTTTCGGGGAATTAATGCCAGCAGACTGCAACACGGCTGGACGGGAACCATCGCCATAAAGAACAGGGAAACCAAGTTTTCTAGATGTCTAGTGATCAGGAAGGAAAAAAATAAAAAATAAATAAGAAGTAGAAAATCCAAGTTTGTCTTATAAATCAGTCCATGACCAAACTAAAACCACAAAGAAGCAAACTTCTTAATTCCTAATCAGTCTTCTTCCAATACGATCTTAGTTTATTTACACTTAACATAGGTTTTATAACCTCCACATCTAAGATATAAGTATAGGCATCATGCAGATCAGAATAATAATTTCCATTCAAGATCTTGGTCACCCTTTCTAGGATCTCAGAAAATCACAAACCTTAACAACAGAAGGATCGAGATCAAAAGCAACAAATGGCCACCCAGCATCACCATCCATTCCAGATGCCAATGGACTTGACAAGAAATTAGCAAGGACCTTTGTTTAGGAAAGAGCTCGTTAACTCATATTGAATAGTACTGTCAGTATGCTAAAAAAAAAAAAGATAAATTCTATATAGATAAACTAACTCTACCTGAGCCTTTTTCCCAAATCCAACTATAACAACTGGTTCTCTGGCATCAAAGTTTACAGATTCATCAGCTTTCTGAAACAATAATAATTCAATCAATAACCATAACAGAGATCAGTTCATAACTTCAAAACTTAGATCATCGCTCTTCAATTGCTTTACAAATACAAGAAACACACACTGATATTTTATCCTAATAACTGAAAAATTGAGCAAAAAGAATTTATCTAGATCAAGGTTCAAGCTTACTCTAACTAATAAACCACATTGAAGACCTCAAATCAACTTTCATCTTCAACTATCTTTTTTTTCTTGGAGGGTAATTCATCTTCAATTGTAGCTCAATATGTATTTAGAGTTATTTCAGAAACTTACATTCTCATCTGGAAATTTCTCACCAACGTAATCAGCCAACTTTCTTCCGATGTCATTCAGAAGGGGCGTGAGTGACATAGACAGGACGACAACAATAATAAGAAGCTTGTTCAGTTCAAGTGGTAGCACCCCAAGCCTATAAAAAGGATTCACATTTAGCTTGCTACACAAATGCTGGATTTCAATGACACAAGGATGATTATTCAAGAAAAAGAAATCATTTAGTTAAAAAGAAAAAAGAAATTCATTATTACCTGTTTGCTAGCGAAAAAACTACAAATGCAAATTCACCACCTTGAGAAAGAAGCAATCCTATCCTTACGCTCTCTTGGAGAGTCAGTCCAACTCGGGGACCTAATGCTGTTATTATCAATGTCTTGATAACTATCAAACCTGCCAAGAGTGAGAATACATTTGGCCACTCTCGAATAAGAAGCTGCACCAAACGGTAAACATATATAATGGGGTTAGAAAAAAGCTCCTAAATAAGGTGCTCGAGGAAGGATTATAAATATGGAAATCTATGAACAGGCAAGAAGTTACGGCCAAACTTAATGGGTTATGGAAGTCTGTCATTGTGAGTTGTAAATTGTACTGCACCAAAGGCAGTACATGGAGAAAACGTAAATCATAAAAGACATAATGCCAAAATAATATCCAGTACCTGCATGTCAATAGAAGTACCAGTTGTCACAAAAAACAACCCGAGAAGTAAGCCTCTGAAAGGCCGTATGTCAGCTTCGATTTGTGTGCGGAAGTTAGTTTCTGCTAAAAGAGCCCCAGCTAAGAAAGCCCCTAGCTGCAAACAAAGAAAATTAGAAACCTTTCAGCTCAATATTTTGACAGATTCATATTGCAATCTGTATAGAAGGATATACAATATCAAACCGTGTCACTAAAGCCCAACTTCTGGGTAATGAGTGATGTTCCTGCAACAGTAAGCAAGCAAAGAGCAACAAAAGCTTCTGAACTCCTTGCTTCTGCAACAACCTGGAATCAACAGCCAAATCTCATCACTAGCAAAGAAAAAATTGTGGATGTTCATTCTTTTTGAAGTAGAAATTTTCACACCTCAAAAACCCGCCTCAGAAGAAATTTTCCACCGAAAGACAGCAAACCTAATCCACCTAAAGCTTTTAGACTTTCTTTCAAAAGCAATGGCCAAACACTTTCTGCAGCCAAATTCTGCATATAAAACAGTTTGAAGCCTTAATAGTACTATGGTAGCAACAATGTTGCTTCAAAAAATAACGATCTGATAAGTAGTAGCCTTGCTCATAGAATCAGTTATGGAAAAAGATCTAGCGTTCACATTTTAATAGTTTAAAGAAGTACTTAAGCAACCAGCTAATCTAATTGGACATGATGTACTTTCACACCATCAGATTTTTGCAAGACCATTTCTTGTTTAGGTTACTAAAAGTCATATTTTAAATAGTTTGATTATGATCAAAACTAGGAATAACTAATCTACAAAACAATTAAAGCAAAGGGCTTGCGGCGAACACTAAACAATTTAGAAATGTTTTCAGAAACTAAAAAGTGTACCTAAATAGGATCTTATTGTTTATGCCATCTGAATATTTCAATATACCTGGCTCTCCAGCACCGGAAGTATAACAAGAAGTGGGACAACTGCAATGTCCTGCAAATACCAAGCAGTAGGGATCCAAAAAGGTTACTTGCTCCGCATGTTTTGGAACACTGTCCATGATCACTCCCAGCCAATTCAGGGTAAAGAAAGAGATGGGGATGGTGATAAGAAATATGTGGAAGTGAAGTGAACAAAAGATAAAGAAAAACATATAAAACCTGCAAGAGAAGTATCCCTAGAGTTGCTGACCCAAATCTGGTTGGAAGCTCTCCCTTTTCTGCAAGAAGCTATAATTGCATGTAAGAAATAATAAGCATAAGCAAGTTTTATGTTTTGGTAGCTAAGCATGACCTCTGCCACTGAGTTTTTATTCTTACTATTCTAATCATCTCAAAGGTACCTCCAGAAACTAATTCTTCATACAAAAAATTGTCCACAGCCTGAACCAGTGCCAAGGGGCAAGTTACGGAAAATCGCTAAATCCATATACTTTCACATAATTACAAAATTAAGGTTCTTGAACCTTACAACAGGTAATCAGTAAACCAATATCTGAAGCCACATATCGCATAAAATTGGTAAAGAATTTTAAAGGTGAATTAATGGGTGATTTGGACATAGAGAACTCAAGGTACAAATTGGACAAAAAATCGGAAAAGGAAGAAGACGGGAGCTCCAACTAATCAGGTCATTTGAGCTGAAGTACCTGGAGAACAAATGCTGAAGAAGATAAGGAAAGAGCAGCACCAATAACCACAGCCTCATCAATGCTGCGAATGTTGACCTACAAATTTTTCAAGAACATCAAAAACCGAACACAAAGGCAGTAACAGTGAATAAACTGCACACATACACCGGAGGGATATAAGAAGGCTTTTTATTTAATGTCTTGAACAAGGGATATAAAGAGTATAAATTAGTTTTTGCAATTCATTTTCCTTATAACCAAACCAGTATGGAATTTTAGGCATATAATTAACTCACCAAGTCAGATCTCGAGTGGAAAAGAAATTGCAATATTCTTGTCCCAATTGCACCATTTGGTGGCAGCTCAAATGCTGTGAAAGCGAGAGTTGATAGTAAAACCTATAAGATGACAACACAAAGTCAGCATATGACTAAAGCTTGCTAGCATTACATAATCAAATGGGATAAGTGTCATATTATTCTAGACTCCACAAAAAGTGTTATGTAATAAGAGACGCAAGGCAAGAGACACGGTTAATTTCATGTACGTAACAGATTAAAATTTCAACTTAGAGCATAACTAACAATATTAATCAATATCCAGAAAAAGCATAGCTGTACTGAACACATACCCTGAATTCACTCAGGAGCTGATCTAGTAGTTTTATTCATAAATTCAGTGTTTTTTTGACCATTTGATCACATCTTTACAAGTTAAGAACTGATATGAGACAGGATAGTGCAGGCCTCATGGCAAAGGGACCCAAGAAATCAGACGGTCACAATAAACCAAACTATCTGTCATATATACCTGAGTTAGCCCAAGGCCAAATGCAAATTTAGCAAGAGCTTTCAAGCGGGCAAGCGAGAGTTCCAAACCCATCTCAAACAGCTGCAAGAAGTTATCTGTTAGTTAATCTCATCAGATAACCTTTCTAAAGGAGTGGATAACTTTATATCATAACTAGGAACTGCAGAAAGATGAACACACAGAAGAAGGTGAGAAGTAAAACAGTTGTTGGGGCTTAGTCCAAGTTATCATGGTGTAATAATAATAATAATAATAATAATAATAATAATAATAATAATAATAATAATAATAATACCTGAACTTACCAAGAAGAGAATTCCCCATTCAGATAAAACTTTAACATCTGTGATATTCCTAATCAGGCCAAATTGATTGAGCACAACCCCTGCGAAGAAGAAACCTAGAATCTGAAACAACCAAAAAAATTAGCACATGTTGGACATAAACACAACATAAATAAAAAAAGAAGAGAAAATAATTCACCACTCTAGCTAGCATTATTTTAGAGTTCAAATCATAAATGAGATAAGTTAATCCTAAGTTACACATCACAAAGTACACAGCTGAGCTGAGTGCAGCTAAATGGCATTCGGACTTATCATGTTCTTAATCTACAGTTCTGCATGACAGAATGTAGGCAGATATCAGCTAATCGATTCCTCTCCGGAAAAAGGCA
This sequence comes from Schizonepeta tenuifolia, assembly GCA_029490685.1. Classification (NCBI taxonomy): domain Eukaryota; kingdom Viridiplantae; phylum Streptophyta; class Magnoliopsida; order Lamiales; family Lamiaceae; genus Schizonepeta; species Schizonepeta tenuifolia. The sequence continues at coordinate 88,642,702 of CM055960.1, read as the reverse complement.
CTCTAATTTAATAATGAGTCTCTTCAAGGATTTCAGATTTCATACAAAGATGAAGAAATATGAAATACATGCAAATATAGTGTTTTGCACATGAAAATTCACTACCAAAACAAATTTGTAGAAGTTAACTAATGAAACTTCAAGCATCCTACTTGGCAAAGTCAACTTACTGGACTAGCTTTAATAAATTTGAAGGCAGGAACCACCAATACTGTGACACCTAAGAATGTCAGCGTGTCCAAACCCAAGTCATTGATAACATCAACAGCAGATGCAACATCAAGTGACGCGTTTATCCTAAATCCAAACTGTTTGACATGTCTATGGTTAAGAAGGTGAGACCTTCCTCCACCAGTTTCCGTGTAAGGTGATAACTGTCTCCCCTTGAAGCCATCGTATACTCTGAACAGAAGACGACAATTTACTCTGCGACTCGTGGACACGGACGGAGCACCCACCAACTGACCACAACTGGACGAGACATTAGCTGAGGCAATTGAACGAATGGGATTATTCTGGAAAATAATGTCATACCCCTGCATCAAGTGCATGTTGATTAGCAATTCAGTCATATCTTGCCACATAAACCAAAAATATATGACCTAAAATCAAAATTCAAGTTAGGGTTAAAAGCTTGTTTATCACATTGACATGCATCACTATTCACTAGATAGTTAAAAGCTAAAGCGTATCAAATCTCAAGACAGTATAACTGTGAATTTTGATTAACTTAAATCAGACAAAAATATATCCAAATAAACCCTCTTAAAAGCAATCAGTAAGAGGAAAATCAAAGAAAAGGCGAGACATCAAAATATTTCAATTAAATTGGTAATATGCAGACAATAAGCGTAAGATAGCTGTTTAATAAAACTGTAAACTATTCCAGTAATCAGTAATTTCACAAGAATTATTCAACATTAAAACATTATTAAACGGAATTGAAGTGAAACTCACTTTGAGATTATGGGCATGGGCCGCTGCACCCAACATACTGACATTCATGAAACCAAAAGAAGCAGGCTAAAGCAAACGAAGAATCGCAGTGAACATTTGAAAGACGCAAGTAAAAAAGGAGAGATGTGATTGATGATGAAGGAGAATTTTGTGTTGAGATTTTGAGAAAGAGTGGAAAGATAGTATTTGGAGTAGAGAATGAAGAGGAAGCGGAGGAGCCACACGTTCACGCCATTGGAAGAAATTTGTGATTTTAACGGTCACAACAGAAGATCAAAATATAACAACACTCTGTTTTTGGATGATAGACTATTTATGTGGTTACGTGGCAAATCGTTGATTTCTAAAATTTAAAACACATTACGAAGAAAATATTTCACTAATTTTGTTTTTTGTGAGGACAAATGTATCGTTTCACACTTTCACTTCTAGCTACTAATAAGATACTTTTATATAAAAATCAAACTTGTTATTTTTATTGTGTGGAACCCAAATTTCTCAAAGTTCGTAAGAATATTTTTAATAACAACTTTTTCTTTTGTTCAATTGAGTTCTTAAATAGAGATTTTTTTTTTTTCATTCAAATCTAATTGGATGTAATTAGCTGAGGATATAACACAGTACAACATAAAGTCTGACGATCCAACTATAATGTGATATAAAATTATAGGGTAATGACATTCGGCCACAGTGTGGCCAGCCACATGCGTGAAAAAAGAATTGTTGACTGTAAAAATAGAAATAATCACAATTCCCCCTTAAGATTTATACCAATTAGAGTATATTTCCATTTTCAAAACATATATTACTATTTTTAGCTTGTGTGACTGGCCACAGTGTGACCGAATATCACTACCCAAAATTATATGTGCATGTTAATGATAACTAAGTTATCACATTTTTTACTTAGTTAATTTGAACTCTACAATAAAAATAGAAACTCGTCACAGTTTCTGGATTATGGACTATACTGATCCATGAAAAATAGAAGGAAAAAGGAATTGTTCAATATTGAGTGGTCAGTGGTATATAAGTTGATCCAATATTTTTCTTTTTTTTTTTAAAAAAAAAAAAAGGAAAGAAGAAGCAATTTTCAAATTGTGAAATGAACAAAACACATTAAGCTTCAGCAATGCATATCAGATCTGCGATACACAGCTTATTGAATACACCTATTGGTAGTGATGATAGAGAAGTTATATTATAAGGGAATTTACACAACACTGTCATCACATTCAAATACACCCAAATGTTTGCGCTTCACAGCGAAGACCCGGAATTTGCAGGAGTGAACTTCAGCGATACGCTATTAACGCAATGGCGTTCGTCTGTGGGTGTACGAAACCCCTCCCCTTTGAAGACATGACCAAGGTGTCCACCGCAGGCTGCACACGTGATTTCTATCCTATGTCCATCGGGATCAGGCTATACACAGAGCAAAGCATTGTTTGTCACATATGCTAACACTGGTTGAATGAAGGGCAAAACGAAGGAAAACTTACAGTTCTATTTATCGCCCCTGGAATACCGTCAAAGAAGGCAGGCCAACCACAGCCCGAGTTGAATTTGGTAGTCGACTTGTAGAGGGGAGTTCCACATCCCGCACATTCGTATACACCCTCCTCAAAGAACTTGTCGTATTGCCCCGTACCAGGAAACCTGATTTAATGCAATGCCGGGAATTACTTATATATCTTAGCACAGTAAATAAACATCGATGTATAGTTCATGAAATAGTTCCTTGCATCACCAACTAGATCCAAAACCCCACAACAAGCGATACGGGAAATAGATTATTCTTCATAGACATGCTATCAGGTTATTTCTGTGCCATTAAGGGTAATAGTAATCAAACTCAAGGTAGCATGATATGAGAGAGTGGAGGCAAAATAAAAGATGCAAGTCTTAACTAAAAGATGATGGACAAAGATGACCAAGCAAAATTATTGCAACTATAGGTCCAAGAAGAGGATCAACAATTTTTCAATAAGAAGGACAAAACTTAGTAATATCATATTGACAACATATGCCAGCAGCATCAATGGAGGGTGGACAAAGAGGCAATAGTAGAAGTGGTATACGTACATTAGAAGGTGTACAGTTCAAATACAGCTACACAGTGTTTATGAAGAAAAGCGGGCACCAAAACCAGCTCCCAACAACTTACCGAAGCTGAATATATATCTACTATAATAGAAAAACACATCGCACAAATATATTTGTATAATCTTACTATAAAAGTGCTCCATATTTCCCTCTTGTTAAGGAAAAAACAAGAGAGAGTCTCTTACTTCAGCTTTGACATTGAAAAGGTACTATATCATATCAATACGAATGATAACAGAGCATCAAATAAAGGTACACTTGATAAAACAAAAATTGCACATAGCTCAACTAGAGTGACTCCCCATACACCGAACTCGATCAGCCATCACAATAATAAGGGAAACGGACGATCTAGGTAAGGTTGCTCGGTTCTTTCAGTAGAATAAGATTTATAGTCATCATTTAGCATTCATTTCCGCCATTAAGCATTCTTTCCAAATGAACAGCAGTTGTCAAACGCAAGATAGGCAATTATTAGCAATAAACGACTTTCCCATCAAAGATTTCAGTTAGATAGGGAAACATTCCATAATTTCAATCTGCTATCTCAAACAAATACTACAAATTCAACACAAAATTCACAGATTCTAATCGCGGATCCCAGAAGCTGCAACAACTAAAACCTCTCACTATAATCTCACAAAAGAAATAGTTTGGAAACAGTGGTAGAAAGAAGAGCAGAAGAGTCAATCATAAGAATCAAAACACCTGCACGAACGATTTCCACGATCACATCCCAAAAGACGAGACACCAAATACCAACAAATTTCAATAATTTAATCAATCCCATAACAATTACCATAGTAAAAATAACAAAAGAGAAAACGAAATTGCAAAATGGGGAAGAAGTGAAACATACTCGGTGCCCTTGAGCCTGAGAATACGAAATTGCTCCGGCGAGAGAACTGCGCGCCATTCCTCATCCGATTTTTGCACTGAGTTAGTAGCAGCAGCCATGGCCACAACTCCGCTTCTGAAACCCCTATTTCCCTGATTCAGACTCAATCCACAAAATCCACCGGCCAAATAGATACTATACCCAATTACTTGACAAATGGGGGCTTTAGGGATTCGATTAATTGGTTTGGGATTTATTCTATTTCTCGCGAGAGCGGAGCCGCACGTTCTAGAAGAAGCTGCGAAGGGAGAGATTTTCAATATTTGAGAGCCCATTTGATTTGATAATTGATTAATCACATTCACATTCACCTCTTTTTTTCTTCTAATGTGTGCGTGTGTGTGTATGAGTCGGAGCAAGACTCCATTAGGTAATCTGTGCCTCTGTGGCGGAGGAGCAACCAACGAATTCAAAGGGGGCTCGGCCACGTGGCATTCTGCAGCTTCTTTGGAACTTGGAAGTTGGAACTTGAAAGCCACTGTTATTGTTTTTAATAAAACAATAATTCCGGTCACACGCGAAAAAATACAAGTTAATTATTTTAATAATTACATTTCAGATTTTAGATTTTCAATTAAAATATATATATATTTTTAATTTATATTATTTTTTATTATTTTAGCTAACAACAGTGACATAACGTCCAAATACCACTAGCTTTACTAAAAATAATAAATTAGTATTGTGGTATAGTTTTGTTGATGAGTATGTTTTGCGGTCTAATTTTTATATGCGTCATATCTTACGTCAAAAAATAGTGCTACTAGTTAATTTTCAGTTGCAAATTTACAATTTGATGCCGAAGCAAATTTATTGACTTCGGAAAATATTAGAGTGGGTTATCGGAGTACGAGGCGAAATTTTATTTGGCATTTCGTTTGATGTTCATGTAGAAAAAAATTATCAAGAATTCTCTTGCTTTAACAAGTTGTGTAGTAATTTTTATTAAGAGGAGGCGAGAATTTAATTAATGTTTTAATAAATTTATACTTATGGGGTACTTCAAAAAAGGAAAAATATCATTAAATGTCACAACGTTTGAAGTTTGTTACGATAGCATCCCAACGTAAGCATAATAACAAATTAGTACGTAACGTTTTAATTTTTTTTAACAAAAGTTTCTCACGATCACTTTCCGACACAATCTGTTAGCTAGCTTGCCGGATAGTCCACGTTATATTTACATGTGGATTTTAAAAAAAAAAAAAAAAACTTACTCTTTATTTCTACCCCACGGTCCCCACCTCACTTACCTTCACATCACAACACAACTATTTTCTTTCTCAATTTTAACAAATCATAATATTATTGCAAAATATCTATTAATTTATGTGAGTATGTGCAAAGATCAAATTCTTTAACCATTTAAATTCATCAATATGAATATGCACAAAGATCAAAGTACCACAAATTCATAAGCTCATAACAAAAGGAGCAAGTGTCGTTAAATCATGGCACCGTCAACATGAAGATGTCATTTTTTTTTTTTTTTTGAAAATCTACGTGTAAATATAACGTGGACTATCCGGCGACTAGCTGGCAGAAAGTAGCCAGAAAGTGATCGTGGAATACTATTGTTAAAAAAAGTTGAAACATTGAGTACTAATTTGTTATTATGCTTGCGTTGGGACGCTATCGTAAAAAACTTTAAACGTTGGGACATTAAATGGTTGGTTGAGGGTGGTGTGTATGAGTTGGTCTCGCGACAAGTAATTAATGTAGGAGATTTTTTAGTCTCGAGTTTGAGTCAATCGTAAATCAAATTTTTAATTTATTTGTTAGTTTGTTAAGAAATATATATATATTGAGGTGCAACACTAGCCCCCCACTCTATAACATAGCTCTGCCAATGCGGAAAAAAAAAAAAAAACAACTTATGCGTGTGTAGAAGCATTACTTTATTAGATTGAATCCTAATCATTTAAATTGATGATATTATAATGTGGGTGTTTTGAGCAACATATAGTTTGTGACTTGTTTTGAAGGGGAAGAAAAAATAGGGAATAAAAAGAAGTAGGGTTGTCTAAACGGTACGGTACGGGTTGGATACCCTATTAAAAAATGTTGGGTACCCATTTTCAAATTTTTCAAAATATTTATACTCTACCCAAACCCTATACTAAAAATCGGATATCCAAATTCCTGAGTAGATAATTTCGATCGGATATTAGGGTACCTTAGTTACCCAATAACATTATTAAATCTATATTATATTATGTCAAAAATATTTAAAATTATTTAAATCTAAGTTATATCACTATTAAATTGTGTCGCAATGATTCATAACAATCAATTGATTAAAACAAACGCTAACCAAACAAAAATAAAATTGTATATGCAACTTAATATTAAAAAAATGTCATCAACATCATTAGTCTATAAACATAAAATCATAAGCAATCTATTCAGAAAATTATATTAGAGAAACTATGGTACACATATAAGAGATATAGTATATAATAAAATTATTAGTTTTCTAATAATAAAAAATATATATATATAGTATAAATTAATTCAAAGTAATACTCCGTATAATATGTATAAAAATAAATATAATATGTAAAAATAAATAAATATTCGGGTTACTGGGGTATCCAGATCGGGTGTCAGGTATACTCGATACCCAAAATATCTAAAATTTTCATCCCGTATTCCGACCCTTTTACCCGAATATGCGGGTAATGGGTACCCAATACCCATCGGTGTCCTACCCGATTACCCCTCATCTGTTTAGACAGTCCTAAGAGCATGTACTACGGAGAAGAGATAGACCTCGGGTCTATCGCCGGGAAGTGTAATTTTGGTAGGATCCTAATGATTGGATAGATCCCAATAAAAAATTTTGAAATGGTGGGGTTGATATAGACTTCGGGTCTATAATCATTAATGAATTTTATTTTGTTATTTTTTTATTTTGTAATAAATAATTTTAATTTTAGTTGGAAATGAATATAATTATAGATTAATACTTAATTTTTCAATTTAACTTTATTAATTTTAATTTTATTAATATTTAATTATATTAAAAATTAAAAACCTATTATCCAAAGCCCACTACTTTAATTAACCCAAAATAAGCCCACCACTAGCCTATCTTCTCTACCTACCCCCGTTTCTTCTTCTTCCCCACTTCCTATTCTTCTTCTTCTCACCTCCATATGCAACTCAAAAAAGAAAAAAAAAAAATCAACCTTCTACTGTCGTGTGTCCCCTTCTTTGGAAAATAGGGAGTCGATCACAGTGTCTAAATATCGACACACCCATTGAAACCGACGTTCGACCTCGGCGTGTCGAGAGAGCGGTGTCGAGCAGGGATCGACACCAACAATGACCCCGATGCTCGATCCCTGTAGTACATGTTCTATGAAGGAGGAGAGAAGAAGGTTATGGAGTATAATTTTTACGTTAAACTTTTATTCTATTGATATAACTGTCGAAAATTATGATTCTACTTATTTTTTTATATTTTTTTGGGAATCCACCTCCGATTCCAAAATATATCATGACTAGAAATTTACTTTAATGCTAGGTTGTGATGAGGTGTCTCTATAAAGTGTGATGGAGATAGAGACACTGAGATTGTCTTTATGAACGTCTCTATCTAATTTCTGATTTATATTTTGCATTAATTTTAATTAAAAAATTCAATAATTTCATTAATTCAAATAAAAAATAATAATACATTACTAGAAAAAAATACATTACAAGAAATTAAAAACATACATTATTACAAATAAAAAAAAAACATAGCCGTTGGTAGGAGAAAAAAAAATTAAGCCCATCCTCGACGGGTCTTGACCTCGGCAACCATCATCGTGTGCAGTTGGTACTGCCCGACATCATGCGCGACGTATCCGTGCTAATGATCCTTGCATCGTAGGCGTATTGCTTCGCTCGAGCACGCTCCTTCATTACCTCGACGAGATTTTTTTTACCTCGATCATGCCGCTTAGTCGGGCATTCGTCAAGTCGACCAATGACCCGAACTCCAGATCCTTGCTGGCCTTCTTTTTCCCCTTTCCTTTGTCGCTCTCGCCAATTGTGTGAGAAATTGTGTGAAAATGGTGTGAATTAAGGTGGTATATATAGGTAAAAATTGAATAAAAAAAAAAAAATCGGCTAAATAGCCATTGATACCCACTGGAATTCAAAATAGTCGTTGTCCGATTATTATTATTTTTTTTTTGCCGGTCAAGCGCGTGCAATGTATGCGTCATAATTAAAACGAAAAAGAAAAAACACGCGTCGGAGCGAGATGGTCTCAACGGGGCGAAATAGGCTCGAAACGAAGGCTGCTGCAGTGGGGTGTCTCGTGGGCGTGGATGTCTTGAGCCACCCCAACGAGACACCCACTGTGAGTAGTCTAATTACTTTGGAAAATTTAATTTTTTAGCACATTCCAAATTGAGAGGATTTTCAAACTAACACTTTTTAAATAGTTTTTTTTTTTTTTTAATTTTAGCACTCCTTATAAATTCTTTAAATTTTAGCACTTTTTGACATTTTTGCCCTTCCATCACCTATCTAGTAAAAAAAAAAAATTGTGACTGAACAAAAAAAAAACATTCCACCACCACAACCCCGCCGTCGCCGCCTTCACCGGCGGCCACAATTTTTTTTGTGAAGTCTAAAAAAAAAGAAAAAAATTGTGATTGAACAAAAAAAAAATATTCCGCCACCACTTTTCCACCGTCGTGCCACCGGTGCCACTGTAGCTGGTGGTCACAAAAAAAATTTGTGACTGAACAAAAAAAAACTTCAAAATTGAAAAATTTGTGAAGTAACAAAAAAAATTGAAAAATTTTGTGAAGTAAAAAAAAAGAATTTTTTTTTTGCCATCACACAAAAAAATTAGAAAAATTTGTGAATGCACACAAAAAAATAGGAAGGTCTTAATATTTGCAATCCATCCAAAAATGACATCAAAATAAAAAACCGCCCAGAAAACAAAATACTTCGAATCCTCAGTCCCTATAATTTGCCTCACTATTTTCGATATTCCGCCATGTCTCACTATTAACTAATTCTAACTATTTTAACAGTAATAATTATTCTAATTAAGATTACATAATGAACCCTAATTAGTGGATAACACTCACTTTATTCACCTCAACAATAAAGACACAAAAATTTACATAATTTAACAACAGAGAAAGAAAATTGAAACCCGAGAAGGGGGGAGAGAGAGAGAGTGCTTAATCCTTAATTTTGGCGTAATACATCTTCAAAGCCTTGGGCAGATAAAAAGACAACAAAAAGGCGAACAAATTGAAGCTCCAAAACACCATATTAATGAAAGCCAGAGCTTTCCCGACGTACAAACGCCTACTACTCGTCGTCGTCTCCGCCGCCATGGCCATGGCCATCTCACTCTCAGACACCTCCAACACCGCAAACGTCGATTGCAGCACAACATCCACAAATCGATTGAAGCACAACATCCACCTCCAAAACGCTGCGTTTTGTCTTTGTAGATCTCCAATTTCACCTCCACGTAGGGATCGCAGCCGCCGGTGACGGACTTTGTTGGAAGGTCGTGAGCTTTCACGATGCGGACATAGAGATAGAACATCTGCTCGACGAAGTCGTGGGTGGCCGAGATCCTGTCGCCGCCGATCCAGCTCCGTCATATTCCACATCGCGGAGAAAAGCCTGCTCTTGGCTGGGCGAGATGGCGGTGGACTCCGACAGCACACTTTCCCAGTCCTCCATGGTGGCAGTGAGATGGCGAGGAGGTTGCCCGACTGGAGAGAGAGAGAGAGAGAGTTGAACTTGCGGTGATGAATGAGAAGAGAGAGAGAGAAAGTAAAGAGGAAGGGAGGATAAAAAATGGGATAGGATGAGAAATATAAAATGTAGTTGAGGGTAAAAACTGAGTAAGTACTAAAATTTAAAAGAATTATAAGAGCATTTACTACGCACGTCGAAGGGCGGTGTCGAAACCTTCGACACACCCCCCACTCGACACACCCCCAAGTCGAGCTCATAATGGGCGCTCGACACACCCCCAAGTCGAAGGGTGAGGCGATGGCGGTGTCTATCTTTCGATCTCCCCTTCGACTCAAGCATGCCGCAATATGGGGACACGTGGCGTGTCTCCATTGGTCCTCGGCTATTTTTTTTCTAATTAAAAAATTAATAAAGCAACGGTTGTGTTTTATTTTGTCTCCAACGGATATATCTCAAGCAGCAACAGTTGTATTTCCATTTTTTCCCTATATATATCCCACCACACCACCACATCAATTCATCCATACCACACCACCACATACATCAATTTATCCAATTCATTCATCATACAAATTCACTCGTTTTTTCAAAAAAAGATTATGAGTTGGCCGGGTGCGAGCTACAATCCTGAAGAGGCGGAAGAGCGTCGCAGCCAACGTATGCAGCGAGCCAGGGAGCTTTACCAAATAGTGGCCGAGTTTGATTCGTTAGACGACGACGACCAGGATACGAGGACGTACCTGCACTGGAATCGTGAGGAGGCCGAACATCGCCTCCGACGAGATTATTTTGTCGACCACCCTATATGGGGTGATCATGTCTTCCGCCGGCAGTTTTCGAATGAGCAAGCGCCTATTCTTGAGAATTGTTCAAACTCTTCAGGATCGGGAGCATTTTTTTCAGCAACACCCGGATGCCACTGGAAGATCCACCCCTGGGTCAAGTGCACCGTTGCTCTAAGGCAACTAGCCAATGGTGGAGCAGCCGATTAGTACGACGAATATCTGCACTGTGGCAATACAACGGGCAATAACATCCTCAAGAATTTCTGTCGGGCCATCAAATCTGCTTTCGGCGACTACTATTTAAGGCGGTCAAACGAGGCTGACATCGCCCGGATCACTACATTGCACGAGAAGACGCACGGCTTTGCCGGAATGCTTGGAAGCATCGACTGTATGCACTGACAATGGAAGAATTGTCCAACGGGTTGGAGAGAAGTGTACATTGGACAAAATAAATATCCAACCCTCGTCCTTGAAGTTGTCGCCTCCCAAGATTTGTGGATTTGGCATGCTTTTTTCGTCGCCGGCTCTCTAAATGACATCAACGTACTCAATTAGTCCACTGTCTTCAACGACGTCATCAATGGTAGAGCGCTGTCAATTGCTTTCACTGCAAACGGCCGCCAGCATCGTATGGGATATTATCTCGCCGACGGCATCTATCCGAAGTGGGCCTCTTTCGTGAAGACGCTCCATGCGCCAACAGATCCGAAGAGACAACGATTCGCTCGGATGCAAGAAGTTGCGCGTAAAGACATTGAAAGGGCTTTCGGCGTCCTGCAAGCTCGTTGGGCAATCATAAAGGGTCCTGCTGGCTTGTGGTTTCGAGAACATATATGTGATGTCATGTATGCCTGCATCATTCTGCATAACATGATTATTGAAGATGAAGGACCGAGAGCAACTGAATTCAATGCTGAATCGAGCGCAAGGGGTGATATAAACGTGAACAGGGCACAAGTCCATCAAGGGGCGCTAGTGCCACTCCGCCAAGTTATTGAGAGACAAACTCAGATTTAGGATGCACGTGCCCACGACCGCCTTATGGAGGATATGATTTCAGAGATTTGGGCACGTTTTGATCCACTCCGCGAGTAGTTGTTGTATTTTTATTTATTTCTTAATTATTGTATTTTTTTAGTTATTGTCTTTTTTTTAGTTATTGTCTTTTTTTTTAATTCAATAAAATTATCATTTATTTACCTCAATAATTTAATTAAGTTATTTTTTATAATATTTATTACAAAAAAAAAACAATAATATAAAATCTATTCAATCATTAAAATCATGTTTTCCAGTGCTGCAACCTAGGTCTTACTCAACCCCATTGTAGTGGGAAAATCAACCTATGTCTAACTCAACACCACCAATCATTAAAATCATGCTTCTCAGTGCTTCAACCTAGGTTTAACTCAACCCCCGTAGTACATGCTCTAAGGAGTGCTAAATTTTAAAAAAATTATAAAAAAAGTGCTAGTTTGGAGGAATTTCTAGACTAAAAATTACCTAAGCCACTTTTGATATTGTCAAAATTATTCTTAATATTCGATCGCACGTTGAGATGACAATTGTAATTTACTTCTTCAGTGTTGTTAGTGCATGTTATTATATATACAAGCGAATTTTATCAAGTGCATACTAAAAAAAAGTAGTATTGCAAATTATCACAATATTAAAAAAATACTTAATACATAAAATTGAAATTATATTAGTATTTATTTATTTTTATATTGTGGGAACCTGCAGCCGCTATCTTCGGTGCATATTGGGTAAACCTCCGTCCCTTGTGCAGTAGCCTGCAAAGTGCAAACCACATAGTGCAGATAAATCATACTTTTCAAGTACAGGTGTGACAGACTCGACCTATAAAAACACTTTATAAGATTCAAATCTAAAACCGAAAGGTCTTAGACACTCACTTTTACCACTAGACTATTCCCAAGGAAACTATATTACCAGTATCTATAGTATTCACGATCAGTTGTCATCTCCTGAAACAAACCCAAATTTGACCTTGGAATTTATTTCCAATTCACACTAACAACGTGCGACGTAGACGTAGTCATACATCCACTGGGCCGCCACCACTATTAATATTACTATTAGCATTCGTATTAGTATTAGTCGGAATCAAAAGTCAAAAACGAGAAAAATATGAAACACGAAGAATTTAACAACACAAAGGGAAGAACTCATTTGACGGCCAAACGTAATCATCCGGGCATGTGCCGGCCAAACGTCCGTTAGTTTTTCTTCTAAAATTATTTAAATTGTAATTATAATTATAATTACTTTATATATATATTTATGTTTAATTATTTTTAAAAAGTTTATAATACATAATATTAAATCAATTCTGCCTGTATTTGACAGGCTACTTACTAATTTATTAATTATATTATGCTATATAATTAGTAATATGCATAATGGAATTACATACATAAACAAATAACTAGGCAATGCTGGCCATACCAAACTTATGTGTCATTGACCAATCATAAAAATTAATATAATGAATTACCTTTCACTTTATATAATTATAAATTAATACGATTTCTCTCCTTCTAGGAATTGGACAAGTTAAAATAAATTACCTTTTGATTTAAGCATTTGCCTGGTCAATTGTGGTGGACGCACCCAATTTCCCCATCCCCAATATTTGAGCAGTTGAAAGTTTCGTTCAACCTTTACACCAAACCAAACCCCCCCTTTACTTCTTCTCTCTCTCTCTCTCTCTCTCTCTCCTCTTTCTCTCCCTCTCCCCCCACCAGCTGTGAATCCCGGCAATAAACTCAGCCGCCGGAAGTCCTCCCTACCTCCGACTCCGTTCTCCGGCACCAATGGCGGCGGCGAGTGGCTTCGCGATTTCCATCTCATCTGCGAACTGTAACGTTAATTCGGATACTAGATTGAAGATTGATGATTGCAGCAATGCCCAGCGTGTTCGTAATCAGTCGAGTTCATCCGCGGTCTGTTTACCTCCACGGACGCGAGGTCTTTTCAATGATTTGAGGTATAAGATTGCCGTTTCTGAAACGCGGTCGTTTAGATTATCTCCGAGGTGCGAGCTTGCTTCTGACTCGGGGATCCCATCTAAATCGAGTCTGTCGGCTTTGGAGCTTCTCAAGTCTTCCGCTGCTGATCGTAAGTTTCCTCCTTCTTCATCTGATTTATTCTAGGTTTAGTATGGATTTTAGTATTTGTTTCCTTTTATTTTGGCGTTTGTCTGGTATGATCCTATTTTTGAATAAACTCAAGGAGTTTGTTCATAAGAGTAACGTGATGATTATGTAAGTTTGAACACGTATTATCTTTCTGGTTTGGATTAATTGCTATTAATTTTGGAGATTAGGCAACAAGGATTTGTGGTGCTGGTAAAAGATTGATACTGATTATGTAATTAGGGTTGTGCAAGGCACATGATAGTAGAATTTTCTCCTATTTGACATTAAATGGACTTTTATGGATTTTTAGAATTTATCTAGATATTGGAGAGTTTTATGTGTTTCATCAATTACCTTATTTAGTATCACAACATATTGGAGGAAAGAAAAATAAGGAAGTCAATATGTTCTGCTTTTGCAGAATTGTTTTGTGTTTGTTAGATGCTTCTTGAGTAGATTATGAAGGGATAAAGGTTTAACGGAGACTTTGTACCTTTTCCATTCAGGTTATACGAAAGAAACCAGCACTATCTTGGTTGTTGGTTTTAACTACCATACAGCACCTATTGAGATACGCGAGAAACTTTCTGTCCCAGAAGCGCAATGGCCTCAAGCAATTGGTGAACTATGTGCGTTGAACCATATTGAGGAAGCTGCTGTTCTTAGCACTTGCAACAGGCTGGAAATATATGTGGTGGCTCTATCCCAGAATCGTGGAATCAAAGAAGTGACTGAATGGATGTCTAAGGTAAAAAAACTTGCAGTTTTCCTGTTTGATATGGTTCTTGAATTAATTGAAAAATTTATTGTATGTTTTTCATATTACTTCCTGTTTGTTGTTCCTATGTCCTTTTGATGACTGATGACCTAATTTTTTCACAAGAGAAACAAATATTAGATCATAGCACCGAAACCTGGTTTTTCTGCCTGCAATCATTCCGTGTTAAATAATGCGTTTCAATCTTTTTCTTAGTGGCTGTGAACATAATATTTTATGAATCGTGCTTGACATTGTCTATCTCATTCTGCAGATGAGTTCGGTGCCAGTTTCAGAGCTGTGTCAGCACAGAGTTTTGCTTTACAATGACGATGCCACACGACATCTCTTTGAAGTATCTTCTGGGCTCGACTCTCTTGTGTTAGGAGAAGGTCAGATTCTTTCACAGGTAAAACAAGTTGTTAAAACAGGACAAGGGGTACCTGGATTTGAACGTAAAATTAGTGGGCTATTTAAGCATGCAATCACCGTGGGAAAACGTGTTAGAACAGAAACCAGTATCTCTACTGGGTCAGTATCAGTTAGCTCAGCTGCTGTAGAGCTTGCTATGATGAAACTTCCAGGATCTTTTCATGATTCAGTGAGAATGTTGGTTGTTGGAGCTGGAAAGATGGGAAAGCTTGTGATCAAACACCTAGCTGCGAAGGGATGCAGAAGAATGGTGGTTGTTAACAGAACAGAGGACAAAGTGAATTCCATCCAAAAGGAGCTCAAGGATGTTGAAATCGAATATAGACCTTTCTCAGAATTGTTAACTTGCGCTGGTGAAGCAGATGTCATTTTCACATGTACGGGTTTGGAAACTCTTCTGTTTGCGGAAGATCAAGTTCAGACACTTCCCCCTGTGGCTTCAGAACTTGGAGGCCAGAGGTTATTTGTCGACATTGCTGTACCTAGAAATGTGGGATCATGTGTATCAGATATCGAGAATGTGCAAGTTTACAATGTGGATGATTTGAAGGAAGTAGTGGCTGCCAACAAGGAAGACAGATTGCTGAAAGCAATGGAAGCCCAGGCAATCATTGCAGAAGAAGTGAAGCAATTCGAAGCATGGAAGGATTCCCTCGAGACTGTCCCAACCATCAAGAAGCTTAGGGCGTATGCAGAAAGAATTAGGGCTGCTGAGATGGAAAAGTGTTTGTCAAAGTTGGGTGATGATTTATCAAAGAACGAAAAGAAAGCTATTTATGATCTCAGTGTAGGAATTGTGAACAAGCTCCTTCATGGTCCCATGCAACACTTGCGCTGTGATGGCGGGGATAACCGTGGCCTGAATGAAATCTTGGACAACATGCATGCGCTTAATAGAATATTCAGTCTCGACACAGAGATATCTGTCCTGGAGCAGAAAGTACGGGCGAAAGTGAAGCAACAGAATAAACAAGTTTCTTCTTGAGATCTCAAATGTTTTCTTTATACAACTATTTGTTAAATTCATTTTCGGGAGGGAAACTTAACTTCCCTCCTACGGCATTGAGTTATATCATTATTTGGAGCCTCGGTAACTTTGTATAGGCGGAACCTCACCCTGAGGGACGACGACTTGAAAGTTTGTTTTATACTGCAGTAACTACACGCCCTAAAGGGTAGAAGCAAGTGATAGAGTGGTTAATCTTTTTCTTTCCACTGTTTTTACTTAATTTGATTTGTTGCTACTATTGAATTTTAGAATTCCTTGCATAATGTACATTTCTGGGAGTTAAATCCGCAATTTCTTCCGGAATTCCTTCTTATAAGCTATACATATAGAGAGGCATTACAATTTGATGCATCTATAATCTATTTGTTGCTTATACAACAATTTATTTGGCTACCTTTTTTTTTTTTTTTTGTGTGTGTGTGTGTGTGTGAATTATACTCAAAACTCAAGTAGCGCCGGCCTATACAATGATATACTGACACAAGGCGTGCGCTGCACATTACATGGTTGAACTGAGACCATCTATTAACAATGTAAAAAATATACTAAATATTGTCCTTATTACTATACAAAAACAACATTATTATTATTATTATTATTATTATTATTATTATTATTAAACCATATATACAATCTTATTAACTGCAACACGGTATTTGTTGGCAAAAAGTGTAATTCTTATATTTATTACACATGTTCCCAATTTGTAATCTTGGGTGTTCTATTGCCAAGATTGGATTGGCCCTAGATTAGGTGAAATTAAATGGCTCAAGATGTCTCCAAGATTATTTTTGTCACAGGGGATGAGACAAAAAATTAGGTCACAAGCGATGAGACAAAATTGAAATCATATATGGCATTGTCCAGTAACTAAGTTGTTGGCCGAATCTATCCAACCGAACAACATATCATGAGACTAAGTCATGTCTAGTCTTGTCTTATCCATCGAATCGAATGACCCCTGAGCATATTAAGTTATCAACAAAACTTCACAAACATTAAAGTTATTATTAGATCATTTAGATGTTCGAAAAATAATGTCTAACTGATATTCTCGGCACCCAAAATTCAACATGATTGAAATTAGTGTAGAAATACATGCTTAATTCCACATAAAGATACATAATCTTTTTTTGTGGGTACATTAGTTCGAATGATGAGTTTGAGCTTGGAAATATTAAAGATATATATAAAAATCTTTTGTTTTTCATGCCTAATATTTCTCAATGTAGTGACATCCTCAATATTAGAGCTGTAAAAATGGCTCAATTTCATTTCATGTATTTCAATTTCTTACATCAAAGCGCGTGAATGAATACCACAATATAACCTACAAAATATATATATTATATTGATATAGATATATATATATATATATATATATATATATATATATACGCATTAGCTCCGGCAAATGGTTATTAGTATGAACTATATCGATCTAGGAAAAATTAACGGTAGACATCTTAATATTTTTCTATTTAAATGTTGTTATTATTATTATTGGTCTTTTTCTTGACAATGTAGCTCAATTACTCAATATCCTCCTATATTTTTTTAAGGGTGAGAGATCAGCAGTGTAAGCGGATACGTATATTGTTTTGAGGGGCAAACTCGGAAATACACGGTTATCCGCACGTGTCGTCAGCTTCATACGGAAGAACCAAAATTATTTTCTCGGTCAGATTTTTCTATCACGCACGCCTCCTAATTTCTTTTTTTCTCACTGCGCGCTGCTTCCGCTATTCCGCAATCACCAAAGAAGAAGAATTATAAACCCTTTTATCGATTAGGTATACTTTTTTGTGATCCTTTCTATTTTCTTAATTTGTTCCCTAAAGTCTCCGCATATTAAATTCTTGGTTTTCTATGGTGTTATTCTGGGAAGGAATTTCCAGAGGATAAGATACAATTGTTCATATTTGCTTTTCTAACGAATTCGAATTTTTTTCCTAGGCTTATTTTAGATAATTGATTTCTAGTTTTCATGTCGTATTTAATTGAACTCGAATTTTTTTCTCCTATCAGTTGATTAATTGTTGAATCTTTTTTTTTCTGTGTGTGTGTGTGTGTGTGTTTATTTATTTATTTGCAACAGGTGCAAAAGTGATATTCTGGTTAGGGGATTTTTGAATGCAGTTTGTAATGAAAAACATTATTACATCATCCATTGATAAGAAAATTGATATGTGCTAGATTATAGTTTTAGGGAGCGGTGAGTAGCACATTTCTATCATTCATGGCTTGTAAAATGCATTTTAGATGGGTTCTCATGGCTTGATTAATGATTTTACTTCTTTTGTGAGCACATGAAATTTAACAAAAAAATTTTGAAGGCTGTGCAAGCCTACAAAGCTTATGGCCTTAATTGAAAAAGTTTGATGATTACCTTGCTTTTTTTTTGGAGGTTTGAATTTTGAAGTAGTCCGCCTTACTGTTGTTGGGTTGGGGCTCCTCGGTGGATTGGTGTGTTACTGGTCTTTCTATTTTGTTATTTTGCTATACACTAGAGTATAAAGATTGAATGCAATATGACGATTTGATGAATAAATGGAAGTTTTGGACATGTCGTTGGAATTACAAAGTTTATTGACATCCTTTGACATTATATAGATTATTTTTCAATTGCAGTTACAAATCATGCATCCTTTTATATCCTCAGCATTATTTATTAAGGGAGACCACAGAACATCTTATAGAGTTGTGTATCGCAGATGTGATGTTTGTTTCCATGTTTGGATAAGGACTATTTTTTGTCATCCGAACTATGCCATATTTTCTGCATTTTCCATGTGAATTTTTTTCTGTCCCAATTGTTATTTAAACTATTTGTTAGTTGTCTCATGGAAACAGTTTCGGCATAATATCCCAATTTTTATGTTATGGAAAGTGGCAAAAAAAAAAAAAAAAAAAATTTCTACATTGGTGTATTCGTGGTTTCTAGCAGAAGCTCTATTAAGGTTTAATAGTACATTGCAGCATAGGTCGACTCTGCCTTCTATTGAGTAGATGTCAATATGCCAATTAGTTAGAACTTGCCCATGGAATAAAATCTTTTCTATGCACACAAATTAACATTTTAAATACAAAAGTTAGTCGAGAAATGCAACAAATGTTATTTCCTGTAGGAGAAGCTGACATTTTTGCCTTTGCTTTGGTCATATCATTACTCGAGGTGATTAATTGGATAAATGAGTTAAGGCTCACTGAAATCAGTTTTCTTCTGGTTTTTCGTCCAATTAGTTGTTTCTTTGTTTACTTCGGATTTCTCTTTTTATTGAGAATCTCAGGATCACATATAACCTACACTCGTATGCCTATTCGTGTTGGATTACTTCAATTCTTCAAGGGTGAAATTTTCTTTTCTTGCTTCTTATCTGGGATGTGTCTCTTAATAATTCTAGTTAGTGGGCTTATCAAGGGTGAAACTATTCCAGTCTCTCATTTTTTATTTCTTCAGTCACTGTAAAAACGTGTTCTTAACATGAAACACTTAGAACTGTTGACATGAAGAATGTAGATGCTGTGTAGGTGTGCTAGGAAGTGTTATCACATACACATGGATAAACGGATTTAATTAACTTCGGTCCAATTCCATCTGATTGTTTTGTTTTATATGTGGTAACTAACTTGGAGGTGATAATGTTATTAGATTATTGCGCTGTGCATAGTTCTTATGTCGATTGAGTTTCACCTTCTCGTGGCATTTAAAGTATTGACTTATTGTTTACGCTGGTTCTTTCTGAAACTAGTGCAATATGGAGCTGAATGCTATACACGATTCATTTGAGAGGGTTGCAAAGAGACAAAAGTTGTCATCTGCCAAATCCGAAGAAACGATCACTCAAATTGGCTATGAAATTGAACAAGCACTGGCAAGAATACAATCAAGTAGCGATTCTACCGTTGCAGTTGATCAGAAGACAGTTCTTACTGAACTCAAAGGCAAGCTTCAGGTTGTTGGTTCACACACTCAATCAGACAAATCACAGCAAGAGGTTAATCAGTGTTTCAGCAAGTATCAGAAGACGCTCGAGAAAGCGCTACATCTGGACATATCCAAGGCCTGCGTAAATGTTGATTTCGACCGCCATATTTTAAACCAGATCATTATTTGTCACTTTTACTTTGAAGGCCTATTCGATATTGTTGACTGCTTGGTTAAAGAAGCTGGGGAACCTGAAGCTATTTCACTCAGATCGCAGTATCAAGAGATTCATCAAATACTCGAGGCTCTCAAGTCTAGGAATCTCAACCCGGCTTCTAAGTGGATTTCTGCAAATCAAGAAAGACTGAAGGATTCTGGTTCAGATTTGGAGCTCAAACTTCACAAATTACATTTTGTGGACCTTTTACAGAATAAGGGAAGAGCAGATGCACTCAGATATGCCAGAACTCATCTTTCTCCCTTGGCTTCTCGCCATATGAACGAGATACAAAGACTCGTCTGTAGCATACTGTGGGCAGGAAAGCTCGACAAATCCCCATACCCTGACCTGGTGGATCCGATGAGATGGGAAAGTTTTGTTGAGGAACTCATGCGGACCTTCTGCAATTTCTCAGGACAATCGGTTAGGGACCCTCTGAGCGTCGCTGTAGCTGCTGGGATGGAAGGATTGCCGACTCTGTTAAAACTGGCAAACGTTATGGCAGCAAAGAAACAGGAGTGGGAAGCAATGAAACAGCTACCAGTGCCTATAGAGCTGGGGAAGGAATTCCAGTTTCACTCGATCTTCGTCTGTCCCGTTAGTCGGGAACAAGGTAGCGAGGAGAATCCGCCCATGTTATTGCCGTGTGGGCACGTTTTATGCAAGAAGTCGATTAATAAACTGTCGAAGGGCAACAGCCGTAGCTTCAAGTGTCCTTACTGCCCTCAAGATGCTTCAGTCGCACTGTGCAAGCAGCTGTGGTTCTAATACTCTTGTGTATATAACTCCCTCACTTGCCACTTTCTTCTTTAGAAACGACTTTTGCTAGTCGTAGTCTCAATCTGCTTCTGCTGTTTAGATAACATTTTCTTCGAGGGAGGAGGAGCCTAGTATCACGGTGAGAAAGTTCAAAGATCCAAATCCAAACTTATATTCAGCAACATATTTGTAATTAGATATGTTATTGAATATGAGTTTCGATCCGCATCTTTGATTCATTTCATCGTGACCGTTTTCTAGCAATAATTGTCAATGCAATGCCTCTTCCCCCGCGAACTGGGTTTGACAATGATTTGAATATTTCATTTATTTATTTTTATTGTCTATAATTAATGCCCTAGCGATTTGTTAAACTCTCGCCATATTGACATTGTATGCAAAATTAAGGTATTGAAAGTATTTACTTGAGATTATTTTTGTATTGTATATATGCGCACACACTCATCATTGCCCGCCAAATGGAAAATGCACAAAAAGGAAGAAGATAAATCGTCATCATTTAGTTACAAATAAATGTTTGAACACCAAATTAAAATGCAATAATAATAATAATAATAATAATAATAATAATAATGCAGACGATGTACAAAAAAAAATAAAAAATGCGACAATGTAGAAAAAAGGAAGAAGAAGAAATTCATCATCTAATTAGAATAAATGTTTGAACACATTAATTCCTGCAGAAATTAAAACTTTAAAACTAAAAAAATAAATAAAAATCTTCATCCTAGCTATCATCCATCGCTATGGAAGCCAAACAACAATTTGGTGAAATCAGAGAACAAATTACCAGAAGAAGCAGAATCCAAAAACTCATCGCTTACGCCTACGTATTCATCGACCAATTCTTTAACAGACCTCGCTGATAGAGGATGAAAATGCGCGCTCCACTCCGCGACAAAACATTTCACCAAAATCCATTTCTCACCGTCGTTCATCCTGCGCCACTTGTTGGTCAAATCCTCCGAATTCAACCCCACGAAATCCGACATCTCCGCGAATAGGAGCTCTTTGCTCTTGTTGAAGGCGTCTTGTCGCTGAGCAGTTTCGGCGTTGAGTTTGCTGATTTGGAGGAGAAGGTCCGCCGCCAGCAATTCGTCGTTCAGCTTTCCCGTCTCTTTACTGCACGAGATTCTGAGCGTTCTGTTGCGCGGTTGGGTCGGGCCAAACCGGAGGTTGTGGATCAGTGGCACCAGATTTGGGGTTAGGGTTTGAAATTGAATCGTCGGAGTCGAACCAATTTGTTGGGTTGCTTTGATAGGGATAATCATCATTGCCACAGTTTTTAGTCGCAGATGGATTTTGCAATTGCTGCAAGCAAAGGTTTTGTTTTGTCGACAAAATCGATGGGCACAATATCTTTTTTTTCTCTAGTGACCCCTCAACTATTCAAAATTGCAAATATTTGTCCCCTTCTTTTATAAACTTCTTTTTTTTTTTTTTTTTTAGTTTTTTAGTTTATGACTATTTTGAGAGATTCATACTCTGATCTCTCACCATTACAAATTAATCAAATGTGTAAAAGTTTTCAATCAAATTTTGGTTTAGCTCGAGAACTTGTATTACTTTGAACTTATAAGCTTAATAAACAGACAGATTAACACAACTACTATTAGATAGTTCACGCTTCAGTGTTTCAAACCCCTCATTCGATTTCGATATTCAACATTTATCGCGTCGGAATTTGAAATTTAAGCCACATACACGCTCGAAAAACATACTACTACTACTACTACTACAAATATATAGAGTAAAAAACTCACGAGTGGCTAGCAATCTTTATAATCAACTCCTAAGCATATTATAAGCTCGTAACCTAAATTAAATCAAAACAATTTACAAGATTCCAAGATATAGTTCGAAGTGAAAGGTGACAATATCATGGCTCTGTCGTCATCATCGCGTCGAGGAAGATTGAGTAAGGACCTAAGTGGGAGGAAGCCTAGCAAGGCCAATTAAAAAATAACATAAAATGAAACACAAACACATAAAAATCTCAGTTAAGACGAATCTTCACATTAAAACTATCTCACCTTTGGTTAGTAGCATTGGTTGAGAAAGGTTTTACAGTAAGGAAATGAACAGCTGAAAGATGAAGCACCAGCTTTTGCACCTTTCAAATCTTGAATCATTACTTGCTGCCGTTTGGTTGTTCGTATTGTATCAACCTCAAACAAACAATCCGATACTCGGATGAGCTCATGTGGCACTCAAATCAGCCCGTCTCCAAGTTGTAGGTGATGAGTTGTGTTAAGATATCGACCCACGTATCAGGAACACCGGGCAGGCACCAGTGCATGCAGTCCTGACCCCACACAGCCACTGCATCCTTCTTCCCCAGCCAAACTGCTGGATGAGCGTCACCTCTGAACTCGCTCAAATGAGTCAGATCCAACGTTCTTATGCTCGTTCCTTTCAGTGCCTCCCCAATCAAACCATTCACTTTTCTAGCTTCTTTGTTTGTTCCATTGTTAACGGGATCAAACCATAAATCGAGCTGTGCAGGCATAATATCAATTATATTTCAGAGACCATTGCCACCATAATATATACTACTATATTTTATATATTATTTTCAAGAAATTGCTTTAATTGGATTGCTTTGATTTGGGTTCAATTATAAGCCTGATCATGCTAAGATCTATCTCTAAAATGTAACGGAATTCAGGTTTCGTCTACTTTACCTTAGATTCTTCAAGAGGATCGTCAAACAAGCAACTACCGTTCTGGTTCCAGTCACCACCTTGAAAATGCCTTGGTGACTGCAGCCGCCAGAACTTGAGCACCTTCTTGGGGAATGCTTTCTCGATATGAGCTACCATATTCTCAAGAACAACTTCCAGCCCGTCGAAAACTTCCAAAGAAGGATGTATTGGTTTCCCACCCTTGAAGAATACTAGAGGAGTTTCTTTTGGAAACTTATCATAACCCCACCTAAGGAGGAAAAGTAAGCAGAAGATAAGCTTGGTTGGTACGCACTCTTTATATAATCACTCTTGACTTTACCACAAACGGGTCAGAGAACATCTTGTTAATAGATGATGAAATGAGAAAAGATTAGAGAATCACCAGTGACCAGTGTTGAAGACAAGAACATCGTAGAAATCAGCAATGCTAGCCCAATCATTAGCCGGAATATCAACATCTACTCGATAAATCCCCTTCACTCCATCTTGACCAGAAAAATCAGGCTGTCTAGCCTGCCACCTTATTTAATCAGTAATTTAGCTAGTGAGGCAGCATATCCAACAAAAGATATGCATCTACATAACAGAACAAAAGGATATGGTACTGACTGGATATGATTTCAAAGATGTTAACAGAATGGTATATTTAAATATGAAAATTATATCCATACAAGGAAACCGGACCGTAGCTCCCTTATTAACATCTATACTATTCAATTAGTAACAGGTTACAATTTTATATGGTTCAAACTCAACACACTCTTGATGTGGTAAAATGCATACAGAAGATATGAAATTTAAGGAACTACATTTTCCAATCTTGGAACCTTGAGGTGTGGGCATTGTATCTTAAAAGGTAAGTTCTACAAGAACCATGCATATTCAAGTCCTAGAAGTACGGGAAATCTATACACCATACAATTCCTCTGAAAAATACCGACCAAACATCTGAATTATGCTATCAGATCATAAAGACCAAATTGTGATCATAAATTTCACAGAACAGTAAGAGCAATGTCATCAGCTGCATCAAGTTCCAAACACATAACCATCCGAATTATATTATCAGATCATTAAGACCAAGTCGTGATCATAAATTCATGAAAAACCAGCAAAAGCAATCAGATGCATCATGTTCCAAACACATAACCATCCGAATTATATTAAATCACAAAGACCAAGCTGTGATCATAAATTTCACAAGGAAAACAGTAAGAGAGCAATCTCATCATCTGCATCGAGTTCCAAATAGAAACCATCAAACAAGAACCCATTTTCATATCTTAGCTGGCTCAAATTACAATTACGGAAGCTTAACTCACAAAATTACAACCACATACATAATCCATATAGTAATCATCATCAAATGCAACAACGCACACCATCTTCAATCAACAATGCAGCATCAATAGAGCAAGAATTACAAAACCATTTATCTAAAAGGAAGAATACATACTCATATTTGGCCAGCAAAACGGCACGATGATAGGCCACAGTGACATTAAACTTGGGAAAATAAGCCCCTCTCCAAGCACCCTTTCTCTTCCACTTCTTCGCACCATCATCAGCCACTCTCAGCACACACAGAAACGATACCAAAAAGTTCTCGTTCAAAGAGTCCCCCACAAACCCAATATTCTTATTCCGCATCAAATTCAAGAACCCGGCCGGGTCGATCCGATTCAAATCGCAGCTTTCGGGCACCCATTTCCAGGAATTGATCCGAGCCATGTTATCCCTTTGATTCTTGATGCAGTTCCACGCATTTCTGTGGAAGGGGCAGGTGGAATCGTACATGGGTTTGCGGGCGGGATCGAGAATCCATCGGCCGTCGAAGAGATTGCAGGTGGCGGGGGGTAAAATAGGGTTTTCGGAAGAGGGAGATGGAGGAATGGTGTAGAAAGGGAGAATTGAGGAGTAGAAGAAGATGAGGAGGCAGGAAGGGAGGATGAAGCATGTGATGAGTTTTGGGGATAGTTTAGATGCCATCAACATTCATGTATTCTCTCTCTCTCTCTCTCTCTCTCTCTTTCATCCCTTCGCAACACTGTGTTCTCGTAATAGAGAGTGGGATTACCTCTCACACATAGGAAGAAATTTAACCGTTTGAGAAAGAGGATCTACCTTCTACCATACCAATCTTTCATTTCGCAGTGTGAAAACTCAAAACTCTTCTCTCCCTCTCTCTCTCCCTCTCCCTCTCTCTCAATCTTTACCGCGCCGCGCGTCAAGAGCTGTCAAAATGGGCCAAGACCAACAATTGGCCCGATTTAATAACGGGCTGGGCCATAAATAAAAGCCCCAGGCTAGTTTTCGAGCCGGTGGATTTGCTCCGGTCATTATATTTTGCGTAATTCTATTCATAGGTTCATAGCCGTCTTTCTCTTTTCATGGCCATTTTATTAAAAATACAGTAAAAATATTTAGGGTAATTTTAAATACAGTCCTCAAATTTCTCACTATAACCCTTTAATTAAAATTATAATTAAACAAATAAGAAATATACTATTATACCCTTTAGTACCTATATGAAATTCGTATATACTCTTTTAATTCCATATAACCTCCCCACTTAAAATTCCTACATAAAAAAGAAATGATTATTTCGTAACCCCGAATTAATATGAAAATATCTTTCTCTCTTCGTACCTTGAAATTGGCAAAAAAAAAAAAAAAAAAAAAAAAACAAACAACTAAAAGATGGGTATGATGAATCTACTCATTTCTCAATTAATTCTCTTCAACAGACACACCGTCCCTTTTGGTGTCAATTTTTTAGAGTTCTACAATGGTGATATATGATTTGTAAACCTGAAAACCCAGAAGGCACCACGCCGAGTTGTTTCAACAAGGCCGTGCCGAGGCCCGTGATGGACTTTGACTGATAAAGCCAAGCGCGGGCCGGAGACGCCACCAAGAATCAAGTCACCAAAAATTGATGCACAACAACAAAAAAAAAAGATAAGTACGAAAATCATTAAGACACACCTCCATTTCATTCAGTGATATTGATCAATTTTCATTCTTATATCACTAGAGATTGATACGGGTATTATTTTAAACAAATCATTTTCATAATAAATTTATGAATATTGAGATATTTCAAATTCTTGTGAAACAAATACCACACTGCTGAAAACTGGCAATGAATCTAGTGTTGATCGCTTGATGAAACAGATCACAAACTTCATGTCTGATATTGCCGATGAATTCAAGATTGTTGTGGTAGAAGCTATAAGATCACCGTGTCTGAATTTTTTTCCCTAGGTTTTCCTTTTTAACAAGTTTTCGTAATTATCTTTTTTTGTTGAAAAAGATTGGTTCCTTCGAATTTTGTCCAAATCTGCTATGTTATGATCGTTGGCTTCACGAATTTTGTATTTTTTTGTTACTTTTTTGGACTTCTTGATTAGTGCATATAGCAGGAAGCTTACGTTACACATATATTAAGATACGGGTATAGAAAATTTAATGAAGATTGAGAAATATTTTGTGACACTGTATGTTGTTTAATTGTCACTTTAATTGAATTCGATAGATATGGATGTCTCTAAAACTCGACGATCCCCTAAGATCGAAAAAGAGAAGGATTAAAATTGAAAATTTGTAGACTGTAAAAATTTAATTCGACATTTCTAAATCAAAGATTTATCTCTAAGTTAGAGGTGTTATAGGAGTAGATGTTTTTGTAGGAGCAAGAGTTTATAATAGGACTATACTTACAAATAGGCAATTTAGCATAGATTAACGAGACACGCCTCCATTTCGTTCATATACAAAATAAATTATAGAGTTTGTAAATGGGAGAGGGAATGAGCCCTCGACGATGAATGAAAAAAAATGTATATATGACGGATCAACTGTATTGATACGACGGATCAAGTGTATGGATACGACGGATCGACTGTATGTATACGACGGATCGGCTGTATGTATACGACCGATCAGCTTTATATATACAACCGATCGGCTGTATGGATACGACGGTGATGAACCCAAATGTGTGTTCATTTTTCTTGTGTTTTTGCCTTGTGTTTTGAGTCTTTTCAAGTCAATATGTGTTTGGGAGGATACAAAGTCGAGAAAGTATGTGCAGGGCATTACAGGATAGATGTTGGGCAAAAATCGGCAGAAAACTTGTTTATACGATGTTGGGCAAGAAACACATCATAGTGGATCGTGGGCAAGATAGGCGTAGCAGACACAGAGCGGAAGCTATTGGGCAACATGCGTAACAGCAGCAGATTTCTTTCGCTACAAGAAAGAGGATAAGGATGGAAACTTTTCTTTCCTTATTCTAATTGAACGTGATTTAGGAGATATCTACCATGAGAAGGAAATAAAATCGCAGCTGCATGGATAAGGAAGGAGGCGGATATGCATGGAAAGAGTCATTTTCCAACAAGGAATCTATCTCAAAGCCTAATTCCATCGCCTATATATATATATATGGACGACTTTTGACGATCACCATTCGACTATATACCACTTTCATATTGTCTTTTATTAGTTCTTAGTTAGTTTGCATTTAAGTTTTGAGAATTCTTAGTTTAGATTTGTTTTTAGTATTTTACTTTAGATTTCTGATGTTGGCTATTGCCCAAGACCTACGTTGTTGACTTCGCTGTTGATCAGTTTTCTTTTCAGAATTTATTCAAGTATGTTTACTTTAATTTCCTTTGTGTTTTCTTTTATTGTTATGTCTAGCTAAATTCTTTTGCTTGGATTGGAGTAGATGATTTGAATCTAATTACTTTGTTTGAACTCGTGAGGTCTAATCGGTTTAGTTCGTTGCATGATTTTGTTCCCGAAACACTTAGGATTAATTTTAGACTTAATTGATATTGAAAGTTGATTGATCACCATCTAGATATTGATGAAGACAATAACAGGAATTGGGATTTAACTCGAGAGTGTATTTCGTGCCCAAAAAAGGTAATTAGTGTTGGAGAGCAGTCGGTATTGACTTACCTCTTGGCCGTCTTGGGTCTGATTTGTTCTTAATGCATGTTGGGCAATACAGTTGCTGAAGTGTCTTCGTGACTGTGTTGATCAACATAAGGGATCTTGCCTTCTGGTCGAGATCTATTTAATCTGTTAGATAAAGGCTTAGAGTATTCATGTTGTGACTTCGTGACCATTAGGACATGAATTAATCTTTGCTTAAAACCAAGTGATAAAAGATTGTAATTGAATATTCTTGCACCGATAAATGAGTGAAGTAATTAGGATCAATGATTCAAATCCAATCCAAGTACTTTTGTTATTTGATAAGTTTCTTGTTTAGATTTCAGTTTTGAGTTACAGTTGTTGAGTTAGTTCGTAAGCAAAATAACCCCCTACTTTAGTGACACCGAAGAGAAGACTACACCAGTTCCTCGTGGGATCGACCTCTACTTGCTACTGGCTACTTTCCTGTTGGGCAAAAGGAGAAAACAAATATTATTTGCACGAGGCTAAATGACGGCTTCGTCAAATTGGCGCTGTTGCCGGGGAATTGGTTCCAAGATAGTTTGCTCTTGATGGTCCCGATACGAGATACTGGTGTATGGGGGGGGGGGAATACACTAGTTAGGATTTTTCAACTTTGAAAACTTAACACTCGAAAATCACTTCAACTGAGTAAAGAAAGGCTCAGCTGAAATCACAACTGAGTAAGAGAACTCAGCTGTGAGAGTGGTGCTGTGCGGAATATGGTGGAAATTATATTCATAAAAACAACTCACGCTTTTATGCTCGAATGGTCATGAACCAAAACAGTTGAATATGCAAATATGCAGTTTGTATACCGGTTAGTTTGGTCAGTTGAAAATGCAATAAGTAACTGAACAGAAATAAACACAGACACACAGAATTTAACGTGGTTCGGAGATAACCCTCCTACGTCCACGGGGAGTTGTGAGTCCACACAACTTTGTCCAAGTTCTTCTGGACAAACCACTCAGCTTACGCAGGCTGAGCAACCGTTATGGATAAGTTTGCAGGTACTTATCAACCTTACAGTTTAGTTTACGGGTACTAAACGACCTAACTACTCAGTTGCAGGAAGAGTAGGATCTTAGACCTTTTCAGGTGAAAGAAAAAAAATGTGATTCCAACTTACAGCTCGAACGGAAGGTGAGCTGTGATCTAACTCTCTATGAACTCTCACTAAGTGATGTTCTCAAGGTTCGATCTAAAGACACAAAAACTATCTAACTCTAGAACTCTCAACAAGTGATGTTCTAAGAGATTCAGTTTAGTTCGTGAAGAATATTGCTCTTTTCTTTTTGCTCTCAGATTTCTTCTCGCGCGTGTGTCTTCTCTTATCAGTGTCTTATATTCGAATGAATGAATGCCTCTATTTATAGGCGGAGAGAATCAACTAGCCGTTGGAAGAGCTGTTGATCTCTGATCGTTGAAAGCGATGGCTTGTCTCTCATCTCTGCAGACTTTCCCGATGTGGCATCTGACCTCTTCTGCTTTCCATATGAGACAGCCTTGTGTTGGGCCAAATGTGGTAATGACTGAACGGTCAAACCCTCATGTGACTTCCTTTTGAAATTCAAATTCAAACCTTTCTGACAGTCAACCTCGATTAGTCGGTTGAAAATCTTGATCTTTATCTGAGTGGTCTTCAGCTGATGTTCTGTCTGAACAGTTGAACTCTCAGCTGACTTTGAACTTCATGTTGAGACTTCTTTATAACTTCCCCCTTCTTGAAACATTCTCTTTCTCGGATGGCATACTACAGCTGATGTTCCAACTGAACAGTTGGCTTGAACTCTCAGCTGTCAAAAAGCATTCCCCTTTTTGGCATAGCTCTCTCATCAGGCAAAGTCTTGTAACTGATGTTCCTCATCCGATCTTTCATCCGGGGTTGTATCCGAGTGTTGCTATGTTGCCGTCTTCAGCTGGAGATCTGTAAAGATAAAATCTTAACATTGCTCAAACAGCGAGCCTAACAGCTAACATTAGGAACTGGCAACATCTACTCGGTTGGGGTCAGTTGGTTTTGGAATTCATCAAAACTCTTACTAATAAATTTCCCAACAATTTTCCCCTTTTTGATGATGTCAAAACCACTTACAACTTGAAACCACTACTGATCTAAACCTCACTAACTTATCTAAAATCTCAGCTGAAATTCTTAGACAGTCTATAAGATAAAACATCAAAGGGTTAGCACAGTTATAACATGGTATTTAAAAAATACTGCGATTCATGGCTTGGACAATGAGATATTGTGCGTCAAGTTGAATCGTATATATACTTGAAGTTTTCATTACAACTGATGATTACAGTAATAAGTACAAAATATTTAAAGATACATCAGTTGCTCCAAAAACTACATCAGCTCAAAAACTTCGTCAGCTCAAAAATACTGCTGACCATACTTGCTGAAGATACGGTCAAAGATCTCTTTCTTCGCAGCTGACTCGATCCCAGTGTTGACACCATGTTCCTGGTAGACTTGTCTCGCCTCAGCCATGATCGCATTTCTGTTCGGAGTGCTTGTGCCCTTGATCATATGAGGGCGATATTTGAGCTTCTGCGGAACTGGAACGGTGTTGGGATCGAGCTGAGCTTTCAGCATAGCTCGCTGGAACTGTCTGAACATTCCAGGGTCTCTAGATCTGAGCTCCCACAAGGCTTCCTTGAAGGCTTGCCTTGGGTCTTCAGTTGAGTAAACCTTTCTGTAGTAAAAATCATTTATGAACTCGTGCTTGAACTGCTCCCAGTCATCGTTCCACTCAGTATTCATCCACTTGTCAATGTGTGGGAACCGAGACAGGAGCGGGGCGTTCCTCTGCAGTTGCTGCGTCTTCTTCCTAGCCTTAGCCTTCATCTGGTGCTTGTTTATTCTTCGCACGCTCCGGCTGGCTTTATTTCTGTCTACATTCTTCTCAATCTTGGTCAGTTCCTTCTCGAACTTAGCCACCTTCTTGGCCTGATCAGCAGCGAACTTCTTAATCCAAGAGAGATTCAAATATTTCTCCTTCGACTCCCCCATAACTTTTGCAGCTTCGATGCAATCTTCAACAGAGATCCCGTCAAGATCGTCATCGAGCTCGGCTGTAAGCTCGGCTACGAGGTCGTGGGAGACTTCCAGTTCCTGCTCTTCCGACTCCTTCGGCTACGATATTGTATTTGAGGGGAGTAAGGAATCTAGGGCATTCTTGTTGCCCAAGAACTGAGTTCTTGACATAGCCAAATTCCAAATTATCCTACCTTTTGCCTTAAGCCACGTTACAACCCAATAAAGTCCTAAGGATAAGTGATTTCAATTTTGTTCAAAAGAAGTAGAGATGTAGAGGGCAAACAAGCCTATGGAAAAATATTGTTGATGTTGGTCAAAAGCGTATACACTTAACCCTATACACTTGAGAGATGAGTGCTGGTGATGATTCCCTTATTACTCAATAACTCTATCTTGACTTATCTGATGGCAATATCTCTTTGCATATTTTGTACACTGTTTTGACTAACTTGTTGACTTGTGTTTTGAGTCTGTGTTCTTGATTTGTCTTTTCCGTGTCTGAGTCTTGGCAAAATCATTGCAATTGCACACTTGAGGGCAAGTGTGATTCAAGTGTGTGGGTGTGATGAATCCAAATGTGTGTTCATTTTTTCTTGTGTTTTTGCCTTGTGTTTTGAGTCTTTTCAAGTCAATATGTGTTTGGGAGGATACAAAGTCGAGAAAGTATGTGCAGGGCATTACAGGATAGATGTTGGGCAAAAACCGGCAGAAAACTTGTTTATACGATGTTGGGCACGACACACATCACAGTGGATCGTGGGCAAGATAGGCGTAGCAGACACAGAGCGGAAGCTGTTGGGCAACATGCGTAACAGCAGCAGATTTCTTTCGCTACAAGAAAGAGGATAAGGATGGAAACTTTTCTTTCGTTATTCTAATTGAACGTGATTTAGGAGATATCTACCATGAGAAGGAAATAAAATCGCAGCTGCATGGATAAGGAAGGAGGCGGATATGCATGGAAAGAGTCCTTTTCCAACAAGGAATCTATCTCAAACCCTAATTCCATCGCCTATATATATATATATGGACGACTTTGGACGATCACCATTCGACTATATACCACTTTCATATTGTCTTTTATTAGTTCTTAATTAGTTTGCATTTAAGTTTCGAGAATTCTTAGTTTAGATTTGTTTTTAGTATTTTACTTTAGATTTCTGCTGTTGGCTATTGCCCAAGACCTACGTTATTGACTTCGCTGTTGATCAATTTTCTTTTTAGAATTTATTCAAGTATGTTTACTTTAATTTCCTTTGTGCTTTCTTTTATTGTTATGTCTAGCTAAATTCCTTTGCTTGGATTGGAGTAGATGATTTGAATCTAATTACTTTGTTTGAACTCGTGAGGTCTAATCGGTTTAGTTCGTTGCATGATTTTGTTTCCGAAACACTTAGGATTAATTTTAGACTTAATTGATATTGAAAGTTGATTGATCACCATCTAGATATTGAGATTAAGACAATAACAAGAATTGAGATTTAACTCGAGAGTGTATTTCGTGCCAAAAAAGGTAATTAGTGCTGGAGAGCAGTCGGTATTGACTTACCTCTTGGCCGTCTTGGGTCTGATTTGTTCTTAATGCATGTTGGACAATACAGTTGCTGAAGTGTCTTCGTGACTGTGTTGATCAACATAAGGGATCTTGCCTTCTGGTCGAGATCTATTTAATCTGTTAGATAAAGGCTTAGAGTATTCATGTTGTGACTTCGTGACCATTAGGGCATGAATTAATCTTTGCTTAAAACCAAGTGATAAAAGATTGTAATTGAATATTCTTGCACCGATAAACGAGTGAAGTAATTAGGATCAATGATTCAAATCCAATCCAAGTACTTTTGTTATTTGATAAGTTTCTTGTTTAGATTTTAGTTTTGAGTTACAGTTGTTGAGTTAGTTCGTAAGCAAAATAACCCCCTACTTTAGTGACACCGAAGAGAAGACTACACCAGTTCCTCGTGGGATCGACCTCTACTTGCTACTGGCTACTTGCCTATTGGGCAAAAGGAGAAAACAAATATTATTTGCACGAGACTAAACGACGGCTTCGTCAGACGGATGAGCTGTATGGATACGATGGATAACCCCAGCTAGAGCGAGCTGACGGCACCACGCTGAGTTGTTTCAACAAGGCCGTGCCGAGGCCCGTGATGGACTTTGACTGATAAAGCTAAGCGCTGGCTGGAGACGCCACCAAGAATCAAGTCACCAAAAATTGATGCACAACAGCAAAAAAAAAAGATAAGTACGAAAATCATTAAGACACGCCTCCATTTCGTTCAGTGATATTGATCAGAGTTGTTTCAACAAGGCCGTGCCGAGGCCCGTGATGGACTTTGACTGATAAAGCCAAGAGCGGGCCGGAGACGCCACCAAGAATCAAGTCACCAAAAATTGATGCACAACAACAAAAAAAAAAGATAAGTACGAAAATCATTAAGACACGCCTCCATTTCGTTCAGTGATATTGATCAATTTTCATTCTTATATCACTAGAGATTGATACGGGTATTATTTTAAACAAATAATTTTCATAATAAATTTATGAATATTGAGATATTTCAAATTCTTGTGAAACAAATACCACATTGCTGAAAACTGGCAATGAATCTAGTGTTGATCGCTTGATGAAACAGATCACAAACTTCATGTCAGATATTGCCGATGAATTCAAGATTGTTGTGGTAGAAGATCACTGTGTCTGAAATTTTTTTCCTTAGTTTTTCCTTTTTAACAAGTTTTCGTAATTATCTTTTTTTGTTGAAAAAGATTGGTTCCTTCGAATTTTGTCCAAATCTGCTATGTTATGATCGTTGGCTTCACGAATTTTGTATTTTTTTGTTACTTTTTTGGACTTCTTGATTAGTGCATATAGCAAGAAGCTTACGTTACACACATATTAAGATACGGGTATAGAAAATTTAATTAAGATTGAGAAATATTTTGTGACAGTGTGTGTTGTTTAATTGTCACTTTAATTGAATTCGATAGATATGGATGTCTCTAAAACTCGACGATCCCCTGAAATTAAGATCGAAAAAGAGAAGGATTAAGATCGAAAATTTGTAGACTATAAAAAATTAATTCGACATTTCTAAATCAAAGATTTATCTCTAAGTTAGAGGTGTCATAGGAGTAGATGTTTTTGTAGGAGCAAGAGTTTATAATAGGACTATACTTACAAATAGGCAATTTAGCATAGATTAACGAGACACACCTCCATTTCGTTCATATGTTACAAAATAAATTATAGAGTTTGTAAATGGGAGAGGGAAGGAGCCCTCGACGATGAATGGAAAAAAAAACCGCTGTCTTCGCGCCTCCTCAACATCCAAACGAAGTCCTTTCTGCATAATCTATTGGTGAAGGCGACTTCCGTCAAAGTAGGATTACAAGGTTGCTACGGTTTCTGCAGTGAGTATTCATCCCAGTCCCAATTGCTGATTTCTTTAATATTCTGCAAAAAATATTTCGTGCTAATAGATTAGTATGTTTAGATTTCTGTGCTTGTGCTAATAGATTGAAAGTATGTTTTAGATTTTTATCTTTCTCTTTTATGTTTGTATGGAGTAGAAGATTTATCCTATGTCTCATAGTGATAATGTGCATTACTTTTGCTTGAGCATAACTGTATTGATATGCGACTATGGGTAACTTATAATTCGGACCTTTCAAGTGTGCTGCTGAGGGCAGAATTTTCATGTAAATAGAAGATGATATTTTTTTTAGTTTTCTCATAATGTTTTGTTGACTCAATTATAATAAGTTTGATCACATCTACCATTGCATCAGATCTCTCCATCAATAGTTGTGACAAAAACTAAAATGAAAGTACATCAACAAGTGCCTTTCCAGCTTTGTGTTTTTTTTTTTTTTTTTTTTTTTTTTTTGTAAAAAATGATGTTATTACTAATAATATTATTAATAACAATATTATCATTTATTAAATTATTATACTTATAAATAAAATTAATAATACAATTTATTTTCGATATACCGTAAAAGTTCGGTATACCGAATCACGAGGTGGTATACCAGACAAACGGTATGGCAACGATATATTAAATGTCAATACCGAATACTCGGTATACCGATTTTCAGTATACCGAAATGTGCGGTATGGCAACGGTATGAATTTTATACTGCTATTTTTGGTACGGTATATGATATGGCGAAAAAAATTCGGTATACCGTACCGATCCACCCCTATACCGAATACGTCGTTTTCAATCACCCGTCCTCCATCACTTCCTACAATTTTGTCTTTTACACTATTCTGATGTAGGGGTAACTTTGCTGGAATATTAATAATGTTGCTTTCTAGACTGGTCAAAATTTTCAAATGTACTACTTTATATTTTTATTTTATTATTATTTTTATACTGATTTAGAATTTAGTAGCTCCACCTTTTTTTTTTTTTTTTCCGGCATTGGGTCAGAGGGCGCGCACATCGAACTCAACTGCCTATCACTTCAAATTTATTTGTTCACGCAACAAATCACCCTCTTTCGATGTCTAACAAAGGAAAATCAATTTTAGCTACCGAGAGTGATTGTGAGAGCTGCGGAAGCAATTCTTTAGCAACGACTTCGGTAGGTTTTCCCTTTCTTTGCTTTGTAATTATTTTGCTTGTTTATAACTTGAGCTAATTTATAGTAATTGTAATGCATATTAATTTTTATGAAGGAACGGGGAAGGGATAAGTTGGTAGAAAGGGATGCAGAGAATATTTTTTTCCATTTGGTTAGTACTAATTATTTGCATTTGGTTAATCCTTTATCTATGTTTTTGCTCGAAATCAACCATTTCTGGGCAACTTTCGCATCAGCACATAAATGATTTGATTGAGATGATAATTTGGTTTTCTGTTATGTGTTTTCAATTTCATTGCACCTTCTTTGCTTTGTAATTATTTTGCTTTGCTTTGTAATTATTTTGCTTGTTTATAACTTGAGCTAATTTATAGTAATTGTAATGCATATTAATTTTTATGAAGGTGTATAATTCTGGGCCGATTTCGTTGAAACGGGGAAGGTATAAGTTGGTAGAAAGGGACGCAGAGAATTTTTTTTTTCCATTTGGTTAGTACTAATTATTTGCATTTGATTAATCCTTTATCTATGTTTTTGCTCGAAATCAACCATTTCTGGGCAACTTTCGCATCAGCACATAAATGATTTGATTGAGATGATAATTTGGTTTTCTGTTATGTGTTTTCAATTTCATTGCACCTTCTCATAGTTAGGTACATACAACTCACTCACTCTCTCTCTCTCATCCTCTGTTATGTGTTTTCAATTTATGTGTTTTCTGTTATGTGCCATACATGTGTGTGTCTAAGAAGGTTGTTTTTCTAATTTGCTTAATTTTCTGGAAATTGCTAGGTTAATCCTAAAAGGAGAAGCATGCAGAAGTCGTGTTTGTGTGTTGCCGGTCTAGCTAATCATGCAGTATTGTGGTCTCTTCGTCAACATAGACTACAACCATCTCCTGGTTCTTTGCCAAGTATTTACAGAAACTACTCTTTTTGGGAGAGTGTTGCAGACTTAGCAAATAGAAGGGCTTGAATTGAATGTGAAATCTGCACTTGGTTTGGCCGCGGAGATGAAGGAGCTTGGTTGTTTGTGTGGTGAAGTTCAGTTAGTATTTTCTAATGCTATAGATTATAGGCCTGTGATTGTTCCTCAATTTTCTGAACTCATTGGTGGGGAGCCGAGTGTTTTCATTTCAGATGAGGTATTGCCATATGCGAACAATTTTGTAGATGCCTCTCCTTCTCATACATTTATCCTCGACCCCCAAGTCAATCCCATTGCAGAAGTTAGTACTTCACAAGCCTTAGTGACTTCAATTCCGAGTGAGCCAGGACCACCAAGAAAGAAGAGAAAAGCTACATTTGATGAAGTGGAATCCCTTTTGATGAATTGTCCAAATCTCCCTAGGCAAACTATTTATGCAGCTATGGCAAAGTTTAAATGTAAAGCTACGCGCAGTGTGTGGATGAAAGATAGTTTAAAGAACAAGCTGGATTTTCTGGAGGATTTGACCCCTAGGAAGGGTTTGAAAGATTTCATATATTGGTGCAATACTCCGGATGCCTGGTCCTTGCATTAAACAAAATTGTTCCTAATTATGCACTTCTAATATGTAATTGTTTCTAAGGACTTCTATGATTTCTCCTAGTATAACTCATTGCTTTTTATTATGAGCATTTTTCTGGATACGTTACGGAACAGATTTATTGGTGGCCCTAATTATCTTTGGATCATTACTTTGTCTGTCTATAACGTTATAGAACTGCTTGCCTGCTGTAATTTGTAGTCACTCATTTACTTTTAGTGCAACTGTGGATAGTAGTAGCTTTCTGTTTCTTCATTTACAACACCGGTGTTGTAAATGTATGAGTAGAAATAGATGGACTTTGGTGTAATTTTATTTTATTGATTTTCGTGAAAACTTTGGATGAATGGACTTTAATATAGGGGGTATTGCTTCTAAACCCCCAAACCTTTCTCAAAATTGCAAATTGCAGTTTTTTTTCCACCCAATATCTAACCTTCTATTTTCGTTTGATTTTGCACATCCGATCGATTTTCTCCAATTTGAAGTTGACATGGCAAGTCGGAAATACACGTTGGATGCCGGAATTTACAAAGCGACGTCGTTTTGAATAAAAAAATTAAAAAAGACACATTATTATCCCACTCTACTGGAAGAAGGAATTTGAAATGTCAAGAGAATTCGAATAGTTTTTTTTTTTGTTTCTTTCATATTCATTTAATATTGAAATTGATAAGGGGAAAAGAGTAGCGTACGGGAGTAGATGAGAGCAATAAATATATACCACCTCGGGGTTGTATGTTTGTTTATCAAATTTACTTGAAACATTATGCTAATATTTATAATTTAAACAAATCCATCCATATCACAAGCAGTGTCATTTAGGGGCCCACTTTTTTTCCAATTCTTTTCTCATTTCATTTTTTTCACATAAAACATCCTGGCCGAGCACCAATCGCCGTACCTTTTGAATATTTCCCTGCCACCATATAACGCGGGGTTTATATATAAAATAATAAAAAAATATATCATATAAACATTACAGAGTCATGGAGCCGATGCTAAATTTAAAACATTACAAGGAGTCATGCAGCTCACAACATTACAATTTCTTTATTTAAATTATACACTTATATTTATTTATACAAAATGCTTCTTAGAAAAATGAGAAATTGAAATGTTATATGGTTAATTTTTTTTAACAAGTTTTTCTATAATTAAAATGCCCCTAATACTATAAGCCCCTAAGAATATGGTTCAACTAGCTCATAACTAATGACTGGCCAGAAATTTAACTAATACAAGTTTCATGGATAAATTATATATTAAGACAGTATTTGACATACCAGATTCATGCGTGTCGGAAATCGAGTAGCACAACCCTTGATTGCTGCCAACATCCGAACACCGCAGCTACTGCAACAGGTACATTACATGATATATATAAGCACACACGAAAAACACGACTACATCTAAATTACATCTAACAAAGAGTATTACCCGTCGGTTTGTTCCGTCATCGCTACAGATGTACGTTCCCAAGTTTCTGAATTTATAGAACCTTCCTTGTCATTCTCCAAGCTTTCGAAAACTATGTTCATGGCCTTGCACTAATAGTTAAAAAAAAACAGGCGATCACATAACAGATAAATTAATAACAAAACATGTACCAGCTTTTCCAGTGTTGCTCCATGTTCTGAAATTGTTTTACACATCGAATCAATGACAATGATCTCTTTCGCGTTCACAGTACCACCAATGCTCGTGCTCAAGAACAGGGACAAAGATCTGTTGTTGATACAAAAATCAGACATAAATAATACATTTAGGAACTCAATAAGCAAAAACATACTCCAAATGTATGAAAAGCAGTGAAAACTAACTAACCACGTTGATTTTGTTATACTTCATGCCCTTGATGTGGTTGGTGTAGGCTGATAGATCATGCTTGTCTTGTAGAGCACGTATCTGAAATAAAACCCGAAATTTCTAAATGCATTCCCAAAAAAATATATAGAAAAACAGAAAATAAAAAGTACTCAAGTAAAGAGCTAGACTTACTGCAAATGTTGGGTCAAGCATGGCTCGATGACCATGGTCTTTGAAACAAACTGCCCATGCTTCGGTGTATAGGTATGCGGCTACACGGACATACTAGGCAAAAAAATTAATAACAAATTTGGAAAAAGCTTGCAAAATGGTGTGGAGTCCATGAACAGGTTTTTGAGTGGAAGGATGAAATAGAGTATATGAAAACTCAATGTAAATCTAGAACGGGGAGACAGATGGTGTACACGTTGACAATATCTACTGCTGTGTATTGCATTTAGAAGGAGAGGAACTGCAGGATTTTCAAAGCTAAAGATCTTCTGTGGAGCAAAGAGTGAGGCAATGTCAGCTGCATATTGCTATGATGGGAGCTGGAAATATCAAAGTGATGAAATATCATGGAACAGAGCAGCCATTTGGGCCAAAAAATAAATATATTAGCAAATAAAAAAGAGAATACTTATATTATCACTAACACGAGTGTTGTTTTTGTAGAATTGGCAATCCTTCACGGTCGCATAATTTCCACAACTCTGAACAACCACAACAGTGTCAGATTCGTCCAGAGCATCCAAAAAGCTGCACACTTTGTTGATTGAAGAAACATTCTTCCGCCAGTATGCCACGTTGTGACCATTCTCATAAGTGTTACTTTTTGAAACATTTTTTATCCTTCTCTTTGGTCTACTCATGGAGCTACTTACCAAATTGTTGGCCTTGTTCCTCTGTGCTCAATTCATTTGCAATGAAAGATAAATAAAATAATTGAAGTGTGGAAAAAAAAAACATAAACAAAATAGAACCTTTTTCTTTGTTTCCATGGTCACTTCCTCATCACGATGCTCCTCTCTGTCCTCATCAGGAGACTCCTTTCTTGCCCTCTTCATTTGCAACAGAAAACAAAAATATAAATAGTGAAAGTCTGAAAATTTTTCTAGTTATTATTTAAAATATTACCTTTTGCAAATTTGCGAAAAGCCTTATTAAAGGTAAATCTTCGTCAAAATCCTCCACAGAACGGCTCTTTTCAACTAAAGATGTATCTTCGTCAAATTCCTCCACAGAACGACTCTTTTCAAAACTCTGAAGATTTTGTAACAAATCATCTGGAACCGAGTCATAGTCGAAATTTCCTCTCTTTGGCTCTGGGGACACAGGATCACTCTGGTCGTCCTTGAAGGACTGTGGTAGAAAATCTATCACCAATTTTTTGTCAACCCAATCTTTGAGGTCCACCTTAAAAATTTCCTCAAAATTTTGAGGGAACGGCCCACTGATCTGTTTTTTTGGTAGGTCAACTCGCACCCGAGTGATTTGTCCAAGATCTACTTCCTTAAGCTTGGGAAATTGCTCTGGTGTAAAATGAGGTTTATGATACACCAGAGAATTCATGTAACAGATGGGGCAAAGGAGAAGCACAAACTTCTCTTCATTTTTCAGATTAACTGGAAGCTCAACCTCGGCATAAGGAGTCCAAGATACTTGCTGTTCATGCAAAAACAAAGTAGATGGCAGAGTAAAGATGGTTGACACAGAAAATAGCAGATGATAGAATAGAAAATCCTCAAAGAGGCCAACGGCGATGCCGTCCCAAAAGTCACAAAATAAACTAAGGCGATTAGAACAGTAATAGGAATTCACGTAATTATTAATCTGCAATTGCTTTCTTTCTTCGTGTATAAACCAACCAAGGACGACGAACGCTATCAGTAGATTTATAAATAAATGCATACTTGAGCAATAAGACTAAAAAACACTTAGAAAATAGGGAGTCCAGCATTTACATCGGAGGTAAGGTTATCCAAATAAATTTTGACATTGCTATAATCATGTTTGTGGTTCCACAAAAAATTTTTGAGGGCCGCCACATACTTGAGAACCAGTGGAACCCTACAATCGGAATTATCCACTTGGATTCCAAGAAGTGTTTTGAGATGAGGTATCCTAATTATAAAAAAAGGCCTACAAAGAACAAAACAATACATAAGTTAAAACTTCATTTACTCTAAAAAACAATGAAACAAACACCACAAAAATAAACTTACCAGTACAACCCATAGATTTCCATCGATGCTGGATTTAGGATCAGTATCATCCTTCCACTTCTTGATTCCCGAGTGGAGAAAAGAAAGGAGTGCCAAACCCCAAGAATAATCTTTGACCTTATCGAGGTCATTGACACAGGCAATGTGGTCTGCCTTTACCATGTGATTATCACAAGTTGGCACCACAAAGCATGTCACCAACATAAGTAATAAGGTTTTCACCCTAACCTCTCTTGGTCGTGCAACATCCAACACGATACTCTTAATGTCTTGCAAAGGCCACTTAGTCTTATTCGTCTTGATACCAAAAACTTCCTTAAACGCTAACTTATCTTTCCTAGCATTAGCAATTAGGCTTCCCCGTATCTTCAGGCCGGTTAGGTACAAAATGTCCTCTAAGGTTATAAACAATCTAACATCGTTGCATAAAAATACCTTGTTTTCTTTATCATAAGTATCTAATAATATTCTAACTAACTCTACGGGAACAACAATATCTGCAATTTTTAATAATTC
Organism: Schizonepeta tenuifolia; assembly: GCA_029490685.1. NCBI lineage: Eukaryota > Viridiplantae > Streptophyta > Magnoliopsida > Lamiales > Lamiaceae > Schizonepeta > Schizonepeta tenuifolia. The sequence continues at coordinate 88,600,558 of CM055960.1, read as the reverse complement.
AAAGCAAAAGCTTTCATCCGGAAATAAACTATCAAGGAATTCTTGATCTTTCATTGATAGTTGGGAATGTATCTCATATAATGTGTGACTCTTTCCCGTTCCTTTAGATGCCATGATCTCTACAATTAGATATGATCAGCTATCTATATTTAAGAAGTTGCCATCGAAAATCAAGAAAAGTATGGCGTCATAAATCAACAGAAAACCTTTAAGGCCAGCTGTAAATAATATAAGTTCTTTCAGCAAAGGCCTAGCACTTAATTAACTCACAAATTATCGTATGCAATAGAATCGCTATAATGCTCAACACAGAAAGATAAAATCTATAGAATTCGTAGCAGCATTCTTAAATCTACAAATGCCGTTTTGAAATTGCTTATAATGAAGTTGGCAACATCAACGGCCAGCATTCCTAAATCTACAGAAATCCAACTATTAGAGAGAGAGAGAGTACCTGAGTGTGAGTGGGAGACTGGTGAGTGATGGCGGCCGATAAGTACAGAAATCTACAGAAGATGCAAACTACGTAAGTATCTATATTCAAAATTCAAAAGCGGCGGAGATTGGGGATTTGGAAGCGGTGGAGATAAGGAAATTGTGGATTGGGGATTTGGGGAAAGGGAAATGATAATTCAAAATTTGGAAGCGGAGGATATTAGGGCTTTGGAAAAAATTGTGGAATTCAAAATTTGGAAGCGGTGGAGATTAGATAATTCAAAATAAATAAAAAATAAAAAAATTGCTGTTAAGAGAGTTCGAACTCTCACCAACGAAGCTCAAGCACTAAGTGCAAGGCTGAAACCACTCGGCTGCGGATGCCACTTGTACCATTTCTTACAGTAACTAGCTATTTTTTGTTTTGGATCCGGAGAATTCAAAATGAAAACAAAAGTTCGCGGTTAAGAGAGTTCGAACTCTCGCCAATGCAGATCATGCACTAATTGCAAGTGCAGAAACCACTCGTCTACGGATTCCACTGGCACCAATTCTTATAGGAATTAGCTATGAAATTTACAGGCCAATAACCCTTAATGAAAGTCCGCCGAGCATCCTCAGCCGGTCTGGTCTGAGCCCGGTTTACCCGTGCCTCTCCACCCCATTGTGAGCCCTAATCCCAATTTCCCCACCCCACCGCAGCGCCTCTCTTCTCCCTCTTTCTCTCACTTTCCCTCTCACTTTCCCATGAGTCCTCACGCAAACATCTCTTTTCCCGGTGCCCCTCTTCTCCAGCCCTCCCTGTCGTCCCGTCGCAGCGCGCCGTGCTACCCTGTCGACTCACCGTCGGTTCAGGTATGTCCTCTTTCTCTTTCTCTTTCCCAATTTCTCTCTATCCCTCTCTTTTCCTCTCACGCTTTCTCTCTTTCTTATTCAACCCTCCACCGCCGCTGCCTCGCCGCCTCAGCCTAGCTGCTGCCCCGCTGCCGCACTCCGCCTCAGCCTCTCAGGTCTGTGTATCTCTCTATACCTTCTTTCCTCTCTGTCTATCCTCTCTCTCTAACCATCCATATCTCTCTTTATATTGCTGTTCAAACTCTTCTTCTTCCTTACTTCCATTTAGTCCTAATTACTTCCCTAGATCCCCAAATCTCCACCTGCTTCTGGTGCTGCAGTCATCCTCGCCAGAATTTTCTCCGACAAGATGTCACGTGCGTGTTGCTGCTGCTCGGAATTAGTATCTCTCTCTATATTTCTGTGTTCTCTCTCTCTCTCCCTCTCTCTGACTCTCCTTATTTCTCTCTTTCCAACTCTCTTTCTCCTTCTCTTTGCTGCTAGAGCGCCTTCCTCAGCCTTGCCGGATTCCATCAACCATCTGCCGAACCATATTTTTTCTTATCCAAGTTTGCTGGAGTTGAGGTTGGTAATATCTGCAACTTATCTTGATTATTATTTTGATTGTTTGAGATTTTGTATGTAAGAGAGCATGTTTCTATGTTAGTGTTAGTTTACAAAAATGGAACGTATGAATCATATTGAGTAAAATTTATATATGCAATTCAATCAAGCATTATATATGTTGAACTATCTTTTATCGGTATGTATATGTAAATCAGTAAATGTATATTAATTTCATGATCTAGAGATAGGTAGAAGCAGGAAAATGTGAGACCAATGTTGTATTATTAGACACATGCCTTATTACAGAAGATATGCAGTTCTTGTTGTCAGTTTTGTATAAGAAGTTACACACTGCAGAGTGTTAATGTTATATTATAGAAGTGGAGGAAGGCAATGCAATGTCATCTATAATAACTCTTTGACACTTTTTGCAACAGTTTTGTGAGTGAAATGCTGTGTATTTTTGTCAAACTTTTGGTAATGCTGTTCAATTTCAAGTTTGATTAGCTACATAAAATTGATTTTTTTTTAAATATCATGAAAGTTTAACGATAAAAAATTAAATATTCTATTCATCTTTAATTGTTAGTTTAGCTAAGCTTTTGGATGATTTTCTTTTTTTCCTTTTTGAGCATATCCGGAGGATTTGATATGCTTTAATTTTAATATATGCTACAGTAAAACCTCTCAAAAAAATACTCTATTAAGGAATAAACTCTCTTTAGGAATAAAAATTCACTAATGGAAAATTACAATACTATTAAAATTGGCTTACAAAATAAAAGCTCAGAATACTTAATGAACGCATCCAATATTGTAAATTAACATGTCCTACAAATTATAATTTTGGTTCGAATGGTCACAATTTCAGATGCTCCAACAATGTTACAACAGAATTCACCTCACCGGTAACACTTATAGTTTTATCTCCATCTTGAACGGTCATGTTAACATCCGTACTTGATGCCCCTACATCACTTGTGTTTGATGCCTCGTCATGTTTTGTGGCTAGTTTCCACCGGGATGGTGGCTTGGTGCAAGTTGAATGGGGAGGTGGATTACATATGGCTTCTTTGGCTTCATTAAGAGATGGGTATTTCTTATATAATGCCCCTGTAACGCACCATATCTGGTTGTTGCAATCAGCCTAACTATCGTATCTGCCTGGTTCCTTTCCAACCCAGACTACATAATAAACCATTGTAATCTGGAATTAGATGGAAAATTGAATTTTATGTCAATTACTTTTCATTAAGAAACAAACACAAAAAATTCATAGTACATGAATTTATTAGATAACTTAGATCATCTCATCTGCAAAAGAAATGACAAACAAGTTGCAGTAGATAACTTATTAATGAGCTGAACCATTCACTTTTTTATTTCACTAAACCATTAACTCGGAAGAATTTCAATAAACAGACATTTCAAATATTTTTGAAGAGGAGCACAAGTACTGACTACAAAACAACTTAAACAATTTCAAGTATAAATTTCCACAGCAATATATTGCAAACTTAAAACTGAACAGCATTACCAAAAGTTTGACAAAAATACACAGCATTTCACTCATAAAACTGTTGCAAAAAGTGTCAAAGAGTTATTATAGATGACATTGCATTGCCTTCTTCCACTTCTATAATATAACATTAACACTCTGCAGTGTGTAACTTCTTATACAAAACTGACAACAAGAACTGCATATCTTCTGTAATAAGGCATGTGTCTAATAATACAACATTGGTCTCACATTTTCCTGCTTCTACCTATCCCTAGATCATGAAATTAATATACATACATACCGATAAAAGATAGTTCAACATATATAATGCTTGATTGAATTACATATATAAATTTTACTCAATATGATTCATACGTTCCATTTTTGTAAACTAACACTAACATAGAAACATGCTCTCTTACATACAAAATCTCAAACAATCAAAATAATAATCAAGATAAGTTGCAGATATAACCAACCTCAACTCCAGCAAACTTAGATAAGAAAAAATGTGGTTCGGCAGATGGTTGTTGGAATCCGGCAAGGCTGAGAAAGGCGCTCTAGCAGCAAAGAAAAGGAGAAAGAGAGTTGGAAAGAGAGAAATAGGGAGAGTAAGAGAGAGGGATAGAGAGGGAACACAGAGATATAGAGAGAGATATTAATTCCGAGCAACAGCAACACACACGTGACGTCTTGTCGGAGAAAATTCCAGCGAGGATGACTGCAGCACCAGAAGCGGGTGGAGATTTGGGGATCTGGGGAAGAAATTAGGACTAAATGGAAGTGAGGAAGAAGAAGGGTTTGCACAGCAATATAAAGAGAGATATGGATGGTTAGAAAGAGAGGAGAGACAGAGAGGAAAGAAGGCATAGAGAGATACACAGACCTGAGAGGCTGAGGCGGAGCGCGGCGGCGGGGCAGCAGCTGGGCTGAGGCGGCGAGGCAGCGGCGGTGGAGGGTTGAATAAGAAAGAGAGAAAGCGTGAGAGGAAAAGAGAGGGATAGAGAGAAATAGGGAAAGAGAAAGAGAAAGAGGACATACCTGAACCGGCGGTGAGTTGACAGGGTAGCACGGCGCGCGGCGCCGGGACGGCAGGGAGGGCTGGAGAAGAGGGGCGCCGGGAAAAGAGATGTTTGCGTGAGGGCTCACGGAAAAGTGAGGGAAAGTGAGAAAAAGAGGGAGAAGAGAGGCGCCACGGTGGGGTGGGGAAATTGGGATTAGGGCTCACAGTGGGGTTGAGAGGCACAGGTAAATCGGGCTCGGACCAGACCGGCTGAGGATGCTCGACGGACTTCAATTAAGGGTTATTGGCCTGTAAATTTCATAGCTAATTTTTATAAGAATTGGTACTAGCGGAATCCGTAGCCGAGTGGTTTCTGCACTTGCAATTAGTGCATGAGCTGCATTGGCGAGAGTTTGAACTCTCTTAACCGCGAACTTTTGTTTTCATTTTGAATTCTCCGAATCCAAAACAAAAAATAGCTAGTTCCTGTAAGAAATGGTACAAGTGGCATCCGTAGTCGAGTGGTTTCACAATTATTTTGAATTATCTAATCTCCACTGCTTCCAAATTTTGAATTCCACAATTTCCAAAGCCCTAATATCCTCCGCTTCCAATTTTTGAATTATCATTTCCCTTTCCCCAAATCCCCAATCCACAATTTCCTTATCTCCACCGCTTCCAAATCCCAATCTCCGCCGCTTTTGAATTTTGAATATAGATACTTACGTAGTTTGCATCTTCTGTAGATTTCTGTACTTATCGGCCGCCATCACTCACCAGTCTCCCACTCACACTCAGGTACTCTCTCTCTCTCTAATAGTCAGATTTCTGTAGATTTAGGAATGCTGGCCGTTGATGTTGCCAACTTCATTATAAGCAATTTCAAAACAGCATTTGTAGATTTAAGAATGCTGCTATGAATTCTATAGATTTTATGTTTCTGTGTTGAGCATTATAGCGATTCTATTGCATACGATAATTTGTGAGTTAATTAAGTGCTAAGCCTTTGCTGAAAAAACTTATATTATTTATAGTTGGCCTTAAAGGTTTTCTGTTGATTTATGACGCCATACTTTTCTTGATTTTCGATGGCAACTTCTTAAATATAGATAGCTGATCATATCTAATTGTACAGATCATGGCATCTAAAGGAACGGGAAAGAGTCACACTTTATATGAGATACATTCCCAACTATCAATGAAAGATCAAGAATTCCTTGATAGTTTATTTCCGGATGAAAACTTTTGCTTTGAATTATTAAAAATTGCAGATACTGTTGTTCCCGTAGAGTTAGTTAGAATATTATTAGATACTTATGATAAAGAAAACAAGGTATTTTTATGCAACGATGTTAGATTGTTTATAACCTTAGAGGACATTTTGTACCTAACCGGCCTGAAGATAGGGGGAAGCCTAATTGCTAATGCTAAGAAAGATAAGTTAGCGTTTAAGGAAGTTTTTGGTATCGAGACGAATAAGACTAAGTGGCCTTTGCAAGACATTAAGAGTATCGTGTTGGATGTTGCACGACCAAGAGAGGTTAGGGTGAAAGCCTTATTACTTATGTTGGTGACATGCTTTGTGGTGCCAACTGGTGATAATCACATGGTAAAGGCAGACCACATTGCCTATGTCAATGACCTCGATAAGGTCAAAGATTATTCTTGGGGTTTGGCACTCCTTTCTTTTCTCCACTCGGAATCAAGAAGTGGAAGGATGATACTGATCCTAAATCCAGCATCGATGGAAATCTGTGGCTTGTACTGGTAGGTTTATTTATGTGGTGTTTGTTTCATTGTTTTTTAGAGTAAATGAAGTTTTAACTTATGTATTGTTTTGTTCTTTGTAGGCTTTTTTTATAATTAGGATACCTCATCTCGAAACACTTCTTTGAATCCAAGTGGATAATTCCGATTGTAGGGTTCCACTGGTTCTCAGGTATGTGGCGGCCCTCAAAAAATTTTCGAGGAACCACAAACATGATTATAGCAATGTCAAAATTTATTTGGATAACCTTACCTCCGTTGTAAGTGTTGGACTCCCTATTTTCTAAGCTTTTTTTAGTCTTATTGCTCAAGTATGCATTTATTTATAAATCTACTGATAACGTTCGTCGTCCTTGGTTAGTTTATACACGAAGAAAGAAAGCAATTGCAGATTAATAATTACGTGAATTCCTATTACTGTTCTAATCGCCTTAGTTTATTTTGTGACTTTTGGGACGGCAGCGGCGTTGGCCTCTTTGAGGATTTTCTATTCTATCATCTGCTATTTTCTGTGTCAACCATCTTTACTCTATCATCTACTTTGTTTTTGCATGAACAGCAAGTTTCTTGGACTCCTTATGCCGAGGTTGAGCTTCCAGTTCATCTGAAAAATGAAGAGAAGTTTGTGCTCCTTCTTTGCCCCATCTGTTACATGAATTCTCTGGTGTATCATAAACCTCATTTTACACCAGAGCAATTTCCCAAGCTTAAGGAAGTAGATCTTGGACAAATCACTTGGGTGCAAGTTGAACTATCAAAAAAACAGATCAGTGGGCCGTTCCCTCAAAATTTTGAGGAAATTTTTAAGGTGGACCTCAAAGATTGGGTTGACAAAAAATTGATGACAGATTTTCTGCCACAGTCCTTCAAGGACGACCAGAGTGATCATGTGTCCCCAGAGCTAGAGAGAGGAAATTTCGACTATGACTCGGTTCCAACTATCATAACATAGCAGATTTGGACAAAATTCGAAGGAACCAATCTTTTTCAACAAAAAAAGATAATTACGAAAACTTGTTAAAAAGGAAAAACTAGGGAAAAAATTCAGACACGGTGATCTTATAGCTTCTACCACAACAATCTTGAATTCATCGGCAATATTAGACATGAAGTTTGTGATCTGTTTCATCAAGCGATCAACACTAGATTCATCCACTTGTCACGGGGCGCGTTTGTGGTAACGTAGTTAGCGCTCCGTGCGGCTAGTAGTTGTCTCCAACAACTACCTCCGCCTCTCAATTGTCTCGCTCACTTGAAGGCTTGAGCGGAGACGACGCAATCACACCCGAAGGTGCTTTAGTGGTCCCGCAAGATAAGCAAACATGTACGCAATGTAAATCTTCATTAATAAACAAACGTAGTACAACTTGGCAGCAACGCAACAATTTACAATGTGTGTGTTGGATTGGAGAGGGGGCCTCAAAACAACACTAGCTCAATATTTGTTCGCAACTCTATTCCCCCTATAGATGTTAAATAACAAAATACCCTAGTGGTAGCACTAACCATTGAAAAGGTTGTGGAACAACAAGTTTTACAAAATGTCCTAACATTTAGAACTTTTGCACCAAGTGCCGCAAGCCCCGGAGCATCTCATTGGCGACTTTCAAACTGCTTTGCCAGTTTTGAGCAGTGTGGTATTTGTCTCACAAGAATTTGAAATATCTCAATATTCATAAATTTATTATGAAAATTATTTGTTTAAAATAATACCCGTATCAATCTCTAGTGATATAAGAATGGAAATTGATCAATATCACTGAACGAAATGGAGGCGTGTCTTAATGATTTTCGTACTTATCTTTTTTTTTGCTATTGTGCATCAAATTTTGGTGACTTGATTCTTGGTGGCGTCTCCGGCCCGCGCTTGGCTTTATCAGTCAAAGTCCATCATGGGCCTCGGCACAGCCTTGTTGAAACAACTCTGATCAATATCACTGAACAAAATGGAGGCGTGTCTTAATGATTTTCGTACTTATCGTTTTTTTTTGCTGTTGTGCATCAATTTTTGGTGACTTGATTCTTCATGGCGTCTCCGGCCCGTGCTTGGCTTTATCAGTCAAAGTCCATCACGGGCCTCGGCATGGCCTTGTTGAAACAACTCGGCGTGGTGCCGTCAACTCGCTCTAGCTGGGGCGATCCGTCGTATCCATACAGCTCATCCGTCGTATCCATACAGCCGATCGGTTGTATATATAAAGTCGATCGGTCGTATACATACAGCCTATCCGTCGTATCCATACAGCTGATCCGTCGTATCCATACAGCTGATCCGTCGTATCCATACAGCTGATCCGTCATATAAACATTTTTTTTTTCATTCATCGTTGAGGGCCCATTCCCTCTCTCATTTACAAACTCTATAATTTATTTTGTAACATATGAACGAAATAGAGGCGTGTCTCGTTAATCTATGCTAAATTGCCTATTTGTAAGTATAGTCCTATTATAAACTCTTGCTCCTACAAAAACATCTACTCCTATGACACCTCTAACTTAGAGATAAATCTTTGATTTAGAAATGTCGAATTGAATTTTTACAGTCTACAAATTTTCGATCTTAATCCTTCTTTTTTTCGATCTTAATTTCCGGGGATCGTCGAGTTTTAGAGACATCCATATCTATCGAATTTAATTAAAGTGACAATTAAACAACACACACTGTCACAAAATATTTCTCAATCTTAATTAAATTTTCTATACACGTATCTTAATATGTGTGTAACGTAAGCTTCCTGCTATATGCACTAATCAAGAAGTCCAAAAAAGTAAAAAAAAAAATACAAAATTCGTGAAGCCAACGATCATAACATAGCAGATTTGGACAAAATTCGAAGGAACCAATCTTTTTCAACAAAAAAAGATAATTACGAAAACTTGTTAAAAAGGAAAACCTAGGGAAAAAAATTCAGACACGATGATCTTATAGCTTCTACCACAACAATCTTGAATTCATCGGCAATATCAGACATGAAGTTTGTGATCTGTTTCATCAAGCGATCAACACTAGATTCATTGCCAGTTTTCAGCAGATTGGTATTTGTTTCACAAGAATTTGAAATATCTCAATATTCATAAATTTATTATGAAAATGATTTGTTTAAAATAATACCCGTATCAATCTCTACTGATATAAGAATGGAAATTGATCAATATCACTGAACGAAATGGAGGCGTGTCTTAATAATTTTCGTACTTATCTTTTTTTTTTTGCTGTTGTGCATCAATTTTTGGTGACTTGATTCTTCGTGGCGTCTCCGGCCCGCGCTTGGCTTTATCAGTCAAAGTCCATCACGGGCCTCGGCACGGCCTTGTTGAAACAACTCGGCGTGGTGCCGTCAACTCGCTCTAGCTGAGGCGATCCATCGTATCCATACAGCTCATCCGTCGTATCCATACAGCCGATCGGTCGTATACATATAGCCGATCCGTCGTATATATACAGCCGATCCGTCGTATCCATACAGCTGATCCGTCGTATCCATACAGTTGATCCGTCATATATACATTTTTTTTTCATTCATTGTCGAGGGCTCATTCCCTCTCCCATTTACAAACTCTATAATTTATTTTGTAACATATGAACGAAATGGAGGCATGTCTCGTTAATCTATGCTAAATTGCCTATTTGTAAGTATCGTCCTATTATTAACTCTTGCTCCTACAAAAACATCTACTCCTATGACACCTCTAACTTAGAGATAAATCTTTGATTTAGAAATGTCGAATTAAATTTTTACAGTCTACAAATTTTCAATCTTAATCCTTCTCTTTTTCAATCTTAATTTCGGGGGATCGTCGAGTTTTAGAGACATCCATATCTATCGAATTCAATTAAAGTGACAATTAAACAACACACACTGTCACAAAATATTTCTCAATCTTAATTAAATTTTCTATACCCCTATCTTAATATGTGTGTAACGTAAGCTTCCTGCTATATGCACTAATCAAGAAGTCCAAAAAATACAAAATTCGTGAAGCCAACGATCATAACATAGCAGATTTGGACAAAATTCGAAGGAACCAATCTTTTTCAATAAAAAAAAAAATAATTACGAAAACTTGTTAAAAAGGAAAACTAGGGAAAAAATTCAGACATGGTGATCTTATAGCTTCTACCACAACAATCTTGAATTCATCGGCAATATTAGACATGAAGTTTGTGATCTGTTTCATCAAGCGATCAACACTAGATTCATTGCCAGTTTTCGTGTGGCTCAAGAATAATTTTTCCTAATCAATCTAGAATAAAACGATAGACAATATCTATGATCAATAATCAATGTTGGAATAAATATTATCGGGACTCCAATTGGATTTTTTTGTTTAAAAAAAACTAGCGTATAATCCGTCGATTTTCGACGGGGAATTATATTTAACAAAATTTACAAAATTATTAGATAGTAATATGTGATAGATTAAGTTAAATATAATTTCTTATATTCTCTTTCTTTTTGATATTTTTCATTCCGTATTCTTCTACAAAAGTGTTATGATTAAAAATATATTTGTTTTTCAAAGGAAAGCGACTTTTAAGTTCATTTTTTTAAGAGAAAGATACAAGAGTAGGTGAGGGTGGGAGAGACAGATGCGAATAATACTATATGGGTTAAGATTGTATGTAAGATGAACGTGAGTTGCAAAAATTCATTTCATTTTATAATAGTGCAATAACCTTTTACAAAATAGATGAAGAAAGTTGATTTTGGTTCCATTCTTCTCTCTTTTACCTGCATGAAATCAATATAAATTTTACTTTTGTAAGTTTTTTTTTTAAATATATAATTTAATTGTTTGAATTTTATTTTGCAAGTACCTCATAATCTGTCGAAAATTTCACTATACACGACATTAATTGTCCTATCGTGTGTCTGGCCATCCTCGTCATATGCTAAAATTTTGAGTCTTTTTTTGCTGGTGACTCGTGATATTGCAACATACAACTGATCATGGTTGAATACAGGTTTCGGAAGGTATAAGCCTACATTTGAAAGAGACTGTCCTTGGCTCTTGTTTATTGTCATAGCAAAGCAAACGTTCACAGGAAATTGCCTCATCTGGAACCGAATGGGGAATTTAGTGAAATTAGATGGACTCATTGCCATTCTTGCAATTGGAAACTTTTTTCCTGCATTTTTTCCTGAAATCAATTGTGCTTCAATTACCCGGTCCCCAAGCTTAGTAATTATCATTTTGGTGTCATTGCAGAGTTCATTGGAGGGATCGATATTTCTTAGAAGCATGATGATGCAGCCCTCCAATTTTATTTCATGTCTTGGCAAACCCGAACAGTTTATCATATTAAGATGTTCTACAGAGAAAACTTTATCGTCTTGATCAACTTCTCCATCCGATTTGCAAACGTTGTCTGAATCGAGATATACCCTTTCTTCGACTGGCATCAACGACATGACATAATCATTAATGGTATCAACCATGTCATTTCTTGGAGCTAAAATAGCTCGACTCTTAAAATATTTTGGATTTGACGGTACATTCTTTTTGCAATTGTATGTGTTTTCCACAATTGTTGCAATATGATCAATTGCGTCTCGTATAAGAATATCGTGTGACAGTTTTACATCAGATTCTCCATCGCCAATACTCTCTCCAATAATATCATCACCGACATTAAGTATCCATTGTGCAAATTCTCTGATCTCTTCAGAATTATTTCCAGGCGCATTTCTCTGTTATAAAATAGATCGTTATAATGCACATAAAATTCTAATTGAAAATGTAGTTTCGAAATTCAAATTATATTGTTTGTTTAGTTACCTGCAATCTCATATTTTTTGTTAATTTAAGAACTTCACACGAATTCCAAAGTTTAGATGAACTTATTGAGGCATGCACAATATCGTGTCGCTTCCCTTTAGGGATGATGGGTAGAATCTGTCTGAAGTCGCCCCCTAGAACCACAATCAAACCACCAAATGGTTTGTCAGAACTGATAACATCTCTTAAGCTTCCATCGAGTACTTCAAAGCAGTATCTATGCATCATTGGTGCCTCCTCCCAAATAATAAGCTTTGTCTTCTTGAGCAGTCCGGTTAGATCACTGTGTGGTTTGATCTTATTGCACATAGAATTCTCATGGCAGTCTAATGGTATACCAAATCTACAGTGTGCAGTCCTACTTCCAGGAAGTAATAGCGAAGCTATACCACTCGAGGCTACATGAAGTACGATTTCGCGCCTCCGACGTAAGGCTGAACAAAAAGTATTCCAGATGTATGTCTTTCCTGTACCACCATATCCATACAGAAAGAAAAATTCACCATTACCTGTATCCAAATTGAAAAAATATCCTAAGTTCTGAGTTCTTCAAGATTAAAACTCTTTTTGCTATTTTAGACAAAATTTCCGACATATAAATTGAATGAAACAAATTACATGGAGCCTTTGAATTTAAGCTTGAAAATATATAAGATAAAATGATAGTGTTTTTACCTCATTCAAATTTATTAGCTCCTTGATGGTTTTCATGTGAGCAACATTCAACCACTCTTCACTTTTCAGTTCTCTGGTACTACTGGAAATATCAGTTATACTTTGGCTCTTTGAAGCTCCATGAAGACAACGTCTGAGTATATTTGTAAGATTATTTTAAATATCACAAATGAAACTAACTTAAAACTACATGTGTGAGACAAATAAAAAACATGTGTAAATCTGAACCTTTATCATTAATATATGTAATTTCGTAATAATTAAAATAAAATAAAAAATATACATGTGATTACGTAATAAAAATTACAAACCTTAAGATAATTCTTTAACTTCTTGAATGTCAGGGCGGATAAAAAATTTGCTTGTGTTTTTCATTGAGGTAACTTTTCTCTTCCCTGAAATAACATTAATTTTGTGAGCAATACTTTTGAATTTTAATTTTAATTTTGTGTTTTCGAACCATTGAATGTTGTTAGCATAGCAAACTGAAGTGCGATTATAACTGGCTCTTTATCCTCGCTCGACTTGTTGTCCATAAATAATTTGAGCTGATTGGCAAATGACCCACAATGTGCAAGTTATTGGTATACCACTGTAATAAATATAATACAACAATTAAAATTATAAATAAATAAATAAACTACAAATTATGGAAAATGAATAATTGGCAATCATACTCAGAATCAGGCAATTCAATTTCACACATCGTACACGGGCTACTTCTCGTATCAACGCTCTTCACAATAATATTTGTAGTTTTTACCTCGGCGAGAATATCTAAAACATGAATAAATTAAAGTTGATAACATTATATAGGATAAATATATTTTATTTTAAAATTGAAATTTATTAATGTATATAATAAATTATGCTTACCTAGGATAATGTTCATATCATGCTTATCAATTAAGTCAGAAAAAGATATGAAATTGAATCCATATTCATCAATTTTCACTCTTTCGACTGAATCCGACACTTTGGTCGCAATGCTGAATTCGATCTTCCATGCGTGATCGAGTTTAGCATTTTGGAGTTTGGGGTTGTTTTCAGAAATGTGAAAATTTCTGAAAACAATTACTTGGCCCTCTTTGAGTAAGGGCTCAAATTTGTTCTTCAATTTAGGTGAAATTGAGACTTGTATCTTGTCACCCTACATATAAAACGTGCAATTTTTATTATGTACAAAATTAAATATCATATATTTGGTACATTTGAAGAATTTTTGTAATAAACTAAAATATGTGTTTAGGTTACCCATTCATCCATTATGATCATCTCAAATCCTTCATTGCCGAATCGTTCTTTTTTAATCAAGAGACGCAAGATCCTCACAATTACACTTTGGTTCCTTATTTTTTGATTCACGGACTTCAAGCGGAAAGTCGACATTTTCTTTGTTAAGAATAAGAAAAAACACAAATTAGATATAGAGTGAAGTAAGTTTATAAACATACAAATCAATAGATAACAAATAAACACAATAAAAATAAAGTTGCTTACTACAAATCAATCAAAGAATATTGTTATGATAAGATCTTTTATAAATAAATAAAAAGAAGAAAATTGGCGTGTGTGAAATAAAACAATACAACTTCAATTCTTGTGCTTAATTTTACACACACACACACAACTGCATAACTTGACACATCTCACACACGCTCACACACAAACTCCTACTATTTCCTATTCAATACAAAGAAATAGAAGCACAGAACAACTTCGTCTTTTCCTTTCATACATATTGCAATACACTGCTACCTAATATCTTTGTAATAACAAATTCAGGACATGTAATTCTCCCAAACAAAAACAATTCACTTATTTTCCAAACATGATCAGAAACCATAAGAAACGCACATATTAACAATCTTCATTCAAATCGTTCTATCTAATGAAGCAATTAATTGACAAAACAGAATTAAAAGCAATTAATCAACAAAACAAAATTAAGCTTGTAGTAACATGAAATCTGCTCATTTTCCTACACTCAAATTAAAAGGCGCTATGATAGTACACGACAAAAGGACGATTTAATATTCTTACTCTTGATAGTTTGAAAGCATAAATCACATTAGCGAAACGGATTCGATCTCACAATTGCAAAATTAAGATTTCAACAATCCTTTAATTATAAAACTAAAGTGATTCCTAAACATAATTAGAACTACAATAATAAGATTCATAAGCAAACTAAACGAAACTAAAATAAAAGTAATACCTCCTTTAATTCGTCTGTGTCCGATGTTAATTACTTTCAATGAAGGAGCTCGGTCTTAAAAAATTTAGTATTATGATTTTGGTGCTAAACTTGTCTCCTATTTATAATACATGGAAACATATGTTACTGTATTACTTTAATCCTTTCCTGCTTCAAACAAATTGAATTAGAAACCCTTAAGCTTCTTACAGTGGCCGCAAATTAAGTAGCTTGGCTACCACGACTTTCTTCACCAAATAATCAATAGCATCTGAATATATAATAACGGCACCTCCATAAATTCATACGAAATAAGCATGATGGAACACACTAAAAAGGAGATTAGAAAAAGAACCTTTCTCAAATTCAATATCCTTCGCCTTCGTGTTGATGTCGTTCTACCGCAGAAAAAAATTCTCCAAGATTTACGATAAAAATAACGATGAACCTATCTCTCTGGCTTCAAATAGGCGATATATTTATAACTATGTTTAGAGTCCCTACGCAAATCTGTCTCTAAAACCTAATCAAACCCTAAAAGTAAAAATAAAAATAATATAATTATGATAAATAATAATTTAAATTCATAATATTTGAGAACTAAGATAAATAAGAATGAAGGATTAAGAGGTGTGCCACGTAGAATTTTTTCAAACGAAGAATCGTTTTCCTTTTAGTAATATAATGATTATATGAAACGAGTCAAAAATTTGAATCCACACTCATGAATAACACATATGTCATTTTAGAGCAACACTTGGGTGCAGCAGGTCGCACGGGCCATGCGACCGGTTCGGGTCGGGTTGACCCGGTATCGGCGGGCAACAATTTGGACTTTTTTGGCTCGCTCCGAGGCCGTCGGCTCCCCTCGTTCGTATTTTGACCAAAGAAGAAGCGGCAAACAAAAAAACGAAGAGGCAAACAAAAAAGAAAGTACAATTTAAAAAAAAAATTGAAATAAAAGGTGAAAAAAAAAACAGAAAAAGACGAAACTGGAAAACAGAAAAATAAAAAAAAATCGGAAAAAAAGGCGCGTGGGGTGCACGCGCCACGCGTGGGTGAGGCGCGTGCACCCTGCGCGCGGTCGCATGGGGTGCGACGCGTCGCATTCAAGTTTTTGTGGTCATTTTATTATAGATTCAGATTCTAACTTTTAACATGTCTCACCGTGAAACTATCTGATCAATTCTAAGACTTTTTTCACTTATTCAAAGTTATCATCTTGAATCAATTATTATTAACAAATTAAATAAGATGGCTCTTCGCAGGGGCTTTGCGTTTGAGGCGTAGTTGCATGCAGCTTCGTTGCGGGATGGATGGTGGGATCAAACATCTCCTTTCATAGCCAAATTTGTGGACGTATACTTATTTTTGGTGAAAGTAAATCTGATACAACTCAGACTCGACTTTACATTGAAGTGTCACCTCTCTTAATAAAATGAAGATGTTTTAATTATGTAAATTAAAAAAAAAAATTGTGACAGTATTTTTGTGTTAATGAATTTTATAGTTTCCAAATTGTTTCAAATTATAATTGTTGTACTAATGGCACATATTCGTCTCATATGTGTCATTCGTCCCAAACTAATCCGATCATGCCTGCTTTGATTTGCGACCCGCGCCATTTTGGGTATTTGTACCGAAATTGCAACTAGATTAAAATATTACTTATTTATCCTCATAATGGCTATTTCACAATTAATACTATGAAGAAAGTGTGCCAAATATTATTTATTTATCTTCATAATGATTATTTCACAATTTGACTCTACATTATAGGTATAACTCAAAATGCTGAATATATAAATTAACTATTGGTAAAAACTATTTTGTAATATGGTGGAAAAATAGCTATTTTGTAATGTGGTGGAAAAATAGTTTGCCACACAAAAGTAGGGGGAAGGATCCCCTGTTGTGCCCCCTCCACAGCAGGGGGCGATGTGCAATTTTATGCCCAAACTCTGCTGCTTTGGCACTGTTCTTGTTTTTTTCTTTTTTGTTTTTTTTTTTGTTTTCCTCGAATTCAGAAGCATTATTCAATATGTAGTTTGTATTTTTTAGTAGTTACTTACTGTTTTAATTATTGAACGATACATGGGTTTTAACAAAAAAATTGAACTTATTAGTATGTTCAACTATTACCTTCTTTTACCTTTTATATTTTTTGTTCTAATTTTTTTTATTAATAATTTTTGTTTTCTATAATTAATGTTTATTAATATTCTTCATTTCAATTTTTATTTTTCAACTAATTATTGTATTTCAAAACTGATTTCTACTTTTCCAACCAACCATTTTATTTTAGGATTTATTATATTACTTTAAATTATAGATGAAGAAATTAATACATGAATACTAGTCTTTTGGTAATGCATGAAAAAAATACCAAAAAAGAAAAGAAAGAAAGAAAGAAAAGCTCCAAACAACACATTTTTTGGGTATAAAATGTGCACAACACCCCCTACTATGGAGAGGGGCACAACAGGAAATCCTTCCCCCAAAATTAGAGGGTTGAATGTGTCACTTTGTTATATATATTTATTCAATCCGCATATGTAAACTAAGTGGACAACATATGGACGTAGATCAATTTTGGCTGATATTCACCTTTTATATTTAATTTGAATTTTAGTTTTAATTATTATATTCCATGTAGTATTTATTTCTTTTGCATTTATTGTTTGGAACTTCAGAAATTAAATGTCATACCCCTACTTATAATTGTGAAACAGTTTAAATAATTGCTAGAAATTATGTCACACCAGCAATTTATACTTGTGTACAATTCCTTAAGTGGTTGTGATCTTTAGAATACACATTTTATTTAATGATAATTATTGGGGGTAACTATAAAATTCTAGAAACCTACTTATATAAATTGTTCGAATATTCTAATAATATATGCGTATATACATATTTTTTTGTAAGATTAAATCTAAATTTGGATTATAGGACTTGATATTTTCTTAGGTTACTCGATAGGGATGACAATTATATTATACCGGGGTTCGGGTACCTACAGGTACCCACTCCTAATGGGCCGGTTTGGGGGGGGGGGGGGGTGAAATTTTAGAGATAGTTATGGGACTTTATACTTGGGTCGAGTTCGGGGTATAGATACTCGCCCATATAAATTTAACAAATATTTTATATGTTGATTAAATTTATGATTTGTTTACGTGATGTTGAAGAACTTTACATAATACTATTATTTATTTTAAGTTTTTATGAATTTTATGTTTAGCGGAATGAATTAAAATGCTTGTTGTATAAAAAATTCTCGCAAAATAAATAAATATATAAATAAATAAAATGAATTAGTTGGCGGGTACTCAACGGGTGGGCACCCTTCCCCCGCCCCGAGTTAAATGCATATGGAGGTGGGTATGATTGTGGAAAAGCAATCCCTACTCCAAACTCGCCCCGTTGTCATACTCGATTCTAAGATTAATTTATGATTGAATTATGATAAATTACCAACATCCTTTCAATTTGATCTCATTTTTGTTATACAAAAACATGCTCTAATTTTCAGTATTCCACTGTTGTCGTCATTATTATTTAACATTTATGATATTTATACTTTCATCAAAATAAATTAACATGATTTTTATAATTAATGTTTTACATGATTTATTATCAATCAAAATAACTCATAACTATAAAAAAAAATTACGAAAACAAAGAAAATAAAACTTTAAAAAATAAAAAATTAAAGTGAAGCTTAAAGATAGGTGGCTTTAGAGGAAATGTTGTAATCTCGAAGATGAAAACTAATGCACATGTACACAAAAGCGATTATAAAATAATACTAGCATTATTTTATAAACCTTACTGTTGGAAGAAAAACACATCTTGTGGCAAGAGAAGTGAAATATATTACTTGTAACGAGAGTATTTTTACACTTAGGTTTTCTTTTTTCCATCATCCCATGAAGAATGGACATCCAAATCTTTGAACCGGTAGTGTTGTCTGGATTTAATCCGGTTTAGACATTCTACTGCCAAAGGATTGCAATCAACTATTTCCACCTTATCCGTAACAAACTCACATTCCCAATCAATCTCTTCCAAGTTATAGCAATGTTTTATGCTTGCATGGACAAGATATCCTAAGCTTCCACTTCCCACTTTCCATTGCACAACATCCGTGTCTTCAATCACAAGAAATTGAAGCAAACCAAACGCATTCTCTTCTATTACCCACTTTGCCCCTCGAAAGGCATAGTTTCGCAATTTAAGCACGCGAAGGTACGGTATCGAACCGATTATACCCATATACTCCCACGGATAGCCTAATCCGCTCAAGTGCAACTTTCTAAGGCTCGATGGGAACATCGAGACAGGCGCAGGCGGAGGCAGAGCAACTGCCTCCGCCCGCACCTCGGGGTTCACGACAACACATTTAAGCGCTCGCAACCTACGGAGACGGGAGATTTGGTTGAGGCGACGGAAGGGCTTACTATGATCATCATCGGGCACCAACTCGATTCGAATCCCTAGCTTCTCGAGATTCGGGATCTTCTTGAGAACCCCTCTTGTACATGTGTGAGCACTCACACCTACAAGTGTCGAGAGATTCCTCAAGCAAGCACCGTTCTTTGAGAATGGTAGGTTGATTCCCATGATCTCGATATGCTTCAACTCTAACATGTCCCATATCTCCATAGGTGCAAAAGTCGGAGCTCCGAACGAGTTGATGCTCGAATATCGACAGATTATCAGGAAGCGTAGAACACGCAGCTCTGATATGGAATTAGGGATATCTCCGTTGCAGGTGAGAGCCAAGTACTTCAGCTGAACTAGCTCCACTACTTCAACCGGGAAGTCATAGAAGCGGATTGTGAGAGCATCTAGAACCTTCAGCAACCTGAAACTGAAACCTATCGGTATTTGATAACGATGGTGCGGGCCGTAACAGAGGAGAGAGCGTGCAGAGAGTGCACAAGAAGTTTGCAGTAATTTATACTCATCTTGGATGGTGCATAAGATGTTGTTCTGGATGCACAAACGTCGCTGCTGCTGCTGCCCGTTTACACCTACAAAATCGTGATTATCTAAGGCGTGGAAGAAGTTGTTGCTCGCAGCTTCTCTGTTGCAGAATTTCCAGTAGGAGGATTGAAGGCGGCAGCTTTTTAAACGATCACCAAAACTCATGTATGGATCGCTGCTCTTTTTGATGAAAACGATGAGACTCTGGGAAGATAGCTTCTCCAAACACTCCATCGCGCATTCTTGTAGAGTTTGGGTTTTCTTTGGTTCGAGGAAACCCTCGGCATCCCATAGATTGATGAGCTTGGTTGGAGGTATCTCAAAATTTTCCGGAAAAACACCCATATAGAGAAAGTAGGTTTTTAGATATGGAGGTAAGTAGTCGTAGCTCGGACGCAGTTCCTGAAGAAAGAATTACATTGTCAATGGTAAGAAAATGACCACTTAATTTGTTTAGTAATAAAAGTAACCACAACTGAGCAAACACATAAATACTAGCCACTTTTTGTGTAAAATGACAAAGTTACCTTAACGGCACGAAGGTATGAAGAAGCGAAAAACTCTAAGACACGAAGGTGCAAATGACACAACAACAGTAAGTACAGTACCTTTGATATTATGCTTTCCGCTTCGAGAGAAAATAATGGACATTTCCTTTCTGCTATCGTGCACCAATACTGGGGGCTCCTCTCAGCCTTTGATAGGAGGCGAGCTACCGTGACAATAGTAAGAGGAAGACCGTCACAGTTCTCGGCAATCTTCTTTCCGGTTTTTTCAAGATTATAAGGGCAAGAATCTTGACCAAACACCCTCTCACGAAGAAGATCCCAACTTTCATCTTTATCAAGCAAAGGCAAAACCGCGAAGAAATCCATGGATTCTGCTACTTGTTGTAGCCTAGTTGTTACCAAGATTCGGTGACAACCTTTGAGGTCTTTCAAAATGCTATAAAACAAGTGCTCCCAAACGTGTGTGTCCCATGCATCATCCAACACGATGATGCATCTCTTGCCCTTCAAACTTTCCCGCAAACTCTCATCACTTACGTCCTTATCTCCATCCATAGCCCGATTCACTAGTCCAGCTACAATATCTCGTTTAATCCTATTTAGTTCACAATTCTGGCCTATTTTCACCCACACAATATGCTTGAAATCTCTTTTAATTGATAAATCGTTACAAAGATGTCTAGCGACAGTAGTCTTACCTATACCGGCCATCCCAGAGAGTGCGAACACATGCAACGGCCAAGGTTTTGTGAACTCACTTCTGATTTGGTTCAATACTTGAGAGGATTCGAGTCCAACCATCTTTGAAATGCTTCTTGATGAAACACTGTCTTCGACTTCTACTTCTTCTTCTTGCAACGGACTAGTAGTGTCTAATTCCTTGGCGTACGCCTCCTGCATCTTCTTCATGGTTTCAGCAAAGGACTCAACATCAAGTCCAAGATCTTGGAGGTCTATGGAGATGATCTGTTGTCCTAAGAGATGGGATTGAAGAAGATCTTCAAATTTGCAAACTGCATCTCTGATTTCTTCATCCAAAGCATTCTTCCTCTTGCTGCTGCTGCTGCTGCTCGATCTAAGAATTCGAATTAAGGACTGCACTTCCTTGTAGGCATGATCTATCATCTGTGGAGAAGATGGGAAAGGCGAAATACGACAAGAATTGACCAAGATATCATCAATTGTATTCTTGAAAGAAATCAAAGCAGCATAAGCCGCCATCTTTAGTAAATTATCTTTCTCTAACGCAAATTTCAGTAGAGTGGAACGAACAGCTCTTCAGCATACAATTGCTTAAGAATATGAATACAACAGTAGTCAACCATATGAAATCAATTGCTGCAATTATTTGTTGCATAAACTAGCTGCCAAAAGGATTAATTAATCAAGATAAACTTGCAAATGACGACTATGATAAACAATCAAGGAAACTAGGAGTATTTAATTTCTCGGCATTGTCATTTCTTACAACTGTTTATTTGTTTGTTTACCGCTCAATTATTTTGATAGCTACAAGGATGCTAATGGCATCTTTAATGTTTATAAGATCATTAAATCCAAAACTATTGAGTTTGTCCTAACATCATGAAATTTCAATAACATCAAATAAAAAATTCGAACTATTAATATTGTACTAAAATTAAAAAATAAAAAGAAATACTAACATGCCCTAGAAAAATACAGTCACCATAACTAACCTGAAGAAAATGATAAAGCTGCTGCGGAAGGTGGCGACTCTGCCGATGAGAAACTTGAAATTGTCAATAATGACAAGCTTTTACACAGTTCTCTCTCTCTCTCTCTCTCTCTCTCTCTCTCTCTCCAACAGCCACTAACCTCACAATTCCTCTACTAACCTCTCAATTCCTCTCCCACTCTCTCGTCTCCTGTGAAATCGACAGCAACAATCTCCACATAACAAATCTAAAAATGCCTAATTAATTCCCTTCTTCTCTCTTCTTCCATTATCCCGATGAGATTTCTGCCGTCCACTTCTCGTCGCCGGCGCGCCTCCCCCGCGCCGTCTCTGCCCTTACGGCTAAACAATCGATGCCGAAGTTCACATCGTCTCGCAAATCTTCTTGCTGCTAGTTTTGTTATTTCGTACATTTGTGTGTTTCGACGCCTCCACCTAGCTCCGGCAGCCCCTCGCCGACCTTCTCCGCTGTCTCTTATTCGCCGCCGACCGATTCCCGTACAGAAATCGAAGAATCATGCAGTATACTCTGACTTTTAAAATTGAGGTTTTAAAAATTCGTGATTTATTTAATTTTGTCTTTTAATACACGAATCTTCACCTAAATTTATATCAAGTCGTTATTTATAACAAAAATGGGGCAAATTACGAAATACTAATTTTATATTCATGGTTATTAACATTTTATTATTTTTGAAATTTTCTATATATAGATTAAAATTGTAAATAATGTACCATAAAATAGCAATTTAGAAAATTGTAAATAATGTACCATAAAATGTACTCCAAATGACTAGTTAGTATAAATCTATTTTTTTTAAAATCCTAGTGGCTATTGTTACTATTTCAAAAATGGCTAAAATAACTTTGTGAGCATCACTCTTGTTCGTTCATATTAAAATTATTTTATTTAATTTTTGATATTGTATTTTATTTGTAATTTAAAAAATTGTTATTGAGATTATTGTATCTACTGTTAATAAAAATTAAAGTTCGATTTTTATTTATTTGAGTTGATTATACTGTATGATCAAACCCCACTTACATATTTATAAATCGATGTTCATAACCTTCACCAACATAATCAAACAAATTTTCTAAAAAATAAGACCACAATCAAACATTCAATTATAATTTCAAAAAACTTTAGAGACATGTCTACCTCTAACTAATTAAAAAATTAAGCAATAATTGTAGGAAACCAGGAAGATTGTAGGACTAGTAAAGTAGAAAGAGATATGATGAGTGTGGACTGAACTAGCGATGAGCTTTCCTTCTTATTCGTCGTCAAATAATTATTGATTTCTTACTTCAAATTTCAAAACAAACAAAATGCCTAATCTCTCATTCCCATCATTCATTAATTTTCACCGATCACATATATGTTCACCACCACTTGCTTAAATTCCACATATATTTCATCATCTTCATCTCACATTTCCAGATTCCCATTCTCATTCTCTCCATCTTCACGCATCCAAGGATCTTCACAACTTCTGCGCTGCTCCTTTTCACTATTCAGTAAGTACCAACTTTTCGACGAATGGCTAACAATTTTTTTATAATGCGATTCAAAATCTCCGGCAAGTTTGAATTTTGATGGAGTGTCATTGCCTAACTAGTGTACCTGATTGTTTATTCTCGTGGGTTTTCCATTTCTGGTAAAAAAACAGAACTTTTTTGGCTTCCTTTCATTCATTCTCTGTTTCTTGAGTTTACAAAATTGGATTTTGATTGTGCTTGTTGGATTCGTGTACGTGTCTAGTTATTTGTTGACTGATGTACGCGTAGATTTCTTTAAGCATCTCTATAAATTATTGTTTACATGTGAGACAGCAGAAGTCGGATTCAATCTATATAAACAGGGCCTAGTTAATTTTTCTTACTTTTTTTTGGTGTCCATGTACAATATATCATCCTATATCGGAGTGTATTCTCATATATTTCAGTTTCTGAGGAAAAAAACCCATTGATTGATCTCAAGTTTGAATTCATAGAGCATATTCTGTCTGACATAATTAATGTAAACCTCAAAGTATTTGCATGTACTGTTTAGTAAAATGTTTCTTTGTTTATGCTGTTTAGATATGGATAATGGTGTTTGTCCGAGTTTGTTTCCACTCCACCGCAGCAAAACCATCCACCTGGTTGGTATCTCTATTTTGATACTTAAAAGTTCCTAACTGCATTCAGAGAAATTTCAAATATGCTGCATCTGTGGTTTGAACGATACTCGAGGTCGTCTTCTATCTTGGATTTTGCCAAAATTTCGAAGGCTTTATGGTCTCACTAAACCATGTATTTAGGTGAGGCATGCTCAGGGAATCCACAATGTCGATGGAGATAAAAACTATAAAGTTTTCATGTCTCAGGAATACTTTGATGCGCACCTTACTCAATTGGGCTGGCAACAGGTACGCCCACCAGCTTCATCACTTGCATTCATATGAGTCTTTACACCAAGTACGACAATTTCAATTATGTTGTGGCTGATCTGTAGCTCGTCTATCAGGTCGACAACCTGCGTAAACATGTCCATTCAAGTGGCCTCATAAAGAAAATTGATGTAGTCATTACATCTCCATTGATGAGGTAGTATCTTTGGTGCAAACAATCACAAAGCATCTAAAGTGATAATCAACAGATTGTATTCTCTTCATGCTGGCTGTTATGTTGAAAAGTCATCAACTTATAAAAATGCTTTGAAGCATAAGTGATTCCAGAATTGGGTATCGATATTGTTCCAAATCCATTAAGCTCGAATTTCAATACGGTCTTAATGACAACACAGATTGTATGTTAGCTATTTTGGTATGAGGTGTCAGACATTGTGTCATGTGATGACTGACGGTATTGCTTGGAGAAGAGTAACATAACTTCATGTCCTCATTCGTCAGTCTTTTCAAGGATATTTGTCTATTAATGTGCCAAGAACGAGATTTCTTTCCTGCATCGAGTAGGCTATATGTTGTAAACTTGCCTTTAGTTTGTGTATTGGAAATGGACTATTTTCATATTCATGTTTGGATCTTTCAATACACTACCCAACCTCAAATATTGGCATACTTACATGATGTACATTTTGGACACTGGAATTGGAAGAAACCGTTTCTTCTTATCAATCCTACATTATAAGCTTTAAATCTAACTGTAAAGAATATGAACTTGAAAATCTTTTGTTGCCACTTCTCATAAAGTGATTTTACCTTGCATAATGAATTGAATTCATAGGACCATCCAAACAGCCGTTGGGGTATTTGGTGGTGAGGGCTATTCCGACAAGATGGATGTTTTACCACTAATGGTGGCAAATGCTGGAAATAGTGATCGTTCTGCAATTTCGAGTCTTGATTGCCCACCTATTGTTGCAGTTGAACTCTGTCGAGAACATCTGGTATGTTCACCAATGCAATAGGTTTGCTTCATGCTGATTCTATATTTGATATTTCGATACTGTACCTATGAATAAAGATTGTGATACAATTTATTATACAACTGTTGAGAAATTTTATACGTGTTGATAAAATCAGAAAGACCCCTAGACCGCATGGTCACACCAAACAGTGATCATTTTGCTATTATGCTCTACTGCTACATTATAATCTTTAAAAAAGAAGTCTGCAACATCTCTTAACAAGAGTGTGTAAGATCAGCTGATGCTCCTGAAAGATTCTCAACCATTCTCTATAGTTTCTAAGGCTGTTAATGGTCATTCAAAACTCAAAAGAGTATTTAATCCAAGGGTTTTGGGAAGTATATGCTACAGAGTCGTTTATGTGTCGTTCCTGTTCTTCTGCATATGCTTCCTTTATTCTCTTTTCCCCATATGTATTGATTCTGTAGGTTTAGGAACCAAATTTTCAACATGTTAGTCTATTTCAAGCTACAGTGAGGTTTATATTGGTTGCCGACAACGACAAGCCATGTTTTCCACACATTAACACTCTCACGAACCCAAATTTGAAATCTTTCGCCTGTTAGGGATATTAATTAGTGTTACTTTTCACGTTTAGCAAGTTACTCTCGAGTGCTGTACACATTTGAAGCACCAATGGCATCGCTGTAATTTCAACCACCATTAATTCAAATGCATATAAGAAAAATGCACATGATTATGGGTCCATTGAACCTTCTCATGCAATTCTACTTGCAGGGAGTTCATCCTTGTGATAAGAGGAGAAGCGTTAGTGAATATCAATGCCTTTTTCCAGCTATTGATTTTTCACTGGTAAGTCGTTTGACTGTCGCGATATATCTATCTTGATTTTTCACTGGTAAGTCGCATGTGAACGTTCCTCAGATGCATAACCTTACTTTAAATGATTTAGGATCGATCGCATATCCTAATATCTATCTCGATTTTTACTCAGATAGAGAGCGATGATGATGTTTTATGGAAGGCTGATGTCAGAGAGACCAAGGATGAAGTTGCAGCTAGGGGCATGAAATTCATGAACTGGTGACTATTTCTATACTAAAATCTTATGATCTAACCTTATCGAGGGTAGATTACCTCCTCTGGCCCTGTTAAGTTTCAAACTTTTCTTTTCAGTCTAATAAAAAAAATTGGGTTAATATTTCCATTTTGTGTTTATTTGCTTCGTGAATGATGGTTCTTATGCGTAAAAACCACTACAAGTATACTTTCAGCAGCATTTATTGTAGTCTTCTTGTATATATTTTTTATTTACACAGGTTGTTCACACGGAAAGAGAAGGAGATAGCAATAGTTACACACAGTGGATTCTTGTTCCACACGCTGGCTGCATTTGGCAATGAATGTCACCCTCTCGTAAAGAACGAAGTTTCTAGTCGGTAAGGTCTCATAAACAACTAGACCTCTAGGATGGACAAGTTTTCCATTCACTGTGGTGCTACAAAAGAAACTGCATCTTTAGAATCCCTACACAGTCCTTAGTTTCGAAATTTACTTGATTCGGTGTATGTATTGTGTGCAATAAGTCTAATCCACCGGTTTCTTTGATGGCATGCAATTAAATCATACATTTTCATGATATTGTAGAAGATGCACAGGCTTTATTGGATTTTCTGTATATTGTTTCATCCACGTTAAAAAACCTCACAACAAATTTCTCATGAAATGGAGCATTTTTGCAATTCAAGTATATGTTTAATAATATGTGCTGAATTTCTCGATGTATCCATCTTATGTAGTTTTGCGAACTGTGAGCTTCGTTCCATGGTCATCGTTGACAGAGGGTAAATCTTCGTAGCTCAAATATATGGCTTCAATTATGAATTTTATTAGGATTAAATTGATTGAAAGAATTTATACATTTTGCAGCATGGTTTCGACAGATTCTTCATCAACTAATTATCCTGGAAAGATCCCATCTGGGGTGGATTTGCCTAGTGATGCTGCTGATGAGAAGAAGAAGCAAGAGAAAGCCTCGACCAACTAATAAAAGCATGCGCTGCTCCAGTAAGTGGCATCGTTGCATACACTCTGGGACATGCCGTGTATGTACGACACAACTGTGTGTCTCGATCATCCTTTCTCTTATTTGGTGAATTTGTGACTGGATGATTATGCGTTTTGTGTTTTAAGCCATTTACTCGAAATTCATGCACACTTAACATACTTGTCAACTGATTGTGAAAACAAATGGAGTAATTAGTTGTGATGAATTGGATAATCTGTATCTGGAGAAATAGAATAAATAACAAGTGACGGAAATTTCACTTCTCTTTCAACATGTCGTAATATTGCACCGGTTTTTTCTTCGGTGAGCTGCAAAGTTCCTGAAAATATGTGACCAGTATTATTTTCCATGGGAAGAATGCCAAAAATTAAATCCAAATAACCAGAGTCTTCTCCATTTCTGAAATGGATTATTAAGAAGAATACCTCCAAAGCAGCAGCGAGACGTAATATTGTAGCTTCACACCATGGCCGGCCGATGATTTGTAGACCAATGGGTAGTCCTTGTTTGTCATATCCAATCTGAATCATATCACAAACATATGTAACACTCAGATAAGATAGCCACCGCAAATTTGAATTCAAATCCATAATTGGGAAACTACAGCTTAAGAAGTTAAGTACTGGGCATTATGTTGCACTTGGAAACTAATTTTAGCAGCATAATCTTCTTGTGCAGAATACTCACCGGGACAGATATTGCAGGAAACCCAAGAAGATTTGCCGTTACAACAAAGCGCATTAGATTTCCTGCCAATAAAAGGACAGAGAGAGATGTATTTATGGGAATATTTCTAAATCTAATTATAATTTATAATTCAATGCATCAATATTCAGGGTTCAGGTTCAGAATTAAAAGAAATAACTGTTATACTAACGATGGACAACTAAAGCATATAAAAGAAATATATGTCTCTTAAGAACTCGACAGGTGATAGTGCAGAATTATCAATTCATCCCATGGTGAAAATTAAGCAAATCATCTTCAAACAAATGTTAAAAGAAAAACAACTAACCAGTAACTTGCATATTCGTCTCCCCAGCCCTAAGTGCAGCTGGAGGTATAACAGGTGCGGTCATCCTGAA
Source organism: Schizonepeta tenuifolia (assembly GCA_029490685.1). Classification (NCBI taxonomy): domain Eukaryota; kingdom Viridiplantae; phylum Streptophyta; class Magnoliopsida; order Lamiales; family Lamiaceae; genus Schizonepeta; species Schizonepeta tenuifolia. Next base: position 88,572,072 of record CM055960.1, on the reverse strand, counting down.
CAACATTAGTACAAAGAAATTGTTTTAGACGGTTATCTTGCTCCTAGTAGATGCCACATAGCCATTAGCTTTCTAGCAAAGCAGTGGATTAGCTTTAGACTTAATAGAACATCAAACGGGCACTTTCTGATTATGTACGGTGGACCATTAAGTTTCAGTAGAAGCAAATATGGAATGTCATCACTGTCAAGCATAACTGCATATGAATAAGCATAGCAAGTTAAGTCATCATACCCTGTAGTAGGAGTCACAATGACATCTACCTCTTTAAAGATCTGTGTATGGTAGTACATGAGCCTTCTCCTGCAATAGAACAAGCGAAACAGAGAATTTCAAACTAGTTAATGGCCAAGTTTTACAGGTTGATAAAAAAGTTAGACCAAGCTCAAACTTGTAAACTTATACTGCAGTTCTTCAAATTGATAAAATATTGGTCTTCGACTGGCATACAATTAGGTGATCCAGGGAATTATAAATAGATTCCTGGGAAAGGGAAGCATTTTGCAAATGAATCATTAATGAATTAGCTGACTTACCTGAGACATTGAGCAGCAACATAATCTGATGCTGAAAATGACTGGAAAAGAGCTAAGTTTGTCCGCGTGTCAAGTGAAAATTTCACTTTTTTTCTGAGGAAGAGTATATTCATTAAGTAATCTACTTATGCATTTAGATATGTTATTCAGAACCATAATATAAACTGAGGAATCAATTTCAGCCCGTACACACACACACACACAAAGGTAAGTGAACAAACCCATCTTCATAATCAGGATTCAATCCACATGTAGATTCAGAGCCAATTGAGACAATGTGAGCAGTGCGCATCTCGTGAAGCTCTGGAATAACTATCTCCACCATCTTTTCATCAAGAGTAAGGAACTTAGAGCGATGAAATTCAATTTCTATCTTTAAAAAAGCATAGAAATTACCTTGCATCCGTGATTCTCTACTAAATGATTGAGAACATCCTCACACTTATTAGAGATGTCAGTAGAGAATACATCGTTAAACCACTGCAGGCCAGATGTGATATGTTAATTGATATTCAAGAGTGAAGAGAGAAAATAGAAGAAGCAAGTGGTCACCTCTGTATACTTCCCCAATCTTAATGATCCAAGGACATGGGACCTTTCAAGTGATGTTAAATCAGGCAAACAAGGAACAGACTGCAAACAGACAAAAAGCTAATTTACTATCTTACGTCAGGATTTGCAATTCCATGAGACCAGGTCCCACTGTAATAATATTGACATTACATATCAATCATGAGATTGTGCGATAAATTCGTCATTACAAACAAGTGGAACTACAATTATTGGAGATTTTGCAACAAAAATCTAGAACGAAACTCAAAGAAGCAATTTATTTTAGGAGATTACTGGTTTTAAAGCAATCTTTTCAGCCGTTGAAGATCCCAGAATTGCTGCATACCTGAAACAAGGTCAGTAGGTGAATTGGTGAATCTTCTACAGAGAAGTACAGATGTTGAAACACCATATTCAAATGACATAATCAAGGCGGGAAATTTAATACTTCAAGGGAAAAAAAATTGGGAAGAACAAGCTAATACTCATTATAAACTTTTAGGTAAGGTTCCGAATTTGTCTGCTGAAGGATTCAGATCTGGTGATAGAAGTGTATGGAGTCGAATGAGAAGTGCTACATGGAGTTGTCATATAGAACAAGTAATTTGTGGGCACTATAATATATACTTTGGTTAAGTAGCATGTAACCAAAGTGAGAGATAACTGCTAGAACTAATATACTATACTGGAATTGACTGAAAAGAAAGTCAAAATGGACATGAAGATGGTAAAACATCTCATATCGAAAGCATGTTTACTCACACTAGTATTGCATCTTCAACATTTGACGTGATGGGTCCAATAATCTCTACTGTCCCTGAATCACATATTGAGCTGAAAGAAATGTAGATGGAACCAGAGTAAATAACCCCCACAATTGCAAAGAAACTATTTTATTAAGAGGACAACTTCACTTAAATATAAAGCATACAATAGCTGATAAGAGTGATTTACAACTATCTTATTACATCACACAGTTTACAATAATCTTACCTTATTAAAAGTTAACGGACATTGGGTAAATAAGGTTTTGCATCTAGTAATAAGAATAGTATATGACCATGTTCGTCATTTTAAGATAGCAAGAAATCAGCATTGAGACTAACTCCGACTTCATGGATAAATTGTCATGTTCTAAAATATGTGGAAACCAGAGAATTAGCTCTGCTCGTAGGATAATGTGATTTGTTTGTTAGACGGTACATGAAATTGTAACTCTAAAACACTAGCTTAAAGGAATGCTAACCTTATCTTCAGTTGTGATTAAATGGGTTCTTTGACCTATAATATATGCTCGTCCGCATATACAAGACATCTGAGCTTATTACTTTCCTGAGAGACATTATTTTGCCACATGGTGTTAAAGGCCGTCTCAACTTCAGCTATTGTAACTAACTGGTTCCCCCAGTAATAAAAAGCAGTGATAGATGAAGAATGACATCTACTTTAGAAGTTGAAATACAATCATATACTTAGACTTGATTAGAGGCCATCATAACTTTAACCAAAGCATTAAGAAGATGATTCTTACAACAAAAAGTCATTAAAGAGCACAAGAAATTCAGAATCTTACGGTTCTTACCCACTCATATCTGTCCTTCCATAAGTTGATTTCAGTCCCACTACACCACACAGAGACGATGGAATACGGACTGAACCTGTATTATGAATACGTATATTACTAATGCAACGACATAGTGACCAAACTTGGTTTACAAGCATGAAATGCTGTAAAATTCACAACCTCCCCCATCCGTTCCTAATGCTGCTGAACATAACCCAGAAGCAACAATTGCTGCTGGGCCTGAAGATGACCCTCCGGTGTATCTTTCAGGAGCATGAGGATTTCTTGCTGTTCTGCATGTAAGAAAGGGTCAAGTTTATACTAACTTATAGACATTGATGGCCAATGGAGTGCTGAGATTTTATCATAGAGGGAGAAAGGAAGTGTAACAGTAAAAAATGCATCTGCGCTACTATATTTCTCGATTTCCCTGCTAGATAACAGAAATCACTGTGCTATCAGTTCTTCAAGCTAGTAGAGTTGGCATTTCATTAAGAAAAACTTGCGACAAAATCATCACAAGTTAACATGTCTTGATTTGATAAATAAATGAGACAGTTCCCTAAGAAGAGAAACTAAATTCACATCTTCAAACAGGTTACAGGAAATATATAACAAATCTCACTGTGCTACAACAACTAATAGTAGCACATGGAAATCTATCCGAGATGAAAAAACATCCATAAATGCATCCCTCAAACAATTGTGTCTATTGACAGAATACCAGCATGCCCAATGTTGTTAAAATAAGTTTTAATTTGAATTATTCTAGAGTATAAGATAAGAAGAAGTGTTTGTTAAAAACATTTTACTAATGAGGAGATCTACAAAGAGGTTGATAGGAAGTGAAGAATTAATATGTATAAATGAACATGGGACAGCACTAGCACATGGATGCCTTGAATAGTTTTATCTTGAACAATCACTCAGAGAATTCCTACAATTCATGATTCCTATAGCATAAAAAGCCTAGAATCCAGCAGTACATCTTCGAAAGAATCAACAACGAGATCAGCATTTGGATCAAGATAATGTAGAATGTTGATAAACTAAGAAACAAGGATTGTGCTAGAAGTTCCCATCAGGCCATCATATAGCTTCATATAAATAAAGATCTAGTTTTACCATCGCATTTAGGAATTAATAACTTATGGACAACTCAGTTGATTGCAGATAAAGTTACCCTTCGCGTTTGTTAGTTGAATATAACATTGGCAGACAACAACGTACATAACATACCCATAATTTGGATTATTTCCTGTTGTTCCCAGACCCAATTCATGCATATTTGCCTTCCCAACTAAGATCACACCACAACTGCGTAACCTTCCAGTGGATGCTGCATCCTCTTTTACAGGACGAACCTCATGGAAAAAGGTTGTTCCACCTGTTCATCATGAAGCATGACAAATGTTTTGATAGCTGACAATGATGATTCATCGTTAAACTCAACTAATTACCTTTTGATGGATGAGGAAAGCAATCAATATCATCCTTAATTGCCATAAAAGTCCCATCAAGGATTGATAGCGGGCATCCTGAACAACATGCTCATATAAGAGTTAATCTCGTGTGAACATTGTAATTGAACATACACAGTTGCATATTGAAGAAAACATGACACACGCCAAGCAGAAATTTCTGTACCTTCCTCAAACCTTCTGGTGGAAGCCGCAGCCTGCTTTCTTACAAGTTCAGGGTCATAAGTAATTAACAATGGCGCAGAAGGTTTCCTATTGTTGAACTCATCCATTGCCTCAATAAACCGCTCCGCAACCTTAAGAATAGAAATTTTTATCAATGAATTAATTAGAAATGAAAAGAGGGTAGAGTTGCCACTATAAATTAGCAGCTTACAATAGATGGGGTTGTAATCTTGGATCTGTATGCATGTGCATAGTCTCTAATCTTCCAATAGCGGAAAGGTGAAGAAGGATCAGCGGTCAAACTCTTGGTAGGCTCATAATCTGGAAGACTTTTTAAAGCTATTTCAACTCTTTCTTCAGGCCTCCCATCCTCATCCAAAGGAACAACTCCTGTTTCTGGTTCTGCATTAGAATATAATGGCAGTTAAATAGATGGAATTTAGAAATGACAGTAATAGTATGATCTTATCAAAAAGGCCCAATTGGTATAGAAGGATAGTAGTAATAACACGTACAACCCCCAGTTCATTTTTCTTGATTATTTATAGCAGAAAACTATCATTAATTGCAATTTTGATAATCTTTGGAATCATGCTTCTGTTTCCTACTTTTCATCTGCTAAAAATGAATTTATGCAGCCTTAAGAATATGCAACTTCACACCCATAAATGAGGATACATTATGCAGCCTAAAGAAATCGAACCAGAGATAACATTTCTCACACCCATAAATAAGAGAAACGTCACATAGTCTCACAACAGTTAGCCTCCCCCAAAAAAATATTCTGTTCCACCCCTGACATATAGTCTAAAATTCTCTCAACACACATCCTCGACTTAATTGTTCAAAAATAGGAAGAATCAAATGATTTGTTTAGTTCTCTTTTATTCCAAGTACCTGAAATTCAGTATCACGATCTAATAAATACATTTCTATTAAACAATATGTGTGCTAGAGATAGTAGAATAGAGAGATGCGGGGTTATGAAGATAAACCTTGAGGAGGATATTCAGGTTTAAACATTGGAGCCTCAGGTATCACGGTATTCCTCAGCATCTGGTAATAAATAACATTGCATAAACTCATTAAAACCTCGATTAGAACCGACAAATGAACGAGATGCTTCTACAAAATAAATAAACAAAAACAAAAAAACTATTGACCTCCATAATTTTATTCTTCTTTTTCAACTGCGAGATGATCAACGAACCAAGCAACGGCGCTTCGATCAATTTCACAAAGAGCTTCAGTCCAGTTCCAGTCAAATGCGGCGCTGCAGTCAGAAATTTTCAATCAAAAACCACAACATAAAAATCAATTTAATTTCACCACCAAATAGTGAGCAATTAAACCTTCAATTTCTTCGTACTGGTACTTCACCGTAACCAAGTCAACTTCATCCGCCGGCACCATGACTTTCTTCTTCCCCATCTTCTCAAAAAATCCAATAAATCAAAAATCAACAGCAACAATGAACAAATAAAAAAAAAAATGAGAGATATCTGAATTCGAGGTCCGATCATCGAGCACCACTCACATTCAGTAGCAATAAAATGGCGTAAAGTGCGCGGACAGTACTAGAATGCGCCGGGAGGGTGAAGTAGGTGAAGTGAGTTGAAATTGAAAGGGATGGGACCGAAAATATTAATGGAGAAATAGAAGCAGATGGTTGAGCCGAATTAGCGGAATAGAAGAGGGACTGAGAAATTCATGCAGCTCTCAATTTTATTTTTTTTTTTACCTATTTATTTACTTGCTGAGTTGGCATCCCGTCGAATGGCGGGATTTCCTAACGCGTCACGTCGAAATAGAATAGAACGGGCCGGCCTTTGATGCTGACGATATGCTTCAATTTAACTATATTCGTCCACCATCATTTGCAGCTTAATAAATGGTTATTAAAGCCTAATCACATCTTAGGTTAGCCGTTAACGCGTTAGGTTTCTTGCACCTAATAATTTCTTGTTTTTTAAGACAATATTTTCGAATTTCATCAGAGTTTTCTTTTCTTTTTTTTAAGATCAAGAAATCTTTATTTATAAAAGAGTACAAGATGATTCAAATTCAAACCGTACAAAAATATGTGCAATCATTAATTTTTAGTTTCATAACACATACTCTCTCCGTCCCACCGAATACGGCCTCTTTTTTATTTTGAGACGTCTCGTTATACTTGGCATGTTTCTTTTAAATGAAATAATTAGTTTATATACATGGTCCACCATCTCATCTAAACCTCACCGACTTACTCTCACTACACACTTAACCATCACATCTATAACTTTATTGACATTATAAAATATTGCATTCACACTACACTAAACACTTTCTTTATATTTAATACCATTTTTCTTAGTCTTCGTGCTCATATGAACTAGATCGTATTCGGCGGGACAGAGGGAGTATATACAAGATTTGAACTTCCAATATAAAGATCGAAAAAAAATATCTTATCAATCGAATTGTTTCGTTGTTAAAAATAACTCTCTTTTATATTTTGGGGTATATGATTACTTTTTTAACCATCTCTATTAAAACATCACTCCTTTTATATATTCAAATAAGTGTCTCAAAGCCATTAAATGCGTTTAAAAGATAGAGGATAAAACAACTTTTTTACTCCTGATTACTTAATGAAAAATAGTAAAAGGAAAATTTTTAGCTTGTAGGAAATGGGTAAATCTAATAATTTGACATAAATTTTTAATAGAATTTTGGTACAAGACACCTATCAGATTTTGAGAATTCAGTTCATTGGCCAATACTCACGTCCTCACTACTCACCCCCTTTAGCCCCTAATTATCGAAAACAAGTTGTATAAAACGTTGGAAGCAAATTGTAGCTAAGTAATTAATTGGGCTCATTAATCAAAAATATATATAGGCTCATTTGATGCATCGCATTTTTAATAAACAAAGGTATACTTGAATACGGCACGCATAAATATGGGTAGTAGTACATTAAAGGTCCGTTTTATGCACAGGATAAAGGGTTACTAGTTTATTTATCTGGCTTTATCACGTGTTTGATAGCCTAGATAAATTAAGTGGACAACCCGTTTTAAAGTTAAGGCATGTTGTTAAAAGGCATTCTTGACCAGTTTATTCAACTTGGCTCCACCCCTATTTTATTCAACAGTAACCTTGTTTAATTTCTCACAAACCAAAATTGCCCTCGTCGATTTTCTTATACCTCTCGATTTCTCCAGATCGGCGCATTGCTTCCCCATTTTTCTGACTAGAACGTCATTTTCTCCACCCGGTTAGAAGCTGATTTCGAAGGGTAATAGCAGATCCCATTTTTCTGACTAGGGTTGAAGGACTCAGGAACTAGAAATCTGAAAAGAAAACAGGAAATCTTGAGCAGCCAAAAACATCACAAATCTTCTACGAGCAGATCGCCCCCGCTAATTGCTTCACTATGGGTAAGTGCTAAAACCTTCTCCATCACTATCGGCCAAAAACATCAGAAATCCTCTCTCTCTGCTTTTCTTTTCGCATTGCTTCTTTATTTCTGTTTTTGTTCTTTCTTTTTTTGCCGACAATAACAGATAATCGAGAGAATAGAGTTTATGGAACCTCTGAATGGACCGTAAAATCGTTTCTGTTTTTTTTCTGTTCCATTCTTTATTGTTGCTACAATCTGGTTTGTCATGTTTGTGGTTTGTCATCTTTTCGCTTTGTTTGAGTATCTGGTTTGTCATCTTTGGGCTTTCCCTCAATGTTAGTAGTCAAATTTACCCTTATTTTGTGCAGAAAAATATAAGTTATGATTTGCATTTGGTGAGTGTGGTATAATCTGCTCTTTAATTGCTGCCCTTTAATCTGCTCTTGAACTATTGCCCTTTATACTTGCAGCCTTGTGTTGCAATAAAAAGATGCCCACCAATCACTCTCATACATCATCCATTTATGTATTGATAGAGAAGATCGTGCACCAACAAATCCTCCAAATTATGATGGTAATTAACCTCGTAGTTTCGATAACAACCAAAAAAAGAAAACGTAGTGATTTCCCACCTTTCTCTATCCTAGAACGTATACCTAATCAAGTTAAACACTTGCATAGAATTATAGGAGCAAGTGATACGGATTGCATTGTAAACCTCCGAATGGACCATAATACTTTTGGAAAACTATGTATGTTGTTACGAGAATTATGAGGTTTGAGTGACGGAAGATATGTTAGGGTAGAAGAACAAGTTGCAATGTTCTTAGGGATTCTAGCACATCACAAAAAGAATAGAATTGTGAGATTTGACTATTGGAGGTCAGGCCAAACCATATCACATTATGTCCATACGGTCTTAAAATCTACATTGAAGCTACACGGAATATTGTTGGTCAAACCTAAGCCTATAATGGATGATGAAACTGATCCATGATGGAAGTGGTTCAAGGTACAAACTGCCTAATTTTTTCTACTTAATACACTTGTGTTTCTGGATTAATAAACTGTTTTTTTCTTGAAATGTGGTTAGGGCTGCCTAGGAGCGTTAGATGGAACTTATATTAATGTTATGGTGCCCAGTGTTGACAAGCCCCGATATAGAACAAGAAAGGGACAAGATTCTACTAATACTTTGGCGGTGTGTGATCGCAATTTGAAATTTGTTTATGTCCTACCGGGGTGGGAGGGATCAGCTGTTGATTCTAGAGTCCTACGGGACGCAATCAATAGGGAAAACGGCTTGAAGGTTCCAAAAGGTAAAAATCTGATCTGCCTGTAACCTTTCTTGCAAAAAAAAACTATAATTATATCTATGTTATTAGTATATTTCTGATTAATTTTTCAAATTTCTTAGGAAATTTCTATTTGTGTGACAATGGATACGCAAATAGTGAGGGTTTTTTAGCACCATACAAAGGTGTTAAGTATCACTTGAAAGAGAAAAATATTAGTTGTTACTCCATGATGTTTCATCTACCAAAAAGCTACAACAACATGAATAAGTAAATCTACACAAATAGAAACAGCTACATGAACAAGAATAAATAATAAGCTTCATGAATTCACATATAAGTTAATCTGATTTGCATCATATAGATAGATAAACGCAATTTCTCTTTTCATTTGCATCTCCTCAAAATATACACATCAACTTAGCTCTTATTCACTTCAAAATTCTTCTAACTGCCAATCATAAATACCCATATTTGTATTCTATTTCTACACAAAAATAAGTAAAACTACACAAATACAAAAAATAGATGCATCAACAAATAAGTTAATCTGATTTGCATCACACATGTAATAAACACAATTTCTGTTTTCAGTCACATATTGCATCATTTGAAAATTATATGAAGTTCATACATCAAATTTGCTGAAAGAAGAAATAAAAAATATCTATATCTCTACACAAGTATTATTTGAAGGCATAAGATATTGTACCTTAACAATTTGCTCCCATTGGTCTGTGGTACAATCAATTTGGTGAGTGTCTTTGACATTGAAGCCAACACCACTTTCACCTATTATTAAGATCAGCGAACCATAATTCTTCTTCCAAGCTTGAAGCTTCGAATTGATATGAGGCATTCCTTTCAAGTCTGTACCGGGGAATGCTTTGGCGATAGCGTCTTCGAGCTTGGGTAGGTAGCCTGGTTTGAAGCCGTTGTCCGATTTTTGGTTCGTTGCGACAAGTTCCTTCAACGCGTCAAGATGGACCGCTTCCTCTCCCGGAGACCAACTCCTTCTTGTTACCCATTCGGCTCTAGGAGCCCTACGACCTTCCATGTTGCAACTATCTGTTTATGATAAGACAAAGATTTGTGAATTCCATGGGAGCCATATAATGTATAGAAACAACACACATTCAACAATAAGAACAAATTCACAAAAAAATTAAGGGGCAGATGCATTCAAGAAAAGGGCAGAAACAGAAAAGTTTTTTGGCAGATTATTCTTGTAGTCTGGATTCTTCATTCTTAAAGGAAGAAATAGAAAAGTATAGCGTTCTTCATTCATGGACAACAATAAAGGTGGGTTTGTAATCATGGCCGAAGATTTTTAAGATTCATAACAACAAAGTTGAAATTGTTTGAAAAGAAAAAAATAAAAGCTCAAAAGTTTTCGAAAACTCATCATCTCCACATATAATTGAAATAATCGGTCATTATATGAACATAATTGAAAGGAAATAATCGAGCATTCATAGTGCCGAAGTTGGGTGAGTACAGAAATGTAGGGTTAAAGATTTCTAACTTCATTATGTTGAACTCATTCTAGTCGCTGTTTTTCGCTTGCAAGTTTGGGAGGAATGCGTCTGTGGAGATTCATCGACTGTGTTTCTCTATATATATGACGGGTATATGGTAATAACAACATTAGGTCAGGGTTACAAAAGATAAAGGCAAAAATAGCAGTGCATTTAATACAGGCTATCAAACAACGCACTAATTTATACAGATTATAATATGGAGTATCAAACAACCGAGATAGATAAATAATCTAATGAAATTCATATAATTTATCTCAATCTTATTTATCTTACCTTAACTAACAAAATCTATCAAACACAGCTTAAATTTGTTAAGCGACAAATAATATCCACTAGTATTAGACAATGTCCAAAGTTCAAGGTCCCTCGCTTAAAGTTTCCCCTGAGGTGAATCGTTTTGTAATCAGCCCGTCTAGCATTTTTCAATTTTGGATCGGGCCAAAAACCGACAATTCCGATTTCGATTCCGATTGCTCGTTCACAGTTCAGTCCGTTGGTTTTCAAATTTCTTTTACTATCTTTTATATTGTTTTATACTATTATAGATGTATTAATTAATTTGATTAAAATATAGACTTTATGTACATAAAATATAAAACGAACATTAATTATTAATACAAAAGAAATAAATAACTCATTTTCAATAGCAAGAAGAAGAATGAAAATTGTAATGAAGACACTACATAAGGGGTAGAGAAATGGTTTGAAGGAAATAAAATCTAAAAGGAATATGTTTATAGATTGAAAATAAGGAAAAGATATAATTAAAAAAATATATTTTTTGTTGAAAAAAATAGAGTAATGTGGAACATACAAAAGGGAAAAAAATTAGGGAATTACGGTATATATGTATATTATTAAATACTCTCTCCGTCCACGAAATAAATACCTACTTACCACCAAAAATTTATCCATTAAAAAAATACCTATTTTATTTTTTTTACCATTACACCCTCATACCTTTAGCTTATTTACTAACCCTTACCGTGATGGACCCACCCAATCACTTAACCCAATTCATTTACCCACTAATCCACCTTTTAATTACCCAACCCAAATCTAACCTTATCAGCCCAAATTAGACCCATTTCTCCCCAATCCACTCAACCCCATTCTCAGTATCTCGCCCAATTTGTGTGTGCTTCAGTTCTCACTTTGAAACCTTAATCTCCACTTCTCTCTCATTCTCCAAATCCGTCGCTCTTACAACAGACCCATTTCTGCGAAATATCCACATTCATTGAGGATCTGTCGATTCCAATTGCTACTCTCTTCTCTCCAATACCAAATTATTCGTGGGAGTTGGAGAGCAATTCAATTAATATGGTGTCGGAATCACTGCTCACACCCTTCGAATCTAAACCGGAGACGGTCTCGCTGTCTGACTCGGAGGTGATCGACCATTTCCTCGATTTGACGGCACCGGAGGTCGGATCTATTTTGATCTGTGGTTCGGGCATGGAATATGAAACATGGTGCCTGAAACTCTAACTTTGGAGTCAGATCTATACTATGGTGCCCGAACCTCCAGGTCCGCCTACGAAGTTTGGGTTGCCAATGGTGAAAGATTCATGGATGAAGAGCCAATCATCCCTACCAGAATATTTTCTGTGTATGATGATCCGATTTGGTTTCTACAGATGTTGGGGATGTTTGTTCCTAGTGTGCTGAGACTTCTGGACAGAGGTGATTGTGTTCTTAATTTTGCTACTATTATTGAAGTGTGCTTGGGGCTAGTGATGCCTAATTTGTTGGCTTATACGTGTTGGAGTAATGGCTGGTAATGTCATTGTAGGTTTAATCAATTGCATTTCATATTATGGGATGGTGATGCCTGATTTCTGATTTTTTTTTCATGGTTGATATGTGATTTTTGATGCCTTCAATTGTTGCATGATCTCTGATTTCATATAGTGGGCTGAGTTGTGTTTGTTGCTGCCTTCAATTTTTGGTATAGATACTACACTTGATATGTGATTTTTGTAAGTGTACAAACTGCCTCTCTTTGCGATATGTGATCTATGATATTGATGACTTGGGTTTATTTAGTAATTGATGCATGATGATGCTCTAAGAAGAGTTGTCTTTGATACTAAACTTGATATACTACTGGTACAGATAATGCACTTAATATGTCCTTGAGGTTATGTGATATTGTTGCATCTCTTTGAGATCTGTGATCTATGATATTGATGCATGATGATGCCTATTTGAGCTGGTGATCTGTTGCCTTAGTGAAAGAATGTGATCTGCACTTGATGCAATCTAATGATGCTACCACTAGGAGTTTTAATCCCTAGTTTTGAAGGTTGAATTAGGTTGTTGTAAGTGTAACATTAAAAGTCAATGATGCAATCATGCAAAAGTTTACTGCTGAGATAAAAAGGATTCAATATCGATGCAAAATATAGAGTTTACATTACAAACAACTCAAAAAATCGTTTCACATTGTTTGTGCTTGTAAACTATCATCTGCAAACCATGACCTGACACTAATCTTGTAGAACAATTTGCTCCAGTCCCTCAGCCAGCTTGTCTAGATTGTAAAATCTATCTTTTTCATTTCCATGCAACTTTAAGAACTCCAAGTTGTCCCTAACAAGCCCTTCATCAACTTCAAGGCACTCTGGTAGCTTTCCAAGCCTAAGAAGTCTTTCGTTTCCCATATGAGAAATCTTGTAGTTGTTGCCCCCTTTGACTTTCATAATTTCTTCATAACATCCTTGCAAAGTAAGGAAAACATTGTTTAACTTACTAGTTAGGTAATTATCAAATGCTTCATGCACATTATGTAGTAACTCTTCAACACTAAAAGCAGGTTTCTGAACTTTAAGTGATTGTGTGGTTCTAAAAAAGCCAAGGTCATTGACATTAGTATCTGATGAGTTGACAGGTTAACAAATTAGTTGGATATTAAACCCATCTGATCTAGCAACTGCTTAAAAGTTTGGATCATTGTCTTGGATGTGGGGCTTGTTATCTTGTTGGATAAAAATATTTTTGCTTGCCCAAGCTGGCCACTTGGCTTTAATTATAAGCACCGTCTGCATGTTTTGTTGAGGTTTAAATACTGCACTAATTGATGAATTGCATTCAATTCTGATAGTAAAAATGCATTGAAATGAATCTGACCTGATTGATTAGGCATTGTTTCATGATTGGTTTTGTGACTCGTGCTATTTGTCTTGTTTCTATGGTGCCCTTGTCTCAGTTCTTTGAATTTCTATGTGTTGGCTCTTCTGTGATGAATGGGGAAACATACCAAATTTTCCATCAAAGAGGGCATTTCCCTCCATATCTATCACTGGTCTTAAAACAACACAGTTAAACATAACTTTTGGGATAAATCTCTTTGACTTGCATGTTCTATAAGGCTGAATCTCATCTGGCAAAAGGTAGTACCTATTTTTTATTTTGCTAAGGTAAAACCATTTCTCATCCACATGTATATTGTACATAGTCTTAAACTTTATTTTTCCACTCTCAATGATAGAACCTAGCCAACTGAGGCTCCAATGAGTCTACATAACTAATTGGGGGGGCGGGGGGTAAGAAAGGGTTTTATTGCATTGGTATGTGCCTTCAGTTTTTTATTTTTCACCCACACATGTACCAAATTTTTTTTACTAACACCAAGATTACCTGCCATAGTTCTCAATGATGACCTTTGAATGACTGAGAGCTTATTTACTTTCTCAACATCAATATGCCATTTATTTTTGTGCACTGAACTTTTCTTCATTGATTTAATTTGGACAGAAAGTTCCTGCAATTGTTGAGCTGCTGCTATTTTTCAAATAGGCCAAAGACTCTTTAAACTGGGGTGAAAGAAGTCAGCAGCCTTGTTTTGCTCCCCAATTAAGTTTTTCATTGGTGCTGTGTTGGAGTAGCTACTGAGCTACTGTGTTTTGCTCTAGATCAGTCAGTTTTGTCTTTGCTCGTGGATCCACCATATCTGTCTTCAATATGTAGTTATTGCTTTTTTTTTATGTAATGAACAAAATCTGCCTTCAAGCTTGTATTTATAGATGTTTTGAGTAGGGTTAGGTGATGGCAATGAGTTGGGTACCGACCCATTAAGCTTGTATTTAATCAATGATTTTGTTTTGCCTCCAATTTCTCCTTTGCCCCTAGGGATGACAATGGGTCGGGTATCCACCCATTAAGCATTTTTCAAACCCAAATCCATGAAAATTTTTCACACTCAAATCAGTCCCAAACTCGATTAAAAAATAATTTTAAAACTCATACCCGACCCGAACCTGTTAGGTAATACCCATTTATTACCCGCTAAAAACCCGAATACTAAGAAGTAAACATCAAATAACAAAATATTATAAATAATATTAAAACATAAACATCAATAGAAAATTTCACTAACATTAATCTCCAAGCAAAGTACTACGAACTTACAAAATCTTAAAACAAAACTAGAAGATTATGAATTATTGATGTTGTCGCTGTATCGTCATATTTCGGAGTAGATTTACAAAAGTAGAGGAGAAACATTAAAGACTCGACTTTTACGGAATGTGTGTGTAGGTTAAGAAAACAATACAAAACCCTAAATCTATTAATATTTCATATATATTTATATATAGGAGATAGATCATATGAGAATAAATATTATCCTAAGAAATGAGAATAGATCTCCACCATAGATCTATTGGTGATGGAGGGTCAAGATTTGGCCAAGTCAAAGCGGGTCAAACCCGGGTCAACCCGTTGACTTTTTTTTTCGATTTTTTATTTTAACTGTCACCCAAGATGCACAACTTCACATATTCGGATGCACCACTCTACATAACTAGATGCACCACTAAGTGCATTTAGATGCACAAGATTTTCAAGTTTTTTTTTTCAATTTTTTTTTTAAATAAATTGTCACCCAAGATGCACAACTTCACATATTCGGATGCACCACTCTATATAACTAGATGCAACACTAAGTGCATTTAGATGCACAAGATTTTCAGTTTTTTTTCCAATTTTTTTTTTTTTAAAACAGTCGTCACCCAAGATGCACCATTTCACATATTCGGATGCACCACTATACATAATGAGATGCACTACTATGTGTAGTGAGATGCACCGAATTTGTAAAAAAAAAAAAAAAATTGAAAAAAAATTGGATGCACCACAATGCGTAATTAGATGCACCACACAGTGTAACTAGATGCACCACACAGTGTAACTAGATGCACAATGTTTTACGAAAATAAAAAAAACGAAAACAAAACTAGTGCATCTTAATGCACTTAGTGGTGCATCTCATTATATAGTGTGGTGCATATGAATACATGATGTGGTGCATATGACCTAACCTTAAAAAAAAAACGAAAAAAAAAAACATAAAAAAAAACTTAAAATCTTATGCATCTCAATACACTTAGTTGTGCATCCGAATATATGAATTTGTGCATCTGAATATGTGAATTTGTGCATCTTGTATGACAGTTTATAAAAAAAAAAATCGAAAAAAAAGTCAACGGGTTGACCCGGGTTTGACCCTCTTTGACCAAACTAAATCTTGACCCTTCATGTAGATAAGATCAATGGTGGAGATTAATTCATATTTCTCACTTTAAGGGGAGTTTGCATGGGAATCACTCCATATATATATATATATATATATAAATTGTGTTGGGTAACGGGTACCTAAAAGTAATTGCCCAAGTCCGACCCAAACCCGTCACGGGTTTGCATGTATCTATCCAAACTCGTCCTAAAATCATTTAATATTTCTCAAACCCGTCTAATTAGAATTTGGAAAGTACGGGTACCCACGAAAACCTGACCTATTGTCATCCCTACTTGCCGCCAACATCAGATTTGCTGCTATATTTTGTGATTGTTTTTTAGCCGCCTAATGTTGTTGTTTAATGATGCTTTGGACAAAAATAAAATAAGGCAAAGCTTCAGTGGTTCAATGAGATATATACTCACTGCTCGAGCTAATTATAAATACCTTTAAGGCTTAATTAAATTGTTACATATATTTAATTATGCCGTCAAAAAAATATGGACAAAAATATAAACATCGACAAAAAAATTCGAACAAGTTTAATGTAAATGACGTGTTTGTTTTAGTTTCCCAAGTGTTATTCTTAATTGGTGGAACAGTTTTTCTTAATAAAAATTTTAACAAAATCAACCATAAATACCTGTACATCACACAAAGGTGAGATTACTACTCCGCATGCAGGCGGGACCACTACACCATCAAATATGGTGTGAATATAATACACCGCATTCTAAGAAGATTGAACCCAAAACTTCTCACTAAGGAGAGATTTAAGGTACATCATTCAGTAACTTGAATTATGCCTCATCGACATAAAGATTAAATATTTATTTGCTACTATTTCAAAAAAAAACATTTTATTTTTAAAAGACGTCATTAATAATCGAGTACCAATTTACAATAAAAAAAATAAAAAAGAAAAAGCTCAGCCCAATTTTGATCTATAAATACAGCATCAAACCGTAAAAAATATTAGCCGCCGCGAATGGATAGCCAACCGAAAATCCCAAACCCTCCTCCTTCAAGCGACACCAAACAATCTCTCCACCTTCCCGCAGAAATCATCGAAGAAATACTGTCAAAACTCGCGGTGAAATCACTCTTACAATTGAGGTGCGTTTCGAAATCATGGCGCAGTTTAATCGACAGCAAACGATTCATCAAAACCCATCTCGAATATTCAACAAAAGACCCAAGTTTTGCCCACCACAGGATCGTTCTTGGTAATCAACTGAAGCAATATTCTCTCCGCTCGTTGCTGAACGATTCGAACAACGATCCGTCCCCTTTGGCCGGGCCGGGAAGTTTCCGGCCGGCGTCGGTTAAGATCGTCGGATGTTGTAATGGGCTGGTCTGCATTGTCGAGAGGCGTCGATGGCGTTTCTTCATGTGGAATCCCGCCACCAGAATCTCTCACGAGTTACCAGAATTAATAGAGAATGTAGAAATTATAGAGAATGAAGATATAAGACGGTGGATTAATATATTTTCTGGGTTCGGTTGGGATGAAAGGAGTGGTGCATACAAGGTGTTTGTGAATATGCAAAAAGACAAGTGTGATAGGAGTGATGGGAGTCTCACTAAAGTTTATAGTTCGGAGACGAATTCATGGAAAACATTAGAGCCCTCTAATTCGGAGATGTGTTCATCGGATTCTTTTTGCAAACATATGCATGGGAAATTTGTAGGCGGAAAGCTGAACTGGAGCAGGAGTAAGACAGGCGAGAATGATGAAAGTATTCGTGACATTGCTACATTCGACTTAAAGAGTGAAGCTTTTGGAGAGATGGATCAGCCTGCACAACGCGCTTCGTTTGGGGCCTGGTTGGGCGTTCTCGGGGGATGCCTTAGTATCGTATACGACTATAAGAGATGCTTAGATTTGTGGGTTATGAAGGAGTACGGAGTGAAGGAGTCTTGGACCAAAGTGATGGAAGTTCCTCTTATTCATGTGCCTTGCCTAAATCTTCCAGCTCCATACATGGCCCCACTTTTTATAGGTCTAAACGGAGAGATTTTGCTCATTTATGGACCCTATTTCCTTGTTTACCATCCGCAACGTTTGCAGATCAAGAATATCAATGGTATGGCGAAAACTATATCTCCAATCTATACTGAAAGTTTAGTCTCTCCGGTCACTAAGAGTGTATTTGGCTGAGCTTATATGTTCTTTAAAACAACTTATAAGCTACTAAATTCTAAATAGTGTACTACTTATAAGGTGTTTTAAGTAGCTTATAAACTCAGTCAAACAACGTCTAAATCAATGCATGCATTGAATGCTCGATAGTTCAGACTTTTCGGTCAAATTAAGTTGAAAGTTGGGTGGTCCTTGAAATTAAGTTTAGTGTCTGTGGACTTTTGAGATTGCATGCATGCATTGAATGCTCAATAGTTCAGTCTTTCAGTTCATTGTTGAACGTTTAGTGTTTTCTAACTTTTGAGATTGGATGTATACACACGTTATAATTTGTTAGTATAGTTTTTTTTATATTATTATTGTCGATATTTTATGTTAGTATTTGTCATTTCTTCACCCGGCAGGCATCCCCTTTGATTTTAAGTGTTAATTACATATGAAATAACTATGCGTAATGGTTTTTATCCAGAGATAAAGTGAAAAAATAACTATTTTTAAAATATAAATATAATTAAATTCTAATTCTTATCCAGAGATAAAGTGAAAAAATAACTATTTTTAAAATATAAATATAATTAAATTCTAATTCATTAGTCTTTGAAAGAGTAAATAATAACCCGATAACTTGAATATTATCTAGAATGTTTTTTCCTTTTACCAGTAATCATGATTTTTAATGTATTTTTTCTAGCTCAGGAGTACATTGACCTCACCTAGGGAATCAACAAAAAATCATATACAGCAGTATAAAAGAAAAGAATTAAGATTGGAATATAGTTAAAGCAATATTGGGAGTATAGCTAACTTCTGATTAAGAGGAATTTGGCCATGAGTATTTCAAAAAGGTTTTATACTATGACATTTTATTTCTATGATTTTCACATTAAATTGTTTGGAATGTTTATGAATAGTCACGTTGTTTTTCAAAAAAATTTTAAAAAAGACTTGTGTTGTTTTGTACTGGGCCCACTATATTCATTGCATTGGCCCACCCGTACCGTGCATTTTTGACAATGCTAATTGTACGTGTTTTTTCCTTATTTAAGTATATGAACTTTTAATTAAAGGGTCTTCTTGTGGATAATAATAATCTCAACTTCTGCATATTTTCACGAATTCAAAAAAAAAAAAATATATTGCAAGAACCCATTTAGTATTGGCAAAAAATTTATGCAAACTACAATATCTATAGTAGAATAACATGCAATTTATACGTGTGTGTGCGCGCGCAATTATGCGTTTAAGGATCAGTGCATGAATAATGGATGTAGCACCTAATATATGGTCTAGAATGATATACAATGAATTAATATTACCTATTCACATTACAGAGATTCAAATCTGATGTGACTAATGATTTTCTTTTGGAGAAAGACAAAGTCCGCGATGGACTAATTTTATCCAACTTATAATAAAAGGGGATAAATTAGTACTAGCATCTTTGCGGCTATTGATCTAGTAGAAAGAAAAAGCAAGCATGTTAACGAGTAAAAGTTGGGTAACTTGGGTGGAGAGAGATACGGCATCATGTATAAAAGATCTCTCCCAAATGGGGCTCTCGATCGCGACAAAATTCAAGTATTACAAATCTGCATTCCACAGGAGAATCTCCATGATCTCAAAAATTACTCACTTTGTTCCGAAATACTCACTTTATCATATTTAACTTGACTCAATTTTTTTAATATGGAGATTAAGAATAAAATGATTAAATATAAAGAGTTTGTTTAGTATATTTTGTAGAGTATTTAATTGTTGATGATAAATTGATTGTGAGGACATTTTCACTATTAATAAAAGTAGACTACTATTAACAAAGTATTTAAACAATAAAATATTGTCTAATTTTTGCTCAAAAAAGAAACGAGCCAAGCTGAGTGGGACACACAAAAAGAAACACGAACCAAGTTGAACGAGATAGAGGAAGTAATTGTTTGTGACAGTAAAAATCGTGAATAAAAAAATGAATAAATTTTTTGATCTTTAACTTCTGATTATTATGGAAAATATGAAAAATATAGTACTCCCTTCGACTACTGATATTGACATCTTTGTTTTATTTAGGTGTCTCACTCATATTATCATCTTCCAAATAAATAAAATTTTAACTCTTCAAAATCCTCCAAAAGTAATATGCCTACCCATTTTCTATATTTTACCCTTATTTTTAATATTCGTGTCAAACAATAATATAGCAATTTAAGTGGGTCGGAGGGATTAACACTTTCTTGTAGAACCAATAGTAGCACTTGAAAACTAAATGTGAGTGAATTTGGTAGCTCGAAAAGTTTTTTTCATACTACTTATTCGTGGATAAACTCTTTTTTAAAATAGAACATTTATTTGGGATCCGATGAAGTAGTACTATTTGTTATGTGTTTGTCAATACCAAAATGATTGGATTTGATCTGAATTGATAGCATTTTCATTTCTACTAATTCAGTCTTAAAAGATTATAACCTCTATACATTTTAAACTCCTCTTTTACTCATTACTAACGTAACTTTCACTCTTTGTAATGCAAATTGTTTCATATTGCATAAAAGTCAAGTTAAAGCATGAAGAAAAGAAGCTTAGCAAGAGACCAACCCTGCATGTGGTGCACGACATGGTGCCACACCCGATATCAATCCCTACAATTTAATTGAAAATAAATTAGGACAAAAACTTTAGTTCATGTTCTCTACCGTGCAACATTCGACCCGGACCCGCCCGACCCGCCTGACTCGGCGCGTGAGACGCATGCGCGCGCCTCCACGCGCGGCCCGTGTATCTCACGCGCTACAGTAATATATTTTTTTTCAGAAAATTTTTTTTTCCAGAAAATTTTTCCCCCTTTTTTTTGTTATTTGCCTCTTCAATTTTTGTTTGCTGCTTCTTCTTTGATCAAGATTTGAGCGAGGGGAGCCGAAGGTCTCGGAACAAGCCGAAAAAATCTAAATTGTTGTCCGCCGATTATCCTTAT
Source organism: Schizonepeta tenuifolia (assembly GCA_029490685.1). Taxonomy (NCBI): domain Eukaryota; kingdom Viridiplantae; phylum Streptophyta; class Magnoliopsida; order Lamiales; family Lamiaceae; genus Schizonepeta; species Schizonepeta tenuifolia. The sequence goes on along the minus strand of CM055960.1, from coordinate 88,550,921 downwards.
ATTAGTAATCGGAGCGAAGGCGGATCCGTAAAATCGGAGCTAAAGGCTCCCTCGGAAAATAACTGAAATTTAATAATTAAAAAAAAATGGTCAAAGGGGGGTTGACCTGAGTCACCGGGTCGGGTCGGGTCGGGTCGGACAAATGGGTGTTGTACGGTGCAAAATCTGCACCCAAGTGCTACTCATAAATTAGTTATAAGATGAAAAATATAACATGAAAGATTGAAATTGAAGAAAGATGAGGTTTCTTGGAGTTGTTTTGAGAAATGGATTACGGGCATGTGGTTGATATGGAACGAATTGTGTGAAGAGAAGCATAAGAACATCAGACTACAATGTTGCGATTTGGAGCATGAGTGTGAAATGCTTATTGACGGGTATTCTGCTGCGCGACAGCAAGCCGCTTTGCAAAGTCGTATCCTACCCATTGAAGGTAGCATGAGATGGATTACACGGTCTCGTGGAAGGTTCAGATTGGATGTCGACTATGTTGTTGATGAAGATAGAGGAAGAGCGGTGTGGGGGGCAATAGTACGGGATAAGCAGAGTTGTATTATATTTGCTATGGCTAAAGCAATTCGAAAATCTGTTTCTGTTTTTTTGGAGAGTTAAAGGCCCTTATGCATGGAATCTATCAATGTATTAAGGATAATTTGTCGTCGGTGGAGGTTTTTACCGACTCCATGCTTGCGATTATGGTAGTAGCGGATGGTAGGAATTTTGATAGTGTTTAGGGTGAAGACTTGGCTGACTTTTTTTTATAGTGGTGAAGGAGCTCAATGTTCTCTCGGTGAGTCATGTTCGTCGAGGAGCGAATGGAGCAACACATATGTTAGCTAGATTAGCACAAAGACTCTTGATTCTATGAGCATGTGGTCACCTTGACTTTTGAATATTGTTCGTTTTGATTCTAGTTAATTAATGAGAACTTCTTAATTTTTCCAAAAAAAAATTATTGATGGTGGAACACAAAAATATGAAGAGGATCCAAATGGGTGGTATGAGGTTGAAAATAATAAACATATAAGAGTCACCGATGACATCAACTATCACGCCATCATAATGTATTTAAAAAAAAAAGAACAAAATTTATTAGAATTTTTTTATGGAAAATGGAAAATTCAGGCCAACACAATTCGAAATACAGTCGAATTAAATTATTTATGATCCGGTCAGGTGATTTAAGCTGAACTAATTTTAACGCTCTAATTGAAGGCTTTATTAACTCTCGTTAGAAAGGGGATCGATCGAACATTGAGTTTGAAGTAACTTGTTGGGAAATTTATTAAAGTTTTGATTGATTCCAAAACTAACTGACCCCAACCGAGTAGATGTTGCCAGATCCTAATGTTAGTAGTTAGGCTCGTTGTTTGAGCATTTGTTAAGATTTTATCTTTACAGGACTCCAGCTGAAGACGGCAACAAGGCTTCACTCGGATAGAACATCAGTTGTGAGGAAGACAACTGAGCGTTCATTAGATGAAGCATTGATAAAGGGGGAAGTTACACTCAAGCGATAGAACATCAGTTGTAAGGAAAACAACCGAGCGTTCATCAGATGAGAAGTAGAAAGAGGGAAGAGAACATCAGATGAAAGAAAGTCATCCGAGTGTTCAAACCCAACTGATCAGATACAAGGAAGACAACTGAGTGTTCAGTTTCAGAACATCAGTTGTAGGACCTCAAACCAAGAAGGTCAACAGCATGAAGCTAACTCAGCTGAGAGTTCAGACAGAAGCTTTCAGAGAGAACATCAGCTGAAGAACAATTCAGATGAAGATCGAAAATCTCAACCGACCATCCTTGTTGGAAGTCTGTTGTTAAGATTTGAATTTCAAATAAGGAAGTCACGTGAAGGTTTGACTCTCTGTCATTACCTCATTTGGCCCAACACAAGGCTGTCTCAGATGGAAAGCAGAAGCATGCAGTTGCCAAATCCGGAAAGTCTGCAGAGATGAGAGACAAGCCATCGCTATCAAAGAACAGGGATCAACAGCTCTTCCAACGACTAGTTGATTCTCTCCGCCTATAAATAGAGGCCTTCATTCACAGAGAAGAATACAAGACACACACGAGACGAACTAGTGCGAGAAGAAATATTCAAGCAAAGAACAACTTCATTCTGCATTCAAGCTTAACTAGTTATCCTCTTAGAACATCACTTGTTGAGAGTTCTAGAGTGTTAGAATTAGTTTCTGTGTCTTTAGAACCAACCTTGAGAACATCACTTTGTGAGAGTTCGTAGAGTGTTAGATCAAGCTCACTTCGTGTTCGAGCTTTTAGTTGGAACCCATCTGTTTCATACCTCATCTCAAAAGGAGTGTTAGGACCCTACTCTTCCCGGAATTGAGTAGATAGGTTGTTTAGTACCCGAAAACTAAACTGTAAGGTTGATAAGTACCCGCAAACTTATCCTTAACGGTTGCACAGCTCGCGTAAGCTGTGTGGTTTGTTCAGAAGAACTTGGACTGAGTTGTGTGGACTCACAACTCCCCGTGGACGTAGGAGGTTTCTCCGAACCACGTAAATCTCTGTGTGCTAGTGTTTACATTTCAGTTATTTCTTGCATATTCAACTAACTTTCTAACCTGCATACAATATGCATCCGAGCTTTCTCAACTGTTTTGGTTCTTAACCAACCGTGCATAAAAGCGTGAGTTAATTTATACGAGTTAATTTCCACCACATTCCGCACAGCACATCACTTCCAATCAAGTGTTTCTTACTCGGTTGTGATTCCAACTGAGCTTCCTTACTCGGTTGAGTTATTTTTAGGGGGTTGTTTTAAAAAGTTGCATCTGGTGTATTCCCCCCATACACCAGAACTCGTATCGGGACCATCATAACTAATTAATACAGATGGATCATTACTAGCTTGCTATTGAGTGATAAGCATGTAATTGGAGTTACAATCGGCGACAATATTGGTGTGAAACCAAACCAAAACGGTATCAACTGTTCAGCTGTTGTTCCCTTTGCTTCTATGTTTAATTTAGAAATCCACAACCCCTAAATATAATAATAAACCACCCCCCCCCCCTCCAAAAAAAATAAATAATAATAATAAACCCCCCCTCTTCCCAAAGAAAATAAAAGAGAAAAGCCACGTGACTCGTAAGCTGCCAAAATAACGTGACTATCTCCATTTAATTAGAACACATGATTAACTTTATGGGATCACTAGAAATTGGTCCAATTAATATAGGGAAAATTCATTGAGCGTTTACTTAATTTGATTATGAGAAGCACTTGGGTGCAGATGTTGCACCGTGCAACACTCGACTGCCCGATCCGATCTGGTTGATTCGGGCCAATCCTTTTTGACCACTTTTTTTTCAGTTTTTTTCTGCCGGAGTCGAAGGCTCCGTTTTACTAATATAAGGATAATCGGCGGACAATAATTTGGATTTTTTCGGCTCGCTCCTGGCCTTCGGATCCCCTCATTCGAATCTTGACGAAAGAAGAAGCGGCAAACAACAAAAAAAAAGGGGGAAAAAATCTGGAAAAAAAAAATCTGAAAATTAAAAACAAAAATAATAATGTAGCGCGTGAGATACACGAGTTGCACGTGGAGGAGCGTGCGTGCGTCTCCCGAGCCAGGTCGGACGGGCCAGACAGGTCCGAGTCGGGTATTGCACGGTAGAAATATTGGACAGGAGTTTTTGTCTTCGATTATTCAGCTAGTTCTTACGCGCAATGATAGTGAGGAGAAAATGTGTACATAATAAATGTCTTAATAATGAAAACAATGGAGATAAGCTATAAGAAATTATAATTAATACTGTTGAAACAATGGAGTACTATTTATAATTAAATAAAATTTTATTAGACTTTTTACTTTACGTGGTGTTGAGCAAGCTCCCATTGAAATAGTTCTTTATTTCATTATGACAAATATATGAAGTTGATATTGGAATATCGTGTGTAGAAGTTTTAATTTTTAAAGACCATTATTATAATGAACCCTCAATCTAACTAAAACGACATGCAAATCAAAATCTCACTTCCCCAATATTATTAATATATGCGTATTCTATTTTTCTGATAATTAATGTTATCCCTGATCATCCTCACCCCAAATAGTGATGAACTAATCATATTAAACACTCGCTCCAATTTTATAATAACATGATAATTTATTAAATGAAAATGATGTTGGATCTTTTCTACAATTTGATTCTCTGATCTGCTACTATTTTTATAGATATAGTTGGTATATATTTGCATCACACGCATGCCATGAATTTCAAACAAATTTGAGATACTTATTAACTAGAAGATGAAGGAAATAAAACGTGCCGATTTTCTCACTCTCGTGAAATTATTCACTAAACATTTCACTTAGTTATTGAGAGAGAATAAAAGTAAAAAAAGCTTTTTTTTTCCTTTAAAAAAATTTAAAATAAAAAAGCTTTTGATTCATGCTTTGATGAAACATAGGGGTGGGTCGGTACGGTATACCGTCGTTTTTGTATCATACCTTATACCTTATCGTAAATTTCGGTACGAAAAATTTCATACCGTTACCATACCGTACCTTACGGTATACCGGAGTTCAGTATGCCGTAAATTCGGTATGAAATTTTTACATACCGTTGTTGTACCGCAGTTTCGGTATACCTTACCAAACTTTCACGGTATACCGTGCACATTCTATACCTGTTTAGAAGAAATAATATCCTAAATTTCCAACAATTACTTAATTATATATATTATTATTAATTATTAACGGGTGCGGTACGGTATACCGTATATACCATACTACGGTATATATCTAAAATAACGGTATATCCCACGGTACGGTATAACACGGTATATCACGGTATTAGGAAATCTCATACCGTTACCTTATCGTAATCTTCAAGTACGATAACATACCGTAGCGTAAGTAACGGTATACCGTAAGTTCAATATTTTCGGTATTTTTTCGGTACGGTAAGAACGATATACCGTTTTTTCGGTATACCTATCCAGCCCCGGATGAAAGCAGTCAAACAGTTGTTAATTGATGTTGACCTCAAGGACTGGACACTAAGGTTGCAAATATTTTTTTGACAGTTGCAAATATTGCAAATGAAGGGATATGGCTGTCTTCTGCTAATTCCAGTAAAGAAACCGAACCTTTTCCTCAGCAACTGCGAGGATTCGTTACAATTTCCCATAATCTGCAAAATAGTATAATTAATTACTTGCAACTACTGATTAATTATTAATCTAAGAATCCGCCCACCGTTTTCAATGCAATTTATGCCAAATTGCCAACCAATAGTATCTCAGTAGATGTGGATTTACGTAGAAAAATGGCAAATCCTAATAGATCTTCTTTGAACAAACATTTTCAGCATATAGTTTTGCTACTTCTTTGTTGTTTTATTATCAACAACACTTTGAAAAGCACAAGACTCTGTCAGCTCTAAAAATAATACTCCTATACTAACTTGCAGCAGGAAATGACTAAGGATCTAAGTAATTGTCGGGTTTTTTGTAAAATAAATCACAAATTTTATAAGAGCTTTGTAATTTTAACTTCATTTTTGAACCTATGCGAATTTATATAGGTACTCTTCAATTTTTGTGAATTAACCCGACTTCAACAAGTGAATGATGACTTCAACAGCAACTCCACCCCGATAGCTAATAATAATAATAATAATAATAATAATAATAATAATAATAATAATAATAATAATAATAATAATAATAATAATAATTCTCGTCAACTAGCTTCTTAGTTATAATGCAATCTATAGCTACTAGCTAATAGGTTTTCTCAAATAATAGACTTTATTAAGATTTTATAAATGTCGTAGCATTTTTATTTATCTTAACACAATTTTACCATCTATAATAAATTATTATCCTAAACTAACATTTTGGTATAATTTATGATATAAGTTTAATTTTTACGATTTCTTCTTTGTCCCCTCTTAGGGGCAATGCATAACTAATTCTTTGATGCTTCATAATCTAACAATAATGAAAAAGTAGAGATTAACTAACCTCCATGGCTATATAAGTATTTTTTAGAATGTTTGCTTGTTCTAATGTTATTTTCATTGGTCACGTAGAAGGGTATTTTTTCTCTTATGAGGTTTTCTTGTTGAAGTTTTATTCATAAGCTAGAGTTTTTATAAGGCCTTGCTTTGGTAATAATACTCAAAGTTCAAGTATTTTCTTTCTTTTTTCACTCCTTTTATAAAAGAACTTACTTATTTGGTTTGTTCTAATGTTATTTTAACTTTGGCATATACTCCACCCCATCCCACTCATTGTGTTTGTGTCTATGTATTGATGGGGCACGGAGATTAAAAATAAAAGATAAAAAGAAAAAAAGCGAGTAGATCCTACCATTTTGTAAATATTTTGAACAGTTAATTCTTTCCTTATTTAGACGTAAACAAGATGAGCGGGTTGTTCCTTTAAAGAATAGGAAGACACAGTAAGTGGCAAGGGGTATAAATACGATTTCGATTAGTCGGTTAATAACCGATTCACTGCTAACCAACGGTGTTCGGTGCACCGCTAACCGCATATAGCGGTTATCGATTCAGTTATCGGTAGCAAAAATGGTGGGAAAAGCGGTTATTGGTTATAACCGATAATCGTACGGTTAAACCCATAATAATCAAATTTTTAATTTTCGTATTAAATATAATATTATTACTAAAATATTTTACAAGTAGTATAAATACTCTCGTACCTTAGTTTAACTCTTTTGCGTCGTATTCATATCTCATGTTTTGTGGTCGAATTTGGCAGACTTATTTTTTGTGGTTTACGCTTTATTCTATGTTTCAATTTAGCATATTTATGTTTTATTTTTTCTTTCTACTTTTTATAATTAATTTCGGTTAAAATGGTTAATCGACAAACGAATCGAGATAACCGACGCGATTATTAGTTATTGCGGTTCGGTTATTGATTGAAAAAATCTTATTAAATGATTACCGATTATTTCAATTTTTATTGGTTCGATTAATATGTAATTGAACCGATTTTCAGCCCTAATAATGTGGAACGAAGAGAATACTATTATTCCAAAAAATTATTTACAAAATAAGCTCCAAGAATGCACTGGAGCCGCTAGTGTTTTCTTTTGAGGATTTACTTTCCTGCAATTCCATACAAATGAGACATGTATGCATAACGACAGAATTATAATAGGAGAACTAGATAAAGCTATGTTTTTTTCTGATTTTTCTGAAATATGTCTATGTAGTATATATTATACTCCTTGAAAATGAAATAATTGTAAAAAACAAATGAATATTTTCACGAGCAATCACCTAATCAAGTCAACATAATCAATCGTCCGTTTTCTCTCTTATCCTTTTCTTAATCAATTATATGAATTCCCGATGGTGGGCTCCACCTAACCCCCCCACCGGTCCTCTCCACCAATACCGCACCACTTGTCACCCGACCCGCCACGTCAACACAAGCCCAAGGTTGCACAGAAAAAATGGTAAACCAATCCTGTCTTTATCAAATCCCCCTTAACCCAGTTAACATAAAACACCTCCTCCTAATCCACCTCTATTCCTCCTTACTCTCATGGGCTCTTAACGGAAAACAAAGCCCTCTCTCTCTCTCTCTCTCCCCCTAAATCTCACTCTAAATATTCTCTCTCTCTCTCTCTACGCCCCCCCAATAACGTGAGCCGATGGAGAACTACTCCTACAACTCCTACCCCGAATCCGGCGACTCCTCGCCGCGATCTCGCGAGATCGATTTCGAGAATCCGCCGCCGTGGGAGGATTCGCAGGGAAATCAGCCACCGACGAATTATAAGGTTAAGTTTATGTGCAGTTACGGCGGGAAGATTCATCCGCGGCCGCACGATAACCAGCTGTCGTACATGGGAGGCGAAACGAAGATTCTCTCCGTCGATCGCGGCATCAAATTCGGCTCTCTGCTCCCCAAGCTGATCGCGCTCTGTGATAACGAGAATATCTCGTTTAAATATCAGCTGCCTGGCGAAGATCTGGACGCTTTGATTTCGGTCACCAACGATGATGATTTGGAGCACATGATGCACGAGTATGAGCGCTTGTATCGGATTTCCCCCAAACCGGCGAGGCTGAGGATTTTCATTTTCCCGACGCTGAATCAGAGCCTGAATTCCTCGACTCGGAGCTTCGGCTCCGATGATGTCAAGTCGGAGAAGGAGAGGTTTGTTGAGGCGTTGAATTCTGCGCCTATTGTCACCGCGCCGCCGCATACGGCGTCGCCTGCAGCTCCGCAGCCGCAGCCGCAGCTGCAGCCGCCGGCTAGTAACATGGATTACCTGTTCGGATTGGAGAAAGCGAATGCAATGGCGGCGGCGGCGCAACCCCCGGTCCAGCAACATATGATGGGGAGAGTTCCGGATGTGGAGGATCCGGTTTACGTTCCCCAACCGGATGACCGGTCCATGGGGATGGACCCGATCCAGAAGCACATTCAGGATCTGCAGCGACTGAGGCTCGAGGAGCAACAAGGAATCTATAGAAGGAAAAGCGATGATAATCTCTCCGGAGGATTCGCCGGCGGCGAGTATTACAAATTGCCGGAGAAAGCCCCTCCGTCGGCCGTGCCCGGCGGCGTTCCTAACTGGCCTGACAGGCAAATCCCCGGCGGCGGAATTTATCCGGCGACCACCGTCAACAACGAACAGCCGGTTTACATGATCCAAACGCCGGCAGGTGCGTACCACGCGCCGATGATGAGACCGATGGCCGGAGCTCCGGCGCCGGGATACTACGCGGTTCAGCGGATGCCGTCGGAGCAGCAACAGCAACAACAGCAGCAGCAGCAGCAGCAGCAGCAGATGTACAATGTGATTCCACAGTCAGCGGTCCCCTCGATGGCGCCGCCGCCGCAGAAGGCGACGGGATATTCCGAGGGTTTCGGGATGGTAAGAGCAGGGACAGGTGGCGGGCTAGGAATGGTGGCGGAGGGAGGGTACGGACAGATGGCGTATGATGTAGGGGCGGGGAGGCAGGTGATCTACACTGCTCCAGCGGGGGTAATGGGGGCTCCGCCGCCGCAGTATCAAGCCGTGGTGAGTGGCGCCGACATGCGGACAGCTGGAGCATTCAATCCTGAAGCAGTGGGAAAGGGTGTCCCCAAGGTTACGCAAACGCAGGCTTCTTTATGATTGTGATCAATAATTATGCTGCAATTTATCTAATACCGTAAAAGCTTAGTTTTATTGGAAATAATTCGAGTGTTTTATCATTTATGTATACCAACAATATATGTTTTTATTTCCGTCTGGTTTTGTATCTGTTGAGACCAAATAAGTTCTTCCTCGTGTTTCACATCATAACAAAATTCATATTAGCATCCTAAAAAAGTAGAACACAAATTATTTACCACCAAAAAAAAGAAAGTAGGAACACAAATATACTCTATTCCTTCATTAGATTCAGAATTACTTTAGTTAATGATTTTGGCAAGTCCTTTTCTTCTTGAATAACTTTAAATTCAAAATACTTTGTTCTATATATATTCGCGGATTCCTCGACTGAAACACACATCATTAAGAGTATATATTCTTTCAAAATATCTAAATGTAAAGGGAATAAGAATACATAGTTGGCAGGCTGGATTAGCATGAGACGATATAAGAAAATATATACTACGTAAATATGTAAATTAGGACATGTTAGTTAAGGTCAGACCATCTTGATTCTTGATTGTTTAATCGTTAAATTAAGAAATGAAATATCAATGGTCCTTTCCAATATGAGTTCTTGTATTGAATGCAAAAGTTAATTTAAATAGATACTAGCAGTACCTTTTTTGTTTTTCTAATATTAACTTTTTAACACAATAAACGATCCATTACAAAACTTATTTGTTTATGTTGTAAGATGTGTTTCATTGCAAGTTGTAACACTTCTTTAATTTTTCCTAAGAGCACTTACAGCGGGGGTCTAGTAAGACCTAGGTCTAAGCACTGGGAAGCGTGATTTTAATGATTGGTGGTGTTGAGTTAGACATAGGTTGATTTCTCCACATCAATGGGGTTGAGTAAGACCTAGGTCTAAGCACTGGGAAACGTGATTTTAATGATTGAATAAATTTTATTTTGTTGTTTTTTTTTTATTTGTAATAAATATTATAAAAACTAACTTAATTAAATTCAGAAATTAATAACTGACAATTTTATTGAATTAAAAAAAAAAGACAATAACTAAAAAAAATACAATAATTAGGAAATAAATAAAAACACAATAACTATTCGCGGAGTGGACCAAAACGTGCCCAAATCTCTTCAATCATATCCTCCATAAGGCGGTCGTGGGCACGTGCATCCTGAATTTGAGCTTGTCTCTCAATAACTTGGCGGAGTGGCACTGGCGCCCCTTGATGGACTGGTGCCCTGTTCACGTTTGCATCGCCCCTTGCGCTCGATTCAGCATGGAATTCAGTTGCCCTCGATCCTTCATCTTCAATTATCATGTTATGCAGAATGATGCAGGCATACATGACATCACATAAATGCTCCCGAAAGAACATGCGAGCAGGGCCCTTTATGATTGCCCAACGAGCTTGTAGGACGCCGAAAGCCCTTTCAACGTCTTTACGCGCAGCTTCTTGCATCCGAGCGAATCGCTGTCTCTTCGGATCTGTTGGCGCATTGAGCGTCTTCACGAAAGAGGCCCACTTCGGATAGATGCCGTCGGCGAGATAATATCCCATACGGTGCGGGCGGCCGTTTGCAGTGAAAGCGATTGACGGCACTCTACCATTGATGACGTCGGCGAAGACAGAGGACTGATTGAGCACGTTGATGTCGTTCAGAGAACCGGCGACACCAAAAAAAGCATGCCAAATCCACAAATCTTGGGAGGCGACAGCTTCAAGGACGAGGGTTGGAGATTTATTTCGTCCAGTGTACATTCCTCTCCAAGCAGTTGGACAATTCTTCCATTGCCAGTGCATACAGTCGATGCTTCCAAGCATTCCGGAAAAGCCGTGCGTCCTCTCGTGCAATCCAGTGATCCGGGCGATGTCAGCCTCATTTGGTCTCCTCAAATATACGTCGCCGAAAGCAGATCTGATGGCCCGACAGAAATTCTTGAGGATGACATTGCCCGTGGAATTGCCACAGTGCAGATATTCGTCGTACTGATCGGCTGCTCCACCATTGGCTAGTTGCCTCAGAGCAACGGTGCACTTGACCCAGGGGTGGAACCCCAATCTTCTAGTGGCATCCGGGTGTTGCTGAAAATAATGCTCCCGATCCTCAAGAGTTTGAGCAATTCTCAAGAATAGGCGCTTGCTCATTCGAAACCGCCGGCGGAAGACAACATCACCCCATATAGGGTGGTCGACAAAATAATCCCGTCGGAGGCGTTGTTCGGCCTCCTCACGATTCCGGTGGAGGTACGTCCTCGTATCCTGGTCGTCGTCGTCTGACGAATCAGACTCGGCCACTATTTGGTAAAGCTCCCTGGCTCGCTGCAAACGTTGGCGGCGTCGCGCCTCCGCCTCTTCAGGATTGTAGCTCGCACCCGGCCAACTCATTTTTTTTTTTTTTTTTAACCAACAAGTGAATTGTATGATGTGAAAGAGTAATTTTGTTTGTAGGGAAGATTGGATGAAGAAAGAAATTTTTTGGTGTGTAGAATGAATGAGTTGAAGGGATATATATAGTGAAAAAATGGGATGTAGCCGTTGGAGTGTATTTAATTTTGTTAATATTATTTTTTTTTTCAGAAAATTAAAAAAAAATGGACCAATAGGGACACGCCACGTGTCCCCATTTTTTGACGTGGCGGAGTCGAGGGAGGGATCGAACGATCGACCTCGCACTCGACACCACCATCGACACAGGGGGTGTCGATCCCCCCACAGCAGCTTCGACACAGGGTGTGTCGATGTGGGGGGTGTGTCGAGCGGCATTGACACCGGATCGACACCCCCTGATCGAACACCGCTGTAAGTGCTCTAATTGAACTATAGAGATGCAATGCATATTTTATTTATTATTTTCTTTCAAATATAATGCTAACATATCTTAAATAATATGAACTCTTTTTCTCTCCTTCTTCCTTGGTACCAATTGAACCCCAAACCTTTTTGAAAGTACACTTTTTGCTAAGCCTTCCCAACTAGGCTAGGGACGACCCACGGACCCATAATATGAACTCTTAATATAAAAATAATGATCTATATTCACATGATATATCTGAATACATTGTATATTAAAATGTGCATAATTATATATAGTGATAGAATGGAGTATATATCACAATTATTCCCTTTGTCCACCACTTCTTTTTTTTTTTTGGCGAACATCTATAGAGAGTGTATGACTTTCCTTTTTATGACAACAATTCATTACTGAGGATCACTTTCTTCATTCAAAAACACATTTATGTGCCATTTTAATTATTAAAATTTGTATTAAATTTAATATGATATATTTATCGTGGAATGAAGGAGAGTATATACTATCTGAATGTGAAAATAGGCAAAAAGCTTGAGCTCGTAGAACAACTATAATTAATAATCGAAGACAATAACTCAGCCCAATAATTAAGACAATAATTCAAAACCAAGTGCCAATTAAATGTGTGTGCAAGTCTTTGATAGAAGATGCGTATATATGTAAGTTTTTCATTAGGACATGTGTTCCATTCAAAATGGTCCAAAATAAAATCCAAGCAAGCCATCCCAATCCCAAGGTAGAATTTATATGTCATATTCAGCCAAAACGTGGAAAGTTATGAAAAGCAAATTAACAATCATTAATATGATAATTATTACCAAGTTTTGAGCGAGCCACGTGTTGCCTAGCGGCGATGAGCATGCACTGCCAGTCCACCCGGTGCAATTTTTTCTAAACAATTGAACTATGTATTGTACAGGAAGACTAATATTTATGTATGCATTATACACGAAAATTAACTTTTATGTATGTATCATATACGAAAATTTCGAAAAATTTAAATTTGTATCATACATGAAGATAAGTTTTTATGTATGATACATACATTAAGATAAATTTTCATATATAAATCATATATGAAGACTGACTTTTATTTATGCATCATACACGACTTTCATTTATGCATCATACACGAAAATTTTTGCCTTCAAAGAATTCAATTTGTATCATACACGAAGATAAATTTTCATGTATGATACATACACGAAAACTGACTTTCATGTATGAATCATACCCGAAGACTGACTTTCATGTATGCATGTTGGGAAATTTATTAGTATAAGTTTTGATGAATTCCAAAACCGGCTGACCCCAACCGAGTAGATGTTGCCAGTACCTAATGTTAGAATTTAGGCTCGCTGTTTGAGCAAAGTTAAGATTTTATCTTTACAGGTCTCCAGCTGAAGATGGCAACAAGGCGTCACTCAGACAGAACATCAGTTGTGAAGAAAGACAACTGAGAGTTCATTTGTTCAGATGTAAACAAGGGGAAGTCTTCAGAACATCAGTTGAAGGAAACCAACTGAGCGTTCATCAGATGAGAAACAGTTGAAAGGAAGAGAACATCAGATGAAAAAGAAATCATCTGAGGGTTCAAACCCAACTGAGTAAAGAAGTGGAAGACAACTAAGGGTTCAGTTTCAGAACCTCAGTTATAGAATCTGAACAAGGAGTTCAACTGTTTTGAAGTTCAAAGTCAGCTGAGAACTTGACAGATCGGAACATTAGCTGAAGATCACTCAGATGAAGGTCAAGACTTCAAACCGACAAACCGAAGTTGACTGTCAAAGATTTGAATTTCAAAAGGAAGTCACATGAGGGGTTGACCGTTCAGTCATTACCCCATCTGGCCCAACACAAGGCTGTCTCAGATGGAAAGCAGAAGAGCACAGATGCCATATCGGGAAAGTCTGCAGAGATGAGAGACAAGCCATCGCTTTCAACCGATCAGAGATCAACTGCTCCTCCAACGGCTAGTTGATTCTCTCCGCCTATAAATAGAGGCATCCTCTCATTCGAGAAGTATAGACATGCAGATAGACACATAGACGACGAAAAATTCAAGAGCTTTCTCGAGAGAAATCAAAGCAAATCTGCAACATCATCATCTAAGAGCATCAGTAGCTGAGAGTTCCAATTTGAGAGAACATTAGTAGCTGAGGGTTCCTAGAATTCGAAACTGTTTTTGACCTTAGGTTGAGTGTTTATTCGTTCAAGCCTTAGATCCAGCTCTCATTCTTGATCGAGTTGTAGTTGGAAATCCTACCCTTTCTCACACCCTAAAAAGTGTGCTAGGACCTTACTCTTCCTGTAATTGAGTAGTCAGGTCGTCAAGTACCCGCAAACTTGACTTAGGCTGTTTAGTGCCCGGAAACTAAACTGTAACGGTTGCTCAGCCCGCGTAAGCTGAGTGGTTCTGTCCAGAAGAACTTGGACTGAGGTGTGTGGACTCACATCTCCCCATGGACGTAGGAGTTCTCTCCGAACCACGTAAATCTTGTGTGTCGTGTTTTCTTTTGTGTTCAGTCTTTATTATCATATCTTAACTGACAAACTAACCGCATACAATCTGCATACTTTCACAACAGTTTTGGTTTTGACCAACCGTGCATAAAAGCGTGAGTTTGATTTTACGAGTTTATTTTTTTCACCACATTCCGCACAGCACCAATCTTCCAGCTGAGGTTGCTTACTCAGCTGTGAGATCCCAACTGAGTCCTCTCACTCAGTTGAAGTTGATTTCAAGTGTTAAGTTTTTCGAAAGTTGAAAAATCCTAACTGGTGTATTCCCCCCCCCCCCCTCCATACACCAGTAACTCGTATCGGGACCATCAAGTGGTATCAGAGCAGTGGTTCAAAGGACTGCTGACTCTGTTTCACGAGGTGTGAATTCGAGAATTTTCTTCAGTGGTCAACTGAACAGATCTTTTCACGCTAGTGCATTCTTGATCGCATTTTTGTTGTCCTGTTTTTGTTTGTGCAGATGGACGTCAAGGACAAGATCATAGTCATGTTCTCTGTTGTCAACTATACATCATGGAGAACTCGAATGAAGAAGATCCTTTTGTCCAAGCATCATAGGATGCAACAAGTTCTCACATCTGGACCAATCGTCATACGAGACAGAATACTTCGCACTCCCACAAATCCCAACGATGGAGATGAAGTGGTGGAGCATGTGGAGAAACAGCCAGAGGACTACACTCCGGAGGAGGCCAAGGTGAGCCAGCTGGATATCTGGGCTCAGAGCACAATAATGTCCACGGTTGGACAAGATTATCTGCCCTGGATAGAGGAGTGTGAGACCGCAAAAGAGATGTGGGACATCCTGGCCTCGCTAAGTGAAGGAAGCGACGAGACAAAGGAAAACAAGTTCTCGCATGCATGTCAAGATTTTGACAATTTCAGTCTGCGACCTGATGAGACTATAGATCAGCTAGAGCTCCGGTTTATGGACATCATCAGAAGAATCCAATCCATCCGGAAAGGAAAATACACTCTAAGAGAAATAAACCTCAAAGTGTTGCAAGCTCTACCGGCTGAGTGGGATACTTTCACAAATATCCACGAGAGCCGAGCTGACCTAGGTGAAATGGGAACTGAAAGATTGTTCTCAATCTTGAAAGGAAATGAGTATAAGGTCAACAGAAGGAGGTCGCAGCCCTCAAGTCAGACAAATAGAATTGAGGACGTCGGCTCAGCATTAAAGTCAGTTGCCCTCCGGGCTGACTACTCAAAGTCAAGATCGTCAAGGCCAACCAGGTCGGCTGACACGACTGCAAAGGAGCCGAGCAGAGAAGAACTGCAACAGAACATTGCAGCGTTGTCAAAGAAGTTAGCCGATATGGATACTCGGTTCGGCAAATATAAACGTTTCTATAAATCAAACCGAACTCGAGACAGTTCGAAGCCAGTCACCAATGGTTGCTTCGAATGCGGCAAGGAAGGACTCTTCAAAGCCGATTGCCCAGACCTCTCAAAGAAGGAAAGAGAAGCACTGAGGGCGAAGCAAACTGCAAAGAATAAGGCCATGGTAGCTGAAGAGGCAGCTGACGATATGGACATCTTCACAGACACTGAAGATGAGGATGACCTGACCTCTACCAACAAAGTCATCAGTCCGGATCAATGCCTCATAGCACTTGGAACCGACCAAGATGATATTGAGGTACAATCTAATCCTGCTCGCTTAAATTCTTCCAATACTTCTAACATGCAGGAATCTATGAACGATGAGTTGGAACCCTCCTGGAATGATTTTCAAGAACTCAGTGAGGAACTGCATCAGCAGTCGGTTGAGTTTAAGAGTCTTCAAGCCCAGTTCGCCAAGCTTGAAGATTCCTTAACCGAAAAGGACGATCTGATCAAGAGACAAGCTGAAGAAATTGACCAGCTGAAAAGTCAACTGAGTACAGCCAACCAAACTGAGGCTTCAACCGATGAACAGTTGAAGGAACAGATCAAGGCACAGAACGAACAGTTGAACAAGCAAGAGGCTCAGATCGACCAGCTGATGAAGACATCAGATGCCCAGACCGAGCATATAGCTGTTCTTCTCAAGGATCTTCAAACTGAGAAGGACAACCTGACAAAGCTATATCAGTCATCCGAGATCATCGAGAATCTCATCAAATACAGACGGCAAACGGATGATGTGTCTGGACTCGGATACGACGTGGCAAAGGACACTGGAATTCCACCAGCTACCTTCACCAGGGCTGAGGAAGTCATGGTTGCCAAACCTAACACAGTTGAGTATGCAACTGAACAAACACCCTCACAACCGATAAAGGTAACTACGGCTGAGAAAGGCAAAGGAGCTGCAGATGGAGCACCAACGAAACAGTCCCTGGAGTCTACAACCGAGGGGGAATGTTCCAAGACTCAACGGAGGAACCGGAGACGTCGAAGTCGCAATCAAGCTCAAAATCGACAACATATCCAAGCTCAGAACCGACGTGATAACCGACCAACAAACCAACCACAGCAGAGATGGAACCAACAGAACCGACCAAGCTTCAACCGACATAATCAACAACGGTTCCATCACCACAACAATCAGAGGTTCCAACAGAGTCAACCTATGTGGAAAAGTTACGACAGCTATGGTTACTCATGCCACAACATGAATCAACATCCGGGCATGAACAACTATCGTCAACAGCCAATGCAATGGAATCAGAATCAACCAAGAAGATTCCACAATGGCGTCCGACCTCACAGACAAACTCAACAGGATAAGAATCGCCATCAAAACAGGGGGAAAGCCTCACCTCCTAAAGCCCAACATGGGAGAAATCCAACTCCTCCCAAGAAACAGAGCATCATTTCAAACAACAAGCCTAAGGATAACCGGGGTGTTGTTATAATTGATGAAAATGGGCAGATTATTTGGAATGACAAGGCAATTCGAGTGTACAGAGAAAAGCGACGCACGGTTCCAGCGGGAACTGGTTCTAACCCTCCAGGACCCAACTGAAATTGGGGACCTAAGCGAGTTTCTCCTTGCAGGTACAGGAGAAACAACTGAGGAAGAAGAAGGCGTCTACAACAATGTGGGTGATGGATAGTGGATGCTCGAAACACATGACAAATCTGAAGGATTTGCTTGGAAGTTTCGTGCAGAAAGAAGGTCCATCAGTTACTTTTGGTGATAACTCAAAAGGTTATAACAGAGGTTACGGTACCCTTGAAACCAATCATGTTTCAATTTCTAATGTCTCTTTTGTTGATGGATTGAAGCATAACCTGCTCTCCATCAGCCAATTCTGTGATAATGGGTTCTCTGTCAAGTTTGATGCACAGGGTTGCAGAGTTAAAGATGTCGGATCAAAGCAGGTGATATTGTTGGGAAATCGATCTCCAACAGGGAATGTATACTACGCTGACTGGAACAGCAGCCTCCTTGACATTTGCCTGTTGTCAAAGAGCAGTTCGGATGTGAGGTGGCTGTGGCACAAAAGGCTCAACCATCTGAACTTCAAGACGATGAACCGACTTGCCAGACAAGAACATGTAAGAGGCATACCTAACCGAGTGTTTTCAACAACACACATCTGCAGTGCATGCCAGCTGGGAAAGCTCGCTAGAACCTCCTTCCGGTTGAAGTTAACTCCTTCAACTGACCGAGTGTTACAGCTGATCCACATGGATCTCTTCGGGCCAGTTACACCAAAAAGCATTAATGGAAACGAATATACATTGGTTGTAACTGATGACTACTCAAGATATACGTGGACCATCTTCATGCGCCACAAAAGTGAGACCCGAGATGAGCTACCCAAGCTGATGGATCGGATATCGAACCAACAAGAGATGAAGATCATATCTATCAGATCAGATCGTGGAACGGAGTTTCTAAATGAAACCATCACTGAGTATTGCGAAAAGAATGGCATAACCCATCAGACATCAGCCGCGCGTACTCCACAACAGAATGGCGTAGCTGAGCGAAGAAATAGAACTCTGAAGGATGCAGCCACATCCATATTAGCGAGCTCAGCACTGCCTAAGAGATTTTGGGCTGAAGCGATCAACACAGCATGCTACACACAAAATCGATCTCTTCTCACCAAGCGGTTGGGAAAGACGCCCTACGAGCTGTGGAGACGCAGAAAGCCAGATATTTCTTATTTTCGTGTTTTTGGATCTAAGTGTTATATTCACAACAATGGGAAGACTCAGTTGAAAACTTTTGATGCCAAAGCTTCGAAGGGCATATTTCTTGGATATGCAGCTCGGATCAAGGCATATAGTGTTTTCAACAACAGCTCTCGTGTTGTGGAAATAACACCTCATGTTAGTTTTGATGAATCTACCTTCGAGTGCAGGGAACAGGTAAAGGAACAACACGCGGATCCAGCTGTTCTACCAGTTCTCACCAGATCGCAAGCTCTTCGGGAAAAGAACCGAGCTGAACCACTGGTATGGGCAACTGAGGATGAGGACCCATACTCCTCTGAAGATGAATGCGAAGACCTCAGCTCGTCCCTAGGGGGAACTTCAGCTGATGTCCCTCCAACTCCATCAGCATCCGATGCTCAACCGAACTCAGTTCAATCTATTGTAAATGTTGACGATCCAGACTCAACAGCTGATCAATCACCAGCTCTGAAGACTCCAACTCAGATGTCTGAACAACCACTGTTGGAAGAAGAAGGAAGACGCAACCGAAGATGGTATGAAGTTCATTCCACCAACGACATCATCGGAGATCCAACCGAGGGTGTGCGCACACGGAGTAGTGTTGCAAATCCAGAATCAACCGAGGAAGAATCCAACACTTATGCCCAATATGCTGAGGAATTGGCAGTTCTAGAGGAGTTCAAGCAAGCTGGAGATGTTGCCATGATTTCTTGCTATGTAGCTGATGTTCCAGAACCGAAGAATGTTGGGGAAGCTCTCAACTGTGTCCACTGGACAACAGCTATGCAAGAAGAATTGAATGAGTTTCTACGCAACTGTGTATGGGAGTTGGTAGAAAGACCAAATGGTGTCAAGGTGATTGGATTGAAATGGATTTTCAAAAACAAGAGAGATGCCATTGGATTCATTATGAGGAATAAAGCAAGGTTGGTAGCTCAAGGATACTGCCAACAAGAAGGAATTGACTTTGAAGATTCCTTTGCACCAGTTGCAAGGCTGGAAGCCATCCGGATCTTTCTAGCTTATGCCGCACATCACAAGTTCAAAGTATATCAGATGGATGTGAAATGTGCATTCCTCAATGGAGATATCAAAGAAGATGTATATGTTGAACAGCCTCCTGGTTTTGAGACTGGAGATGGAAGAGTGTACAAGCTGAAGAAAGCCATCTATGGTCTAAAGCAAGCACCAAGGGCATGGTATGACACTCTTTGTGGATTTCTTCTGGACTCGGGGTTCAAACGAGGTTCAGTTGATAAAACTCTGTTCACTATCAAAGTTGGAGAAGATATACTTGTCGTGCAAATTTATGTCGATGACATCATTTTCGGGTCCAAGTCGGAGGAGCTGTGCAAGAAATTCTCCGATATTATGAAGGAAAAGTTCGAGATGTCAATGATGGGCGAGATGAATTATTTCCTTGGATTACAAGTGAAGCAGTCACCTGAAGGGATTTTCATCAACCAGTCCAAGTATACAAAGGAGCTCATCACCAAGTTCGGATTGCAGACAAGTAAGACAACAAGGATCCCTATGAATACGAACTGGAAGATCGAATCCGGAGCTGAGGGAAAGCTCGTTGATGCCAGCCAGTATAGAGGGATCATCGGTTCGTTGCTCTACCTAACTGCCAGCCGACCCGATATATCATACGCAGTTGGAGTGTGTGCTCGATTTCAAGTCCAACCAAGAGAAGCACACATGTTGGCAGCAAATAACATCATTAAGTATCTGAAGGGAACTGTCAATGTTGGATTGTGGTACCCAACTGATGACAATATCCAGCTGACTGGATACTCAGATGCCGACCTAGCAGGAGATCGGTTGGACAGAAAGTCTACTTCTGGACACTGTCAGTTCATGGGAAGCAAGCTGGTTTCATGGTTCTCCAAGAAACAAGCGTGTGTTGCTACTTCGACAACCGAGTTAGAGTACATGGCTGCCGGAAGCTGTTGCATGCAAGTATTGTGGCTGAAGCAGCAGCTGAGAGATTATGAAGTCTCAACTGGACAGGTTCCCATACATTGTGATAGCTCGAGTGCCATAGCTATCTCTCTAAACCCTGTTCATCACTCTCGGACTAAGCATATCGATATTCGTCATCACTTCATCCGAGATCATATTGAGAAGAAGGATGTGTCCATGGAGAAGATCCCAACTGAGATTCAGAGAGCTGACATCCTCACCAAACCTCTTCCTAAAGCCCGGTTCAAGATGATGTGTGATCTTCTAGGACTTTTGGATCCGAGCTAAAAACTCATCCGAGCTGAAGAGTCATCCGAGGTGATAAGGATTCATCCGAGCTGAAGAATCGGATATCGACTTAAGGGTGAAGCTCAGATGAAGGGGGAAGCTCAGCTGAAAGGGGAATATCAGATACTGATTGCCAACTGAAGACGTCAAACGTCAGCTGAACAGACGAACTCGAGTCAGTTGATGGTATGTGGCAACTGAGGAACTCGACTAATGAACACAGCTGATTCAGACATCAGCTGGCAGGTATCATTTATGACTGAAGGTGTTATATTCTTAAATGAGAATGTTTGAAATAAATTCAAACATTCCTGTGCTAGTCAGTTATATTAAAATAGCCATCATGTCGCATTAAATGTAAAGTACGGCTGAGCATCCACAACCTACTTTATAGTGTGACTGGGCTGACATGAAACTGTACACCTTCTCACGCGCTGGTTGGAACTCGGATCAAAACGTCGAGTCAAAGATAGTCAACAGTCGCGTAATCTCAGCCGTTGATGGATTCGCGCCATTTAACCCCAGCCGTTGATCTCATCCAAGTCAAAGACCTATATAAGGCGAAAAATCAGGAAGATATCTCCTACTTTCCTCATTCGTGCTTATCAATCATACTATTCATCGTCTTCCAGTCTTTCTGCCTAACCCTTTTCTGCAAATAGATTTCTTCCTCCCCTATATATTTTACCTTTGCAGTGATTTAATGGCACCCAAAAGCAAAAGAATGGCATCATCCGGACCTTCCCTCGTGCCTACAACGTATGAAGAGTCGTTCGATATGTTAGTATCGAAGATTCACTTCGAGCAGATCCTCTCCGACGAGGATCTAGAGTCGCCGGTCCTAGCCCCTCTCGCCAACACTCTCCGTGAGAACGGACTTCTGGAATGGGCCAAGCTCTGTCCCTCTCACTTGCTCAGGCGTCAAGTCGGAGAATTCTACGTCAATCTTCTTCACCCCCTTGACGGTTCAGAGGGAGTTTCTACGACGGTGTCTTGCCGACAAAGGGATGTTCCGGCAAGAACAATACGTCGTGTCTCCTTCTCCATTGACGTGTCCGATGTCCTCCGATACATCATACCAATCAACCACACCGCCACCGAGTTCCTGGAGAATATTACCGACGAACAGGCGGATGAATTTCTACAGGATGCTCTGATCGAGCCAAAGCAGTTGAGGAGCAACATGCAAAGGACTAAGCTGAAGCCTGAACACCGACTGCTGTTCGACGCCGTGTCGAAGGTCGTGTTCGGATACAGTGGCGCGTTCGGTGACATCAGCCGACCCAAGTTGAAACAGTTGTTGGCCCTGGAGCACCAACACCAAATCAACTGGTTCCAATATTTTCTGAACCAGTTGATGATGGAGAAGTCGAAGATCTCTGAGACTACGACTGAGTCTGGAGAGAAGCTGCTGAGTGTGAAGGGCACGCTCAACTTCGGATGCAAAATCTACGCCCTCATCCTCCTCTCAACAAAGGACCGCAACATGGTCTGGGCTGACTGCGAGGAGACGCCGCTGAAGAAGCTGTTGCTGTTCCCGACGGCCAAGAAAGCACAGGAGGTGCTGAGGAGTGTCTACACTCTCAAGGACAAGAGGGAGTCGGGAAGGCCAGCTGAGTCAACAGCTGAGGGAGAACAAGCTGCTGCTCGCCCCACAAAATCCAAAGCCTCACGTCGCCGAGCTGACGTTGAGATGGAGTCGACTGATGAATCTGCCCAAAAAAAGTTAAGGGTAAGGTTCAAGAAGACAATCAAGAAGGCAGCTGAGGTGCCAGCTGATGAGCCAACTGATGTTCCAGCTGACGATTCAGCTGATGAGCCAGTTGAGGTTCCAGCTGAGGAGCCAGCTGAGGAACAAGCTCCAGACGAGGAGAGAGCGCAGGTCGAGTCCACACCTGCTGAGGAGCGTTCTGAATCCAGCCGCTCAGCTGAGGCCGCATCATTCGAGATCGCACCTCGAGGCCCCGGAGCTGATGAGGCTGAGGGCATGGAGACGTCGGGTGCATCCTCCTCATCTGAGGACCTCGAAGATGCTACCACCTCCCTTACAGCTGGAGCAAATGCTGTACCGCCCCCAGAGCCTCTTGCTCTCTCTACCCAAACCGAGCCAGAAATTCCGAGCTCTCAGCTCGATGCCAACATCGTGACCTCTCCTTCGGCCGATGTTGAGGAAACCATTCCACCCTCTTTCCCAACTGAATCCCAAATTCCGAGCTCTCAGCTCGATGCCGATGTTGTGACCGACTCTTTGGCCAACATCGATGAACCTCTTGAACCCGAACCATACAATCTCACCCCCTCCCCGATCAACGAAGCGGAGGACCTGCAGGCTGTTGCTGACGAGCACGAAGGCAAGGTGGTCTACTGCTTTCAAAAGCTGTTGGGTCTATTCCCTGCGGCTCGCGACATGCCCATCTTCGCCACACTGGGAACCGAGCTACTGTACCAGTTCCACCTGATCTTTAGCCAGTGGTATGTCAAGGAAGACACGATCAGGGTACTGAGCTGGGACAGGCTGAAATCTGACGAGTCCCGCATCCGAGCCTACTTCAACTATTCTAACTTGGAGGTGGCGTACAACAACCGGATCGCGTTGCTCACTAGACGGTTGGACCAGAGTCTGGCTGAAGGGAAGGACACAAGGGAGGCAGCTGAAAAGGAGTGTGTCGACTTCCTTGACAGCATGTTGGTGAAATCAGCCGACTTCCTTGAAGATGTCGATGCAGCAGCCGCCGCCGCAAAAGAAGAGGAGGAGAACCTGAAGCTGTACCTGGCAAACCGTCAAGCCATGGTCACAGCTGAGCCTCTAGCTCAGTCTGCTCAAGCCTCTCCAGCTGCTCAGCTCGCTCCTTCAACAGAACAAATCTGTGAGCTAATGGCTGAGAGGGTAAACCAGTTGAGGACCGAGCTGCTCGCCAACCTCCAGCACCAACACGATGACCAGCTGAGGGAGTTGGCAGCTGAAGAAGTGAAGTATCAACAATTGATGGAGGAGAATGCCGAGCTGAAGATGAAGATGAATGATCTCTCCTCCTCCACCAGTCAGGACGTGTCGGAACTGAAATCCACTCTGTTGGGCTTGAAGTCGGAAGTGAATGTCTTTAAGTCCTTGGCTGACTCAAATCTGGCCAAGTCCCAACAGACGCAGGATGCTGAATGGGAGTCCCGGTTCGAGTCGCGTTGGGCTGAGTTCGTTGCATTTCAGACAGAGGTCAACGACAACCTTTCTGTCTTGAAGAAGGCAGAACAAGAGCGCCAGGACTCGGAACTGGCGAAGAAGATCGAACTGGAGTGTGCGGTCGATGAACTCTTCAACCGTGTTCAATCCACCGAGGCCAAACTCAACTCTCTGGACGGTTCAGTAGCAAGCCTTGTTGCTGATGCCAAAAAGGGAGAAGAGAAGGAGAAGGAGGGTGAAGCACAGGAAGAAGAAGAGACCCAAGAAGAAGGAGTGCCAGCTGCTCAACCATCCAAATCTGCTGAGGAGAAGGAAGTCTGCTGCTGTCAAGACAACCGAAGTCGGTGGAGCCGAAATGTCTAAGGACTTGGAGCAGGCAAAGAAGATTGGAGTTTCCTACAGCTCCATAGTCGAGATCGCAGCCGAGCTGGATTCTGAACTCGACGGGATAACAACCGAAGAGTGCATTGCAGCGGCCAAGGCTATGGATGTAGGGGAGAAGGACTACATGAACCCGAGCTGGATCAGAAAGTTTGCCGCCAGCCAGGCGAGGAGGGTGAACCAGTTCGAGGTTGAGCGGAAGAAGGTTTCTCAGAACCTGGACCGCAACGTTGCCTCCCACAGCCGACGCCGCATCAACAGAATCCAATCAAAGGCGGAAGCTCGGTTGAAGCAACAAAGGTTGCCTCTAAAGTCCAAGGTTGAGAGTCGGTTCAGGCATACTGACAAGTGGATGCCGACCGAGTGGAATGAGGATTGGGGATGTTCAAGCAGGAGTTCGTGAATGACTTCTATTACAGGAAGGTTTACGCAACTGACGACCCAAGGAGAGCGTTCAAAGAGGCGCTGACTGAGTTGCACTCGGGTGACCCGGGCATGTTCAGTCAATTCAGGAGGGCCATGATTGACGCCAACCTGGACTTGAACACTGTTCCAGTTCCCAAGAGGGTTACTTATCGGCCACCTCTTCTCTCGGATTCCAGCAACCCGAACCGTCAGAAGATTGCATCTGAGGCGAGGCAGGTCTGCAAGGAGCATGGAGTGGACATCTCTAAGGAGTCACCTGCTAAGAGGGAAATTTTTGTAAGGATTTTTGGCAAGTATGGGCTACAATACTAACTCAGTTAGTTTTCTAGCAACTGTTGTAATTTTTTGATTTTTGAGTCTATCTTTTGTAACAATCAGTTGTAATGAAAACTATTCAGTTATAAGATTCACCTTGATGAACAATCCCTCATTGTCCAAGCTCTGAATCACAAAGTCTTTTAAATACTATGTTATAACTATGCTAACCCTTTGATGTTTCATCTTATAGACTGTCTAGAATTTCAGCTGAGATTTTAGATAAGTTAGTGAGGTTTAGATCAGTAGTGGTTTCAAGTTGTAAGTGGTTTTGGCATCATCAAAAAGGGGGAAATTGTTGGGAAATTTATTAGTATAAGTTTTGATGAATTCCAAAACCGGCTGACCCCAACCGAGTAGATATTGCCAGTACCTAATGTTAGAATTTAGGCTCGCTGTTTGAGCAAAGTTAAGATTTTATCTTTACAGGTCTCCAGCTGAAGATGGCAACAAGGCGTCACTCAGACAGAACATCAGTTGTGAAGAAAGACAACTGAGAGTTCATTTGTTCAGATGTAAACAAGGGGAAGTCTTCAGAACATCAGTTGAAGGAAACCAACTGAGCGTTCATCAGATGAGAAACAGTTGAAAGGAAGAGAACATCAGATGAAAAAGAAATCATCTGAGGGTTCAAACCCAACTGAGTAAAGAAGTGGAAGACAACTGAGGGTTCAGTTTCAGAACCTCAGTTATAGAATCTGAACAAGGAGTTCAACTGTTTTGAAGTTCAAAGTCAGCTGAGAACTCGACAGATCGGAACATCAGCTGAAGATCACTCAGATGAAGGTCAAGACTTTCAACCGACAAACCGAAGTTGACTGTCAAATATTTGAATTTCAAAAGAAAGTCACATGAGGGTTTGACCGTTCAGTCATTACCCCATCTGGCCCAACACAAGGCTGTCTCAGATGGAAAGCAGAAGAGCACAGATGCCATATCGGAAAAGTCTGCAGAGATGAGAGACAAGCCATCGCTTTCAACCGATCAGAGATCAACTGCTCCTCCAACGGCTAGTTGATTCTCTCCGCCTATAAATAGAGGCATCCTCTCATTCGAGAAGTATAGACATGCAGATAGACACATAGACGACGAAAAATTCAAGAGCTTTCTCGAGAGAAATCAAAGCAAATCTGCAACATCATCATCTAAGAGCATCAGTAGCTGAGAGTTCCAATTTGAGAGAACATTAGTAGCTGAGGGTTCCTAGAATTCGAAACTGTTTTTGACCTTAGGTTGAGTGTTTATTCGTTCAAGCCTTAGATCCAGCTCTCATTCTTGATCGAGCTATAGTTGGAAATCCTACTCTTTCTCACACCCTAAAAAGTGTGCTAGGACCTTACTCTTCCTGTAATTGAGTAGTCAGGTCGTCAAGTACCCGCAAACTTGACTTAGACTGTTTAGTGCCCGGAAACTAAACTGTAACGGTTGCTCAGCCCGCGTAAGCTGAGTGGTTCTGTCCAGAAGAACTTGGACTGAGGTGTGTGGACTCACATCTCCCCGTGGACGTAGGAGTTCTCTCCGAACCACGTAAATCTTGTGTGTCGTGTTTTCTTTTGTGTTCAGTCTTTATTATCATATCTTAACTGACAAACTAACCGCATACAATCTGCATACTTTCACAACAGTTTTGGTTTTGACCAACTGTGCATAAAAGCGTGAGTTTGATTTTACGAGTTTATTTTCCACCACATTCCGCACAGCACCAATCTTCCAGCTGAGGTTGCTTACTCAGCTGTGAGATCCCAACTGAGTCCTCTCACTCAGTTGAAGTTGATTTCAAGTGTTAAGTTTTTTGAAAGTTGAAAAATCCTAACTGGTGTATTCCCTTCCCCCCCATACACCAGTAACTCGTATCGGGACCATCAATGCATCATGCACGAAAATTTTTGCCTTCAAAAAATTCAAATTTGTATCATACATGAAGATAAGTTTTCATATATGATACATACACGAAGATAAGTTTTCATGTATGATGTATACATGAAGTTAGGCTTCGTGTATGATTCAAATTTTCGTCGGCTTCGCGGAAATTTTTTTCGCTGGAAGATAAGTTTTTATGTATGATGTATACATGAAGATAAGTTTTTATTTCATTATTGAATAATTTTATTTCTTTATATGTGACATGTTTCATAAAATATAACAATATCTTTAAAATTGTAAAACATATCACTTTTTTTTTTGTAAATAAATTTTTATTAATTAACCAAAGTAATTACAAGGGAAATCACAAAGCTAACAAAACCAAGAAGAAAGCAGCTTTCTTCAAGCTCCAAAACCCTATGAACTCAACATCCTTTGCAATTTAGCATTTGATTGACAACGAAGAGCAACAACGAGCTGGCATTGCTTGATGATATAAGTCGTGTCATGCGTAACTCCTTGAAAATGACGTCTATTTCTCTCCAACCAAATTTGATATACTGCAATAGAAGCCATCATGCGATATAGTTTTTGCTTTTTGTTCTTTGTTCCACACCGAGTCACCAAATAAGATATCTCCTCCTCCCAGCTGTATGGGGTTCTATGGATCCCTCTCCATGCAGTAACAACACTCCAAATACTAGCAGAGTAATTGCACTTGAATAAAAGGTGATTAAGGGATTCAACTTCCAATCCACACAAACTGCATGTTGGATCCACTTGAATCTTAATTGTGTTTAAATAATCACTTGTAGTTAGCTTATTCCATAGAACAAGCAATATGATGAAGATGCATCGAGGAGGTGCCAGATTGCAGCTAATCATTTTCTTTCAAGCCACTCTTTGAACCTGACCTTGCAATTTAGATAAAGCTTTCAAATGGAAAACTTCGAATGATGGAGCATTGTCTACCTCAAAGTAGAACCCTCAAACAAACTGCAAGCTTCCAAAATCTTCCTCATCGCCCATGAAGCTTGGGAGGGGATAGCCATGGTTGTGATGTTTTGGTTTTTAATGTAGAAACTATGGATCTACTTTATCCAAATCCTGTCTTTTTTCTTAATGACATTCCAAAATTGCTTGTAAATAGCTGTTTTGTTCCACCAGTGTAGATTAGTGATGTTTAATCCTCCAACATTCTTTGGCAAACAAATCTTGTCCCAAACCACTAAAGCCCTCTTGGAAGTCTCAGCTTTCTCTGTCCATAAAAAGATTTGGCACAGATATTGGATGGCTTAATGACTTTTTGAGGGATAAGGAAAATTTGACTCCAATAAACTTGCATCCCAAAAATTACTAAGATAATAAATTCTTATATAGTATGTGGTGCATCTTAATATTATTTAGAATAAACTAAATATTAAGAATACAAAATTATTCTGCTAATACTGATACGATCACTGAATAAATTCTAAACTGCTACTACAAGTTAAAAATTTATCGGATTTATATAAGTAATATCCAAATAAATTGCATCTCAACAGCTAAAGTTCGAATCTAATGAAGTTCGGTTCTTTGAGTGTGATCTCCTCTTTATTACAATATAATTGACACCAAAAAGTTGGAAGGTGTGTTTTACTGACCTTGTGTGGTTTACCGACCTTGTGTAATTTACAGGTTATTGCATAAGGACGTAAATTTACCCAATGCAAACTAAAAGTAGCGGCTGCAGATTCTCACGAATTAAAAAAAAATTGACACCAAAAAATAAATTATCCAAATGATTGATGAGTAGTCTTTCTAAGTATTTGTTTTGAGATTATTTTAATGGCTTTTTTATTGATAAGTATGTTATAATTACATTTGTTATATTTTTATTTTTACTAATTAACTAATATTGATATTTATGTTTTAGTATTGGGGTTTTAGCGGGTATTATCCAACGGGTATATGATGAATATGAGTTTTTAAATTATTTATTTAATCGGGTTTGGAATCGGTATGGATTGAAGAAATCTTAATTAGTTTCTGTTTGGAAATGCCTAACGAGTGGATGTCGACCCATTGCCATTCTTAATATGGCTCATAAATTTTAACTGAACACATATTATATGAGATCATAATATGATGGCGGTTGAATTCACATTTCAAAAAATGTAAAAACGATATCACATGAATATCATTAAAAATAAAATTAATGGAGAAAAGTCATAAAGTGTACCATTTTTCATAGTTTCAAAAAGAGGTGTTTAGTAATTTTTTCATCTCAAAATTGTCAAAATTGTTATTATCTTACGGTTTATCAAATATAAATACAACAAGTAATATTACTGATGGTCCCGATACGAGTTCTGGTATATGGGGGGGGGAATACACCAGATAAAACTTTTTAAAACAAACCCCTAAAAATTAACACAACCGAGTAAAGCAACTCAGTTGGAATCACAACCGAGTAAGAAACACTTAGTTGGAAGTGAAGTGCTGTGCGGAATGTGGTGGAAATAAACTCGTATAAAATTCAACTCACGCTAAAGTGCAAGGTCGGTCAATAACCAAGACAGTTGATATGGAAGAATGCAGTTTGTATGCAGGTTAGTTAGTCAGTTGAATATGCAATAAGAAACTGAAAAATAAACACAACACACAAGATTTAAGGTGGTTCAGAGAGAACTCCTACGTCCACGGGGAGTTGTGAGTCCACACAACTCAGTCCAAGTTCTTCTGGACAAACCACAAAGCTTACGCAGGCTTTGCAACTGTTGAGATAAGTTTACGAGTACTTATCAACCTTACAGATTAGTTTACGGGTACTAATCAACCTATCTACTCAGTTACGGGAAGAGTAGGGTCCTAATAACCTTTTCAGGTGAAAGAAAAGGTGGGGTTCCAACTAATAGCTCGAACAAGAAGTGAGCTATGATCTAACACTCTACGAACTCTCAACAAGTGATGTTCTCAAGGTTGGATCAAAAGACACTAAGACAGAATCTATTACTCTAGAACTCTCAACAAATGATGTTCTAAGAGATTGAATGCAGCTCAGCTCGTGTGAAGTATTTGGTTTTTGCTCTTTGATTTCTTCTCGCTCTTGTCTGTCTTATATTTTCCGTAGTCTTAGTGAAAGAATGAAGGCCTCTATATACAGGCGGAGAGATTCAACTAGCCGTTGGAAGAGCTGTTGATCTCTGTTCTTTGAAAGCGATGGCTTGTCTCTCATCTCTGCAGACTTTCCGAATTTGGCAACTGCGTGCTTCTGCTTTCCATCTGAGACAGCCTTGTGTTGGGCCAAATGAGGTAATGACAGAGAGTCAAACCTTCACGTGACTTCCTTATTTGAAATTCAAATCTTAACCTTTGACCTCCAACATTTGATAGTCGGTTGAGTCGTCTGATCTTCATCTGATTGGTCTTCAGCTGATGTTCTATCTGAATGCTTTTGTCTGAGTAGGAGCATTTGAACTCTCAGCTGACTTTGAACTTCAAACTGTTGATCTAACTGATTGAGTCCTACAACTGATGTTTCATCTCGAACACTTAGTTGTCCTTCTTGTATCTGACTCTGATCAGTTGGCTTTGAACGCTCAGTTGTCTTTCTTACAACTGATGTTCTCTTGTATCTTCTCCCTTTGAACTTAGCTGATGTTCTGAAACTTGAACGCTCAGTTGTCTTTCATCTTGTATCTTTGAATCGCTCAACTGATGTTCTATCTTGTGAACATAACTTCCCCCTTTATAAACACTCAGTTGTCTTCAATTACATCTGATGTTCTCTCTGAGTGATGCCTTGTTGCCGTCTTCAGCTGGAGACCTGTAAAGACAAAATCTCAACATTGCTCAAACAGCGAGCCTAACTACTAACATTAGGATCTGGCAACATCTACTCGGTTGGGATCAGTTGGTTTTGGAATAAATCAAAACTTTAATAAATTTCCCAACAATTTCCCCCTTTTTGATGATGCCAAAACCCTTATAAAAAATCCTACAAGGCAAACCGATCCAAATCCTACTGACCTATCAAAAATCTCAGCTGAAATTCTAGACAGTCTATAAGATTAAAACATCAAAGGGTTAGCACAGTTATAACATGATATTGAAATAACTTTGCGATTCAGAGCTTGGACAATGAGAGATTGTTCGTCAAGTTGAATCGTATAACTGAATAGTTTTTATTACAACTGATGATTACAGAGGTAAGCACAAAAAAGACAAAAGTTACATCAGTTGCTCAAAAACTAACTGAGCTAATACTTGAGCCCATACTTACTAAACATTCTAACAAAAATCTCTCTCTTTTCAGCTGACTCCTTGGATATGTCAACCCCGTGCTCTTTGCAGACTTGCCTTGCCTCAGCTGCAATCTTTGTTCTGTTGGGGGTGCGAGAGTCTGGGAGGAAAGGAGGCTTATATGTAATCTTCTGAGGGACGGGGACAGTGTTCAAATCCAGTTTTGCTTCTATCATCGCACGCCTGAACTGGCTGAACATCCCCGGGTCCCCAGTGTGCAGCTCGGTTAGCGCCTCCTTGAAAGCTCTCATCGGATCGTCGGTTGAGAAGACTTTTTTGTAATAGAAGTCGTTCACAAACTCTTGCTTGAACGACTCCCAGTCCTCGTTCCATTCGGCTAACATCCACTTATCTACATGCCTGAACTGACTTTGGACCTTCACCTTCCCTGGCAACCTCTGCTGTCTCAGCCGAGCTTCAGCCTTAACCTGATGTTTGTCAATTCGGCGACAGCTGCGGGAGGCAATGTTCCGGTCCAAGTTCTTTGTTATCTTGTTCAGCTCCTTTTCAAATTGGTTCACTCTTCTGGCCTGGCTGGCAGCAAACTTCTTGATCCAGCACGGATTCATATAATCTTTCTCAGCAACATCCATAGCCTTGGCAGCTGCAATACACTCTTCGGTTGTGATACCGTCGAGTTCCGAATCAAGCTCGGCTGCGATCTCGGCTATGGAGTTGTAAGAAACTCCAAACTGCTCCGCCTGCTCCAAGTCTTTTTCCATTTCAGCTCCGCCGACTTCTGTTGACTTGGAAGCGGACTTCTTCTTCTGAGCAGTCTTCCTCTTCAGCTGGGATTTTGCAGCAGGTGGCATCTCTTCCTCATCCTAGGTCTCTTCTTCCCCCTGCATCTCAACATCCGCCTCTTTATCTTCCCCCTTTTTGGCATCAGCAACAAGGCTTGCTACTGAACCATCCAGAGAGGTGAGCTGTTGTTCGGCTAGTTGAATGCGGTTGAAGAGTTCATCGACCGCGCATTCAATTCCCACCTTCTTCACCAATTCGGAGTCATGGCGCTCTTGTTCGATTTTCCTCAATCCAGCGAATGTTTCAGTTACCTCGGTCTGGAAAGCGACGAACTCAGCCTATCTTGACTCGAACCGAGACTCCCATTCTTCATCCTGAGTCTATTGGGATTTCGCAAGGTTGGAATCAGACAAGGATTGGAAGATGTTCAACTCAGACTTAATCCCCAGAACAGTTGACTTCAGATCTGACACGTCTTGACTGGTGGAGGAGGAGAATTCATCCAGCTTTATCTTCAGTGAAACATTCTCCTCCACCAGCTGCTTGTTCTTCTCTTCTTGTGCTTACAACATCCTCAGCTGATCGTCTTTGAGTTGCTGGAAGTTGGCAAGCATCTCGGTTCTCAGCTTGTTTACCCTCTCAGCTATCAGCTCACAGATTTCTTCAGATGATGGAGCTGGCTGATCAGCTGGAGTGGCTTGTTCAATCAGAGCTGGCTGTTCAACTGTAACTATGGCTTGACGGCTGGCCAGGTACAGTTGCAGCTCCTCTTCTTCATTCTTTGCTGCGGCGGCGGCTGCGTCCAGATCATTAATGAAGTCAGCTTACTTGATTAGCATATTGTCGAGGAAATCAATGCAGTCTTGTCCAGCTTTCTCCCTTGTATCTGTGCCTTCTGCCTTGCTGAGGTCCAGACAACGTGTCAGCAGGGCCACCTTGTTGTTGTAGGCGACTTCCAGGTTGGCATACTTGAAGTAGTCTCTGATGCGAGACTCGTCCGCCTTCAGTCTGTCCCAGCTGTGTACCCTGATTGTATCTTCCTTCACATACCAGTGACTGAAGATCAGGTTGAACTGGTACAGCAGCTCGGTTCCAAGAGTAGCGAAGATTGGCATGTCGCGAGCTTTAGGGAACATTCCAATCAGCTTCTGGAAGCAGTAGGCCACCTTGCCTTCATGCTGTAGCGCGACAGCCTGAAGGTCAGCTTCGTCATCTATTGGAGAGGGAGATAGAGTCTCATAAGGCAACGGTTCAAAGGTTTCATCAATGTTGGCCAAAGAAGTGGTCTCAACATTGGCATCGAGTTGGAAGCTCAGAATATCAGATTCTGTGGGGAGAGGGGTATCAATAGGTTCTTCAACATTGGCCGAAGAAACGGTCTCAATGTTGGCATCGAGCAATGGGCTCGGAACATTTGACTGTGATTCGGTTGAGAGAGCAAGAGGCTCTTGGGGCGGTACGGCATCAACTCCTGCCGTGGGGGAGGTTGGAACATCTTCAATTTCCTCTGAGGAGGAAGAAGCATCCGATGTCACGTCCGTCTCCATTCCTTCTGCCTCATCAGTGCCAGCAACGCGAGGGACGATCTTGAAGGCAGCTCCGTCAGCTGAGTAGCTCGACTCGGATGGCTCCTCAGCTGGTGCCGTCTCAATTGGCGCCTTCTCCTCAGTTGGTGCATTAACAGCTGGTTCCTCAGCTGGCACCACAGCTGGCTTCTCGGCATGCTCCTCAGCCGGCATGTCCTCAGCTGTCATAGCAATCGTCTTCTTGAACCTCACCCTCAGCTTCTTCTGGGCAGGTTCCGCCTCCTTCTCTTTCTCCGACTCAGCTCTGCGTCGGCGTGCAGCTTTTGATTTGGTGGGGCGACTGACAGCTGGTACCTCCTCAGCTGTGTCCTTGGGTTCAGCAGTCTTCCCAGCATCCTTCTTCTCCTTAGGAGTATATACACTCCTAATCACCTCCTGCGCCTTCTTTGCTGTTGGGAACAGCATCAATTTCTTCACTGGGGTCTCCTCGCAGTCCTCCCATACCATGTTCCGACCCTTGGTTGCGAGCAGGATCAGAGCTGAAATTTTGCAACCGAAGTTGAGCGTCCCCTTGACACTCAACAGTCTCTCCCCTGAGTCGGTTGTGGTCTCGGAGATCTTCTGTTTCTCCAATGTCAGCTGGTTCAGAAAATATTGGAACCAGTTGATCTCGTGTTTGTGCTCCAATGCCATCAACTGCTTAAGCTTTGGTCGGCTGATGTCGCCGAAGGCTCCGCTGTAGCCGAACACGACCTTGGACACAACATCGAACATGAGTCGATGTTCTGGCTTTAATTTTGTCCTCTGCATATTGCTCTTCAACCTCTCCGGAGTGATCAGAGCATTTTCCAGAAACTCATCGGCTTGCTCGTTGGTTATGTTTTCAAGAAATTCTGTGGCGGCGTGGTTTACTGGTATGACGTGGCGAAGAACGTCGGACACTGCAACGGGGAAGGAAACACGGCGAATGGTTCTGGCCGGAACATCGCGTTGCCGACAAGAGACCTCTGTTGTGACTCCTTCTCTGCTGTCGATGGACGACTGCAGATTCACATAGAATTCTCCGACCTGGCGCCTGAGCAGGTGGGAGGGAAAGAGTTTTGCCCATTCCAGGAGGCCGTTCTCTTTGAGGATATTTGCGAGGGGAGCCAACACCGACGACTCCAATTCATCATTGGAAAGAATCTGCTCGAAGTGAATCTTCGACACCAACAGGTTGAACGATTCTTCATACGAGGTGGGGACTAGTGAGGGTCCGGAAGAAGCCATTTTCTTTCCTTTGGGTGCAATTTAATATCACTGAGAAGGTATATATATAAGAAGGAAGGAAAATCTTGCAGAAAAAGGTTAGACAGAATCTGAGAAGATGATGAATAGTAACTGCAGATAAACACGAATGAGAAAGGTAAGAGATCACTTCCTGATTTTCCGCCTTTTATAGGTTTTTGACTCGGTTGAAATCGACGGCTAGGGTTGAATGGCGCGAATCCATCAACGGTTGAGATCACGCGACTGTTGACTATCTTTGACTTGACGTCATGAACCGAGTTCCAACCAGCGCGTGAGAAGGTGTACAGTTTTTCATGTCAGCCCAGTCGCACTATAAAGTAGGCTATTGATGTTCAGCCGTACTTTACATTAAATGCGACATGATGGCTATTTTAATGTAACTGACATGCTCAGGAATGTTTGAATTTATTTCAAACATTCTCATTTAAGATCATAACACCTTCAGCCATAAATGTTACCTGCCAGCTGATGTCGGAATCAGCTGTGTTCACCTGTCAGCTGATGTTGGAGTTAGCTGTGTTCCAATGTTGCGGCATACCATCAGCTGACTCGAGTTCGTCTGTTCAGCTGACGTTTGATGTCTTCGGTTGGCAATCCGTATCTGAGATTCCCCCTTTATCTGAGCTTCCCCCTCAGATTGATATTTATCTCTTCACCTCAGCTGGTTCCTCATCTAATGGATCCAACAATCCAAGTAGATCACACAACATCTTGAACCGCGCTTCGGCTAGAGGTTTGGTGAAGATATCAGCTCTCTGAATCTCAGTTGGAATCTTCTCCATGGATACGTCCTTCTTCTCAATATGGTCTCGGATGAAATGATGTCGGATATCAATGTGCTTCGTCCGAGAGTGGTGAACGGGATTCAAAGAGATAGCAATGGCACTTGAGCTATCACAATGAATGGGAACCTGTCCAGTTGCAACTTCATAGTCTCTCAGCTGTTGCTTGAGCCACAACACTTGCATGCAACAGCTACCGGCAGCCATATACTCTGACTCGGTTGTAGAAGTGGCAACGCATGCTTGTTTCGTGGAGAACCACGAAACTAGCTTGCTTCCCATGAATTGACAGTGTCCAGATGTGGACTTCCTGTCCAACCAATCTCCGGCTAGATCTGCATCTGAGTATCCGGTCAGTTGGATGTTGTCGTCGGTTGGATACCACAATCCAACATTTACAGTTCCCTTCAGATACTTGATGATGTTCTTTGCTGCCAACATGTGAGCTTCCCTCGGTTGAACTTGGAACCGAGCACACACTCCAACCGCGTAAGATACGTCTGGCCGACTGGCGTTAGATATAGCAAAGAACCGATGATCCCTCTATACTTACTGGCATCCACGAGCTTTCCCTCAGTTCCAGGTTCAATCTTTCAGTTAGTATTCATCATGATCCTTGTGGTCTTACTTGTCTGCAATCCGAACTTGGTGATGAGCTCTTTTGTATACTTGGACTGATTGATGAAAATCCCTTCTAGTGACTGCTTCACTTGTAGTCCAAGAAAATAATTCATCTCGCCCATCATCGACATCTCGAACTTCTCCTTCATGAGATTTGAAAAATTTTCACACAGTTCCTTCGACTTAGAACCGAATATGATGTCGTCGACGTAGATTTGCACAACAAGTATATCTTCTCCAACTTTGATGGTGAACAGGGTTTTGTCAACTGACCCTCGTTTGAAACCCGAGTTCAGAAGAAAACCACAAAGAGTGTCATACCAAGCCCTGGGTGCTTGTTTTAATTCATAGATTGTTTTCTTCAACTTATACACTCTTCCATCTCCAGTTTCAAAACCGGGAGGCTGTTCAACATATACATCTTCCTTGATATCACCGTTGAGGAAGGCACACTTCACATCCATATGATAGACCTTGAACTTGTGAAATGCAGCATAGGCTAGAAAGATTCGAATGGCTTCCAGCCTTGCAACCGGCGCGAAGGAGTTCTCGAAATCGATTCCTTCTTGTTGGCAATATCCCTGAGCTACCAACCTTTCTTTATTCCTCACGATGAATCCAATGGCGTCTCTCTTGTTCTTGAAAATCCATTTTAATCCAATGACTTTGACACCATTTGGTCTTTCTACCAACTCCCATACACAGTTCCGTAGAAATTCATTCATTTCTTCTTGCATGGCTGTTGTCCAGTGAACACAGTTGAGAGCTTCCACAACATTCTTCGGTTCTGGCACATCAGCTACGAAGCAAGAAATCATGGCAACATCTCCAGCTTGCTTGAATTCCTCAAGAACTGCCAACTCCTTAGCATATTGGGCATAAGTGTTGGAATCTTCCTCGGTTGAATCTAGAATTGCAACTCTACTCCTTGTACGTACATTTTCGGTTGGATCTCCGATGATGTTGTCAGTGGGATGATCCTCATACCATCTTCGGTTGCGTCTTCCTTCTTCTTCCAACTGTGGTTGTTCCGTGATCTGAGCTGTGGGAGATGCTGGACTCTTCTGAGCTGGTGATTTATCAGTTGTTGAGTCTGGATCCTCAATATTGATAACATTTTGAACCGGGCTCGGTTGGACTTCGGATGCTGATGCAGTTGGAGAGACATCAGCTGGAGTTCCCCCTTGAGATGAGTTGAGGTCTTCACATTCATCTTCAGAGGAATATGGATCATCATCCTCAGTTGTCCATACCAATGGTTCAGCTAGATTCTTTTGCCTTAGAATCTGAGATCTTGTGAGAGCTGGTGGAACATGTGGATCAGCCTGTTGTCCTTTAGCCTGTTCTCTGCACTCAAAAGTAGATTCATCAAAACTAACATGTGATGTTATCTCCACAACACGAGAGCTGTTGTTGAAAACTCTATAAGCCTTGATCCGAGTAGCATATCCAAGAAATATGTCTTTCGAAGCCTTGGCATCAAAAGTTTTCAACTGAGTCTTCCCATTGTTGTGAATATAACACTTAGAACCAAAAACGCGAAAATATGAAATATCTTGCTTCGTGCGTCTCCATAGCTCGTATGGTGTCTTTCCCAACCGCTTGGTTAGAAGAGACCAGTTCTGGGTGTAACATGCTGTGTTGATGGCCTCAGCCCAAAATCTCTTTGGCAGAGCTGAGCTTGTCAACGTGGATGTAGCTGCATCTTTCAGTGTTCGGTTTCTTCGCTCAGCTACTCTATTCTGTTTCGGAGTACGCGCAGCTGATGTTTGATGTGTAATTCCGTGCTTCTCGCAGTACTCGATGATGGTTTCATTTAGAAACTCGGTTCCACGATCTGATCGGATGGAGATAATTTTCATCTCTTGTTAGTTCGATATCCGATCCATCAGCTTGGGTAGCTCATCTCGGGTTTCACTTTTGTGTCGCATGAAAATGGTCCACGTCTATCTGGAGAAATCATCAGTTACAACTAGGGTATACTCGTTGCTATTCATGATCTTTGGTGTAACTGGCCCGAAGAGATCAATATGGATCAGCTGTAACACTCGGTCGGTTGAGGGAGTTGATTTCAACCGGAAGGAGGTTCTAGCGAGCTTTCCCAACTGACATGCATTGCAGATATCTGTTGTTGAAAACACTCGGTTTGGTATGCCTTTTGCATGTTCTTGTCTGGCAAGTCGGTTCATAGTCTTGAAGTTCAGATGGTTGAGCCTTTTGTGCCACAGCCAGCTCACATCTGAACTGCTCTTTAATAACAGGCAGGTGTCATGAGGACTACTATTCCAGTCAGCATAGTAGACATTCCTGGTTGGCGATCGATTTCCCAACAATATGACCTGTTTTGATCCGACATTTTTAACCCTGCAACCCTGTGCATCAAACTTGACAGAGAAACCATTATCACAGAATTGGTTGATGGAGAGCAAGTTATGCTTCAATCCATCAACATAAGAAACATTAGAAATCGAAACGTGATTGGTTTCAAGGGTACCGTAACCTCTGGGGTGACTTTTTGAGTTGTCACCAAAGGTAACTGATGGTCCTTCTTTCTCCACGAAACTCCCAAGCAAATCCTTCAGATTTGTCATGTGTTTCGAACATCCACTATCCATCACCCACATGGTTCGTGAAGCTTTTATTCTTCCTCAGCTGTTTCTCCTGTTCCTACATAGAGAAACTCGCTTAGGTCCCCAATTTTAGTTGGGTCCTGGAGGGTTAGAACCAGTTCCCCCTTGAACTGTGATTCGTTTTTCCCTGTATACTCGGATAGATTTATCATTCCAAATCACTTTTCCTTCATCATCAACTATAACAACACCTCGGTTATCCTTAGGCTTATTGTTAGTAGTGATGTTCTGTTTCTTGGGAGGAGATGGATTTCTCCCATTTTCAGCTTTCGGATGAGAGACTTTCCCCCTGTTTTGATGGCGGTTTTTATCCTGTTGGATTCGTTGTTGAGGTCGGAAGCCATGTTGGAATCTTTGTGGTTGATTCGGATTCCAACTCCCTGAATGTTGTTTATAGTTGTTCATGCCCTGTTGGTGGTTCATGTTGTGGCATGAATATCTCCAGTTGTTCTACCTGTTCCTTATCGGTTTACTCGGTTGGAACCTCTGGTTGAACTGATGATGGAACCGCTGTTGATTCAGATGGTTGGATCCTTGTCGGTTCTGCGGTCGGTTCCATTCTTTCTGATGTTGACTTTGAGGTTGATTCAGAGGTCGGTTCTGAGTTTGGTTTCGATTGTGTCTCCGACGCCTCTGATTCCTCTTCTGACTCTTGGAACATTCTGCCTCGGTTGATGTCCCAACCATTGGAACGTTCTGTCCTCCATCTACTGCTCATTTTTCCTTCTCAGTTGTGGTTCCTTTGGTCGGTTGAGCTTGCTGAGAGGTGGAGGTTGGATTACTTTGGAGAGATTCAGGTTGAACTGTGTTAGGTTCGACAACCTTGACTTCCACAGCTTTGATGAAGGTCGCTGGAGGGATTCCAGTATCCTTGATCACATCATAACCGAGTCCTGACACGTCATCTATCTGTCGGCTGTAACTGATGAGATTCTCGATGATCTTGGATGACTGATATAGCTTAATTAAGTTGTCCTTCTCAGTTTGCAACTCCTTGAGGAGGACAACTATATGCTTGGTTTGTCCGTCTGACTTCTTTATCAGCTGATCGATCTGAGCCTCTTGATTTTTCAACTGATCTTGCTGCTCCTTGATCTGCTTCGTCAACTCCTCATCAGTTGGAGCATTAGTTCGGTTGACCGCATTCAGTTGACTTTTGAGATTATCTATCTCTTCAGTTTGACTCTTGATCAGATCGTCCTTTTCGGTTAAGGATTCTTCAAGTTTGGAGAACTGTTCTTGAAGACTCTTAAACTCAACCGATGGCTGATGTAGTTCCTCACTGAGTTCTTGAAAGTCACTTCAGGAGGGTTCCAACTCTTCATCCAGTGTTTCCTGCATGTTAGAAATATTGGAAGAATTTAAATTAGCAGGACTAGAGTGTACCTCAGTATCATCCTGGTCGGTTCCAAGTGACATGAGGCATTGATCCTGACCAATAGCGTTGTTGGTGGAAGTCAGCACATCCTCATCTTCAATGTCAGTGATGATGTCCATGTCGTCAGCTGCTTCTTCTGCAACCATGGCCTTGTTCTTTCCAATTCGCTTGGCCCTCAACGCTTCTCTCTCTTTCTTCGAGAGGTCTGGACAATCTGCTTTGAAATGTCCCTCCTTGCCGCATTCAAAGCAACCGTTGTTCACAGGCTTTGAATTATCTCGAGTTCGGTTAGATTTGTAGAACCTCTTGTATTTTCCGAACCGAGTGTCCATGTCAGCTAGCTTCTTTGACAGGGCGGCTATGTTCTGTTGCAGCTCTTCTCTGCTTGGCTCCTTCGCAGCTTTGTCCGTTGATCTTATTGGCATTGATGTTCGCGGCTTTGAATAGTCAGCTCGGAGTGCTACTGACTTGGTGGCTAAACCAACATCCTCTTGTCGACTCGTCTGAACCGAGGACTGAGTTGACCTTCGTCGGTTCACCTTGTACTCATTTCCCTTCAGAATTGAGAACAATCTTTCAGTTCCCATCTCACCAAGGTCAGCTCGGCTCTCATGGATGTTGGTGAAGGTATCCCACTCAGCTGGTAGAGCTTGTAATACTTTGAGGTTGATTTCTCTCAAAGTATATTTTCCTCTTCGGATGGACTGGATCCTTCTGATGATGTCCATGAACCGGAGCTCTAACTGATCAATTGTTTCATCAGTTCTCAGACAGAAGTTGTCGAAATCTTGACAGGCATGTGAGAACTTGTTCTCCTTTGTCTCGTCGCTTCCTTCACTCAGCGATGCCAAGATATCCCACATCTCTTTGGCGGTCTCGCACTCTTCTATCCAAGGCAGATAGTCTTGTCCAACTGTGGACATGATCGTGCTCTGAGCCCAGATGTCCAGCTGGGTCACTTTGGCTTCTTCTGGAGTGAAGTCTTCTGGCTTCTTCTCCATTAACTCCACAGTTGCATCCCCATCGTTGGGATTTGTAGGAGTGCAAGTGATTCTCTCTCTGATGATGATCGGTCCGGATGTGAGTACTTGTTGCATTCGATGATGCTTTGACAGTAGGATTTTCTTCATCCGAGTTCTCCAGGATGTATAGTTCACAACCGAGAACATGACCACGATCTTGTCTTTAACATCCATCTGCATACAACAACAGAAGAAAAATGCAAGCAGATATGCACTAGCGTGATAAAAAGATCTATTCAGTTGACCACTGAAGAAAACACCTCGAATTCACACCTTGTGAAATAGAGGCAGCAGTATTTGAACCACTGCTCTGATACCACTTGATGGTCCCGATACGAGTTCTGGTGTATGGGGGGGGGAATACACCAGATAAAACTTTTTAAAACAACCCCCTAAAAATTAACACAACCGAGTAAAGCAACTCAGTTGGAATCACAACCGAGTAAGAAACACTCAGTTGGAAGTGAAGTGCTGTACGAAATATGGCGGAAATAAACTCGTATAAAATCAACTCACGCTAAAGTGCAAGGTTGGTCAATAACCAAGACAGTTGATATGAAAGAATGCAGTTTGTATGCAGGTTAGTTAGTCAGTTGAATATGCAATAAGAAACTGAAAAATAAACACAACACACAAGATTTAATGTGGTTCGGAGAGAACTCCTACGTCCACGGGGAGTTGTGAGTCCACACAACTCAGTCCAAGTTCTTCTGGACAAACCACAAAGCTTACGCGGGCTTTGCAACCGTTGAGATAAGTTTACGGGTACTTATCAACCTTACAGATTAGTTTACGGGTACTAATCAACCTATCTACTCAGTTACGGGAAGAGTAGGGTCCTAATAACCTTTTCAGGTGAAAGAAAGGGTGGGGTTCCAACTAATAGCTCGAACAAGAAGTGAGCTATGATCTAACACTCTACGAACTCTCAACAAGTGATGTTCTCAAGGTTGGATCAAAAGACACTAAGACAGAATCTATTACTCTAGAACTCTCAACAAATGATGTTCTAAGAGATTGAATGCAGCTCAGCTCGTGTGAAGTATTTGGTTTTTGCTCTTTGATTTCTTCTCGCTCTTGTCTGTCTTATATTTTCCGTAGTCTTGGTGAAAGAATGAAGGCATCTATATATAGGCGGAGAGATTCAACTAGCCGTTGGAAGAGCTGTTGATCTCTGTTCTTTGAAAGCGATGGTTTGTCTCTCATCTCTGCAGACATTCCGAATTTGGCAACTGCGTGCTTCTGCTTTCCATCTGAGACAGCCTTGTGTTGGGCCAAATGAGGTAATGACAGAGAGTCAAACCTTCACGTGACTTCCTTATTTGAAATTCAAATCTTAACCTTTGACCTCCAACATTTGATAGTCGGTTGAGTCGTCTGATCTTCATCTGATTGGTCTTCAGCTGATGTTCTATCTGAATGCTTTTGTCTGAGTAGGAGCATTTGAACTCTCAGCTGACTTTGAACTTCAAGTTGTTGATCTAACTGATTGAGTCCTACAACTGATATTTCATCTCGAACACTCAATTGTCCTTCTTGTATCTGACTCTGATCAGTTGGCTTTGAACGCTCAGTTGTCTTTCTTACAACTGATGTTCTCTTGTATCTTCTCCCTTCGAACTTAGCTGATGTTCTAAAAACTTGAACGCTCAATTGTCTTTCATCTTGTATCTTTGAATCGCTCAACTGATGTTCTATCTTGTGAACATAACTTCCCCCTTTACAAACACTCAGTTGTCTTCAATTACATCTGATGTTCTCTCTGAGTGATGCCTTGTTGCCGTCTTCAGCTGGAGACCTGTAAAGACAAAACCTCAACATTGCTCAAACAGCGAGCCTAACTACTAACATTAGGATCTGGCAACATCTACTCGGTTGGGGTCAGTTGATTTTGGAATCAGTCAAAACTTTAATAAATTTCCCAACAATTACATTCTAAAATAATGATAATTATAGTTGTTATATTATTTGTAGAATTAAAATTGTCGAGTCTTATACATTATATATCCGAGCATCGCTCGGGTTGGCGTACTAGAAATATATGTTGATACTAAATTAAAAGTGAACACGTTTATCATATATAATTAATTAGACCAAAACTACTTAATCGTCATTAATATAAATCATTATACTACTTGTTTTATTTTATTTTATTTTTATTTGTTACTGTATTTTTTATTATTTTGATAATAATCATTATATTATTAAAAGGAAAATGATTCTTACTTTGAAAAAATCCTACGTGACACCTCTTATATTCCTCCATTTATATTTATCTAAATTCTCAATTTTTTGAATTTTTAAATATAAAATAATAGATTTTAAATATCTATACTAAAATCTTGTGTCCCACATCGGTTTCTCAATGAAATTTCACATATTGAAAAGCCTATAAATACCTAGAATCAATGTGTATTTATTAATAGGCAGAATAAATAGCTATATTTTATAGTTTAATTTAATTTAATTTAAGAGTTAAGTAG
Source organism: Schizonepeta tenuifolia (assembly GCA_029490685.1). Classification (NCBI taxonomy): domain Eukaryota; kingdom Viridiplantae; phylum Streptophyta; class Magnoliopsida; order Lamiales; family Lamiaceae; genus Schizonepeta; species Schizonepeta tenuifolia. The sequence continues at coordinate 88,507,156 of CM055960.1, read as the reverse complement.
TAGAAAGGCCCTTTTAGAATTAAGGGGTATAATTTTGTACCCCAACTTAATTTTCAATAAAAGAGGCCAAGTTTGATGTAATCAGATGAAAATACCCTTAATAGGGTAAAGGGTGGTTATTTTGAATTTTTACTTCCATATATATAGCATAATTACCACATTTCCCCACTACTTTATCTCTCTAAAACTCTCTCTCTCTCTCTCGTCTGCATCCTCTCATCTTCATCCACCCAGTCTCGCCGCCACCACCCAGTTTTCCGCCACCACGCACCGACCCGCCGCCGCCGCCCACAACGCCACCACCGTCTTCTCCGCCTCCACACCCTCCAGCACCACCGTCTTCTCTATGTTCCTCTCTCTCTCTCTAGCAACCACCGCCACCAACCGCCACCAACCGCCACCAACCACCGTGCGAGTTGAAGAACACCGCCGCCACCAACTCCAAGTCGTAGAAGAAGAACACGCGACGCCGAAAAACGATGCCACGACTCAAGAAGCCGGCGAAGCGCCCAAAAATCGGCTCCGGCAGCAAACAAAAAGAACCCGCCGTCGACGAACAACAGGAGATGGGCGACGACCCTTTCGGCGAGATGCTGGTAATTTCACATCCATTCACACAAAATTTGCAGATCTGTGAATTTTTTAATTTTTTGCTCAAAATTTTTGAATTTTGAATTTCGCGGGATCGGTACGGTTTGTTTCTCGATAAATATCATGAAAATCGTACACGAAATCTCGTTTGGTACTTGTATTGTAGTTGATCTGCAAAATTTGAAACAATTTATTGTATAATCACTCATTTTTGTTACGATATTCACCGACATAGTACGATATCCATTTTTATTGTTACGATATTGCGAATATCGTACTTATTTTTATTGTTTGAGATTTGTTTCTTGCACCATTGCAGATGATTTATTTGATATTTGAGGAATGCCTTGTTTGAAAAATAATGTTTCTGTAGATACGATATTGTTAATATCGTACTTGAGGATGAATAATTGGTGCCATAAAATATGGATGCATGACTATATCGTACGTGAAAATGACTGAAACCCCCAATATCGTACTTAGTATATTACGATTTTATAATCTCGTACATGAGCGCAACCGATTTATGGCACGAAATAATAATGCATGTGAGTAATATGTTACGATTTATGTGAGAAGATGTTTGCATCTGCCAAATTTGTTTCAATATACCCAATATCGTACTTTGTGTGTTACGATATTACCTATATCGTACTTAGTGTGATACGATTTTATAAATACGTACATATGCGCAATCGATTCATGTGAGTAATATGTGACGATTTATTTGAGAAGATGATTGCATGTGAGAAATTTGTTACGATATTATCCAATATCGTACTTTTGTTTGTTACGATATTGCCCAATCTCGTACATGATTTCGTGATTGACCACTTTCTGTCTACATGTTTTCAGGTTTCGTGGAAATACGCCCGACCGGAATTGATGAAACCACCTCACCACAGGGTGCAATGTTATGGCTATGAGGGTCTGATTGGAGATATACGCAAGGTCCTCGAGTCCTTTGGAGAAGAAGTAAAATCTGAAGTCAAGCATTCCGCTCTAGGAGTCTTTATGTTATTGGATGAATCCAACTCCCGATCAGACTTCGCGCTCAACTACATGCTGTCTTGTCAGGTGAGGCCAAGCGAGAAAATGGCCCAAAATGTTGACACCACAGCCCTATGGTTCAAGGTGGAGGGCAAGATATTACGCTTCTCCCGAGTGGAGTATGCTTTGGTGAGCGGACTCAAATTCGGACCAGCTTCTTTTAATCCATATGGCAGGCTTGTTCTCCCCAATGATTCGATCTACGAGAGGCTATTCGACACCACCAAGGTAATTAGTGGAACCGATGTCCATATTGTTTTTAATGCCAAAACCTATAGAGGTGCCGAAGATGCCATCAAACTAGCAAAGATGCTGTTAGCCACCCACTACGTGATAGGCTTTGAACAAGCACGCAACAAGATCCCATTGTGGATGTGGGTGCTCGTGGAGGACAAGCAAGCTTGGGAGGAATTTCCATGGGGAAGTATATCATATCAAGCTCTGATGGACAACATAAACAAGGTGACAAAAAAGAGAGTCGTCAGATCATCGCCTGGATATCATCTTAAAGGCAACACATTCGCTTTCTTGGTAAGTTTACTGCTACTCATACTACGATTTACATGAAAATCGTACACTCGTGTGACTAAAAATCGTATACAGACATGGATTTTTTGCTCACTTCCAGCTGTCGGGAAAACTATCGGCATGAAGAATGAACAGAATAAGAAGAAGATACCTCGATTCCTGAGGTACACTTATATCAAGAACAACGACATGCCAGAATATCTTCAAGCCAAGGTAAAAATTTACTAAGTTGTACGATATTAAATTTTGACTGAGTTGTTAACTTTTTGTGTATACGATATTCATAATATCGTACTCTATTTGATTCAATTTCCTAACTAATGTTAACAGTTTAATGAATTTTTCTGCTTGCATGCTACGATATTCAATTTGTTAGCCGCTTGCATGTTACGATATTGGTAATATTCTACTTTATTTGCTACGAGATTCTTATTTATGCTATGAGATTCTAATTCATGCTACGAGATTCTAATTGATGTTATGATATTGTAATTCATGCTACGATATTCATATTATCGTACTTTATTTGCTACGAGATTCTAATTCATGCTATGATATTGTAAGTCATGCTACGAGATTCGGAATATCGTACTTTATTTGAAGCAAAATTGTTATGCTTCTCTAGAAGTGTGTACGATGTTACGATATTTGAAATATCGTACATAATGCACCATATGATTTAGTTTTATGCTTGCCTCAATGTACGATATTGGTCAAATCGTACATTGAATAAGTGTCGGTATAGTACGATTTATTTAATTCATATCAGTTATATGAACAACTAACTTATCTAATTTCTCATGTAGGACCTTAAAGCCGTGCTGGAACCAGGTAGGACCGAGTCCAGGTCTCCCTACTGGATATCGCTTCAGCAAGATCCTGAAGGAAAGCGATTTGCCTTCATGTACGATGCCAATGACACGAAGAAGAAGAAGAGGCCTCGCGAAGATGGTGGTGATGATGAGGAAGGTCCGAGTGATGCTGCTAGGCCTGCGGCTTCCAATTCCGCTGCAACGAGCTCCAGGCGTCAATCCCCACTCAACGATGATGACAGAGCTTCATTGATCAAAGAGATCAGTGAATACGCGGGTGAGGTTGCAGCGAAGCGGGCTAGGCTAGAAGCAGAGGCATTCTTCACGGCCGTACAGGACGAGATGATTGTTGGTATTGGAGAGTATGTTTTCCAGAAGATGGTTGAAGCATGTGGTTCTCCAACGGAACAAGAATACGCGGCGAGGATGAGCCAGGCATTCTAGCACAGAACCCCCGCACCACACGAGCATGATCAGCAGCCATCCCCACACTCTGAACAAAGAAATCAGCAGCAGACATCCCCCCAAGTAGTGGAGAATGAAGCACCAGTGCAGCTTGAAGAACCTGTTGTCGATGGTGCACCAATGGATGAGGCCACGAAGGATACAGCAGCAACGCAGGATCAACCACAGCTGGATCCAGCCGCAGACATAACACTGGACGATGTCGAGCATGCTGAGGATGCACAGGGGGATGCCGAGGATGCCGTGGATGCCGAGAACAGAGCTGAGCCAAACAGTGAACATGTAAAAGAAATGCATGTCGACACATAGACAATGCATAAACATGTATCTTCTGCGTGTGTGATGGTGAAAAAAAAATTAATTATTTCTGTTTTTTTTTTCTCACTTAAACAATGGATAATTGGCATTCAGTTTAAAATTTGTATAATTTGCGGTTCCAATCATGCTACTTCGTACAACTGTTAGTACGACTTTCATGTATTTCGTAATATGATCATTTATATCCGTTGTCATTCTTGCAACGAGATTCATAAAACTCGTTGCAAGAATGACAACTTTTATAATGATATTCATATAAAATCGTAACACGCGCAATCATTTCGTTATATGACAAGCGATCATGCTACGATTTTCATGAATCTCGTAACAAAAGTCATCTAATATTGTTACAACTTCGATGAATATCTAATGAACCCAAATGTGTGTTCATTTTTTCTCGTGTTTTTGCCTTGTTTTTTTAGTCTTTTCAAGTCAATATGTGTTTGGGAGGATACAAAGTCGAGAAAGTATGTGCAGGGCATTACAGGATAGATATTGGGCAAAAACCGGCAGAAAACTTATTTATACGATGTTGGGCAAGAAATACATTATAGTGAATCGTGGGCAAGACAGGCATAGCAGGCACAGAGCGGAAGCTGTTGGGCAACATGCCTAACAGTAGCAAATTTCTTTCGCTACAAGAAAGAGGATGAGGATGGAAACTTTTCTGTCCTTATCCTAATTGAACATGATTTAGGAGATACTTATCATGAGAAGGAAATAAATTCCCGGCAATCCATACAAGGAAGGAGGCGATAAGGATGGAAAGAGCCCTTATCCAACAAGGAATCTAACCAAATCCTAATTCCATCGCCTATATATATGTGTGGAAGACTTTGGACGACCACAACTCGATGGATACGACCAATACCACTTTTCATATTGTATTTTATTAGTTCTTAGTTAGCTTGCATTTAAGTTTCGAGAATTCTTAGTTTAGATTCGTTTTTAGTATTTTACTTTAGATTTCTGCTGTTGGCTGTTGACCAAGACCTACGTTGTTGACCTCGATGTTGATCAGTTTTCTTTTCAGAATTTATTTAAGTATGTTTACTTTAATTTCTTTTGTGCTTTTTTTTATTGTTATGTCTAGCTAAATTCCTTTGCTTGGATTGGAGTAGATGAATTGAATCTAATTACTTTGTTTGAACTCGTGAGGTCTAATCGGTTTAGTTCGTTGCATAACTTTTATTCCCGAAACACTTAGGTCTAATAATTAGTTCTTGATCAAAATTGATAATTTCTTGTACACCAATTAGATATTGAGATTAAGGCAATAACAGGAATTGGGATAAAACTCGAGAGTGTCTTTCGTGCCCAAGAAGGTAATTAGTGTTGGAGAGCAGTCGGTATTGACTTACCTCTTGGCTGTCTTGGGTCTGATTTGTCTTAATGCATGTTGGGCAATACAGTTGTTGAAGTGTCTTCGTGACTGTGTTGATCAATAGAAGGGATCTTGCCTTCTGGTCAAGATCTATTTAATCTGTTAGATAAAGGCTTAGAGTATTCATGTTGTGACTTCGTGACCATTAGGGCATGAATTAATCTTTGCTTAAAACCAAGAGATAAAAGATTGTAATTGAATATTCTTGCACCGATGAACGAGTGAAGTAATTAGAATCAATGATTCAAATCCAATCCAAGTACTTTTGTTATTTGATAAGTTTCTTGTTTAGATTTCAGTTTTGAGTTACAGTGAAAATCCACTACTTTAGTGACAGTGAAGAGAAGACTACACCAGTTCCTCGTGGGATCGACCTCTACTTGCTACTGGCTACTTGCCTGTTGGGCAAAAGGAGAAAATAAATATTATTTGCACGAGGCTAAACGACGGCTTCGTCAATATCGTAGCACAAATCAGTCATCATGGCGGAAAGCGGACAAACAATCTTGCTACGATATTCGTATCTTGTTACGATATTATCATAAATCGTAACAAGTTTGCTTGTCTCATGTTACGATATTCACATAAATCGTATAATGTGAATCAACTACTAATGGCATTGATTTGCATTGCTACATCTTTCCCAGAGATCTACCTGCCAAGAACAACTTCCTCAAACAGAAGATGAGAACATACTACACATAGCAGCAGCATCGGAAGCCGCAGCAATGGATATTCCGGACAATGGTCCGAGCTTTGATCTACACTTGGTACGACTTACATAAAATCGTAGCATGCGAGTTGCATAAAATTATAGAAATATAACGTATTAGGGTACGTTTTATAAGCAGGACCCTACACAGCCTGCTACCCAACAAGATTTCAGTGACACATAAATCAATACTGCATATGACTGTTTGTTGGCGAACACATCTGCACCTTCGCCGCATATTGTGACACCAACAACAGCAACGGCTCGAATTCTTCCGCCAAGAGGGTCGGCGACCACATCTGTGGCCTCGGTTCAAGCTCCACAAGTGCAGGCACCAAATTTGAATGAGAGACCCATTCGCCAGAGATACCCGTCAACAGCTTGTCGGAGTCCATTCCTAGTCGATGATGTACGCCCAAAGCGTGATGGGTTCGAAGCATTCTTGAAAGCTAAGACTGAAAAGTAAGTTTAAATTTACATGTTTTATGAAATTTCGTAACATGATCATTAATATGCGTCGTCATTCTTGCAACGAGATTCATATAACTCGTAGCAAGAATGACAACTTTTGTTAAGATATTCATTTAAAATCTTAAAAAGAAGAGCGATCTTGCTACGATTTTTCTGAATTTCGTAACAAAAGTCATCATGTCATGGCGGACAACCAATCTTGCTACGATTTTTGTATCGTGTTACGATATTCATATAAATCGTAACAAGTTTGCTTGTCCATTGCTACGATTCTTATGCATTGCTAAATATAACCAAAAACAGGAGGAATGTCGGATTGCTATGGGCAGCCGAAACTGAATTCTTCGAGAGCTTAATAGATCCATCAAAAATGTTGTACAACGACAGTATAAACTGCTACACATCTGTTATGGTCGCCAATCCAACCTTCGCCAGCTTGGGAGAACTTCACGACAACGTTACCATTACGTCCACTGATTTCATGGTATGTTACGATTATACTAATATCGTACATGATTTAAACTTTTATGGGTGAGTATGATGTTACGAGATTCTAATAAATCGTAACATCGTACTATGAAATTTGCAACATCGTGTCTGTTATCAATGTACGATATTAAGATATTCGCAATATCGTACATGCTCTAAACAGTATCATCTTGACGTTTAATTCTTAAATCGTATCATCTTGACTTTCATCTGTATTCGTAGGATGCTCTGGAGGACGTATTTGATTCAATGCATAAGGCAAAGAAGGTAGGAATGGACCCATACGAGCCTTCTCTATTTAATGTTGATAGAGAAGAGATTGTTCCGGAAGACGAAATGAAAAGGTTGGTCTACTTTGCAGAGGCAAGAATCCCACGTTGGGGGCCGAACATGAAGGCATGGATCAACTGCGAGAAGGTAACAAAAACTAATTCTGCATGATGTTGTTACGATTTACTTAATCTCGTACAATCATAACATAATGGGTGGTACGATTTGTCAAATATCGTACTATCATTTTCCCGAATACTTATGTTATTTCTGAATCTCAATATCGCATCCACTTCTAGGTTATCATGGTTGCTTATTTCAGCGACCACTGGGCAACGATTGTCATGGATCTCGCAGCACAGCAGTTGTGGCTTTATGACCCCAAGTCATGGGAATTTGAGAAGCACCACAAGGACAATAGATTGCAACACTTCCTGCAATGGCCAGGTAGCTGCCACAACTAATGAAGAAAATTGGCTATTGTGAAAAACATGGAATAGCTAATCCAAACTACACGCAGTGGCCGTTGTGCTTCCCAAGAGCAAACGCAAAGGGTCTCTTCAAGCAAGAGCAAGACGATGGCGTCGATTGTGGTCTATATACATTGAAGTATGTGGAGCGCTTTATATCAAAGAAGAAGCAATCAAAGTGTCTGAGGAATTTAGCCGAGCATAAATCATATCGCCACCACATTGCAAGGACCATCTATGCAAACAGCACCGATGAAGACACACTCCCGATAGATATCGACTTGGCTTGAACAGTTGTTGTGTTATTTTGTCTATATTGCCATATTGAACACTTGTTTTATTTTGTATATTTTGCTACTACTTTAACCTGGAATACTCTATTATAAACGCATTTTGTAAAAAATACCTAGTAGTATGTAGATCCTGGATTTTGTAAGTATGATTGCTATGACTTTTCTTCAAATCATATCACTTATTTTTGCTACTACTTGTACGATTTTAGGAATATCATAGCAAATCATGTACGATTTGATAATATCATAACAAATCATGTACGGTTTTAGGAATATCGCAAGAAGATACACTTGTATATTTCAATCAAAATGCTTACGATTCTGCAATCATGTACCATTTAATCAAAATCATAACACATCAAGTACGATGTTATGAATATCGTATCAACTTAAATACATACAAAATATAATTGTTTGTACCATTTTTCTAATATCGTAACAAACTACATACAACGATCCTAAAAAAATAAGTACGAACATGATCATTTAAACCTATTTGGATCCTAGCATTTTGTAAAAAATACCTGGTAGTATGAAATATCCTACATTTTCTAAGTATGATTGCTACGATTTTTCTTTAAATTATCAGTAATTTTTGCTATGACTTGTACGATATTACATAATCTCGTATACAATTGTTCAATATTAGATAATATCGTAACGAATCATGTACACTTTTAAGAATATCGTAACAAGATACACATGTAGAATTCAATCAAAATGAGTACGATTCTGAAATCATGTACAATTAAACTAAAATCAAAACACATCAAGTACAATGTTATGAATATCGTAACAAACTACAAAATATAATTGTTTGTACAAGTTTACGAATATCGTAACAAACTACATAACACAGTAAGTGCGAACATCATCATTCAAATCTATTTGGATCCTTGCATGTTGCACGAGTGTGGCCAGGTACACCACAAATGCCGCATTTCTTCTCTTTTCGAGGTTTCTTCGCACTTGTTTTGCTGCTATTCACTTCTTCTTCTACAATGCTTTCTAAAATAGTTTTGCACGTATTAATGTATTGACCCTTCTAATGACATCTCGAACACAACATTTTTCCTGTTTTGCTAGCTTCGGACGGTATTCTTCTAGTACGTGGACGTCCCAGCTTGCCTTGGATTTTCCGGAGTTAAGATTACCCTTTCTTCGACCTCAGACGGGACTTGTCAATCTTCTTTATCAGGAACAGACATCACCTCACCCGCATACACATCTCGCAACATCTGAGTGGTATACATGTGGTCCACGTAAGATAAAGATGATTGCATCTTATAACTACAAAATGATCAAAATAAGCAAACGCATCAATGCAAACATGTTACGATATTCACATATCGCGTAACATACAATGGCAAGACGTGCAAATCACGTAAAACAAAATTCTGCCAACATGTTACGAGATATATATATCGTATAATACATAATCACTTATGAAAAAATTGTAGCCGCGCAATTGCTACAAGATTTTATATATCGTAACATGCGATGGTAAACGTGCTAATCTCATAAAACAAAATAGTGCCTTCATGTTACGATATATAAAAGAGTTCCATGTTACTCGCATCAGTAACAATCACATTGCTACGAGATACCTATATATCGTAACATACATAATCACTTCAACAACGAGTTTAATTATTATCGTAAAAAAATTCACCTTATAGCTGCTGACGCATGTGAGCATGGGATTAAGTCGAACTGAAACACGAGACAAGAGCATCCTTGGCAGTAACATCAACAACGTAACTCTTCTGTCCAGAAAAACCCTTAAACAACACAGAAGTAATTGGTTCAACCCTCATTGATCGGCCAACTTCAATTGCCTTACTCAATCTCGTAGCAGCCCACGGAGTCAACTCCGTGGTTGCATCTCCAGCTATAGTGAGGCGCTCGTAAAACCACTTTTAGAGCAACGTACGAACACTTTCCATAAGAGGACAAACAGGCAATTTTCTAGCCCATCGCAATCGAGCATTCAACACCTCGCATCCATTGAAAGTTTCGTATTCATATCGTCGCACTGGACATTTCGAACGAGCCCATCTACAAGGATCCAAGTTTAATAGTTTTTGATAAGCACGAGGTTCTATGACCTTCAAATTCTTCATATGCTCCTCAAAATCAACAATTTTGTAGCTACTAGCAGCGAGCCTGAACAAGTCAGTACCTCAAATTCTCAAATTTTGCTGAATATAAAACGTACAAAGACCATGATGTGCCCCTGGAAAGACGGAAGACACAACATTCTTGATACTAAGGTGTTGATCGGACATAATCAATAAGTTCTTCGGAGATGCAAATGATAGTTTAACACGCCTAAGGAACCAAGTCCATGAGGAATCGTTCTCTTTGTCCCCGATTCCAAAAGCTAAAGGAACTATCTGTTCACTATCGTCCTTTGTCGCTGCAACAAACAACACGCCTTTGTATTTTCCCTTCAAATGAGTCGCATCAATGACAATTACAGGACGACATGAACGAAATGCTCTGATACATGCGGATAGAGCAAAATAATAATATTCAAAGCAACCATCCGCACACGTCTGTAACTCGACCACAGAGCCAGGATTTGCACGCTCTAGCATATTAAAATATTTCCCCAACATCTGCATTGACACAGACGATGTTACGATATACGAAATATCGTACTAAAATATATACGAGCTAATTAAGCACTACTCCATGAGATAAGTAACATTGACACAGACGATGGTACGATATGCGTAATATCATACTACGTTATATACGAGCTAATTAAGCACTACTCCATGAGATAAGTAACATTGACACAGACGATGTTACGATATACGAAATATCGTACTAAGATATATAAGAGCTAATTAAGCACTACTCCATGAGATAAGTAACATCTTTACATGATGTTACGATTTATATAAATCGTAACATATAATATGCAATTTCATAGTACGATATTCCATATTGTGAATGTGGATAAAATTTTATAAAAATCGTATTCGTACTTCATAAAATAATACAACTTGTTTCCATTTTGATTATGACTGCACAATGTTACGATTTATAGAAATTCGTATACATATGAGTTAATTAAACTCGCACATGAGAGAAATAATTAGATCATATCCGTCTTTGCACGATGTTACGAGATTTATAACTCGTAACAACATGTAAGGAAAAATAGGGCCAAAAAAGCTATCAAGCAATTAAAAAAAAATTACCTGAAACGACTCGTCTGCATCACCATATGTCAAGCTAACTGTCTGGTTCCTCCCGGACAAGGCTGCATGATACTTCACATGAACACCATGTTCCCTCAGCAGTTGTCCTTGAATTTCTCTAGGTCTAAGCTCAACTAGATCATCCAACTTAGGACTAAAGTATGAAGCTATGACTTTAGCAGACACTCTTGGTGGAGGGTGATACCTCAAATCAGTCTCACATGTATGAAGTGATCATTTGTAGATTCTCCATGTTTGCCCAATTACTTTTGCTCGCATAATAAAATCACATATGTCTTTATATTTACATCGAAGATGATACTTCCGCTTATTTGACTTCTTTGTAACATACTCCAAATTATTTTTCAAATGAAAGATGCTAATAACTTCCTTCATACGCCGCTTATTCAAAAAGAAGCCACCCACAATAAGTTCTTCACGAGCTAAATGATCTACTACAACCAAATCTGATGTTGGGAGCGTCGCATGCTCTAAAACACCTGCATAAACACACTATAATATAAGAACACGTATAGAAAGAAAACAATTAATATTGTCACTTTGTACGATATTCCTCATATCGTACTTCATTATTGTTGAATATTATAAAGTCCTAGTCGAGACTCAAAACATAGTACGATAACTTATTTTTACAGTCTAGCATATACGTACAATGCTACGATATTCCACATATCGTACTTGATTATAAAACTACACTTAGGCACATAAAAGTTCATAATATCCTCTGTGATACGATTGTTAGGAATATCGTACTTGTTATTAATGAATACGATAAACTCATACTAGACATTGAAATCATAATACGATTACTTGATGTTCTTGGGCTAGCATGTAATTATGATACTACGATATTATGAATATCGTACTTTATCGTAAAAATAGGCATAAGCACACTATCATACGATATTATGAATCTCGTACTTTGTTATTATTGAAACACGTACCAGGAATGACCCACAGCCGGCTTGGATTAGAATTTCCTTCATTAGATTTATTCGAAACATCTAATGGTTGCATCAAATCAGGATCCTCACAAACTTCAAAATCATCCCCCAACGGGTAAGCACATTCATCCACATCATTATCCAAGCTCATGTTGGTATCACAAATAGCAACATCATCACCGAATCCTAACCCCAAAACTGATGAATCTTCATTATAAATAATGCGATCAAAAGACGGCATATCCGCACGCACTTTAAGACGATTCCCATGAGACACATTCGGTAAGGCTTCAATATCTCTAGGGCAAACACTTACATGAATTGTAGGAACCTCCAACATTTCCATTAAAATATTCAACTCAAAATCATCTGTTACTTTCATCCTCATTAATTCACCAGTAAGAGATTTTACTAGAGCATTAACATCATAAATAAACATGGCTTTATCCTTCTTCAATCGATTCTCAAGCTTGCTCAATAAATCTTGATACGTTATACCACAAGGTGGTATAGGTATATACTCTTTCCTTCCACCCTCATAGATATTGTCATTCCATACGCCACCGTGAGCAACAATTAAACAAGAATGCCTCTTCTGCATGAAATATAAGTTACGATATATATATATCGCAACACAAATCAGTTACGACATACCAAACTCGTACAACGAAACATAAAATACATAATCACTTATGAAATAATTGTAGCCACGCTATTACTACGATATTCATATATCGTAACATCCTACGATAAAACTTGCTAATCTCGTAAAGAAAATGGTGATAACATGTTACGATATATATATATCGTATCAAACATAATCACTTATGAAATAATTATAGCCACGGTATTCCTAAGATATTCCTATATATCGTAACATGCGATCCAAAAACGTGCTAATCTCGCAAAAGAAAATAGTGCTATCATGTTACGATATATATATTGTATCATGCATAGACTTCTGCATGAGCACAACAAATATTTACTACGACTGTACGACTTAAACAAAAATCAGATCAAACATGACTGTAAATAGTACAACTGCGACGAACAACAAATTTTACGATCTAAAACATCATATCTAAGCGAAATCCACCATCAAATAACAAAAAAAAACAACAGGAAAAGTATTCAGTACCTCCATCGTCGTCTCCACCGGACAAAAAAAGTGATACAGCCGGCGACGGCGAAAATCGAAGAAAAGAGAGAAAAATCAACGGCAAAGAAAAAAAACAGAAAAGAAGAGAGAGAAAAGAGAAAGAAGAAGCACCGTTTAAGGTTCAGAAGAAAAACGACGAATGAAATGCAGAAGAAAAACGCAGCAAGAATTTAAACGAGATTAAAAAAAAAACGCAGCAGCAACAATGGAAAAGAAAGAGAAAAAAACGAGAGAAGAAGAGAGAGAAAAAGAGTTTTGGGTTTATAAGACAAGTAGGAGAGAGAAAAGTGGGTAGTTGGTGATAATTAAAGGTATTTTTGTCTCATCATGTGAAAGTTGGCCTCTTTCATTGTAAATAAAGTTGGGGTACAACTTTATTGTTTTTATCTCTAGAAGGTCTATAAACATTAATAAACTCTTAATTTAATTTGGTCAATTTATTAATTAGCCGAATAGATAATTATTTTTTGTAGGAGTTTTATTTGGTCAATTTATTTATTAATCGGCTGAATAAATAGCTATATTTTATAGTTTAATTTAATTTAATTTGGTCAATTTATTAATTGGTCGAATAGATAATTATTTTTTGTAGGAGTTTTATTTGACCAATTTATTTATTAATCGGTCGAATAAATAACTGCTATATTTTTATAGTTTAATTTAATTAAATTTAATTTGGTCAATTTATTAATTGGCCGAATAGATAATTATTTTTATTAGGGAACCAATTTATTAGATAACATAATAAATGATTCCAAAATAGTTTGGATAATTTATTGGTTGACCGAATTAAATTTGGAAATAGTAATAAGTAATTTCTAATTTATCAATTAATTAGGTAGACGGACCAATTTCCAACGGACGGGTACCTCAACTCGGGATCCCACGTGACACATTTTCATTCTTTTTATTAGTCGGCCGAATAAATAACTATATTTTTATAGTTTAATTTAATTTAATTTGGCTGAAATTCCTCGATTCATATTTAGCTAAATTCTCTTTTTTTATTTTTAAATATAAAATAATGAATTTTAAATATCCAATAAAATCTTATATCACATATCGATTTTTCAATGAAACTTTACCTATTGAAAAGTTTATAAGATTAAATACAAATCTTCTAAAACACATAAGTTTCTATGAAACTCCACTTATTGGTGGGTTTATAAGTATTTAGAGTCAATATCCATTTTCTCATCCTTTGCACCAACAAATAAATTTGGTCAATTAATTAATTGTTCATGTTTTTCTTTTTGAAACTTTTTTAATTTGGCTGATTGTTTATATTTCTTCCCAAGATCGTGATGTATGAATTCTTTAAAATTATGATTTCCCGAAGTTTTATATTTTCATTCATAAAAATTTTAGTGTACATATTCGATAAAAAACAACAATAAACCATAATTCATTTCAAGGAACATAACTTCTTGTGAGGGTTGTAAGAAGGTCTAGAACTGAACTAACATATAAACTATAAGCATATGCAACTGATGGTCATTTTTTTAAAAAATTTAATGAAAAAGAGAAAAATGAAAACATCTTTCTCGCATCCATTCTCCATTATACTATCATAACAAGAACATCAAATGCGGCAATGAAATATAAAACGTGCCAATTCCAACCCGAAATCGTGGTAGATTCTTAAAAAAATTATAAAGAAATTTGATTAAAATTGTGTTGATTTGACCAATTATTATTGAATTGGCCAAATAAATATTTATTTTATTAAAAATTCAATTTGTCCAATTATTAAGATTGACAAATACTTTGTCGTCAATGTCATCTAAGATGACTATTACATAGCCAACATAATTATCTCATTTTGTAGCACCCTAACTGTTATGATTGGTCAACGGGTCGGTTCCAAAGCGGAACCGTGGGGGTAGATGGGATGATTGTGAAGTGGTAGTTTAATTTTTTTTCTTTAATCTTATGTTGAACTCATAATGAAAATGATTCATCTCAATTTTAATACAAAATCGACGTGGGACAAGCTCTTTGAGAGCTAAATATACTTTTGCTTCGTCCCATCAGACTTTGTCTATTTTTTCTAGGCATAGGATTTAAGGAGAAAACGATTAAGAGTGGAAGATATTTATAGTGGAGTTTTTAAAGTGAAATAAGGTGGATAGAGAGATAGTGAATAGTGAAATAAAGTCGAATAAAGTAGGTAAAGATATAGTGAATAGTGAAATAAAATGGAATAAAGTGGGTAGAAAGGCAGAGAAGTAAATTGAACTTTTACCATCTAAATTAATTAAAGGTCATACAATATCTATCTGTACGTAATAGTATCTGGAAATATATCGATACAAATTATTTACAATATGTTGTTGAGAAAATATAAAAATCTAAAAATATAGTTCCTTAAATAATAATATCACAATATTTGAATCATATTTATGCAAGCTCAAAGCAGGAAATTAAATTCGTTAACCCATAACTCGTCAAGGGTTCACATTTTACTTCCTCCATCTCATTCATCTTGACGTGTATTTCTTTTTGGATCGTCCCACTCATTTTGACACGTTTTCTTTTATGAAAATAATTACAAAATAATTTTATTTACTTTAAAAATATTTTATATCACTTCAAAATTTTTTATATATCACTTTATTAACTTCAAAATCACTTTATATCACCATAATAAGCATCATATTTATATTTAATACTCTTTTTTTATTAATACTCATGTCAAAAGAAACACATCAAGATGCACAGGACGGAACGAGTATTATTATTTTTTAGTTTCTTGTAATTCAAAATAAGAGGCGCTGCCGCCACTATCCTCCACCACTGTCGCGGTCACCACCTCCATAGTCCATCCTTCACTCTTTACCACTCTCATCACTATTGCCATTTCCACCACTTTCTATACCGACTTTGCCATTAAAAATAGTTCACTTTATTAAACTAAACGGTCACAAATGAAATAAAAAAGTACTCTCATTATAGTATAATTTAAATGTAAAAAACAATAACTAATCACCGTCGAAAAAATTAAGATTGAATTTTTGCGAAATAATTATAGAAGTATAAGAAATAAAAATAGTGAAATACGAGATCAAGAAAGTTTGAAAACACCAAGGCTGGCAAGTTTGGACTTTGGAGAGACAAAGGGCCCCACTACTTCCACTAGATCTTTTGGATTTATCTAATCTCTCTCTAGAATGGCCCACCAGCTTGATTTCCCTCCCGTTTTCCCCAAAAGATAATTTACTTTTGCATTGATCACAATAATTTGAAACAGTTCAACTTTAGCCAACAAAAGAATAATCGAAGGTTTTGCAAAATAGATTGAAAAAGTCCATACAACGATGTTTAAGTTTAAGATGATTATATTAAAACTAACCTATTCAGTTTAGACGTTGAATGTATGCGTATGTTAAATGCATAGCATTTGGTTGTCATTCTCTTAAAATATTAAATGGTTCTATTTATAGGTTCATCCATAATTTTTACCAAGTTGATATAAAATAAATAAAGAAATTGAATAACATGTTTCGCAATCGCTTGGTTTAATGATCTTCTTAACGTTGTAATTATTCAATCATCCTTTACTAGTAATTTATTGTTACGATATATTATCATTATAAGGATGAGATCATATAAGAACTTATCTTTAGGTAGGAATTAGTAACTAATTTGAATCATTAATTATTATTTACGGTCTATTAATTGATGCATTAGATCATTGATTTTTGTGCATTAATATGCATTACCTAAGTGATATTTATATTTGTTTCTACGGACTAATATGAGAAGATTTATTTTTAAAGGTATTGATTGAATTGAAAAATCGAATAAGAACAAAAATAAATAGTTTTGTAATAATAATGTTATCCTTGTTCCTCTGAAAAAAAAGAATGTTATCCTTGGCTTGGTTTTGTGCTATTAAAGAACGACTCAACCTCGCCCATAACAACATCAATCGTAGTACCATCCAAAGTCTATGATGAATTAATAAAATAATAAGTGATGGTGAAAGAACCCTAATTTATGGTTTCTTGTTCCATTATTTATTGGAGTATGTGATTGTTCAAAGTTTTAAGGATTTTGTAATACTTGTAAAGGGGGAGCACGCAAGTTTTAAATAGGTCTTTCATCGTGTTGTCTGAATATTATTTGTCATAGCATGTCATTTTCACTTTTATGTTTTGGCTATTATTTTTTAGTAATAATAATAATAATAATAATAATAATAATAATAATAATAATAATAATAATAATGCTCCCATTGATGTTTAAATAGCATTAAGGATATACGCCTCTTCGGGCTTAACCAAATAGTATCACATAATTAGTTACTCACACTGGCTCAAATAGTTTGAGTTATAGGTTTAATTTAATTAATTAATTAATTAATTTAGTATATATATATTTTTTAATATTTGTTCGGCTTCGGGCTTTCTATTCCCCCCTTTTGAAACACCACTTTTGAAAAGTAATCCAACTAATGGGGAAACGCCTTGTCTGAACAAGGATCTAGTTTTGTAACATTAAACGGTCTTGTCTCAAATAAGTCCATAAAATAACAACTATCTCGACATATGGTCAATTGCTTTTTCGAAGATATTAAGAATGCCGCAGTAATATAATAGTCAGATAGTTTTTTATTTTCATTTTTCTAAACTCAATATTTTGAAAATGATCATTTTCAAAGTGTTTCGTGTAAATAATACGACGCTGTAATTAATGTTGTAGATTATAGAGAACAAATTCAATCACACCGAATAGAGTATATGTAGCATTATGGATCTACGGGGGCAAGTAATTTTTTATGTAACGAATATGGCGAATTGCAAAAAGATCCGAAGTAGAAAAAAATAATAAATTCCACCTCGAAACGGATGACGTAGAGATCATCGAATTAACTTGAGGTGAACAAAGTTGAAGAAAGGAATCAGAAACTGGTTTCAATCTCCCCTCAAAATTATAGAGGAAACCAATGGTTTATTCTCAAAGAAAAAGAAAATGTCATACCTGTTTCATTCTCAACTAAAACTCTCTCCGTCCCCTTAACAAAATTTTCTTTCATTTTTAATTTGTCTTATTAATATAATCTCATTCAGAAAATAGAAACAATTAACAATACAAACATTATGGAATCTACGAACCTTTATCCTTTTTACTTTTATTTTTTAATAATCGTGTAAATGGCAAGTAA
This sequence comes from Schizonepeta tenuifolia, assembly GCA_029490685.1. NCBI lineage: Eukaryota > Viridiplantae > Streptophyta > Magnoliopsida > Lamiales > Lamiaceae > Schizonepeta > Schizonepeta tenuifolia. The sequence goes on along the minus strand of CM055960.1, from coordinate 88,488,800 downwards.
GATTACTATTGGGACGGAGGGTGAATATGACTAATTAATAGTAAACTATGGGCTCTCAAATTACACAAACCCATAAAAGCCCATACTCATATAGATTTAAAAAGCCCAGCATCAAAAAAGACAATGAGAGGATTTAATAATATGTAATTTTATTTATAGCCCCCATTTCACTCCCTACGGCCTTCGATTTAATGTAATAATATAAATAACTATAAATGTACTATTTTACTCTTTAGTCTCCAATTTAAATTTCTAATTAAACAGAATTATAATTCCATAACCACCAACGGATGAATGTGAATTGAACTCCACTGGAAATGGATTGAACCAGAGCATGCACTAAAATATGATTTTCATTCCCCCAAAGTCAAAAAACTTTAAAATTTTTGATATTTTCCTGCAGCACCCCTCAATTGTTGATATGCTCGGTTCTTGTAATCAACAATACTTCCCCTATCATTTTCGTCATTTCTGCATACAACCCAGAAATATGTGGAAGAAATTGATGTGATCTGTTTTCGCTGAATTATTTTGTAAATTGCTCCCTATTGTAAGTAGGAGAGGGTGATTGTAGGGATTTTAGAGGTAGAACACAGAAGAGAAAACGAATGGGGCTATGAAATTATGTCTCTTTTCTTCTTAGAATTTGGACAAAAATGATGGGGTGGGAGGGGGGGATGAGGGTTCTATAGAAAATTCTTTATATTCTTCTTCAATATATTCCGGTGGATTTCAATCCACCTTCATCGCCGGCGGCTATGTATTATAAATATTTTTAGTTAGAAACTTAAATTGGGGTTAAAGGGCAAAATAGTACACTTATTATTAATTATATCATTAATTTAATTTAGGGGCTGTAGTGAGTAAAATGGGGGCTGTACCCTTTAATAATTTAATATGCCGCCATTTTAAAAAATGTCCATATTTGGACAAATACAACTCCATTGAATTTAGCTGAATTATGTGAGTCGGGGGGAAATTGAAATAGTAAATTTTGTATTGAGAGGAAGAAAATAAGATTTAGACTAAAAAAGGTGAGGAAAATGATTTTAAGACTTAAAGTCTTAGATTTAATTGAGTTTTTTTTATTCTTATAATATAAAAATCAGTTTTCGTTGAACCGGTTTAATAATTACCGATTTTTTATATATTTTTTCTCTAATTTGCCCTTTTATGTAATTTTAGAATGTATCAATTATTAAATTAATACTTAATTTAGAAGTCTTTGTTTAACCTTTAATTAGTTAATCCGTATCTTACGAGATTTCTTCCTTTTTGAGTTGTAGTAAATATAGGCCAAATAAACATGATTTAAGGGATGGAGCATTAGTAGATTAACGTGTGCTACTTATATAGGCCAAACATATTAAGGTTTCACTTAGGGGTTGACCATTGGGAAATAATTTTGGTATAGTATATTTTTCAAATAAATAAAAGGATAGAACATATAATAAAAAAAATGAAAAAATATTAATAATTTTTTATTTAATTAATACAAATAAATAGAGAAAAAATAAATTAAAAAACCAATCATGCCATGCAATGCTATTTACGTGTCGACGCCCGGGTAGGGGTGTGACAGGGCTCCCTTACATATCAACGAACTAGTTTGGGCGCGACGGGCTCGCTTTGAAATTGTAATGGCGCTTATAATAATCAGTATTTCAAAGAAAATACTATAACTTTTTACTTAATTCAAACAAATAAATCGAGAAAAAATAAATTAAAAAATCAATTATGCCATGCAATGCTATTTACGAGTTGGCGCATGACACGCTCCCTTACGTATCAATGATCTAGTTTGGGTGTAACGGACTCGCTTTGAAATTGTAAGACACTCATGCAAGAAATTATAATAATTTGTATTTCAAATAAAATGCTATAACTTTTTATTGAATTTGGAAGTTGATTATTTATTTTAAAACAACAAAAATGATTTTGAACATTGCAATGAACGATCAAATCAAGAAAATACCAAAATATTTTACTCAATAAAATATGGCAATGTTTTCACGTTAGGATAATGCAGGGATATAGAGTTGATTATGAAATTGATTATGGAATTGATTTTGGATTGATTTGAAATTATTATGGATATAATCTATTCCATAATTAGGCTAAGGATAATAGTGTAATCTTTAAAATAAAAAATAATAATTAAATAATCTGAAAATAATAAAATATATAATTTTGACTAATATACTCTAATTAAGCGTAGAACATTATGTCCCATTATCACTTCCCAAAAAGTAAAAGACGGGCAAGATTGTACGTTTTAAGCAAATAAATTTATACATATATACATTAATCAATATGGAAACTGCAATGGGTGTTTCTAACCAAAGTACGTTCAGTTTCATCACCCGGTCCGGACCGACAGCGGAAGCCTAGCACTAAGTGCAATCTCCCAACGGACCCAAATGCATGAACGACGAATTGCCCGCCAATTATGGACGGTATAGAAGATTCACTTCTTCTCTTAAGAGCAGCTATTGTAGCTCCACTCGCCTGTAGCTAAGCCAGAAGAGAGCTAACAGGAATAGCCGGAATCACAGAACTCAAAGCAGTCACAGAACTCAAAGCAGTTTCTTCTTCAACCGACTCCAACGGCTTCTTGTTCTCTGATATTGTATTCTTTCTTGTTTTCTTGTCTCTTTCCAGCTCCGAAGGAGAAGTTGAAGACTACAACAAGCTCTAGCGAAGGACAGTGCATTCCGACCGCTTAGGCTTGGTTGATTTTGTCAGAAAAGAAAGTAAGTTTCTGGGGTTCATTGATTAGTACACCTCCGGTGCTGGTAAGGTCGGGACCGTGGTCGCTCTACCCACCTTTTGGCGAAAAAAGAATCAATAATAATAAATTGAAAAACAACTATTTACCAACTTTCGTTAACCCCGTTTTAGGACGCTATCGTGCTCAGGTGCACCTAAGGTCTTATGATCTAGTGCGAACGACAGAGACCTCATTTAACTTCAAATTCGAGGCCAAAGGCAGACCTACGTCAAAATAACTTCACCTTTGAAACACTTTGGTAGTGCTCCTGAATTAGCGTTTAGCGTGTTATCTTCAATACAGGTAGTTCGTGTTGTAGGGGTTAGAGGAAGAGTGAGATACCAGTTACCCTTCCAAAATGCTCTACCCTGGGTAAAAGACACTGCGTGAGGCTTTGGCGATAGACGCTGCGCTGCCCACTGCCGCTGCCAGAAAGCTTTAACTCAGTAGCTCGAAAGAGCAATAAATAAAGGAAGTATGAAACCCTAAATCCTCGGGCAGAGAACAGGAGTTTAGGACCCCTCGTTCTTGATTTGCTGATTGACTATTCACGAATCAATCACAGAGATAGACTAAACTCAACCTCAAGGGTTCTAGTAGTGGAGAGTTTATCCAGGAATTGCAAATACCCGGTTTCGCCTTATTCTGATCATTGTTTAAACCAATAAAGTAAAAGTAAATAGGTGGGTGTTCTTTTAATGGTTTCCAAGAGTTCCGGGTTAATGCGAGAGAGCTAGATAAACATCCTATTTGCCCTCCGAACCGGACGTGAAGGTCTCCCCTCATCCGGCTCTCTGCAGGGGGTTTAGCCCTATTGTTAAACTCTCCTGCCTGCCCTGTCTTCGTCAGAAGAGAAAGAGAAGGCATAAAGAGAAGAGAAGGAGACATGGGAAAGGTGGCACAAAGCGGCCTTGCCAAACAAAGACGGATTGAGGGCGACAAAATAGAATGAAGAGTCCCGCATGAAGGGAGCTGGTAGTAAGGAATGGGAGTCAACACAAAGAGAAGGCACATCAACCTTCGGCAAACCAATTCCATGCGTCTAACTAAAAAATCCATTCTTCTTCCAACCTTTCGATCTTCCCATTCATTCCCCGTGGACCCTTCTTCCCCCAACTCTTCCATTCTACCAACGTTTTGAGACATTATGGCTTTTGGGTCGACCCCGGTAACAATAACAAAGAAGGAATCCATAAAAACTTAGGATCCGACACCATGATAAAATACTACCCTCATGATTAGACCATGTCCCTGAGATTTGATAAAAGAAAGGTGCATTAGCGGTTAATACGTTGTAATTGGATAAGTTATTAGGAATATGACGGAACGAAAGACCAAGGAAAGAAAGAAGAATACACCAAACATGTCGTGTGTTTCACTCAACAAAATAATTTTAAAAAAATTCTGTAAAAATGACGTCGTTTCGTCTACCTGCACAACATCGTTCAATATAACGGATCCCATTCATCGCGATGTTAAGTAAATCGTCCACGTCAACTAATCTGGCCAGTGCAACAAAGTATGTATAAACTAAAATTGAAAAAAATAAAAATAATTTAATATGCAAAGTTTCAAAATTTGAGATAAAATTGCAAAATAGTATAAAGTTTGTGATTTGAAATGCAGTTTTTGTCATAAGTATTTAAGAATATTTTTATTTAAGTATTGAAAGTTTAATATTTTTTTAGGGAATTAAAAGGATGTATATATATTTTATTAAATGAAATTAATGAATCACTACACCACTATGACACCATATAAGTATGACTTCTACACCACACAACGGTGGGATTACTACTCCGCACGCAGGTAGACCACTATACTACCAAATATGATTGAAATATACTACACCACACTCTGGCGGAATTGAACCCAAAACCTCTCTCACTAAGGAGAGACTTAAGATATCTCAGCTAGCCACTAGAACTAGACCTAATGGGTTGATAGTTTAATGTGTAAAATACAGCTTTTCCTAAAAAAAATGTTTAAAATATATTAGAATTTTTTTTTTTTTTTTTTTTTTTGGTTTTTTTGTAAGGAATGTTGAAATATAGTTTACCTTCAATCATATATGTCTAACTTCGCATTTGGCTTTGGCGTTTGTTTTCAAATACAAAGGATAAATATTGCAAGATTTTCTCGAAATTAATGGATAAGGATTAAGAACGGCAACTCGACATGATATACATATTTCTAAATGGTATTGCTATTTGGATATACGATGTCCAACATACAATGGTAAAAATAAGAATTTGACAATTTTTTTTAACTAATAATTTAATTTCATAGTTTCGACAGCTTGGTTATTAATAAATATACACTTTTAAAATTTTAATTATAAAGTTTCATCTCAATTTAAATTCACAAGTTTACCAGTTGGGTATGGATGAGAGTAAAATTTGGGAGCTGGTGTGCGTGAGATTGATATTTCGAAATGAGGTCTAAGTAGAAAAGAAATTTTGAAGGCAATTGGACATTTTGTCCGAATAGAATTATTGATTTCAAAAATATTGTTACACTATGTATAAGAACAGTGAAAATTTTACGTGAGCCCGTTCAAAAATTGGATTTAAGTATATATTTAATTATTATAACAACAAATATATTATTATTGGATATGAATTTATAAGATTTTGTTTCGTTTTACTCAATATTTGTAAGATCGGATCGGTGGAAGAATCGGTTGCTTGATTGGATCATTGAATTCGACTGATTGAAATGCTTTTAAAAGATTGGATGACTCGTTATAATAAATTTTCATTTTCACACGTACGATATACATGCATACATAACATTAAAATATGTTAGTCCAATTTAAAGAAAAGTACTAATAAAGTAGCATCATCGTTTTAGTTTAAATATTTAAAATAAAAATAAAAATTAATGTATCAACAAAGTCCTATTCAAAAATAATTTTTATCGATATTTTTCAAACCTTGTATGTTCAATAGTAGAAGAACAATTAGATTTCGACCAATTCTAAAAAGAGAGACACTCCTGTGCATACTTATGCATCATTTGCACACAACTCGCCCCGCCCACGACCCACCACGCGCCGACCCGCCCCGCGCGTGGGCCCCACGCGCCAGTTTTTTTTTTTTTTTTTTTTTAATTCCAGTTTTTTTTTTTTTTTAATTTCCAGATTTTTTGTCCCCGTCGGAGCCTTCGGCTCCGCCTTCGCTCCGATTACTAAAATAAGGATAATCGGCGGGCAACATTTTGGACTTTTACGGCTCTCTTCGAGGCCTTCGGCTCCCCTCGCTCGCGTCTTGACCATAGAAGAAGCGGCAAACAAAAATAAATAAATAAAAAAAAACGGGAAAAAAAAAACTGGTCAAAGGGGATTTGACCGGGTCAAACCCGAGTCAAACGGGTCGGGTCAGGAACGGATCGGATCAAATGGGCGGATGTTCTACGGTGGAACAGTTGCACCCAAGTTTTTGTCTTCTAAAAATCATCCCCATCAGAATTTGTTCAACACCAGAGATAATAAAAGAGCAACTCTAAAATAAAGACATTGACCGGCGATTGCATTTACTTGTGCTCTATGGGCTATAGCCCCCTTTTTTTCGATTAGAACGTTAGATTAAGAATTACGAAGATAAAACTGTAAATTTATTAATATTTTTATTATTTTTAGTAATTAAGAGGGCTATAAAGAATAATTTGGAGTTCAAAATCAACAAAATACTATTGAATTTCAGCATCTCTTTTTTCGAATAAGTTAACTTAACAAATCAAATAGTTAAAAGTCATACAACTCACGATGGTAAAGATGGTTAGTACAGTGACCTAACAATAAAAAGGTCTTGGTCGGGAAGAAAATTTTGTTGATGATATTTTACTCAAACCATAATATTTTAAATTTTGATTTCTTATTAATGCTCGTTTGGTTCAAATATTGGAATGAAAAGAGAATGGAATCAAATGAGGGGAAGAATGATAAAAATAATCGTTATTTTTGTAGGGTGTTTGGTCACATGTAAAGGAAATAAATCCGAAAAAGTAAAAAAAGTGTTACTCCTCTAATATATAGGGTAACATTTTAGTAATTTGGATTATCTTAATTAAATGAATGGTTAATCAACACTACTCCAACCAAACAACAATTAATGAACTCAATTAAGTGTTCTTTTCAGTACCCAAAATGCCCAACCAAACATGAACGATGCTTAAATTAGTCGAACCCACTAATCCAATCCGATTAATAAGTGTGAGATGTTCTTACACGAATCATAGGGACTGTCAACAGCTGTACTTATAGAGTGCCACGTATATGCGTGGAACTTGGGCAACAACATACTACTACATAGTAATAATTTCTCAAAAGTATAGCACATAATTTAGAAATGAATAAAACCGTGCATATATATATTCCCTCCGTCCCGCTCAACAAGTTTCATTTGAGTTCGGCATAAGAATTAAGAAAAAAAATATTAGATGATAAAAAGTGTAATTAAGGTAATATTTTATTAATATTAAAATATATTGAATGGAGAAATACTATTTGAGTGTGACATAAATGAATTTTAGTGTATTAATCTTTGCCAAATAAGAAAATGAGATTTATTAAATAGGACATCCAAAATGGCAAAATGAGACTTATTGAATATGACAGAGAGAGGGAGTATATATATATATATATATATATATATATTCTAGATAATAATAGTATAGCACACATGTTTTCAATATGAAACCAAACTTTCGAGAGCTTTCTTTTCACATCCTCACCAGTAATTTCCTTGCCACCAAGAAAAGAATTTGATTCATTATATATTCTCACCACACCTTTCATTCCACTAAGATATATGAATATAGAGAGAGAGAGAGAGAAAGAGGGGGGTGAGATAGAGAGTTCTAGCTAAAACCCTGTTTCTTTAATTTTCTTTGCGTTAATCGAGTTGATTAATTTCCTCTTTGCTGCCAAATCGTGTTAGGAATGAGTGAACCACCAAAATATGCTTACCCATATCCTGCTCAAGGAGGTAATTATTAATTTGTTCTTATTTAGACTTTGTGAATTAACATGTGTATATATATTTTTGTTTTTTCTTCTGTTCTTTACACGTACTATCATGAACTAGATTAAATCCATATAATCTTGGGTTATTCGAAAAAGATATAAAAATGGTTGGATGTTAGGGAAAGAGTATGAAAATATTGGTTTCTTTTTATTCAGAAATTAATGTATGACTCTCTCTCCCTCTCCCTCTCTCTCTCTCGTGTTAATCTGAGATGGTATATATGTATGATTTTGGTACAGGATACTACCAGGGACCGCCGGTGATGGCGCCGCCGCAGTACGTGGCGGCGCCTCCGCCGAAGAGGGAGCGTGGGTTCTTGGAAGGATGGTATGGTTTTATTTCATTTAATTTCTGGAATTGTATTTGATCATCATATCTTCAATAATGTTTGTGTGTGTGTGTGTTTTACAGCCTTGCTGCATTGTGTTGCTGCTGCTTATTGGATGAATGCTGCGATATGATGTGGCTATTCTAATTTCTAAGACTACCAGTTCTCGACTTATTTATTTACTTTCAATTCGATTTGGTTGTGAAAAAATAGATGCGTTTTGTTTTAATGATTTATTAGAGTGATGCAACATGTATGTATGTTTCGATATTCTGTATAACTAATTAACTATAAGTCCCGTCCTTACATAAAAACCCAAATCACTTATTCATTTGTAGCATATATTTTGCATAAAAGAGTAGGGTTTGCATGATTTTTTTTATTTTATTTATGTTTTTGCAGTTTCGATCTGATTTTTAAAATTTTACAAATTAAAGTACGAATTTTATAATTTTTGCAATTAAGATCTTTATAATTTTATTTATATGACGGAACGACGCCAACATCGTGGACTTAAGAAAAATGGTGTCCATAAACTCGCCGGAGCTATGGAGGCAGCGCCACCACATGGAGTCTACTTGGTTGTTTCATTTGGCTTTTTTCTTTTGTCATGCTTGATTCAGAACGGTGCTATTTGGATTATTTTTCCCACTTCGTTGATAAAACAATCTTCGTCTCTCTCTGTAATTCTCAACATTGTTTTCAGTTATGCATTTCGTCATAAATGTGCCTCTTCGATCCTATCATCTCTCTGATTTCATTTTCCCAAATTAGTATGTTAATTATTCACCTATGACGATCTTCAAGTTCAACAAAAAAAAAAAAAAAAATTCAATTGATTGCTTATCATACCAATGGATCCATCATCCCCAATCGATAAAATCTGTCAAATATTCATCCAATGTGTTTCAAATGTGATGAAACAAGATTGCAAGTTTTCTCTTAAAATTTTGGCTTCCTTGTTCCTTAAAATCTGACGGATCGACATTCTTAGTTTTTTTTTTTTTTTCAGTTTTTTAAAAAGTTTGGGGCTACAAGGATAAAGTAAATTAATATTATATTTTATTAGTTATTAAAATGGGTGCTAGAATTAAGGCGGTTATATTTAAAATTACCCTATATAGATTTGGTGATTTATTGCAAACCCAAAAAACTTAAAAAAAAAAATCAAAGTAAACAAACGGTGACGGGCGTTTGTTTCCTTGTTTTCAGAATGATTCCTAACTTCGAATTCGGTCCGAAACATTAAGGCCTAATCGGAACAATTAACGACTATTATGGGCTAATTATAGGAAGGAATGGAGCCCGTAACTATTAATTAGGCAGGCCCATTAACGTTTATTGGAACTAGACTTGTACAGCTTGTAGTTTGACTTGTGTGTGGGTGGTTTATATTGTAATTTTTTATATACAATATTAAGATTTTATCTTTCGATTTATTTAAAATAAAAAATACAAAGTATTTGTCACTTCATCGAGGGGCTGACGGCTTTTAATAAACACAAGGTATATGTATTATGTCCCTTAGAGATGGCCTAGTGGTAAAAAGTGAGCTCTTGAGATTGAGAGGTCTCAGGTTCGAATCTCATGAAGTGCCTCTATAGGTCGAGCCTGTCACACATGTACTTGGAAAGTGTGGTTTACCTGTCCTGTGTGGTTTGCAGGCTACTGCACAAGGGACGGGGGTTTATCCAGTATGTACCGAATGTAGCGGTTGCGGGTTTTCACGATATAAAAAAAAAGGCATATGTATTATATTTGTTATGATTTCAGCGCATGAAAGGAGGATTAGACACTGCATGGGGAATACACATTGCACGGGTTGATATAGATAGTTTAACTCAAATTTTTGTCTTTTATTATTATATTACTCAAATATTATGCATGTATTCTTATCTATTATTATCATCATCTATGATGAATAACTTTTTGAATTTAAATATCGGTGAGGTGAGAGACGTGTATATAAACCGTCCACCCCAAAATCCTTCCTTACCTTGTAGAAAATCCTAATTCTAAATCCCTCAAAATATATCCCACAACAGCCCTTCCACTATATATATATCCTCCACCAGCAGTCTAAATCCTCACCTCCAAATTTCCAAACACCGGCGGGAACACCCTAGTTCCGAGCGAGATCTTATTTCCTTCCATTCGACATGTCTGCAGAACGTTAGAAATTTCTTTCATATTAGTTTAATATTTTTGAATTATTAAATTGAATAATTTGTTGGTTAATGTATGTGTTTCGATTTTATGTGTAGAACATTATTAAATAACAATTTTATATGTTTTAATTCTAAAACACATCAACATACAATATTTCGCTCGAAAATTAACACCTACAACAAGTGATAGTAGCAAAGACCATGCAATGCATTTGGAAACACTTCACTAACAGCGTTCGCTATAGAGACATGTGCGTTAGAGACAATCACTGTATCTCTAAACTTCCCATATGCCATTTTTAAACGGGTTAGAAATCATCTTCAAGAGATATCATTCTCGATTGGTCCAATACCTATCGCTAGTGGAAAAACATGCTTGTTGGAATCCTTCGTCATAGAGACAAATAAAATGCCTCTATTTTTGCACTTGAGATGAGTGCCATCTAAAATGATCACATATCTCATATTGCATGGATAAGCAACTCTGTAGACACCGAGAACCACCAACAAATCCTCAAATCTCATATCATTTCCAACTTCAAGATCAGTAATCGTGTCGGGATTTGATTCTTTAAGCATGTGAAGATAGTCAGGCAACAACTGGAAGGATTCAATATACCATCTGTATATACTTTGTATTGCTGCATGTCGTGCTCGCAACGCCAAATCATACCGGATGGTGATACCGAACTCACGTAACATCACCTCTATAATTGCTTTGGGCTCCATGATTTTACAGTTGGTTCTGATTTTTTGAGCCACGAAAGCTGCAATAACATTCATGTTGATTTTCCTTAGAGCGACACGTCGTAGCTGATGGAGGCATGAATGCTGAGGAATAAACTTGCGTATTATCCAAGTATCCGTTCCACGTGATGTTGCACGCAACTCAAATGGGCAATTCGGATGCTTGCAAAAAAACTTCATTTGAACATGATCCGAAGTCGGAACTTTGAATTCAAGTCCTTTCTCCATGTTCCACGTTCCGACTACAATATTTAAGTGTTTTTTGTTGTCGAAAATAGCACCAACACGCAACTCATCATCATCTGTCGGGTAAGGATCACGTGCTACGAGAGAAATCGTAGCATTAGGCGATATCACCGGAACTAACCATTTGGTTAGATCAGGAGCGTCCGTCGTTGCACTGAGACGGATCCATGCACTGTGCTCCACCATAGAAAAATCGCATAAACCTTCCTCAGTCCAGTCTTCACTATCAGATTGCAGATCAACACTCATCGTCTAATCTAACTCGACAGTGCATTGTGATTCATCATCTTCGTTGTCTGGAACATGACAATCTGGAACAAATGGTACGTGATTTGTGGACGTCGCTTCGTGATTATATTAATGCATGAAGTTTTGTGGTACCATAATTAATACTCCCTTCGTCCCGCAATAAGTGGTTACATTCTTTTTGGCACATATATTGTGTAAAAGCATGTTTAAGAAGTAAAAGATAGAAAGTGATGGTGGACGTCGCTTCGTGATTATATTCATGCATGAAGTTTTGTGGTACCATAATTAATTCTCCCTTCGTCCCGCAATAAGTGGTTACATTCTTTTTGGCACATATATTGTGTAAAAACATGTTTAAGGAGTAAAAGATAGAAAGTGATGGAGACCATAACTTTTTGTGTTAAAAGCTTATTTTCTTATAAGAAAATGGGCCACGTGTCCCAGAACAACACAATAAGTATGTTTTGTTGCTGCACGTAAGTATTATTCATTGGTAGAGATAGATTATTGTAATGCTCTTCAAGTACGTTTTGTTGCTGCAAGTAAGTATTATGATTATGATGATAATCAAAATGGAAAATAACATCAATTATAGGGCAAATGAGGCTTCTTAATAAATAATAATCGATCTGATTAACAAGTTGTGCAAAACACAAATATTGATCAAAATTGCTAAGGATTACATGAAAATACTAGATAGACTTACTAACTCAAACCACTCACTACTAAAACATAACCTAATCAAAGCATTACTTAATAGTACTAAACTAAACATAAGTAGGATAGAAACTAGATCCCTATTCTGATACTTCCCCAAACATGAAAGTAGATCCCCAAAAGTGGAATTTCACTTGAAATAGCATAAAAAGGCAGCCGACTTTCTCATATGAAATGTTCCCAAACTCCTTCATTATGTGTCACTTTAAGAAATTTTAGTAATTGAGTTACCGAAATTGCCATATGACATGTTCCAAAACTCCTTCATTATGTTCCAACAACGTCTTTCTCTGTTTCAGTTCATCTATAGACGTTTGAGAACACTCTAACCCTTTTTATTTTCTTGAAAGCTCGTTTCGCCGTTTTTAGCTCTTCTTCATACAATACTTCTTCAAATCGGCTCCTCATACTCACAAAGCGCACTTTCAAAATTGCGTTTACACTGTTCCTCAAGTCTCAGGATCGTTAGAAAATTGGAATATGAATACAAAATTTAAAAACTCATCAATCATCTACGACAAAAAAAAATGCCACAAAAATTTGAAACCTGGCTGGAATCCGAGATGTGTGAGTAATTGAGCCAGGTAGGTTGGTTTTTAAGCATAGTGTTTGAGCATGAACTCTGCAACAAGTGCAATTGAAGAGGATAAGGAGATCAGTGACGGATTGATATGCACGCTTAGTATTTTATGGAGGGCATACCCGAAGTCGAGCACCATGGATGAAGGGATCAAGTCTAGTAGATCACAAGACTTCACCCTTGGATGAGGAGACATGACATCTCTGTAAGGCAGAGGGAGAGTCGAAGAAGACGAAGCATCAAAACCGAGCTCGTCGACGTTCTCCGTGCCACCACAGCAGCAATCTATCAGCTCAATCGACCTACAAACGAAAATTCAGACCAACACTAGTTTAGGGTAAACAAAATTTACTGATATGCATGAAAAATAATTAATGAGGTGTTTACTTCACTAATTAATTACCTGTGATCGTCGCTCAACTTCCATAAAACGATGTAATCTCAGTCCTTCATCCAAACAATCTTCTCAATACAGAAGGTCTTTTGCTTCATTATAACATTTTAACCATTCAAAACTCTAAAAATTGATGGAACCTATTCACTTTATATCTTTTTATTCTGATTATTAATTTTTTTTTGCCTAGTAGTTCACCATTAGGGGTTACCATATATGAAAAACCATTAGGGGTTGGGTGGTGGTGGGGGTGGACCGGGGGGTGGGGTGGGGGTGATGTGAAAATTACAAATTACAAAATACAAATTATACTCTCTTAGCCGTGGTCTGAAGGGAGTGTCATAGGTTTTAAGAGTAACGGGTCTGAAGGAAGTGTCACGAATTTTAAGAGTGACAGAATGAGTACGAGTGAGTGGTAGAAATATTGTAAGTGACAAATTGGTTAGTAACCTTCTACCTTTAAAAAGTATGCAAATAAAGGAAATGAAGGGTAAAACGGTAACATTTTAAGGAAATGCATATTCATTTACACAAAGACAACATTTATCGTGGATAGTACAAAAAGAAATCGGACCACGCTTATCGTGAACGGATAAAGTATAATGAATAATGAAAAATAAGAAATGTCACGAGTTCAAATTCTGTCAAGCATAATTGTTGTCTTACTTACGTGTAATTCTCTGAACAAATAAAAATAAATAAAAAATATAATATTGGATTAACATTGAGTAAAAATGGTTCTTCTTATGTCCGCCCATATTGTCATGTTACTGTTAGGCAAAGAAATTAATAATCAGAATAAAAAGATAAAGTGTGTAGGTTCCATCAATTTTTAGAGTTTTGAATGGTTAAAATGTTACAAATGTTAGGCCTTCGTTTACACTTCTCTGTCCCTAGTTCTTCTACGAGTCTCTGCATTTCTCCCTCCATCTTCATACAATCTTCTTACTCAAATAATCACCTCTCTTCCTTACACTAGCGAGATTTTTAAATTGCTTTTGAAGCTCCCGTCGCTTGCAATGTGAATTCTCCCACTTACCAGATTATGGGTTTTCTCAATTTACAACCTTAACTTTTCTACTATACTTCTCAATTCATTTTCATCATGCTCCGTCTACCAAAAAGAATCATGCAGTTCCCTAAAGAACAACTCAAGGCTTCTGAGCTCATTTTTTCTTTCAGTCAGATGTTGTAAGGCAGCCTAAAATTTTGATTCTGCCGAAGCCTCACGCCGTTTAAAGAAATGCAACATACAAGTAAGCTTCATCAAAACTTAGTTGCAGTTGCAGGCCACCATTCTATTGCTAGCAGTCTTTTGTCTTGTGTAGCTCCGCGTAGAATACATGTAGTTGTTCGCAGTTTTTTTCTTTCGCCTCTTTACTGCGTTTAAGCTCTTGAACATCAATCAACAAGTAAAAGAATGACAACTCGATCCGCCAATTACAAATTAAAATGGAATCATCTTCGATATTCTTTACGGTTCTTGCTCTGCATATATAGGAGTACTTGTTTCTATTATTTGGATACACGCTACTACTCTTGTCATGCAGACTTACTATATATCAATGTTACTGCCGAAATTCCAAAAACCGGTGTCGACTTTCCAATAAAATTTGTATTATCATTGACCAAATTTATTCAACTTGATGAACTCAGTCAGAAAGAGATATATCCATTTTTGTTTCAATCAAACATTTGGTATTTATTGCACATAGTTTTCAATATTTTATCAACTGAACACTTTCATCTTGCATGAAGCTTCATTTCATTGCATCTTCTAAAGATTCAGTATATCCTTGACTCTAGTTATGAACAATTATAAATCATGTTTCATAAATAAATAATCAATAAGCTTATTTCAAAGAATGAGAAAAAGTCACATGCACAACACTAATGAATTAATAACCACACATTCTTCATCTTTCACATGTCTTAAAAGACTCTTTTGTTATTTCATTAAAATCGATACTCATCAATCAAAATTTTGCAAAATTATTATATTGGTTGTACCATAGAAACAACATAAGAAAATTATCTGGATTTCAATAGTTAATTTACTCATTATGTCTATGAAAAATTGACCGTGATAACTATATAAACGACACACATCTAATGAGTGTGTCGAACAAGTGTGACAAGTGATTTCTATCTCGCGAGCACAACCAAATATGTTTGTCACACTATAACGGTATAACGGTACGATTTGTCTAATGCATTTTACCTAATTGATATAGTTCGTATATGTAAAAACATAATTTTTATATCGACTTGTATGTTCCTAACTAGAACTTGAAAAAATAACACTAAACACAAAAAGTTTATATTTCCATATGTGAATTTTAAATTAAAAGCAATGTTTAGATCGAGATTTATTCAAATGATAATTCTTTCTCCATATTCTTTTTTTCGTTAAAAATTTAGCATTACATAATGTTTTAGAACAAGTGTAGCACACCACAAAAATGTACGTTCTTTAAATGCAAGGGTAGAACGGTAAACTCCAAAGAAGTCTGTTTTTTAACGTTTTCGTCGCTTTGACGAGATCCTCCAAACACGTCAAGAGAGTTTTCTTCACATTAACGTCGTTAAGCTCCTCTCAAGAAAAAAAAGAAGTCGTTAAGTTCCACGTCACCGATTTCACGGGCCCATAACAAACCCTAAAATGCCACACATGCGACCCATTTCACCTCAAACCCAAACGCCCTAACATCCTTCCAATTATACTCCATCGAACGTTCTGAGAAACGCCACGTGTGCCAACAGCCCGATCGCAGCCGTCCATGACAGATGTTCCGGTCAACTCCCAGCGGGCAAACAAATTCACGCCTGCCTTTGGATTGTCGCTCCCCAGCTATTCAACGGTCACGATGTTGCCCGAAATATAAGCGGGCAGATCTCATCGCCTTTAAGAGGCACACCCTCGGCATCTCAATCTTCACTCAAACCCTAATGTCTATGCACCTTCGTTAAATCGATGTTTAGAAATTAGAATCGTTTCCTTTTCTTTCACCCAAAATTTCCAAATTCAATTTAACATAGCTCCGACCTCCCTGAGATCGATTGGAAATTGCGGAGACGGAGACTTTTTCGTTGCGGAGGGAAGATTCCGGCTGTTTGATACATGATTTCAAGGGGGAATTGCTGCCGGAGACTCGACAGAGGTGCTGCCGACGGTGTGATTCATGGCGTCCGCCGTTCTAGCGAGCCAGAATGAGTCGAGCTGGGCCCACATGGGAAAGACTCCGTACGCGAATCCCCACCTAAATTCAAACCCTCATCCCAACCCAAAGAAGAAGCAGAAGCAATTCCACCCATCTGCGGCGAACGGAGTCAACGGCCGTTATCGCAGCATCAACAACAACGTCAATTCGCCGGTTGTCACGCAGGCAGTTTCCGATGACGCCTATTCCTTTAACCAGACACCCACCGCCCGTAACGCCGGGAATTATGGTGGTTATTTGACCTTCAATGTTGCGACGTACACAAAATCCGAGCTCCTCGAGCTCCGGCAACGCCTGTCCGCCGAGTTAGGTCAGATCCGTGATTTGCGAGATCGGGTTGAGTCCAACCGACTCAACATTGGTGAAAACCCTAGATCTCAGGTGAAACAGAAGAAATTCAGCGGCAAACGGTCTGGCTCTGCAATTGGATCCTCCCCCAAGAAATTGGGCGTTGGACATGACAATGGCAGTTTAGAGGCAGTTAATTTTGGGGATTTGCTGAAGGAATGCGGAAAGATTGTGGGTAAATTGATTAAAAACAAGTTTGGGTATGTATTCAAAGAACCGGTGGATGCAGTGAAATTTGGGCTTCTGGATTATCATCAGATTGTGAAGCATCCCATGGATCTGGGCACTGTGAAAGCGAATCTGGCGAATAACTTTTATCGGACGCCTGAAGAATTCGCGGCTGACGTTAGGTTGACATTTAACAATGCGTTGTTGTACAACCCAAAGACCGATCCTGTTAATGGGATGGCGGAGGAATTATTGGTGCGGTTCGAGGAGATGTTCAAGCCGGTGCAGGAGAGGTTCGATAGCATGCTCGACAAGCAGCAGCGTGAAAAGGAGCCCCGTGAGTATAGAATCAACAATGACGTGCTGTTTTCGGAGGTTGATGAATTGCAAGGGAGCTCCTGGAACAATCATGGTAATCAGGTGATGGTTAAGAAGAAGTCAAAGCCGAAAGCTAGCCCTGTTCCTGTTCCTGTTGCCCACGTTTCAAAGAAGGCTGATAGAATGCCTACTGCTTCGTCAACTAGTAATCCGCCTCTGCCACCGCAGCCACTGGCACCACTTGAGCTCCCATTGCCCCCTTCGCCAGTGAGAGCTCCTCCGCTGCCTGCTGCCAAGGATCAGAAGGCTGGAAGAGTAATGGCGCCCAAGCAGCCGAAGCCAAGAGCTAAGGATCCTAATAAAAGAGAGATGAGTATGGACGAGAAGCAGAAGCTTGGGATGGGGTTGCAGAGTTTGCCCCAGGAGAAGATGCCTCAATTGGTTCAGATCATTAGGAAGAGGAATCAGCATTTGGCTCAGGATGGTGATGAAATTGAGCTGGATATTGAGGCCCTAGATACAGAGACTCTGTGGGAACTTGACCGTTTTGTGACGAATTGGAAGAAGATGGTCAGCAAGACTATGCGGCAGGCGATGATGATGAACAACAATCCAGCTGGTGAAGGAGGCGGTGTCTCCACCAGTCCCCCTACCGATGCTGATGCCGATGCTGATGTGGTAATTTTTATTTGAAAAATCTTGCGTTGGTTGGTTTTAAGCTGTTTTTTTTTTTTTTTTTTTTTTTCCCCTAAATCTTTTGTTGGTGTTAATGGTTTGTAGGGGGGCACGAGTGACAAGAATGATGAATCTGGCAAGAAGATGAAAGATGAGGAAGAAGATGTAGATATTGATGATGATATGCCAGCTGCCAGCTTCCCACCTGTGGAGATTGAGAAAGATGAAGGGGTCGTTGTTGTTAGGCAGGAGGATCATGATAACAACGGGAACGGTGGTGGAAATGGCAATGGCAGCAGTAGCTCGAGCAGTTCTGGCAGCTCGAGCAGTGATTCGTCTTCCTCCAGTGGTATTACTACTGATACTGATTCTTGTTGCGTTTCTACATTGGCAAAGTAAAAGTATGGAAAAAGCCAAATTTTGTCACAGAAATGCTCATACTTTTGAGGTTTTGCTTGGTTTTACAGATTCTGATTCAGGGAGTTCCTCTGGTAGCGAGTCGGATGCAGATGAGGCACAGTCCTAACAATTGACTGACTGTAGTAGTGGTTGAGCAATCTGCGGAGGATATGAATTGACATGATGATTAAATGTGCATAATTGTTGATGAGGTATATATAGTTAGCCTGCTGCTGCTTTCTTGTCATTTTTAGTGTTTGCTTGTGGCTGTTGGCTGAATGTTTTGAGTTAACTTTGCAGAAGAATGGGGGTGGCTGGCAAAATGTAAGCAATCGAAGAGGTAGAGGTGTTGGTGTTGGTATTGGTATTGGGTGGGGGAATATAATATTTGTTGTTGTAGATGCACTCATCAGCAGGTGGGAAATGCAGCAGGCAGGCCAGCTTAGTTGAAGAATAGAAGGAAATTAATTGTTAGAAGCGTGTAGAGATGATAGAATTTAGCTAGTTTAGTTTGGTGATGAGGAGGAGGAGGAGGAGGAGGAGGTTAATTTGTACAGTTTTTGTCCCCAGAAATAGTGGGATTTTAGCTTGGGCAGGGCAACAATTCTACTCCATTTTATCTGGTGGGATTGAGAGTAGAAGCTTTCTAACGCAACGCAGAATAGTGTAATGAAACATCTTGCTTGATCATTTATTTTGCATTTCTTGGATTTTCTCCCAAATTAAATACTCAAGTAATGTATGGATTGATTAATTTTGAGCTAAAACTGATGCTTGAACGCATCTGTGTGTGTAACAAACAAGAAGATGTTGAGAATAGACAGGACCTGCTTTCACATGATATATGATGTAATTAATCTCAACCTGCTGATTGGGAGGGACCAATGTTAGCGACAACGTGATTCTTTTTTGAGTTTCTAGCGAAGAAGATCCCCTCTATCAATAACTCAACACACTTCAGATATATTTGTATATCGTATCTTGTTGTAAGAAGAAAATATCATCAAGTCTATACAATGTCATCGAGCAAGTATCAACCCACAGATAGCTCTTGATACATAAACATGACATACAGTAGTAGTGTAGTACTGTAGTAGCAACTTGAGCTCATTTAATATTTCTAAAAAGAAAAAGAAAACTGGCTTAACATATAAATAATAAAAAAAAGAAACAGATGAACAAGTCCTATGCTAGAAAAAAACACCCACATTTGATAAAGAGTTTTTTTTTTGAAAGTACATTTGATAGAGTTGTAATGATAATTCCTCATATTGTCCAAGAGCAATAAGGTAATATTTGTGATGATGTTGTAATATCAAACTTGCCTTATATATGGAGTACTACTATATATATCTTCAGAACAATAATACTAGTGC
This sequence comes from Schizonepeta tenuifolia, assembly GCA_029490685.1. Classification (NCBI taxonomy): domain Eukaryota; kingdom Viridiplantae; phylum Streptophyta; class Magnoliopsida; order Lamiales; family Lamiaceae; genus Schizonepeta; species Schizonepeta tenuifolia. Next base: position 88,469,069 of record CM055960.1, on the reverse strand, counting down.
AACATTTTAATCTTTTGTTGGTTCTTCAGATCAGAGCCTAGTCCTAGTTGGGATTCACAAGCATCTGGTTTAACAAAATTTACGCACACCAGCTGCTTAATTATCAGGCATGCTTGTTGGTGTGATAAAAATGGCTATATGGCTTTTCTTGTCAGGATAAAACTCCAGCTCATTAATCAATCTTGAAACTCATAACTCCAAATCCTAACTGCTTTCACTGAAATAGAGTAGGTATATTATCCCTTGTTCACACCAAAGAATTGAATTGAATTGAATTGACTAAAGAAGAAGCAGCATACCTACATTATTTATTTGCAGAAAGAAATCAACCACGTACAGAGGATTGGACGCCAACATGCTCAATGGCTGATCGCATATAATATATGAGCCGATGACTACTGTCTACTGCAGCAACGCAACACAGAAAGCATACATTCAAACTGTGACCACTAATTGAAAACAAAAATATAAACTGATGCATTGATCCTACAATTAATATATACAAGTTGAAAACACAATTCTGTTCTGTGGTTTGTCTTTGCGGCCAGGTTAACCAAATTGGATCGAGTAAGAATGTTGGTGCTGGTTGGGGGTTAATCCGGTAATTTTCTTTTTCATTGCTGATCCCTTTTTTGGGATGCAAGTCTTAACTGAGTTTATCTCTGATTGTTTATATTAGTATATGATGCGTTTGCAGGGCTTTAGACAGGAGCAATTCGAGTATTGTACGGACAACATTTGTTAGTATGATTGATTGAGATCTATCTCCAAACTAAATTTTTCCTAAGAATGAATACTGAATCGGGTGCTTGCTTTTATGTGTATTACTATTACTATTTCCTATCAATCTAACTACTACTTTCCATCTCTTTGCAATATATGCTTCTATGCTCTGGTGTCCATGGAAGAGCTGCAACGTGTTTAATTACACTTTTCACAACCTCCAGTTCTTTATTTTCTACCTAGATTGTATATTAAATAATGCAAATGAACTATACTTTTCATGAAAGAACGATACATGAAAATCCCTGTCTTAAACATGAATTAATACTTTTTTTTTTTACTAAGAAAATGTAGTTTATTCACATACCACTATTTAACTATGGTTTTAATTTCTCTATGGTCGTTAACAATAATATCTCTGCTAAAAATTTGTAGTCTTAGCTTATACTACTATCTTGTAGTGATTTTGCAAGTAATAAGTAAATTAAAAACAAAAATCTGTTCCTAATTTAGTATTTTTGACATAATCAAACCAAAATGCTAGAAAAGTGTGGATTTGCGATTCCTACCCTATTGTCTGAAATTCAATAATGAGAATTAGTCAAATATAGTCACTCATAAAAATAAAAGTGCTAATATAGCCACGTTTTTAAAAACGATCAAATATGGCCATGCATACACGACTTACATACACGACTAGCATACACGACCATGTATATTGGTCGTGTATGCTGGTATGGTCGTGTATGCTGGTCGTGTATTCAGGTCGTGTATGCTAGTCGTGTGTGCATTATTGTGTATATTACTATGGTCGTATATGCTAGTCGTGTATGCATGGTCAGCATACACGACCAGTTTAAGTCGTGTATGCTGGTCGTGCATGCATGGCCATATTTGATCATTTTTAAAAAAGTGGCTATATTAGCACTTTTCTTATCAGGGGTGGCTATATTTGCACTTAACCCTTCAATAATCCATAAAGTTTCTCGAAATTTTTAGTAGGCGCACACACACATATATATATATATTTTTTCGTTTAATAAAAACATGAACGAACTTTACATGTCATTTAGTTAAGTGGCTACTAATTTGCTTTAATTAATTTTTTTTTTTAAGAAATTACAATGAGATATATATTTAACAATCAAATAAATCACTATACCACCATATAGGTGGAACCTCTACATCATAATAGTGAGACCTCTACATCACCACGTAGGGTGGGACAACTACTCCACCATGAGGGGGGAAATAAATTATATCGCTTGCAAGTGGAATTGAACCCAAGACCTCTCATTAAGGAGAGACTTGTGGTACCTCAGCCAATTGAGCTAGGCCTCGTCGACAAGGAAAAACTAATTTTTACTATTGACACCTTCAAAAATTAATCAGTAAAGAGTAGTGAATATCGACACTTAGTGCGTCGACCTGAAAATTCTACGCTAAAATTCAAAAATAAGTTGATGAATTGGTGGGCAGAAACTACAGTATATTATACGCGTTTATTGAAACGACAATTATCTATTCGAGAACACATTTCTTGACTTTAGAGCAATTTCCATTTTTAACCCATATATGTTTCCACCAAAGGCATTTAACAAAAATATTCAAAATGGTTGTCGATCCCCTTGCTTGAAACTTAGAGCATCTACAGTAGTGGGTTTCGAAGTCCTAGGTTATGATTATTTTGATGGGGTCCTAATGATTGATAGTCCGAGCTTGAAACTTTTATTATGGTGAAACCTACTCCTAAGACTATTCAATGATTGTTTTTTTTTTAATTTTACTTTTCTATTTTAAAATAGCAATAAGAATAATAAAATACGAAATTGTATTGAAACATTGAAAAATTACAATACAGTTGATACAAATTAAAAACTAAAAATTAAATACTGATAATTAAAAACTAAAAAGTAATAAAAATTACATATCAATATCAGGAAACCCGTATTTTTGCTCGAGAAATGTGCACACTTCATAGTGGCGCCTCAATTGTTCCGGCTCCATTTCGCTTGTTTTCCTCGTGTAGATGTCGTAGGCCTGTTTAAAATCGTGAGTAGCCACAATTTGGCCCATACGTTGCTCGATGCTGCCGATTTTTTGCGCGGCCGACACCTTCGGATTGACTTTTCCCTTCCCTTTCTTCGCCGCCTTTATGCCGGTCGGGCGGGTTAGCATCGACAAGGCCTCGTTTGCAGATGTGGAGTTGCTGGAATGACTTGTGTAGCCACCATCTGCACTAGTCTTGGAGCGCTTCGATTGGGTCTTGGCATCCGGATTGCAGAAAGTGGGAATATCCTTCACGACCTCCCACGCCTTCCGATGGATGAAATGTTTCTCACGGGTTGTATGATAAGCATCGGCGGCTAGCTTGTAGAGGTCGAGGTCGCTCCGCCCACTAGCATTTTCTCTCTCAAAGTTGATGTATTCCGCGTTGAATTTAGTAATTTCGGTCTTGGCGCGTTTCCACGCTGACCGAATGGCTTCTACACCACAAGGTTGTTGAGGAGCTATGAACTCGTTGAATTTCTCGGCAATTCTTTCCCAAAATTTATCGAGCTTTTAATAGTTTGAATTAACCGCATCAAGCTCGATATCAACATAGCACCTGACAATCCACTCAACTTCATCCGGAGTGTAGTTGCCGCTTCGAACTCCGTGGTTCATTATCGAGGCCTTTCCCTTGCCTTTGCCCTTGGCCGGTGCCTTTTCCTTAGACAGTGCCTTTCCCTTTCTGCGACGTGGTTTCGGCTCCGACTCCTTCTCGGCCTCCTAATTTTCCTCCTTCTCTTCTTCATCCTCAGGGACATCGTCGTCGTTGTCATTGAGGTTGATTTCTCTAAACTGGCGATATGCAGACCGGCGGTGTCTGGAAAGATTGATAGCCACCAGGCGGCGACGAGAATTGCTGGAATGGACCCGACAACGGCGGCGAAGCACTGAAGTGGTTGAAGCCCGGTGATTGCGAGTACTGCCGAAATCCATAAAGCGAGGAGTACGGCCGAAATCTAGTATCTTACTGGGATGAAAACGACGGACTGTTACCGATGAATAATTGTCGTGAGGGAATTGGATTGGACGATTGGGAAGAGGGACGCGGGTTTTGTGAAAAATTTTGGGAGTACCACTCGTTGAATTCATCATCTCCCATTTTTTAAGAACAAATAAAATTATAAGAGAATTTATTTAGAATGAAGAAATAGGGAAAGTGTGGATGTTTGAGGGATGAATGAGATATATTTATAGGTAAAAAAAAAATAGCCGGTAACCACAAAATTACCGTTACTACATTTTTTTATTATTATTTTCGTTTCAAATTAAAAAAAAAACAAATAAATAAATTATTACAGAAAATGGGAGGAGGCGACGCTCCTCCCTCGTTGAAAGCTTCTTCGCCCCCGGGCTTCACAGCGCCAGGGCGGATGTCGCCGCGCCCGCCCGCCGCTGCTCCAACGGCAATCACCCTCGCGGGCGGGCGCCTCCTCCTCCGCCCTTGCCGCTGTGAGTGGCCTAAGAGTGTGGATCCAGACTACTTTTTTATTATTATTCCTCCATTAGAAGAGAGAAACATTTTTATAAGGGATACACACACTATTTTTTTAGATAGATTTTACTAAATCCAATATTTGATGAATGAAAAGAAAAACTAAAATTGTACCACATCACAAAACTTAAATTGTAGAAAAAAAGTTGAAATTTTACAAGATACTCAATTTGTGTCATCCCTTAAAATGGATTTCCACTCAATTTATCACAAATAAAATAAGTAAAGAATACCTATCATCTTTTTCTATTGTTTTACTAGTAGTACTAATTATTTGCCGCGTCAGAAATGCACATGCAACCTCAAATGCACGCCAAATTCACCTCAAATGCGACCCAAATTCACTTTCACCAAACTGACAGCCTTCTCTTATCCCCCTCCCTCCGCCGCCTCACGGTGCGTTCTGCGCGGCGGCGACGCTACAACCGGTGGCGAATGTCCACTAAAATCTCACAACATCAGATCCCGCCACCCTGCTAATTTCTTGATCAGATTCCAAAAATATCAGAAGAAAAACTCAACGAAATTAACAACATCAGAGATTTAAGAAATGCAGAAAAAAGAGAAGCAGAAATTGGGAAGAAAAGAATAAAGGAAATGAGATTAGTTTTGGGGAAGAGAAGGGATGGGAAAAGGAGAGTATAAAAAGGTTTGGTTGAAATGTGACGCCACCCTATATGGATTAGAATGGAACCTCACTTTCGTTGTCTTCTTGCTTTAATTAGTACTTAATTAATTAATTAATTATTGCTCATTTCTGTTGGCCCCCCATTTGTTTCATTGCCTATTCTGCCCCTGACGTTTTATTTAATTTTTTGTGCAACAACCCACGATAACATTATTAAGCATTAATTATCTTAAGCTAATTTTGAAATGTAGGATCCAAGAAAGTAGTGATCCAATACAGAACTGTAATGCTAAACTGCATTTCAAAATTCAGGTTTTGTTTTTACACAATAAATAGGGGAGGTTGCTAAAAAATATTGAGGGCTCAGGGCTCCATTGTTGTTTAATATGCAAACGCGAATGAATATATTATCTCACAATTAAAATAGTAATCAAAGTTTATATACATTTAGTTTGAAGAAAAATGCATATATATTTTAAAGGTTGTTTGATAAGACAAAAAAGACTTAAAAATTGACGTTCGGTGAAATTATTATTTATATTATTTTATATTTGATTGAGAAAGTGCATATATAAATGATTTTTTTTAAGAAAACACACCATCTTTGACTTAATATAATTAAATTTTGATGTTAAGAATTTCATAATTTTCATTAAGTGAATAACAAGGTTCATAGTTCATATTTTAGATTAAAAACTCTATTCAAATCGAGATTTTTCAAATTATAATACTATTCGATGCGTCATTTTTATATGGAAAACATACTGATGTCAAAAATAAATATTAGTAGTCATAAATTTAATAAAAGTAAGTACTCTATTCATTAACAGAAACTATAACAAAATTTGTGCAGCACAAAATTGAAGAAATATTTATTAAATGTTTGTTGAATGAAAAAAATAATGTTTATGAGAATTTGTGGTGTTGATGTTAACAAAAGGGTCCCGATACTTAAAAATATATATGAAGAAAATTTTATAAAGAATAGTATTGATAATGTACAAAGTGAAGTGCTATATTTTTATGAGCAAGGATAATTTTATAGCAGTACTACTATTTAGGGGTGTGCATCGGCCGGTCGGTTCGGCCGACCGACCAAAAATTTCAAAACCGATAAACCGACCGATCAAAATTTTTTGGACCGGGGCCGGGCCGAAAATATTTTTGGACCGACATTGGGCCGGACCGAAAAACTTCGGTCGGTTACGTTTTAACCAAGAATATTTAAAATAAAAAAAAAAAAAACCGGCCAAATTTTAGTACTATAAGAACCGGCCAAAAAAAAAAACCGGTCAAGTTTTTACCTTTTATACTTTAGGAATAATATAATATATTTAATTATTTAATACTATTCAGTCGGTTCGGTCCCCGACCGACCAAATTTCAAAAAAACCGGGCCCAAAACCGAAAATAAAAAATTGCTAATTTAATCGGGCCGACAACCAACTAGAAAAAAAACGGGGCCGAACCGGCCAAAACTCATCGGTTCGACCGGTTTTATCGGTCCGGTTGGTCCGATGCACACCCCTACTACTATTACATAATGTTCTAGAACAAAATGTAGCGCAACAAAAATAAAATGAGACGCTTGCGGAAAAAGGTGCGTCCATTAAATACAAGGATAGTATGGTAATTTAAGAAGAAAGTCGGCTTTTTAGCGTTCTCGTCGCTTTGACGGGATCCTCCTGACCCGTCACGTGTCAAACAGAGTTTCTTCACATTCACGTCGCTAAATTGCCACGTCACCCCGTTCACGGGCCCCACACAAACCCCTATATTGCCACACATGCGACCCATTTCACCTCAAACCCAAACGTCTTGGCATCCTTCCAATTCTACTCCATCCGACGCCCCCGAGATATGCCACGTGTCCCAACAGCACGATCACAGCCGTCCATGACAGATGTTCCGGTCAACTCCCGGCCAGCAAACAAATTCACGCCTGCCTTTGGATTGCCCCTCCCCAGCTATTCAACGGCCACGATGTTGCCCGAAATATAAACGGGCAGATCTCATCGCCTTTAAGAGGAACACCCTCGGCTTCTCAATCTTCGCTCAAACCCTAATGTCTACACACCTCCTTTAAATTGGTGTCTAGAAATTAGAATCATTTCCTTTCTTTCACCCAATTTTACCAAATTTAATTTAATATAGCTCCGCCCTCCCGTAGATCGATTGGGAAATTGCGGCGACGGAGACTTTTTTCGAAGATTCCGGCTGTTTGATACATGATTTTAAGGGGGAATTGCTGCCGGAGACTCGACGGAGCTGAGCGCTGCCGACGGTGTGATTCATGGCGTCCGCCGTTCTAGCCAGCCAGAATGAGTCGAGCTGGGCCCACATGGGAAAGACTCCGTACGCGAATCCGCACCTAAACTCAAACCCTCATTCCAACCCGAAGAAGAAGCAGAAGCAATTCCACCCATCTGCGGCGAATGGAATCAACGGCCGTTATCGCAGCAGCAACAACAACCTCAATTCGCCGGCCGTCACGCAGGCGGTATCCGATGATGCCTATTCCTTTAACCAGACGCCCGCCGCCCGTAGCGCCGGAAATTATGGTGGTTATTTAACCTTCAATGTTGCGACGTACACAAAATCCGAGCTCCTCGAGCTCCGGAAACGCCTGTCCGCCGAGCTTGGTCAGATCCGTGATTTGCGAGATCGGGTTGAGTCCAGCCGATTCAACATTGGCGAAAACCCTAGATCCCAGGCGAAATCCAAGAAGGCTAGCGGTGGTAAACGTCCTGGCTCTGGCTCTGGCTCTGCGATTGGATCCGCTCCCACGAAATTGGGCGATGGTAATGACAATGGCAGTATGGAGCCAGTTAATTTTGGGGATTTGCTGAAGGAATGCGAAAAGATTGTGGGTAAATTGATTAAAAACAAATTTGGGTATGTTTTCAAAGAACCGGTGGATGCAGTGAAATTTGGGCTTCTGGATTATCATCAGATTGTGAAGCATCCCATGGATCTGGGCACTGTGAAAGCGAATCTGGCGAAGAATTTTTATCGGACGCCTGTTGAATTCGCGGCTCACATTAGGTTGACTTTTAATAATGCGTTGCTTTACAACCCCAAGACCGATCCTGTTAATGGGATGGCGGATGAATTATTGTCTCGGTTCGAGGAGATGTTCAAGCCGGTGCAGGAGAGGTTCGATAGCATGCTCGACAAGCAGCGAGAGAAGGAGCCGCGCGAGTTCAAAATCAACAACGATGTGCCGTTCCGGGAGGTTGATGAAATGCAGGGGAGCTCCTGGAACAATCATAGTAATCAGGTGATGGCTAAGAAGAAGTCTAAGCCGAAAGCTAGCCCTGTTCCTGTTCCAGTTGCTCACGTTTCAAAGAAGGCTGATAGAATGTATGCACCGATGCAAGCGCATTCTACTGCTTCGACGCCTTCTCATCCGCCTCCACCATTGATGAATTCGCAGCCATTTGCACCAGAGCCATTGCCTCCGTCACCAGTGAGAGCTCCTCCTCTGCCGGCTGCCAAGGATCAGAAGGCTGGAAGAGTAATGGCGCCCAAGCAGCCGAAGCCCAGAGCTAAGGATCCTAATAAAAGAGAGATGAGTATGGACGAGAAGCAGAAGCTTGGGATGGGGTTGCAGAGTTTGCCCCAGGAAAAAATGCCTCAATTGGTTCAGATCATTAGGAAGAGGAATGATCATTTGGCACAGGATGGGGATGAAATTGAGCTTGATATTGAGGCCCTAGATACAGAAACTCTGTGGGAACTTGATCGGTTTGTGACAAATTGGAAGAAAATGGTCAGCAAGACCAAGCGGCAGGCTTTGATGATGAACAACAATCCAGCAGCTGGAGGAGTTGGCGCCCCCACCAGTCCCGTTACGGATGCGGATGCCGATGCTGATGTGGTAATTTTATTTGCGCTTGCCATTTAAGAGTTTCTGTTTTCACTTGATTTAGAAATCTTGCTTTGGTTGATTTTGTAGTTTTTGATTTATGTGGGTGCTAATGTTGTGTAGGGGAGCATGAGTGATAAGAATGATGATTCTGGCAAAAAGATGAAAGATGAGGAAGAAGATGTAGATATCGATGATGATATGCCAGCAGCGAGCTTCCCTCCAGTTGAGATTGAGAAAGATGAAGGGGTCGCTGGTGGAGGTGTTGTTGGGCAGGATCATGATAACAATGATAACAATGGTGGTGATGGTGGCGGTGGTGGTGGTGGTGGGAATAGAAGCAGTAGCTCAAGCAGTTCTGGCAGCTCAAGCAGCGATTCATCATCCTCCAGTGGTATTACTACTGATACTGATTCTTCTTGCGTTTCTACATTGTGTTGAGGGATTGAATTGGCAAAGTATGGAAAAAGGCAAATTTTGTCACAGAAAGCTCATTGATTTGAGCTTTGCTTTTTACAGATTCTGATTCTGGGAGCTCCTCTGGTAGTGAGTCAGACGCAGATGAGGCACAATCTTGACAAAAAACTATTCGAGCAATCTGCGAGTATGATTCGAGTGCTTCTTCAAGTACTACTTGCTTGGTCACATGATAATTGATTAAATGAGCTTATTTGTTCATGAGGTATATATATATATATATATATATATATATATGTATTTGTTCACTTTTTAATGTTTGATCTGTCTTTCTGCCTTGTCCTTTGGTTGTGGCTGTTGGCTGAATGTTTTGAGTTAACTTTGCAGAAGAATGGGTGGCTGGCAAATGTAAGCCAAAGAAATGTTGGTGTTGGGATTGGGGGAATATAATATTTGTTGTTGTAGATTCATGCGGCTGGATATACCATACCTCATCAACAGGAGGAAATGCAGCAGGCAGGCAGCTTAGGTGAAGAAATAGAAAGAAATTGTTAAAAGCGTGTAGATAGTTTTTTAGTTTAGTTTGGTGAGGAGGTTGGTTTATTATGTACAGTTTTTGTCCCCAGAAATAGTGGGATTCATTCAGCTTTGTGCCTTTCACATATTCCTTCCTTCCAGTTAGTTGGGCTTGAGCAGCAATTCTGTTAATCTGGTGGGATTGAAACTTTCCAACGCAGAATAGTTAAATGAAACATCTTGCTTGCCCATTCATTTTTTGGCATTTCTGTAACTTTGTGGTGTTTCCCACTTCAATTGGTCTCTATAATTACCCAATTAGCGCTTGTTTTATGACAACCCGAGCACTCTATTTTTGCAATTTTTGTAATAATCATGTAATCTCTCTCTCTCTCTCTCTCTCTCTCTCGCGTGCCACAAGAAGCCTTTATCCAGTTGTTAGTTCTTACTAGTTGTCATCCCCACTTAACAAAGATGTTGAGAATAGACAGGACCCTTCACACCTGACTGACTGGGGGACCAATTTAAATGACAATAGCAGCAATCCACGTTGCACATGATTCTTTTCCAAGTTTCTACGGAACAAGATCCCATGCTTTATCAATAACTTGACACATTTCAGAATAATTAATATACGATGATCATTGTCACAAGCAACTCTCAATCTCCCATTCACAAGCATGCAGAGACATAAATAGCAATATAAGGAGACAAATAGAACTTAAGCTCAATTAATATTAAAACAAGAAAAACTGATGCCAGTTCGCGTAACATATAAATAAAAATTAGAAAAGACAACAGATGTGAAGTAGTCCTATCCTATGCTAGAATAAAAAAACATACACTCAAAATTTGTGTTGGTCCCCTGTCCTATAGGGCTATAATGGTAATTCTCCCCACATTGTTCAAAGTAGCACAGATTAGAAGGGCCAACAATTAATCTTATGCATGCACTGCACCTTTGAAAGTTGATGTCGTAGAATCAAACTTGCCTCTTATCATTATCTTCAGCTTCTCCCACCAACAATACAGCATCTCAATCTTCCTGCTTCTTCAGCGCAACAAACATCTCTCCAAGTTGGGATTCACAAGCACTACAACCATCTACATCCAAAGCTTTAATAAAACTACGACTCAGCTTAAAAGTCGTCAGAATCTGGAACACCTTGCCACAGAATTTACGCACACCAGCACGTCTCGCCTGTTTATCGGGCATGTTGGTGACTAGGTGCTTGATCAAATGGCTTAGCTTTGTAACATGGCTTTTCAGAAACTTCACAGCCGCCTTATCAGTAGCAGAGCCGCTGTGAGCCTTTAGTACCTCCGTCACCAAATCAAGGGCCTCAACTTGCCGAAACTGTGATTTGGCACAGCTGCATTTCTCCAAAAGGAAACCAAATAGTCGTTCGCCAATCCATGGCCGCCTTGTAAATATTTCTTTCAGAAACTCGCATTTCATTTGCGATTTTTTGCTATCAAAGTAGTCCACTAAAACATTCTGCAGTATATCGCAGACCCTTTGTAGCTCAGATTCTGAGAAATGGCTTGCGTCAATGATCTTTAGAATCCAAAATGTTGAACTTCGAGCGAGTGAATTGATCATGCGGTGGCGATTCATGGAGGCAGATTGTTTCTTCTTCGATGGGTTGGAAGCAGATTTTTTTCTTTTGAAAGGCTTTGCTGCCAGCTTTAAATACTTTTCCAGCAGAGGCTCGAGTACTGCAACCGACACTGTATCGCCTTTTGGATATTCTTTAGCTTTAAATATTTTCTTTTGTATAATGCCCCATATACGCTCACCAAGCTGCTCACTTCCTTGTGTAGTTTGCGGATTGGTGAACGCTTGAGTTAAATTTGAGAATATTTTGATTACCTGTGGTTTCCCTGCATTAACAATAAGCAAAGACAACCAGATCAGATTGAGATTCATTCGGGAGTCGAATAGAAACTCAGAAAGAAAAGAAGTTGACGTAAATCAAGTACCACATCTTCAAGCGACGGCAAGATTAAGAAACTGACACTACTCAGGTTACATCTTATTAGGTTTTAATAGATGGCCTAAAGAATAAGTCGAGGCTTGAATGAATGAGAATACTATTGAGATATAATATCATGTCAACTTGCCTGGATTTTCATGCAGGTAAATCTCCAGCAATGAGAGAACACAAGCTGAGAATGTGCGGTCTCTCCTCCAGCTTGGTTCTTCTTTTCCCTGAATATAAGTATCCATTCGAAACATTGCATCATCATCCATACCCTCATCGGATTCATCATCAGAGGCATCGGGAAGTTCAGCCGCAACTGCATCAACCCCAACCACTGCCTCAGACTCGTCTGTCTGCTGATCACTGTCTACTGTTTCACCTGTCTCGGCCTCATCAGATTCTTCAGCTTCTTCTACACCAAGAAGATCATCTTCAGCATCATCATCTTCACTATCTGCATTGTGGTGCCGAGCAGGTTTTAAATCCTTTTTGACAACCCACCCGCAACATCCGATGTAACCCGTCATCTGTTATATCCTTACAGAAGCATTTAAAAACCTGAAGAAGATATCACCAATGATTCAACCTGTAAGTAGATAATAAAAAGCAACAGGAGAATGCACCAAGGTCTTATATGACTATACATACATCATCAAGTGATGCAGACCCGATGAACGATAAGAGAACAGTCCAAATTTACTCAAAAAGGACATCAGAATAACACTGCAATGATGATCTCGTAATTAGAACCTGACCAGTTTACTATTCAGAAATTAAACACTGCTATACCAATTTCCAGCTCAATAATCAATCTTAAAACTCACATACCAAATCCTATTTTACCTCAATTTAGAATATTGAAATAGAGGTATATCCCTTCTTCACCATCAGAAGATGATAAGGTACTGGATTCTTCACCCTAAAGAGTATAAATTGCTGATTTATTTTACAACCCCCTAGATCTAAAACAATGAATTACTCTGTTAAATGAACAAATAATTCTAACATGCAAATTTCGGGCTAAGATAGACTCATCATATTAAAATTTGACTAATAATTGAATTTCATTATTTTCTCATGACTCATGGTAAGACCACGCAATGAGGTACATGATGGGGACGCGTAGAGTCGTAGACAAACATGACGTGTATCTCAGTAAATATTACTAGCAATCAGCAACTTCTCCAAATTACCAGCTTTGTTTGCTTAAAAAGGATTTATTATTGACGAATAATACCATCACCAATCCACAATGAAATAACATATACAAGAATTTGGTCAACCAATTGACAAAAGAGATACTACTCACATATGCCAGGAGTTGGTCAGCCAAAGAAATCCTTATGTGAATATTCTTAAGGTAAAGAGGCATAAATTATTTGCAGAAATAAACTATAGAGGAAGTGAACATGAATGGTCATTTCGTACCTGCTCAATGGCAGACCACATAGGAGCCGATGACTGCGGCAGCAGCGAAAGCATTGTGTCCACAAGTACATCCATTAGTTCAGGCGCACCTTCCCCATCAGGTTCATCTTCTCCAGAGGTTTCAAGATCAGAACAGACAAAAGCTTTTTTGCAACACATGACAACTTCGCAGGCAGCTTCTGAGAATTCTCCAGGGCGAAGTATGATTTGAAGCAGCAGTTGGATAAGTAAATATCTCACAGCATGCAACTTACTTGCGTCCATGTTAAGACCACAATTACGTTCCTATAGCAACCAAAATTGTAATAACTAGTACTCATTAGGCTATCCACAACCCTTAGGGGTAGGGTGCTCTCCTTAGAGCACTCTACCCCTGCAATCCAAGGGTGCTCTATCTTTAATATTAAAAAATTCCCCATTTTTATTTATTAAATTAATTCATAAAATTCCATTAATAAAAATAACATTAAACATTACATTAATTAAAAAAAATAACATATTACAATAATTAAAATAAAAAAAACATTACATTAATTAAAAATGCTAGACTACTCCCGTAGAAGTCCAAATTTCCGGTAGAGGTGCTCGGTGAGATCATTGGTAAGCCGATGGTGCTTTTTTTTATCTCTCAAGTCGGCATTCCGTTGCATAAATTGCCGAAAGCAGATCGGAGTTGTCCGAAAGTGTACCCCGCTAGTGGACGGAGAGTCAGAGTCATCTCTTCAATTCTCCACATCTTCCCGCTCGTCTTCTATGATCATATTGTGCAAAATAATGCACGCGAACATGATGTCTTGGAGATGCTTCTTGTACCAGTACCGACCCGGAGCGCGTATTATTCCCCATCGGGTTTGGAGCACTCCAAAGGCCCGCTCTATGTCCTTTCTCGCCACCTCCTGCATCTTCTTGAACCTCGTCGTCTATCGGTCGGTTTCAACCCTCGGCGATTTGATCAGGGTAGGCCAACAAGGGTAGATCCCGTCGGTCAAGTAGTACCCCTTGTTGTAGCGGTGTCCGTTGACGGTGAAGGTGCACGGTGGAGCTCTATCCTCAAGCACGTCGGTGAACAAGGACGACTGATTGAGGACGTTGAGGTCGTTGTTGGAGCCGGCAACCCCAAAAAAGGCATGCCAGATCCACAAATCCTGCGACGCCACCGCCTCTAAGATTAAGGTAGGCACTCCTTGATCGCCGCGAGTGTGGACACCCGCCCACCCTTTTGGGCAGTTCCTCCATTCCCAGTGCATGCAATCCAGGCTCCCGAGCATCCCCGGAAACCCATGCCGCAACTCGTGTATTTGGAGCAGACGCGCAGTGTCGGCAGCGTTGGGCTTCCTCAAGTACCGCTCGCCGAAGAGGTCGATGATTGCCCGGCAAAATTTTTTGAGGCAAAGCCGGCCCGTGCTATCTCCGATCTTCAGATACTCGTCGAACGTGTCGGCAGCACCACCGGTCGACAGTTGTCGCACAGCCATTGTGCATTTTTGCACCGCTGTTAGCCCCCATCGCCCGAGTGCATCTTGTCGATGCGTGAAGAAGTGGACGTTTTCCTCCAACGTCGTGCAGATGCGCAAGAACAGATGCTTGTGCATCCGGAAACGGCGTCGGAAAAACTGCTCGCCGTAGGTGGGGTTGTCGGCAAGTAGTCGGCGTGGAGGATCGCACAAGCCGCTTCTCGGTCGCGGTCGACGAAGTCCCGCGCCCTCTTCTTCTTCTTTTTCTGCTCCGCTTGGTGTGCACGCATGTAGCGATCCACGTCCGCCATCATCTCCAGCACCTCGTCGTCGGTGCCGCCCTCGACATATTCCTCCGACGAATCGGAAAAAATAAGTTCCTCCGATGAAGACATTTTTTTAGGTTGAATTTGAGAGAAAAAGAGGATGATAAAATGGTGTGAGATATATGAGGGGTGTGGTGGTATTTATAGAAGAGGAAAATAAAAAATTAAATAAATAAAAAATTAAATCGGCATAGACGTTGCCGCAACGGGCGAAATTTTAAAAATATATATGTTAGGCGCGTGCAATGCACGCGCCGTTATTATTATTATTATTTTTTATTCGTCAAGGCTCGCGCGTGAAGAGCACGCGCCGGACTCGAGCATGGCTCGAGCGCTCGGGCACGGCTCGAGCGCTCGGGCACGGCTCGAGCAGGCGTCGTCTGCAACGCGGGGTGCTCGAGCCACCCCGTGCTCGATCTCGGCTCGAGCACCCACGCACGAGACGCGTTGTGGATAGCCTTAGAACCTTGAGCATGATGCTAGCAAGCAAAACCAAGGATAAAGTACTGGAGCTTTGATTAGGCCCCCAAAGTTCTAGTCATTGATGAAAATGAGCAACTTGAAAATAATTTTAATCACAACATAAGAAATCTAAGAATAAGATTGGTCAGATTGTAACCATCCTATAAACAGTTGATAAGTTACTGCCAATAACTACCTTCAAATTCAACAGCCTCTTTCCCATTTTCACAAATTATGAAAATGTATCTGATGTACTTGGAAAATTAAAATATCCTACCTACTATACGTTATATACTGAGAAAATAAAAATATTGTTAATTTCAAAGATTGTCATAAAGGGGTAGGTTAAGGGTAAAAAAAATAATGCTAATCTGGTAAGGAAAGTGGACTATAATTTGGAACGGATAAAAAAGGAATAAGGTTCTATTATTATGGGAAGGAGGGAGTAACATAGATTGAAAAGGAGCAATATACATCGAAAAAGAGTAATATAGAATGAAAGAGTGTACCTCTTTTGAAAGTTGACTTTCCATAGCCTGCAATTTCTTGAATGCTTTTTCATCATCACTGTTCAAGGTCCTTGACAGAGAAACTGAAGGAATGTTGTATAATATACCCAGAAACCGCATAAAGTAAGATCCAAGATCCTTTGCCTCCACACCGTGCCCCACAGCATGATTTGCAAGCAACAACTGAAGCTGGTCGATACACATATGAGTCAAAGCACTAGGAATTGCTGATTTTGGCCACCTAAACTTTTCTTGTAGTTCAAAAGATGTTACTTCAGTTCCAAGTGATGATGAGAACAGACCTTGAACTGCCAGAAACTTCAGAACTTCTTTCTGCACACGGAATTTTGCAGCATCTTGATCAAGCTTCAAATGCTTTAGAACAGCAGGCAGGGATTCCACAACCCAACTTTTAAGATATTCAGTAGCTCCCAGTGTCCCAGCAGCATCTTTATCTTCAATAGATCCCATCTCAGAATTGTCATCAGTAGTTTGACTCTGATCTGAAGGTTCTTCAGACGAATGACCTTTCATCAAGAAACATGGTCATCAAACTTTCAATGAACAGAATACAGCCAGACTCAGTTTTGAAATCTGACATCAAATCCTTCACTGTTTCTGATCTGGTTATGCCATCAAATTTTCCATTGCTGTGTTTCTGCAGAGCCACAATAACCTCAACCCTCCTAGCATCATCATGCACTACCCATTCAGATAGTTCTTTAAGAAAATGTTGAGCAACTTTATAAAGCCATGAATCTTTGGTGGAGAGTATGTCCATAAGGCCTTGAACAACCTTGTATGACAATATAAGATGCACACAAGAAGCAGGAAGCTTTGGAAGCAGAAGCAACAACACATCAAAGGCTAACTTCTTGCGATCATGAGATGAGGTTATAAGGGATCCTTCAATTACTGTTTCACAAAAGCGGAGCAGATTTTTCTCCAAATCTTCGTTAGCGGAGCTAGACTTTCGACTTTTTTTGTGTTTCTTGCTTGAAACTGAACCTGTTCCCGAATCTACATCTTGGACGACATCAGGTAAGAGATAACTAACCAAAACAGGCCATACACTATGTACTCGTGGCTGACAGAAGGTAGACTCCTGCAATATTCAATGCATATAGATCAGCAAAGACTTGAAATGTCACTTGACCAATGAATAAATATAATAAAACAAATTCGGGAGTACCTTCAGGCAACTGGCAATAGTGGATAAATAGTCAGCAGTAAAAAGGGCCGCTTTGCTAAAAGGGGAAGGTAATAGTTTATTGCATTTAAAGTCAACAGAAACTTTTTCTTGTATTTTAAGAGCTAAAAGTAAGGCGTCAGGATTTCCAGCTTCAGTTGCTCCATCAAACCACTCTTGTAGCCTGGGCACTTCAACGAGATGATTCAGCACTGCTTCAGCTGGCAACTAAACAATGACACAAGAATACATACCAATATTCAATTTAAGAGTAGAAAATTCTGATGACATCAATAATTGATCAAAACTGAGAAGAGATTTTTATGAAGATGTCCAAGTTATGTCTCAGCATAAATGCATGATCTACTAGAGTAATAACAAAAGAATAAGTCTTGAGATTACTTTTAAAAGCATAATCTTATTCAAAACTTAAAAAAAAGGGGAAAAAATGAGCTGAAAATATTCAACTTAGTCATCATGAACATCAGAATGTTTATCATTGTAATTCTGCGCACGGAAATATTTCACCCTTCATAATGATGGCAAAGATAATAATGTGCTGCAGGTGAGATAGGATGGTTTGTTTACCTTTCCAACTATCTCCAATAAAACAGCAACAGAAGGCTCTTGTAAGTACCGTTTCTTAGCAGCAAGATCGATAAGACTACTAGTAAATTCATTGATGAGTGCAGTATTATTATCTGAGGTCCATTCTTCGATAAGCTTTCCTGATCTTGCAAGAGCCCCATATGCAAACAAACGGCCCAATAAGCAGTCTTTTACCTCCTATAGTTCAGATAAAAGGTTCCGCATAAATAAAATATATATCTCAACAGCCAACTTCATTTGAGAAGGGACCATTACCAACCTGACCCTTCATGGAAGAAGTGACCTCCAGCAAAGATGTAATTAGCTTTAATAGGGACTCTAACTTAATGCTATGGACAGCACCAACTAACATTGTGAGCCCTAATGCAAAACCTTGTCTTGCACACTGCAATGGAACAATACAGAAAATGAGATGTATGCATATAAGCAATATATTCAATCCAATTTGAACCTTACAATACTGACACAACAAAATAGCAAAACAATGCAATTACATGATAACTATACAGATACAATAGTATCATATTGACTACTCAATATAGTAAGAACTAAGAACACAGAAATTTCCACTGGACCATATACAACTTTCTAAGAACTATTATGCATATTTAAGTCAAAGTATCAATATAATAACTCTCTAAGAACTTCCTCGGCAACTTTCGTCAGAAGTGTATTGGTTATGGAGACATTAAGGTTTCTATGGCTAGTTGAATACGAAAGATTATGCTCTCATTATTACCATGTACTATAGATCAATTATTGCTCACAATTTTCGATTTTCACAAATACACTAATGAGTACTCCATATAAACTATCCATGCAAGTTTTTTAAAAACTTGCTACATGACATAAAATCTACAAAGAAAAAAAAAATGAAAAATCATTACATCAAG
Organism: Schizonepeta tenuifolia; assembly: GCA_029490685.1. NCBI lineage: Eukaryota > Viridiplantae > Streptophyta > Magnoliopsida > Lamiales > Lamiaceae > Schizonepeta > Schizonepeta tenuifolia. The sequence continues at coordinate 88,450,518 of CM055960.1, read as the reverse complement.
GGCAAAACCCTTTTTTATATGAAAAGGCCATTTTTGTGCCATTGTGCACTATTCAACATGCAAAAATCCAGAAACAGCAAAATTCAAGAAACAACGCAAAACTGATCTCTGCTCGACCATCTAAAAATTTTTAAACAATCATAGAAAGAATTCCAGAAATACGTCTGAAATAGAAGTAACAATCCGCACCTCTCTTGATGAGGAGACCCCACGAATAAGCCTCCCCACAGCATACCTCACAGACGGCGCACAATTATTCAAGCCATCGTCCTTCTCTGCTTCCAGCCTTGACTTATCTTCCACCTCATCCTTATTATCTAGCTTATCATACGCATTCTGAACTTCCCTCAACTCCATAACCAACGTCTTAGCTGCTACTTCCCTCACACTCGCATCAGCAGCTGCCAGCTCCCTAAACACCCCAATGTGGAACTTAGGCAACACCGCCCCCCCACTACTACTGGTTCCAGCACTCTCATTACCATCACTTTTCGATTCTACATCCATTTTCTCGGGCCCTGAATCGATTTTCTTACTCTCTCCTCCGTGTGTTACCTCATCCTGCAACTTATCATTTTTCGATTCTACGTCCATTTTTTCAGGCCCTGCATCGATTTTCTTACTCTCTCCTACGTGTCTTACCTTCTTATCCTGCAACTTCCTAAGTTTTCTCCGCTCCATCTTATTCAATGAAGCCTTGTGAGCAGCCGAAGATGTCGATGCACCATTAGCATCATTCACATTCTCAGTCTCAGCTAACTCAATATCCTTCTTCTTTTTCTCCTTTTTCATTCTCTTTCTCGAGGGTTCTGCATCCGGATTCTCAGAATTTGCGTTCAATTTATGCTTATCTTTAACAATTTCTATACCAACTTCTTGCGCAGAACTCGACTCTCTCTTCTTGCTACCCATTTACCTCACCACAAAATTTTATTTTTCTGCAGAAATGTCAAAAACATCATTTTCTGTATTGTTCAATTAATTAAAATAAAAGGAGCGTAGAACCAAAGTAACACAAAACTGCCTATAAATTGATAGAAAAAACACTTCCAAAAAAAAAAAAGAAAAAACACGCAGATAAAGTGAATGGCTACTAAACAACAGGTGTAAATCAAACGCAAAAACGTAACAGTAAACAATTATTTGACTTACCTGCAAAGAGAATTAAACGAGAAACTCAAAGAGCGTTGATGTAGAGAGAGAGAGAGAGGAGGGAGGGAGGCAGTCTCTGGGGTTTTAGCTCACGGTGATTAAACCTACATGTATTTTTAATTCAGATCTTTGTATTAGGTTCCGGGTCAAATTCGATATCCGGACCCTTAAGCGAATAGTTGTAGGCTCTGGAAAACCTAACGGCCCAATTATAGTGTGTGTGAGAGAGAAACTGAACTTTTTAAAAATGCAAAACTTGCCTGCGACCTAGCCACCCACGCACTCCATGCGATCGCGTGCGGGGTGCGTGTGGGGGCGCATGTGGTGTGCGCACGGATATTAATTTTTTTTTCTTTTCTTTAAATTCAGTTTTTTTTTCTCTTTTTTAAATTTGTCTTTTCGTTTTTTTATTTGCAATTTCTTCTTTGATCAAGATTCAAGCGAAAGAAGACGAAGGCTTCGGAGCAAACCGAAGTGTCCAAATTGTTGCCACTAAGATTATCTTTATATTAGTAATCGGAGCCGAAGGTGGAGTCGGAAAAAAAAACTGAAATTAAAAAAAATTAATAAAACAATAACAGGTCAACCCGACCCGAATCCGATCTTATGACCCATATGCAGCAGGTTGCATGCAAGTGCGCCTCTTTTAACAATATATACATAAACTTTTTTCTTTTTTTGAAAAGAAAAAAATGTAGACTTAATTTGGTTTAAATTGATAACCTATACACATTTTCGATTTTTTCCAACAACACATAACATTTTTCTCTTGGATATTTTCACAAATTAAAATTATCTCCAAATCGAAACTGACGCAACACTCGAGTTTAACGTGTCGAGTTTTGATTTCGCCACAATAGTTTGATTTGTGCATAACTTCAAGAGGAAAAACTTGAAATGGCCCTTTTAAAACTCAAAAGATGAATTATGTCACTTTGCTAAAAAATATGTTGTAATAGTCTTTTGAGTTTTTTTGTGACTTTTATACCCTTCTAGGTATACAAGAAGACTAACTTTAATTTAAATTATACACGAAGACTAACTTCATGTATGAATTTCCGATGCTGATAATGGCGCGGTGGTGCGATCGTCGGCGAAAAAATTCTGACAAAAAATTTGAATCATACATGAAACCTAACTTCATTTATGCATCATACAGGAAAACTTATCTTCGTGTATGCATCATACATGAAAACTTATCTTCGTGTATGATTCGAATTTGAAATTTTTGGAGGCGAAATTTTTCGTGTATGATGCATACATGAATGTTAGTCTTCGTGTATGATTCAAATTTGAAATTTTTTGTGGCAAAAATTTCCGTGTATAATGCATACACGAAAGTCAGTCTTCGTGTATGATGCATACATGAAGTTAGGCTTCGTGTATGATTCAAATTTTCGCCGGCAAATTTCGCCGGAATTTTTCGTGTATGATGCATACATGAATATTAGTCTTCAATGCATACATATAGTTAGGCTTTGTATTATTCAAATTTTTGGTCGGAAATTTTTCGCCGAAAGTTCATACATGAAATTAATTTTGGTGTATGATTCAAATGAAAGTTAGCCTTATTGTATTCTCATTAAGGGTATATTAGACTTTTAACAACTCAAAGTGCTATTTTGAAACTAAAAAAATGGAGGTGACGTTTTGAATTTTTTGTTTAGAGAAAGTACTATTTTACAACATTACCTCTAATTTCAACTAGTGTAACATTTTTTGGAAAGTGTGCGAGTTCAAGAATTCAAATCAAAATTTTATTTATGTTGGAAAAACCGAAAAATGGATATAATTTATGGATCACGGAGTTATTTTCTATAAAGAAAAATCATTTTCAACAATCAACTAGAATTCGAATTTACAATATTTAAGAGCCGTATTAATCAATTTTTCGTCCAACAAATATCTTAGTCTAAAGCTTTCCCAATTGAGATCCAATTGTTGTGTTAGCTTTTCATGGGGCATATGATTCAAACAGACCACACAGATGGCTTCAAATAAGTCATCCTGCATCAGACTTGAAGTTCATCCATTATCATGAGAGGGAGGTAAAGAGAATTAAACATGGCGTGTTACTTATCTAGCCAAATGAAATAACCTTCCAATTCCAAAGTTGTATTCCAATAATACACATGTCACACTGAATCTAATGTAAAATACACATGGTGCTTCCAAAAGCAAGATTCTCATTAAATCTAACTTGCCGCATGAAATTTCAGATGTCACTCTTAGGCTGTCTACCTTTGATTCAATAGTCTCACGCCGCCAATAGCCCTTCCTTACTCCACACACACCACACTCCACCAGAATTATTAAACACCATGCCGAAATGAAATTGGTAACGTTTTGATGAACGACGGGAGTATTTAGTCATGCCGTCGGATTTGCATGTCTTCCTCATGATCACGTCTTGAAGTCATCTTCTTTAATACTACCTCCGTCTCGTTCAATATGTTTCACTTCTTTTCGACATGGAGATTAAGAAAAGAAAAATTTGATATAAATGGTGTGTTTAGTGTAGTGAATAAAATGGTATAAAAGACTTTTTTTAATTGATAGAGTGATATAAAGTGTTTTTGAAGTGACATAAAGTGATATAAAGTGATTTTAAAGTGATATAAAGTGATTTCTTAATTATTCCTTAGAGAAATAAGACATGTTGAATAGAACGCTAAAAAAGGAGAATGAGACATGTTGAACGGGACGGAGGAATTATGTGTTTTAAGATAGTTTTTCTTCAAGTCTTTGGATAATAATTTTTCTATCAAGTCGCAAAGTGGAACATAACTTTGCGTCATAATCGATACAGAATTAATCACTACAATCCCTTCTATATCCTTACGTTCATCACTAAGCTTTCCACTAGTAACTCTCAATAGAAAGTAACTCAACTGTCAGTGCCATTCTGAAGATAAATTTGCTCAATGAATTAAATTCGAATACAAGATCACGTCTACATGCCCACAAAATGGACCGGTGAGAGAATATGTCGTAAAAATTTCAGGGTCATCGATGAGATGTTGAGCCAACTCTTGGTGTACCTTAAACAAGCAAGATCCCATTCCTTGTTGAAGTAGGTGATTGAAATTGATCTTGGGTAGGAAACTGTTGAGAGTTCTAAAGGATAGAAACCTCATCACAGTAGATTCACAATTCAAGAATTTTGTTAAAATAATCCTCATTTCAGGTAATTGATTGAACCCATTGCCTTCCTTAATACTAGTTCGACAATCGATTTAAATTACAAAATACCAATTAGTTGGAGTTCAAGAAAACGAAAATGATATATGAACTATGTTAACCCAAATACCAAATCAAATTTCCAACCATATTTTCTCTAAGAATCTGAACTAATCGAAAATCAACTATACAAATACTACTCTAATAACAATGACACATAAATAATGAAAAAACTCAACAGCATACTAAAGAAAATAGACACTACTATGTACCACTACCAAAAGCTTCTTGCACTACGAATCAATAATAGAGACAAATAAACCCCCAGCCACACAGAATTTATTAAAAGAGGTTAAACCATGAAAGCAATTCTCACAAAATTTATGTCAAAAATCCCAACGCTTACATTCCACTCGGGGAAGTTTCTAATTCAGCTCTTACTACAACCGAACCAATCGTAATCGTAACTGTAACTTAAATAAATACAAAAACCGCCAAATAAAATTTGTTACTCGGCTGAGAGACAACATTCAGCCATCTACTTCTTTACCTCCTCATATTCTGCCTCAGGTGGCTGCTCACCACCTTCCGAACCTCCAGCAGAACCACCACTCGAACCACCCGACATGTGCTGCCCGATCTTCGACACTGCTTTGTTTGCTACATCAAGCTTCGCCTTGATATCATCAATATTCTCACCGCCCATTGCAGTTTTCAGATCTGAAACAGCAGTCTCAATTTCTGAAGCCACTTCACTTGGAATCTTGTCCCTGTACTCGTTCAAGCTCTTCTCGATGCTGTAGATGGTGGTGTCTGCGTTGTTTCTGACATCGATCAACGCCTTCCTCTCTTGATCCTTCTGGGAATGTGCCTCAGCCTCCTTTACCATCTTCTCAATCTCATCCTCTGATAGTCCACCAGAAGACCTAATTGTGATCTGCTGCTCTTTACCGGTGGTCTTATCCTTTGCAGAGACGGTCACGATACCATTGGCATCAATATCGAATGTTACTTCGATCTGAGGCATGCCCCTAGGAGCTGGAGGAATACCCATGAGCTCAAATTCACCGAGCATTTTGTTGTCAGTAGCCATTTCACGCTCTCCTTGGAGCACTTTGATGCCGACCTGGGTCTGATTGTCTGCAGCTGTCGAGAATGTCTGAAATAATTATAGAGACAAGGTTAGCAGGAATTTCGAACCAGAAAATTTGCCCATCAAATCACGTTATTACATCAAAATAGATACAGTATTAGCTACTGACCTGGCTCTTCTTTGTTGGAATTGTGGTATTTCTGTTGATCAACCTGGTAAAGATTCCTCCAAGTGTCTCAATACCTAGAGACAATGGTGTAACATCAAGGAGAAGCAACTCTTTGACGTCACCGCGGAGAATTCCACCCTGAATGGCAGCTCCCATGGCAACAGCCTCATCCGGATTCACCCCTTTGCTTGGGGACTTGCCAAAGATTTCAGAAACCACTTCCTGAACCTTTGGAACACGGGTCATTCCTCCTACAAGGAGAACTTCATCAATCTCCTTAGTTGATACCCCAGCATCCTTCAAGCAACTCTTGCAAGGAGTCTTGGTCCTCTCAATCAGGGAATGTACAAGAGCTTCAAACTTAGACCTAGGCAATGTTATATTCAGATGCCTCGGACCAGTTGAATCAGCAGTTATGAAGGGCAAGTTAATCTCAGTCTGTGATGTTGATGAGAGCTCTATCTTAGCCTTCTCAGCTGCCTCCCTCAGTCTCTGCAGAGCAAGACGATCCTTTGACAGATCGATGTTGTCCGTTCTCTTGAATTCACTCACCAAAAACTCCAACAGAGTATTATCAAAATCCTCCCCTCCCAAAAACGTGTCACCATTTGTGGCTTTCACCTGAAGGAAAACATGACCTCAGCATAAAGACGTAAAGGTTAAACAAATGCACGAAACAGATAAAAGAACAAAGTATATCATACCTCAAAGACACCATTGGAGATCTCCAAAATGGATATATCAAAAGTTCCACCTCCAAGATCAAAAACTGCAACAAGACCTTCCTTGTTGTTCAAGCCATAAGAAAGTGCAGCTGCAGTAGGCTCGTTGATAATCCTTTGCACATCAAGCCCTGCAATTCTCCCAGCATCCTTGGTGGCTTGTCGCTGCGCATCATTGAAATAAGCCGGGACAGTGACAACAGCCTTGGTTACAGTCTTCCCAAGGTATTCTTCAGCAGTTTCCTTCATCTTAGTCAAGACAAAAGCACCAACTTGACTAGGGGAGTACTGCTGGCCATTGGCCTCAACCCACGCATCTCCATTAGGAGCCCTGACAATTTTGTAAGGAACCATCTTCATTTCCTTCTGTGTCTGAGGGTCATCAAAGCGTCTACCAATCAGACGCTTGGTTCCAAAGACCGTGTTTGTCGGATTTGTGACGGCTTGTCGCTTTGCTGGTGTACCAACCAATAGTTCTCCTTTCTGGCTAAAGGCGACTACTGATGGAGTTGTCCGAGCACCCTCGGCATTCTCAATAACCTTTGGAGTCTGCGACAAATATTATTACATGTAAAACCATTCTGTAACAAAAAATACAATGCAGAACTCAATTGAGAAGAAGAAAAAAAGGTGGTACCTTCCCCTCCATTACAGAAACACATGAATTTGTTGTACCCAAGTCGATACCAATGACATCATTGCCAGCCGGTTTTGTACTGTTCAGAAAGAACATATATTTCAATCCAAAAATAAGAAACAGATACTATTCCAATGCTAATATACGAAACAATAAAAACGGGCATATACCTGAACGGCCTCACAAGACCTGCCCACTTGTTGCTTACTGCAAATGAAGGCTTGGTGTTTCCAGTTAACTGAAATACAACAGTAGGTGCTTAATATTAATAGCTGATCTTCGGAAAGAAAACTAAGAATCAAAGGTGCTGTAACCATAAAAATACAATGCATCGCCCAAGCAGTAGAAGTTTTTTTCTCAAATTTAGCAATAAACTAGCATCATTGAAGACAAAAGATTCCAAGACCAAGAAAAGTAGGACCTCACTGAATCTTAGAAGCGCTTAAAGACGATAATCCAAGGATCCATTTGTACACACAACACAAGAAAAAGACTCCAACAGATCGCATCCACATATTTAAGCCCTCTTCATTTTTACATGTCACCCAATTATAAGATAGTCTCCAATTCGAAGAGGTTCACAATATATTACAAAAAATTACCAGTAATCATTGCGCAAATTATACAACACACTGACAGAGTGGAGAGAAAATTTTCACTAAAAGACTCACCTAATAAAAATCCTGCAACAACTAAATCAGGCATAACAAACGAGATCTAATTCGATAAAAAACTAAACACCAGATCACAGAAAAGGTAATCAAACTTGAAGAAAAAAGAAAAAGAGAAAGAGAAAAAAATCAATCAGAGGGAGAGGCGAGACGTACCGTTCTGAAAGCAGAAATAGGAGCGAAGGCAAATTCACGGCGTCGGAGAGATCTGGCAAGGAAGGAGGACGCCATTGAAACGGAGAGCTAATTCGAGAGTTGCGGTTTGCTGTAGGAGGCGCTAGGGTTTAGGGTTTATGAAGAGAAAGGTTGGGAGAGGAGAGAGGGGGGCGGATTGAAATAGGATGAAAATGGGGTTATAAGAAAAATGAAAATAAATAAATAGGCGAGAATACAAGCAAAGCAAGTCATGCAGAATGTTCTAGATATATCTCGTTGCCAAACACATCAACACATCCTTGGAGGATTGTTTCCCAAGATATTAAAAATCAACATTTTCTTTCATTTTCCCTTTTCTTTTGTACAGTAACTTAAATATTTATTTGGAGCAGGATTATTTGATTAGGCTATTCATACTTTTACCGCTAGTACTAGAGCGGGTCTTGGTCACACCTTTACCAGAATTTTGGGGCTGCCTATTAAAATGTTAGTATTATTCGATATATACAATGATATTTTTGTACTAAATCGAATAGCATTCATATAATTTTATTCTAATTATTTCGTATAGCATTAGGTATAGGTATAGGTATTTGTAATGGAATTTAAAAAAAATTATATAGAAGAATTAAAAAAGAAGGAGATCAAACGAAGAAGAAATTCAAAAAGTTACTGTATTATTTTCTAAACCATTTTCTAATTTCATATTATCACTGGTTTCTTTATTGATGTCATTCAAAAGGAAAATGTGTGAGAGAGAGGTGTGTGAGAGTAAATTGAGTAATCGGTGGAAATGCCAGTCACCGCGCTCGCTCGACCTACTTTCTGTTTTAATTTCGTGCCACAAGGTCCACAACATTCAATATAATTTTATTTCTTTATATCACGGACAAAAAGAACTTCACATTTTATGGAAACTATAATTTATTAAATTTATTTATTTAACATCTTAAAAGATATATCTATTATCTGTACTTTACTTGGTATGAATTTTCACCTGATCAATTCCAAAATATTAGAGGTTAACTGTAACTGTGTTAATGTACTTCAAATAGTAGCATCAATCACCAAAAATTATACTATAAATAAAATCAATATATTATTTTTAAGAATCATTCTAATTAATTAGCATAGCTCCAGAATTAACAAAATACATATCGATTTGGTTCCGAATCTTTGACCCGTCTTACACAACTTTTTGTATTGATCTAGTAGAAAATAAATTTCAAGTGCATATACTAGAATATTTGTGTTAGGAAAATCATTAGCATATCAACAAGAAAGTGCACATCCTTCTCGATGACCCTATAATTCAATATTTTGATGAAACTGTAAGGTAGTGATTGGTATGATGAAATGGAGGATGAAATAAAATGATCATTCTTTCCTTCATTCTATTAGTATATTTTACGAGTAGGAATCGTCATTCCATCCCGAATCGTCATTTCATTCCTCAAGGGTTTAGTCATTCCTTAGTAAAACAATGATATTAGTCATTCCTAATACTTCTATTTTTATATTTTGACTATTTTACTCTCATATATTTTACAGTTTTGTCAATTTTACCCCAAAAAATCAAGAAACTATTTCCATCAATTCTAACTTATATACATACTGCGCGCGCGCACACATACACACACATTGCGCACACACGCACACACACACACACACACTGCACACATATACACACACTATATACACACACACACACATATTGCACACATATACACACACTGCACACACACACACATATATACACACACTACACACACTACATACACACACATTGCCCAGACACACATTCACACACTACACATATACATGCATATACACACACTCAACACAAGCACACACATAAATATTTACACACAATGCATACAGAAATATTGATTTTATTTCTTTACTTATTCCTTGTGCATACCAACCATAGGAATCAACTTACACATTTCATTTCATTTCTAGCTCTATTTCATTCTTAGCCTCATTCCATTCCTACCTTATTCCATTCCATCATACCAAGCACCTCCTAAATATGTCAGTAAATATTGTCTTTATTAGAACACCTAATGATTTCGGCAAACATTTTTCCAAGTCCCACTTATAGGAACAAACAATATGTTACACCTCTCACCTCAACATGAACAAAAAATCTATACAATAAAATGAGCTTTTGAAAGAGAAAAACAATGCAAGAATGGCCTAAACATCTAGGAAACCAAGAATTAGTGTGTATATGAAAAAATTAGTATAAGATCAAGGATTATTAGTATAAGGGATTATAGTGACTGGATTTTGGCCCCGATCCCACCTCCTTCAACTCCAAAACGTGGAGAAGAAAAGTAAAGGAAAAAAGTGACAAGAAAAGGGAAAAGGTGATATGTGTTAGTATGAAGATCATTGAAGTTTACTTTTGTTCCTCCTGTTTTAACTTAATTCTTTCCGTTTCGGATTCACTAAGGACATCCAAGGAATTTGTTTGAAATTTATATATCCGTGCTTGTTTCAAATCCGATTAAAAAATTAGTCATCTGTATTCTTTTCTAAAAAAATTCTTATAGCAATGCCCGTCAGTTGGGAATTGATGTCCCGTCTACCGTCACGGTTCCGATCCGGAACCGGCCCGTGGCCCGTTGTCCACGACTTTGATTTATAAGTGCGTAATTGATGAAACTCATTTAAAATTTATATATACCCAAAATTTAATTAAAAAAAATTAATTATATTATTTATTCTCATCCTTAAAACAGTATAGTAATATTTGTTACTTACAATTATAGATTATGCAAAATTAAAAACCTGATGATTTTATATTTTAGAAAATACGTGGAAAAATGCATAAATGAAAAATTTTCCGAGTTGAAATACCCGTTGGTAGGGGTGTATATGATCGAACCGAGCCGAACACTGGCAGGCTCGAGCTCGGCTCGTTCGAAAATTATAAGGCTCGAGCTCGACTCGAGCTCGATTCGAACTTTGTGTTTTGAGCTTGAGCTCGGCTCGACGAGTAATGACCAAGCTCGAGCTCGGCTCGCTATATATTCGTTTGGATCGAGCTTGAGCTCGAGCGCTTCAGCTCGGCTCGATAAATTAAAAATTATGAATTATATATAAGTTAAATATTGATATTAAAAAGTATTAAATAAAAATATATATTAAAAAATTTGTGAACATGTTCGTTTAGGTGATTCGCGAACATGTTCGCGAGTTAGCTCGTTTACTATCGAACTCGAACGTGTTCGCGAGCATTTCGAGCCGAACATAGGTATGTTCGAGCTCGGCTCGAAAAAATTGTCGAGCTTGATTTGGGGCTCGAGCTCGGCTCATTTAGTAAACAAACGAACTTCGAACGAGTTTTTTTCGAGTCGAGCTCCGTATAGCTCGCGAACCGTTTGGGTCGTGTACAACCTACCCGTCGGTGGGAATTGGCCCGTCTATAACCACTTTTGCGTTGACTAAATAAAACTGGTGGTGCAAAAGATGAGAAAATATATATTGATTCTAGGTATTCATAGACTTTTCAATAGGTGAAGTTTTATTGAACAACCGATGTGGGATACAAGATTTTAGTAGATATTTAAAATATATTATTTTATATTTAAAAATTCAAAAATTTGAGAATTAGATAAATAGGAATGATGGATTAAGAGAGGTGCCACGTAAAAAAATTTTAAAGCAAGAATCATTTTCCTTTTAGTAATATAATGATGATGACATTTTCAATGGCTCATTTTCTTATTCCAACTCATTTAGTGCATCACATCTATTTTGTACTATATATTTATGTCCTCCGTTCACGAAATGATTGTCGTATTGTATTTTAAAAAAATGATAGGTAATAATAGATAATAGTGGGTATTGTTATGAGTGAGATCAAGATCCCACAATAAATATAAATGAAATAATGAAAAATATAAGATTAAATATAATTTATTATGTACACCACTGCTATAAATAGAAGTGACAACCATTTCGTGGATATGTGAAGTAATAAAAATAACAATAAAACCTCTCCTATTTTCAAGCATGTATGAAAAATAGATATTTCCTCCAAAAACATAAATGTGGATAAAGATATTTTGCCAAATTTTTCTTGCAATTTTACTCCTACTTTTTTAGACTTTTGCATGTCCGATTAGATTATTCTTTTTGGATTATAGTGTATATACACCTTTTATACTGAAGTGTATATAAATATTTAAGAAAAGGTTAGGGGCTATCATGCCCCTAACGTACCATTAAGTAGTGCAGATCGACCTTTAAAATTACAAATTGTCATGTTCCTTAACATACTTTTTAATTTCTACAACCGAAAGACCTCTTGCCCCAATTATCTATTGTCTACGAAATCGATCTAGGTGCTTCGAATATTTTAATTTTTAAAAATCTAGTCATTAATTGAATAATCAGTGGTTAGGGTTCCTTATGTTTAATTAGATAATTAAATTTGAGAATTTTTTTAGTATTGTTGGTGTGCGAAAGAAATGAGCTCAAATTTTTTCAGTGGATCATGGGCAAACACTATGATATATATATAGGTGCGTTTCTGTGAATCGGGTGTATGCTATACACCCGGCGCGTGGTGCGTATAACATACGCGCGCGTCCCCACACCCGACGCGTGGTGCGTGTAACGCACGTGCGCGTCCCCACACGTGGCGCGTGTATCGCACGTGCCTGTTTTTTTTTCAGTTTTTTTTTTTTCCGAATTTTTAGCAAACATTGTCATTAAGAAACGTAAGGTTTCACAATCATTACATTTCGCCAAGATAATGTCTACTTTTGAACATGACAAGTTATGCTTTTAGTCAACCGTTAAAGTAATTATTGTCGTTGGAAAAAGTAAACTTTTTCACTAAGAAACGTAATGTTTCACAATCATTACATTTCGTCACGACAATGTCTACTTTTGAACTTGACAAGTTCTGCTTTTAGTTGAACGTTAAAGTAATTATTGTCTTTGGAAAAAGTAAACTTTTTCACTAAGAAACGTAATGTTTCACAATCATTACATTTAGTCACGACAATGTCTACTTTTGAACTTGACAAGTTCTACTTTTAGTAGAACGTTAAAGTAATTATTGTCATTGAAAAAGTAAACATTGTCATTAAGAAACGTAATGTTTCTCAATCATTACATTTCGTCATGACAATGTTGAAAAAAACGAAGATGCAAAAAAAAAAACAAAGAGGCAAACAAAAAAGAAAAGGCAAAAAAAAAAGAAAATGTGGAAAAAAAATCTTGAAAAAAAAAAAGAAACAAAATTTGAAAAATAAAAAAACATAAAAAGGGAAAAAAGGAAAAGAAAAAAGAAAAAGAAATCTGGAAATAAAAAAAAAGAAAAAAATCTGAAAAAAAAAAAACAGAAAACAAATCTGAAAATTAAAAAAATAGGAAAAAAAAGAGAAAAAATCTGGAAATTAAAAAAAGGAAAAAAAAAACAGAAAAAAAGAAAAAAAAATCTGGAAATAAAAAAGAAACAGAAAAAAATAAAAAAAATATTGGAAAAATAAATAGGAAAAAAAAGAACAAAAAGGCTGGAAATTAAAAAAGGAAAAAACAAATACTAAAGATAAAATTCTAAAAGACAAAATACACTAAAAATAAAAAGTGAATGTATAGCATGTGGCGGGTGTAGGGAAACAAATGTCATATATCTTTTGTTTGCAGTTTTAATTTCGTCGACACAACATTCAATATTCTTTTTCCTTTTATATCACGGGAAAAAATAACTTCACATTTATGGAAACTATATTTAATTATTAAATTTTATTTATATAAAATCTTGCAAGATATATCTATTCTTTACTTGGTATTGGTATGAGTTTTCACCTGATAAATTCCAACATTTTATTAGAAAGGTTAAACGCAAAATACGTTAACGATGTATTGATCTAGAAAATGAATTTCAAGTGCATATATATGCTAGAATATTTGTGTTAGGAAATCTTTATTATATCAACAGAGAGTGCACATCCTTCTTAATTCAATGTTTTGATGAAAACTCTAAACATGTCAATAAATATTGTTTTTAGTAAAACACCTAATGATTTCCACAAACATTTTTTCAAGTCCCACTTATAGGAACAAACAACATGCTACACCTCTCACCTCAACATGAACAAATAAATCTATACAGTAAAATGAGCTTTTGAAAGAGAAAAACAATGCAAGAATGGCCTAGACATCTAGGAAACCAAGAATTAGTGTGTATTTGAAAAAATTAGTATAAGATCAACGATTTTAAGTACAAAAAAGAAAGAAAGATAAAATCTGTCCAAAGTAGGACGACGAGTTTTTTCGACTGCTGCGAGAGCATGCAAACAAGATAGAAGATGATTACATTTTTACCATTTACGATGATCACGTTGCAGCCTAAAGTCGAACGTAGCCTCCTCTTTCTGTTCTTTCTCCCTCTATACCGGCTCTCCTAATGAAGGACCTCCGGTTGAGGGACCAACTCCGTTGCAAGGTATGCCTTCTTCGCCAGGCCATTGCACGACTATACAGTGCTGGGAAAAGGAAGCACAAGAGAACAATCCCAAGCATGGCTGCACACATCGTCAATACATTACGAAAACCATCCTTTAATTCCGGGTTTCTTTGTCCCGTCCAGGGAACTCCGCCCACATTCATCCCGAACACTGTCAACAAAAGCACATGTAACAACTCAGATTTTATGTCAAATGCCTCTGACGAGAGAGGAATCGGCTTCAAGACTTGGAAGAGAAAATTAGTGTGAAAATCTCACCTCCAGTTATTGTTGATAGAGGCAAAAATATAATGGAGAGGAAAGAGAGGTAGTATAGTTTTCTATTTATTTGCTCCGACTGCCAACTGTCAAGGCCAGCCTGAATTGCAGTGACCCGATTGGCTATAAAACCAACGTTCTCCTTTAGTCTCCTTATACGGCCTATTAACTCTTCTAACGCATTAATATCTTCACCGCCAAACCATTCTTTTAATGAACACTTTTCCTTGACTCGTGGAAATACTTGTTCACCATGAGCAATCACCTGGAGTTGCCCAGAATAAGTCAGATAAATGCTTTACCAAATTCGATCAACTGTAGTATTATCATGCATTTTCTCAAAAGAACTCTGCTGTCGAGTCTCTTAGGTTGCGCACGATTGAAGAATTTGGGGGACACATTTGAATCCAAAATAACAATTTCATTGGAGTTCTAAGGACGGTCCAATGGATCTGAAATCTGCGTTTTTTTGAACTATTTTCCAGAGCGATTAGGTGGATTTGAGATCTACTCTATGTGACATGTAGTCATTTGACATTATTCCATAAAATCCTCTACCCATATCAAATCCTTCAAACTAAATGCAACTATAACAGATTGTAAATCATATAAGTCTAACTAGGGCCCACTCGTATCAAATCAAATCGAATGCAGACAAGGTCGGTTCATTATGGTGGCATTTGGTTTGTAGCATAGGATAGATAGGATTGATGAGATTGATAGGATTATAGGAGCATGGGCCATGTTTTCCATCATGGGCGTCGGGCTTAATCATTCTAACCAAAGATGTGATTAGGTTGGATTATTCTAATCAAGCCTTATCAAGCAAACCAAACGACCCTCTACTGTAAATGATAGCAGAAACAAAATGTATGATACAAGCCTTCAGAGACTTATCGAAACATGGAATAAATGGTGAAATACCTGCAATAGGCGCTGCAAGTCAAGATGCATCTTTGGGAATCTTCGGCTGTCTAACATTTCCTTCTTCATTGCAAAACCACCTGCAAACAAATCAGTTATTATCATATAATCATGAAGTAAATATACATGAGATCCATTGCTCCTGTCACTATCCTTTTTTCTTTCTCAGCCTTCACCAAAGATATTTTTTCCAAGTAATATGTGGCCTATTTCTCTTAAGGGCTTCCATGGAGCTCGATAAAAAGATGGACGTTTTAGGACTAATGTAACCCTAAATTGGTGATATACTTTGACTGATTAGTCCATACATGTCTTATTAATTGATACTAGATTCTGAGAAGGAAAAAAAAAAAAGAACAAATTAGTTTTTGATAGTGCCTCAGAATTTTTTTCACATGAAATTTTCCTTTAAAACGTCTCATAGTTATCAAAAATCCTAGATTGATAATTTTCGAGGAGTTAGTCATTATCATTTGACATTAACTGAGTGATCCCTTTTTAATTTATCTGCTGTCTGTCATGTACGGATCGGATCCAAGTGAAACCAAGTGTCGAATTTACTATCTGCACATTTTTAGTATCACTACACATGTTGGTTCTTTCATGAAACCGACAAACCATATTTACTTCAAACAAAATGGTAAGAGAAGTATACGCAACAAGTAAATCTCAATAGGATCACTGATCACATGCGACGTATAAATGCTTGCAAAGATAATAAATGCAAGACTTCGAAAAGGCTCAACAATTAAGCATTGTAGATCAAGAAATTTGCCCAAGAAAATAGATTAACCCTCCAGATATATCAATAGAATGACAAATAAGCATAAATCAACCTCCAAATATATCACGAGAAATGACAAATTAGCATAAATTACCCAGCTTAAATGGATGCACTAGAATGCCAAAATGCAAAAACTTTAATGAATCGACTTATAAATTGCATATATGCATTTTAAGAGGCATACCTCTGTCCAGCTCTAACTCAACAGCATCCAGCTCAATCTCAAGCTTGGTCACAACATCCTGAAGGTGATCCATGTGTGTATCGATTATGTGCACCACAAGATTAGCGACAGATTTAGGCACGGGATTATCAGCTTCCTCCGAATGATTCATTGTCAACAGAAAATCCAGGACATGTTCCCTTATTACAATACCTCCTCTATCCTTACGTTCATTAGTAGCACGACTGGAACTTTCCACTATCGGAATCTCTGATAGCAAAGATTCATTTGCCGGGGAGAAACCCAGTCTAGGAACTCGACCTAATGATACAGTGATAACTGAATGCTCAGTGATTCTTGCTGCAATTCTGAAGGTAAATTTGCTCGATGCAGGGCCCGGTGAATTAACTCTGAATACAAGAGCACCATCTACGTGCCCACAAAATGGTCCGTTGCTAATGAGTGAGAGTATGTCCTGGAGCTTTAGGGGCGGGCATAGGGCATCGATGAGATGTTGAGCCAACTGCGACAGTTTTAGATTCCCTTTTGGAAGCTCGACATGATACCAACAGAATTCTTTGCCTGTACCTTGAACAAGATCCCATTCCTTGTTGAAGTAATTCCCATCCCCGTCGAATATGTAGGCTTTTTTCCTCACAGCACCAGAGTAATGTGAGTGGTGATTAATGTTTGGCTTTAAATTCCTCATTTCAGATAATTCTTTATCTGTATCCTCTCCCTCACCATTTACATGATTAAGCTCCATCACCTACCGAAATATTAGTTCGAATATCGATATGAAATAGCTAATAATCCACAGTTTGAATTTGAAGAAAAGGAAAACGATATCTGAACTTTGTTATCCAACTCAAAATACCCAATTTCTAAGTCCAAATCAGTACTTAATTTCTAGCCACCCCCCCAAAAAAAATTCAACCAGCTTCTCTCTCTCTCTCTCTCTCTCTCTGTCTAAGAATCTGAACAATCGAAAACCTACAAGTGTATCACCAACTGATGAACATTGAACAATCTATGATTCTTTCTGCAAGAATTGTCGCCACCAATCAAGTCAAGGATTTCATAATCAGCATTTGACACTCCTAAACAGAAACAAAGAATCAAAGTTGAAATCACTACTACTAACAACGACTTGCTATTTATAAAATCATGCATCATTCATGTCCAGAAAAAAGGGGGAAAACCCCACAAAGTAAGATATTCCAAAAATAGAATCAATCCAATCAAAATAAAAAGAATTACCTGAATGCAGAGCTTCAAAGCCAAGTCTTGAATGAAAATAGCCCAAATCAAATAAGGGAAAACCAAAAAAATGAATAAATTAAAAAAGCAATCTTGAAATAGTCCTACTCTCCCCCAATAAGATAAAAATAGAACAAATAAAGAGAAGGGAATCCTTCATTTTTATTCAAAAACCATACACAACTGGGGTCAAACAGTGGTGGAGAAAACGATGAAGATTCAAGGCGAGCAGAATAATAATTAGGAGAGATTAGTAATAAATTCAACGTACGTGGAGATTTGTTGTTTCGGGGAAGTTTCATTCATGCATATCAAAACCTGCTAGAAGATTTAGATTTATAAGTTTTTTTATTGCAAAGGGACTCTCTCTCTCTAACTACTTGTACTAAAATATTATTAATGAAATTTGAGTTGGGCATCTCATTTGGTAATCTTGAAATTACACGGTATATTCAAATGTGGTAGTATTAGTTCATGTTGTATTTTCTCATTTTATGAGGAGAATTGTCCGCCATTGCTAGTGGGATAAGACGACTCGCAGCGGCTGTCTCGTTCCGTCGGCTCGGGACACTGCTATCGACGAGACGGCGCTGCAAGCCATGGCGTCTCAAGCCCGTCTTGCCATGACTCGGCGCGTGCATTGTACGCGCTGGATTTTTTTTTTTTTTTTTTTTTTTAAATATGGCGTGTTGATCGCTAAATTTCTACCAAGCAATATTAACCGCACTTTATCGGGTTATTGTAGTATAAATTAACGAGTTATCGTATCCGCAAGGACTATTAGCCGAATTTTTAGTGAAAATGAAATTCGTGCGCATTCCTATTATTCAAGCTTTTAGACAAATTGGATTGGGCTTCATACAAACTCTTAAACAAGAACACAAAGCTAAATGACCAATTAAGAGACAAGAACGTGCAAAAATGTCAAATAAAAGGTCAAACAAACAAATAAGGAACAAATAAGGGAAGGAGTTGGTTCTAGGGATTCATTTTGATTCTAGATAACTTGATCAACACTTGCTAAATCATACAAACCATATTTAATCTTCAACTTAGGAAGCAACCCACACAATTATCCACTAATCTCTCGACAATTAGTAAAAGAGGATCGATCAATCAACTATCTCTTATTAAGACTCAAGTCAATCAAACAACTCCCAAAAGCTCAAGGATCATAAGCTACCAAGCATTGAACAATCACCTATTAAGTCTCAAGCCAAAGCATGAAGTGAAAATAGGATTCCATGCAAGCAAAAACCTATTAGAAGTTTTCACAAACTCTAAGCATGCAAGAAAGGTGATCAATAATTCCCACATGAATCAAAGCACCAAATTCACAATTAAGAAGAAGAAGGATAGTAGATTCAACAAGAAATGATCAATCCATCAACAAATCATCATAAATCCCTAAAACCAACAAGAAATCTAGCTAGACATAATGAAAATCAACAATAAACAAAAGAGAAATGATAGCATAGATGAAAAACTAGGAACCCAATGTTGAATTCTTCACAAAATCTTCAAATCCAAGCTTAATCACTATTACAAAGTGTTTAGAACCCTAATTGGAAACTATTTAAAATGAAATTTAGAGTAGGAGATGAGTTCTACACGTTTTGGGGTGGCCAAGGGGTTTATATAGGAGGTAGAAAGTGCTATTACATGTTAAAATCACAAAGAGGGAAGAAAAACACGATTTTGGGCAAAACAGTAAAACTCGGCGGTGATGGTCCCGAAACGAGTTACTGGTGTATGGGGGGGGGGAATACACCAGTTAGGATTTTAGAATCTAACCAATAAAAATACTTCAACCGAGTAAAAGGACTCAGTTGGAAATCTCACAGCTGAGTAAACAACCTCAGCTGGATGAGTTGTGCGGTGCGGAATGAGGTGGAAATTAAAACTCGTAAAGCAACTCACGCTTTTATGCTTGGTTGGTCAAAAACCAAAACAGTTGAGAATGTGCAAATATGCAGTTTGTATGCCGGTTAGATTGGTCAGTTGAAAAAGCAATAAGTAACTGAATAAAACACAGACACACAGGATTTAACGTGGTTAGGAGATAACTCCTACGTCCACGGGGAGATGTGAATCCTCACACATCAGTCCAAGTTCTTCTGGACAGTTCCACACAGCTTGCCCGGGCTGTGCAACCGTTGCAATAAGTTTACGGGTACTTATCAACCTTTACAGTTAAGTTTACGGGTACTTAACAACCTATGTCAAGTTTACGGGTACTTGACAACCAAACTACTCAATTACAGGAAGAGTATGATCCTAACAAACACTTTTTAAGGTGTGTATGTGAGTGGATTTTCCAACTACAGCTCGATCACGAATGAGAGCTGGATCTATGGCTTGAACGAATAAACACTCAAACTAAGATCTAAAACTGATTATAACTCTATGAACCCTCAGCTACTAATGTTCTATCACTCTTGAACTCTCAGCTACTGATGCTCTTAGAATGTGATTTTTGCAGATTTTTCTTGCGCTTGTTTCTCTTGTGAGTGCACTTCTCTATTCCTTGTCTTCGAATGAAAGAATGCCTCTATTTATAGGCAGAGAGTATCAACTAGCCGTTGGAGGAGCTGTTGATCTCTGATTGTTGAAAGCGATGGCTTGTCTCTTATTTATGCAGACTTTCCCGATATGGCATCTGAGTTCTTCTGCTTTCCAACTGAGACAGCATTGTGTTGGGCCAAATGGGGTAATGACTGAACGGTCAAACCCTCATGTGACTTCCTTTTAAAATTCAAATTCAAACCTTTCTGACAGTCAACCTCGGTTAGTCGGTTGAAAGTCTTGATCTTTATCTGAGTGGTCTTCAACTGATGTTCTGTCTGAATCGTTGAACTCTCAGCTGACTTTGAACTTCATGTTGAGACTTTTATAACTTCCCCCTTCTTGAAACATTCTCTTTATTGGATGGCATTCTATAGCTGATGTTCCAACTGAACAGTTGGCTTGAACTCTCAGCTGTCAAAAAGCATAGCTCTCTCATTAGACAGTCTTGTAACTGATGTTCCTCATCCGATCTTTCATCCGGGGTTGTATCCGAGTGTTGCTTTGTTGCCGTCTTCAGCTGGAGATCTGTAAAGATAAAATCTTAACATTGCTCAAACAGCGAGCCTAACAGCTAACAATAGGAACTGGCAACATCTACTCGGTTGGGGTCAGTTGGTTTTGGAATTCATCAAAACTCATACTAATAAATTTTCCAACAATTTCCCCCTTTTTGATGATGCCAAAACCACTTACAACTTTAAACCACTATTGATCTAAACCTCACTAACTTATCTAAAATCTCAGCTGAAATTCTAGAC
The DNA here is from genome assembly GCA_029490685.1 of Schizonepeta tenuifolia. Taxonomy (NCBI): domain Eukaryota; kingdom Viridiplantae; phylum Streptophyta; class Magnoliopsida; order Lamiales; family Lamiaceae; genus Schizonepeta; species Schizonepeta tenuifolia. Next base: position 88,429,533 of record CM055960.1, on the reverse strand, counting down.
AGTCTATAAGATAAAACATCAAAAGGTTAGCACAGTTATAACATGGTATTTAAAAGACTTTGTGATTCAGAGCTTGGACAATGAGGGATTGTTCATCAAGGTGAATCTTATATATACTTGAAGTTTTCATTAAACTGATGATTACAAAAATAAGTACAAGACATTTAAAGATACATCAGTTGCTTAAAAACTATGTCAGCTAAAAAAATACACTTGATCAGCTCAAAAGTACCGTTGACCGTACTTGCTGAAGATACGGTCAAAGATCTCTTTCTTCGCAGGTGACTCAATCCCAGTGTTGACATCATGTTCTTTGCAGACTTGTCTCGCCTCAGCCATGATCGCATTTTTGTTCGGAGTACTTGTGCCTTTGATCACCTGATGGCGATATCTGAGCTTCTGCGGAACTGGAATGATGTTGGGATCGAGCGAGCTTTCAGCATGGCCCTCTTGAACTGACTAAACATTCCAGGATCTCCAGATCTGAGCTCCCACAAGGCTTCCTTGAAGGCTTGCCTTGGGTCTTCAGTTGAGTAGACCTTCCTGTAATAGAAGTCATTAATGAATTCATGCTTGAACTGCTCCCAGTCATCGTTCCACTCAGCATTCATCCACTTGTCAACGTGTGGGAACCGAGACGGGAGCATGGCGTTCTTCTGCAGCTGCTGCGTCTTCTTCCTAGCCTCAGCCTTCATCTGGTGCTTGTTTATTCTTCGCACGCTCCGGCTGGCTTTATTCCTGTCAACATTCTTCTCAACCTTGACCAGTTCATTCTCGAACTTAGCCACCTTCTTGGCCTGATCAGCAGCGAACTTCTTGATCCAAGAGGGATTCAAGTATTTCTCCTTGGACTCCCCCATAGCTTTGGCAGCTTCGATGCAATCTTCAACAGAGATTCCGTCAAGATCGGCATCGAGCTCGGCTGTAAGCTCAGCTACGAGGTCGTGGGAGATTTCCAGTTTCTGCTGCGATGCTTCAGCTGCTCCTTCAGCTTCAGTTGGCACTCCTTCCCCCTGCTGAAGTCCTTCCCCCTGTTGAGGAACAACTTTCCCCTGTCCAGCAACAGCTGATGGCTCCTTGTCTTCCCCCTTTTTGGCATCATCCAAAAGGGTGGCAACAGTGCCATCCAGGGAGGTCAGCTTGGCTTCAGCCTGTTGAACTCGGGAAAAGAGTTCGTCGACAGCATCCTTCTCTTCCACCTGCTTGGCCAACTCCAGGTCCTGGCGTTCCTGTTCAGCCTTCTTCAGGGCAGCAAAGGTCGCAGAGACATCTTTATGGAGGGTGATGAACTCAGCTCGGAAATTTGCGAACTGAGACATCCACTCCTGGTCTTGAGTCTGCTGGGACTTTGCCAGATCAGATTCAGCAACGGACTTGAAGACATTGAAGTCCAAGCTGAGTCCCTGAACCGCCTTCTTCAGATCCTTGACCTCCGAGCTGGTACAAGTGGAGAGGTCTTCGAGCTTTTGTTGTAGGGAGGAGGAGAGTTGTTCCAGCCGATTGTTCAAGCTCGCATTCTCTGCCACCAGCTGATTCATCCTGTCAGCGTCCTCCTCCTTGTTGAGCTTGATCTTGGACAACAGCTCCTGCCTCAGCTGGTTGACCCTCTCAGAGATCAGCTCACAGATAGCATCTGTTGAGAGCGCTGGGTGATCAGAGGGTCCAGGCAGTTGTTGTTGTTGTGGCTGGGCAGTTGTATCCGCGACAACCAGGGCAGTTCGGCTGGCCAGGTATTGTTTTAGATTTTCTTCTTCCCTCTTGGCCGCCTCTTCAGCTGCGTCGACATCCTCCATGTAGTTGGCATTCTTGGCCAACATATGGTCAAGAAATTGAACAGCTCCAGGATTGTCGCACAGCTCCCTGGTGTCTGTACCTTCTTGTAGGCTCTTATCTAGACGACGACGGAGCACAACCACCTTCTGGTTGTAAGCTACCTCCAGGTTCTGGTAGTCGAAGTACACCCTCAGGTTGGATTCTTCAACCTTCAATCTGTCCCAATCATGGATTCTGAGGGTTTCCTCCTTAACGTACCAGTAGCTGAAAATCACACAGAACTGATAGAGCAGTTCCGTCCCGAACATGGCGAAGATGGGCATTGAGTTGGCCTCGGGGAACATGCCTATCAGCTTGCGAAAGCAGTAGTTTAACCTGCCTTCGTACTCAGCCAAGATCGCCTGGCGGTTGGCTTCTTCATCAATATGAGGGGGGTCTATATCGAAGGCAATGGGTTCGAGGGTGTCATCGACGTTGGCCAAAGGAACGGTCTCAACGTCGGCATCGAGCGAGAGGCTCGGGATATCTGACTGAGGACCAGTTGAGAGAACTGGATCCTCTTTGGGTGGTGAGTGTGCTGGCTCAAGTATTTCCTCAGACACAGGTGGGATTACCTGTCTGGCATCAGCTCCAGTCGGACTGTCGTGGGATTCCTCAGATGAAGAAGAGTCATCTGAGGACGAGCTAGAATCCTCCACATTGATCTCCTTTTCTTCAGCCAGTGCCTCCTGCTGACGGGGTTGAAGCAAAAATCCAGCTGGATCAACCGACTGGCTTGATTCGGTTGACTCCTTCTCCTCAGCTGGTATCACTGCCACCGGGCCAGTTGCAACCGGTTGAGCTGCTGGCTGGATGATTCGAATCCTGGGCCTCTTCTGGAGGGGTTCCTCCTCTTCTTCTTCTTCATCTTCCTCTTCCTCAGTCACCTCCTCCAGCTGGCGCTTCGCAGGCTTGGACCTTGAAGGGCGGCGAGCTGCTGAGGCTGACTCCACAGCTGGCTTGGAGGCTCCCTTGGGTGTGTAGACTGCGTCCACAACGTCCTTAACCTTTTTGGCTGTGGGGAACAGCATCAGCTTGCTGAACGGAGGGTCCTCACTCCCTTCTCAGGTCAGCTTCTGTCCCTTTGTAGCTTGGAGGATCAGGGCAGAAATTTTTCTGCAAAAGTTGAGTGTCCCCTTGACACTCAACAGCTGCTCTCCGGACTCCGCTGTCGTCTCAGAAATTTTCAGCTTCTCCATCAACAGCTGGCTTTCAAGATAGCCCAGCCAGTCGATTTTGTGGTGTTCCTCCAGGGCCTTCTGCTGCTTGAGCTTCGGTCTGCTAATATCACCGAACGCTCCTTCGTACGCGAAGGCGCACTTTGAAATGACGTCAAACAGCAGCGATGCTCCGGCTTAAGTTTTGTCCTCTGCATACTCCCCTTCAATGGTTCGGGGACAAGAAGGATTGTTTGCAGGAATGCATCAGCTTCCTTGTCCGTGAAATTCCCCATCACGTCTATGGCTTCTCGATCTCTGAGGATGATCTTTTCCAGTTCTTTGGTTACTTTTATTTCAACGGCGGTGTCTTCCAACGTACGGGAAGTACTGTTTCGTTGCTTGCACGGGATGATCATGACAAGCCCGACTTCTGCATCGCGTTGCAGATTCCTGTAGAAGTGGGCGACCTGTTGTCTGAGAAGCTTTGAAGGAGAGAGGGTTGCCCAGTCGAGCAGACCGTGGTCGGAAAGAATGGCGGTTACTGGAGCGAGTTCCGGCGAGGTCAGGGCTGCTCTGGAAAGAATCTGTTCGAAGTGAATCTTCGACATCAACATGTCGAAGGATTCCTTGTGCAGAGACCATTTTCTTGGGCGCTTTTGACTTCGGTGCCATCTCAGAGAAATGTATATATGCAAGGAAGAAAGAAATTCGTTACTGAAAATGGTGAGACAAATTTGGAGAAGATGATGAATAGTTAGTAAAGATATGCACGAAAAGAGAAGGTAAGGATCACTTCCTGATTTGCCGCCTTATAAAGGTATTTGACTCGGATGAGATCAACGGCTGGGGTTAAATGGCGCGAATCTATCAACGGCTGAGATTACGCGACTGTTGGGTAATTTTGACTGACGCTCCACGCGTGAGTGAGAAGGTGAATAGTTTAAGGTGTCAGCCAAGTCGCATTATAAAGTAAGGCTATAGGAGTTCAGCCAGACTTTACATTAAATGCGATATGATGGCTTGTTTAGTTTAGCTGACACGTTCAGGAATGTTTGAATTTATTTCAAACATTCTCATTTAATATCATAACACCTTCAGTCATAAATGATACCTGCTAGCTGATGTCGAGATCAGTTGTATACCTCAGTTGAGTTCCTCAGTTGCCGCATACCATCAGCTGACTCGAGTTCGTCTGTTCAGCTGACGTCTGATCCTTTGTTGCAGCATACCATCAGCTGATTCGAGTTCGTCTGTTCAGCTGGTGTTTGATGTCTTCAGTTGGCGCCCCGTATCTGAGATTTCCCCTTCATGTGAGCTTCCCCCTCAGATGGATATCTGACTCTTCAGCTTGGATGGATCCTCATCAGCTCGGATGACTCTTCAGCTTAGATGGATCCTCTTCAGCTCGGATGACTCTTCATCTGATGGATCCAATAGTCCAAGAAGATCACATAACATCTTGAACCGGGCTTCAGGTAGAGGTTTGGTGAAGATATCAGCTCTCTGAATCTCAGTTGGACTCTTCTCCATGGACACATCCTTCTTCTCAATATGATCTCGGATGAAATGATGACGAATGTCGATATGCTTTGTCCGAGAATGGTGAACAGGATTCAGAGAGATAGCTATGGCACTCGAGCTATCACACTAAATGGGAACCTGTCCAGTTGCAACTTCATAATCTCTCAGCTGTTGCTTCAGCCACAACACTTGCATGCAACAGCTTCCGGCAGCCATATACTCTGACTCGGTTGTAGAAGTAGCAACACATGCTTGTTTCTTGGAGAACCATGAAACCAGCTTGCTTCCCATGAACTGACAGTGTCCAGAAGTAGACTTTCTGTCCAACCGATCTCCTGCTAGATCTGCATCAGAGTATCCAGTCAGCTGGATATTGTCGTCAGTTGGATACCACAATCCAACATTAACAGTTCCCTTCAGATACTTGATGATGTTCTTCGCTGCCAACATGTGTGCTTCTCTTGGTTGAACTTGGAATCGAGCACATACTCCAACTGCGTATGATATGTCTGGCCGGCTTGCAGTTAGATATAGCAAAGAACCGATGATCCCTCTATACTTGCTAGCATCCACGAGCTTTCCCTCAGCTCCGGGTTCGATCTTCCAGTTAGTATTCATCGGGATCCTTGTTGTCTTACTTGTTTGCAATCCGAACTTGGTGATGAGCTTCTTTGTATACTTAGATTGATTGATGAAAATCCCTTCTGGTGACTGCTTCACTTGTAACCCAAGGAAATATTTCATCTCGCCTATCATCGACATCTCGAACTTCTCCTTCATGAGATCTAAGAATTTCTTGCACAGCTCCTCTAACTTGGAACCGAATATGATGTCATCCACGTAGATTTGCACAACAAGTATATCTTCTCCAACTTTGATGGTGAACAAGGTTTTGTCAACTGATCCTCGTTTGAATCCCGAGTTCAGAAGAAAAAGAGTGTCGTACCAGGCCCTTGGCGCTTGCTTTAGACCATAGATAGCTTTCTTCAACTTGTACACTCTTCCATCTCCAGTCTCAAAACCAGGAGGCTGTTCAACATACACATCTTCCTTGATATCTCCGTTGAGGAATGCACACTTCACATCCATCTGATACACTTTGAACTTGTGATGTGCGGCATAAGCTAGAAAGATTCGGATGGCTTCCAGCCTTGCAACAGGCGCGAAAGATTCTTCAAAGTCGATTCCTTCTTGTTGGCAGTATCCCTGAGCTACCAACCTTGCCTTATTCCTTACTATGAATCCAATGGCGTCTCTCTTGTTTTTGAAAATCCACTTCAATCCAATCACCTTGACACCATTTGGTCTTTCTACCAACTCCCATACACAGTTGCGTAGAAACTCATTCAATTCTTCTTGCATGGCTGTTGTCCAGTGGACACAGTTGAGAGCCTCCCCAACATTCTTCGGTTCTGGTACATCAGCAACAAAGCAAGAAATCATGGCAACATCTCCAGCTTGCTCGAACTCCTCTAGAACTGCCAACTCCTCAGCATATTGGGCGTAAGTGTTGGAGTTTTCTTCAGTTGATTCTGGATTTGCAACTCGGCTCCTTGTACGCACACCCTTGGTTGGATCGCCGATGATGTTGTCAGTGGAATGGACTTCATACCATCTTCGGTTGCGTCTTCCTTCTTCTTCCAACTGTGGCTGTTCCGAAATCTGAGTTGGAGTCTTTAGAGCTGGTGATTGATAAGCTGTTGAGTCTGGATCCTCAACATTGACATTAGTTTGAACTGGACTCGGTTGGGCTTCGGATGCTGATGCAGTTGGAGGAGCATCAGCTGAAGTTCCCCCTTGGGATGAGCTGGGGTCTTCGCATTTATCTTCAGAGGAGTATGGATCCTCATCCTCAGTTGCCCAAACCAGTGGTTCAGCTAGGTTCTTTTCCCTTAGAGCTTGCGATCTGGTGAGAACTGGTGGAACAGCTGGATCTGTTTGTTGTCCTTTAACCTGTTCCCTGCACTCAAAGGTAGATTCATCAAAACTAACATGAGGTGTTATTTCCACAACACGAGAGCTGTTGTTGAAAACTCTGTATGCCTTGATTCGAGCAGCATATCCAAGAAATATGCCCTTCGAAGCTTTGGCATCAAAAGTTTTCAACTGAGTCTTCCCATTGTTGTGAATATAACACTTAGAACCAAAGACGCGAAAATAAGAAATATCTGGCCTCCTGCGTCTCCATAGCTCATATGGTGTCTTTCCCAACCGCTTGGTTAGAAGAGACCGGTTTTGAGTGTAGCATGCAGTGTTGATCACTTCAGCCCAAAATCTCTTTGGTAGAGCTGAGCTGGCTAACATGGATGTGGCTGCATCCTTCAGCGTTCTGTTCCTTCGCTCAGCTACTCCATTTTGTTGCGGAGTACGCGCGGCTGATGTCTGATGGGTAATTCTATTTTTCTCGCAATACTCGATGATGGTTTCATTTAGAAACTCAGTTCCACGATTTGATCGGATAGAAATGATCTTCATCTCTTGTTGGTTCGATATCCGATCCATCAGCTTGGGCAGCTCATCTCGGGTTTCACTCTTTTGACGCATGAAAATGGTCCACGTGTACCTCGAGTAATCATCAGTTACAACTAATGTATATTCGTTGCCATTTATGCTCTTTGGTGTAACTGGCCCGAAGAGATCCATATGGATCAGCTATAACACTCGGTCGGTTAAGAGAGTTGACTTCAACCGGAAGGAGGATCTAGCGAGCTTTCCCAGCTGGCATGCACTGCAGATGTGTGTTGTTGAAAACACTCGGTTAGGTATGCCTCTTGCATGTTCTTGTCTGGCGAGTCGGTTCATCGTCTTGAAGTTCAGATGGTTGAGCCTTTTGTGCCACAGCCAGCTCACATAAGAACTGCTCTTTGATAACAGACAGGTGTCAGGGAGGCTGCTGTTTCAGTCAGCATAGTAGACATTCCCTGTTGGTGATCGATTTCCCAACAATATCACCTGCTTTGATCCGACATCTTTAACCCTGCAACCCTGTGCATCAAACTTGACAGAGAAACCATTATCACAGAATTGGCTGATGGAGAGCAAGTTATGCTTCAATCCATCAACATAAGAGACATTAGAAATTCAAACATGATTGGTTTCAAGGGTACCGTAACCTCTGGTGTAACCTTTTGAGTTATCACCAAAAGTAACTGACGGACCTTCTTTCTCCACGAAACTTCCAAGCAAATCCTTCAGATTTGTCATGTGTTTTGAGCATCCACTATCCATCACCCACATTGTAGCAGACGCCTTCTTCTTCCTCAGCTGTTTCTCTTGTACCTGCAAAGAGAAACTCGCTTAGGTCCCCAATTTCAGTTGGGTCCTGGAGGGTTAGAACCAGTTCCCCCTGGAACTGTCCGTTGTTTTTCCCTGTAAACTCGGATGTATTTATCATTCCAGATCACTCTTCCTTGATCATCAACTATAAGAACACCTCGGTTATCCTTAGGCTTGTTGTTAGTAGTGATGTTCTGTTTCTTGGGAGGAGTTGGATTTCTCTCATGTTGAGCTTTAGGAAGTGAGGCTTTCCCCCTGTTTTGATGGCGATTTTTATCCTGTCTGATTTGTCTGAATGATCGGACGCCATGTTGGAATCTTTGTGGCTGATTCTGATTCCAACTCCCTGAGGGTTGTCTGTAGCTGTTCATGCCCTGTTGATGATTCATATTATGGCATGAATATCTCCAGTTGTTTGACTTGTTCCTCATTGGTTGACTTCGTAGGAACCTTTGGTCGAACTGATGTTGGAACCGCTGTTGATTCAGATGATTGAACCCTTGTTGGTTCTGCGGTCGGTTCCATTCTTTCTGATGTTGACTGTGAGGTTGATGCAGAGGTCGGTTTTGATTCTGAGTTCGGTTGCGATTATGCCTTCGACGCCTCTGATTCCTCTTCTGACTTTTGGAACATTCCCCCTCGGTTGATTTTCCAGCCGATGGAATATTCTGTCCTTCATCTACTGTTCCTTTTCCCTTCTCAGGTGTGGTAGTATTGGTCGGTTGAACTTGCTGAGAGGTGGAGGTTGGATTAGCTTCTGAAGACTCAGCTGTGTTTGACTCGACAGTTGTGACTTCTACAGCTTTGATGAAGGTTGTTGGTGGAATTCCAGTATCCTTGACAACATCATAACCAAGTCCTGACACGTCATCCATCTGTCTATTATAACTGATAAGATTCTCTATGATCTTGGATGATTGATACAGCTTGATTAGATTGTCCTTCTCAGTTTGCAACTCCTTGACGAGGACAGTTATCTGCTCGGTTTGTCCATCTGACTTCTTTATCAGTTGTTCGATCTGAGCCTCTTGATTTTTCAACTGACCTTGCTCTTCCTTGATCTGCTTTGTCAACTCCTCATCAGTTGGAGCCTTAGCTTCATTCAGCTGACTCTTGAGATTTTCAATCTCCTCGGTTTGGCTCTTTATCAGATCATCCTTCTCGGTTAAGGAATCTTCAAGTTTGGTGAACTGAGCTTGAAGACTCTTAAACTCAACCGATTGCTGAAGCAGTTCCTCACTGAGTTCTTGAAAATCACTCCAGGAGGGTTCCAACTCATCGTCCAGAGATTCCTGCATGTTAGAAGTATTGGAAGAGTTTAACTGAGCAGGATTAGATTGTACCTCAATATCATCTTGGTTGGTTTCAAGTGCCATGAGGCATTGATCCTGACTGATGACGTTGTTGGTAGAAGTCAGCTCATCTTCATCGTCGGTGTCAGTGAAGATATCCATATCGTCAGCTGCTTCTTCTGCAACCATGGCCTTGTTCTTTCCAGCTTGTTTGGCCCTTAATGCATCTCTCTCTTTCTTCGATAGATCTGGGCAGTCAGCCTTGAAATGACCTTCCTTTCCGCATTCAAAGCAACCGTTGGTGACAGACTTTGAGCTGTCTCGAGTTCGGTTTGATTTGTAGAATCGTTTGTATTTCCCGAACCGAGTGTCCATGTCGGCTAGCTTCTTTAACAGAGCTGCAATGTTCTGTTGCAGTTCCTCTCTGCTTGGCTCCTTTGCAGTCGTGTCAGCTGATCTGGTTGGCCTCGATGATCTCGATTTCGAGTAGTCAGCTCGGAGAGCAACTGACTTTGAGGCTGAGCCAACATCCTCAATTCTACTCGTCTGACCTGAGGACTGAGATCTCCTCCTGTTGACCTTATACTCATTTCCTTTTAAGATTGAGAACAACCTTATACTCGTCTGACCAATCCTTTTAAGACGGAGATAACTCCTACGTCCACGGGGAGATGTGAATCCTCACACCTCAGTCCAAGTTCTTCTGGACAGTTCCACACAGCTTGCCCGGGCTGTGCAACCGTTGCAATAAGTTTACGGGTACTTATCAACCTTTACAGTTAAGTTTACGGGTACTTAACAACCTATGTCAAGTTTACGGGTACTTGACAACCTAACTACTCAATTACAGGAAGAGTATGATCCTAACAAACACTTTTTAAGGTGTGTATGTGAGTGGATTTTCCAACTACAACTCGATCACGAATGAGAGCTGGATCTATGGCTTGAACGAATAAACACTCAAACTAAGATCTAAAACAGATTATAACTCTATGAACCCTCAACTACTAATGTTCTATCACTCTTGAACTCTCAGCTGCTGATGCTCTTAGAATGTGATTTTTACAGATTTTTCTTGCGCTTGTTTCTCTTGTGAGTGCACTTCTCTATTCCTTGTCTTCGAATGAAAGAATGCCTCTATTTATAGGCAGAGAGTATCAACTAGCCGTTGGAGGAGCTGTTGATCTCTGATTGTTGAAAGCGATGGCTTGTCTCTCATTTCTGCAGACTTTCCCAATATGGCATCTGAGTTCTTCTGCTTTCCAACTGAGACAGCCTTGTGTTGGGCCAAATGGGGTAATGACTGAACGGTCAAACCCTCATGTGACTTCCTTTTGAAATTCAAATTCAAACCTTTCTGACAGTCAACCTCGGTTAGTCGGTTGAAAGTCTTGATCTTTATCTGAGTGGTCTTCAGCTGATGTTCTGTCTGAACCATTGAACTCTCAGCTGACTTTGAACTTCATGTTGAGACTTTTATAACTTCCCCCTTCTTGAAACATTCTCTTTATTGGATGGCATTCTATAGCTGATGTTCCAACTGAACAGTTGGCTTGAACTCTCAGCTGTCAAAAAGCATAGCTCTCTCATCAGGCAGTCTTGTAACTGATGTTCCTCATCCGATCTTTCATCCGGGGTTGTATCCGAGTGTTGCTATGTTGCCGTTTTCAGCTGGAGATCTGTAAAGATAAAATCTTAACATTGCTCAAACAGCAAGCCTAACAGCTAACAATAGGAACTGACAACATCTACTCGGTTGGGGTCAGTTGGTTTTGGAATTCATCAAAACTCATACTAATAAATTTCCCAACAGGCCGTTTGCCCCTGTTTTATCGGCGGTCTGGACTGGTTTTCGGCGGTCCAGGGCTGGACCGCCGATTTGACCGCCGGTTTCGAGTTTCTACAAAGCTTGCATTCCAGTAACTTCCGGAGGGCGGACCGGTGGCTTGGCCTTGATTTTTGGTGGTTTGGGTCCAAACCGCCGGTTTTCTCTTTTGGACCGCCGGTTTTCACAGGTTCGTTCCGTTCCGCCCCGTTTTCCACATTTTCGTCCCGTTTCTTCTTCTCCGCTCTTCTATGACCTTTCCCTTTTGACTTAGCCTTCTATGCTCAACCTACACACATGCACAAGCACTACCAAAACGTGAAAATGATCCAAAATAGTGAAAACGATACCAAACCAATCAAGATTAATGACAAAACAAGGCAAATTGTTCTATGATAACATGTTTAGTTGCTACAAAATAGATATTTATCACGTGTGCAATGCACGCGCCTGACCGAAAATAATAAATAAATAATAGGCAACGGTAGGATTGTTTCAAACGGATATAAACGGCTATTTTAGCCGATTTTAATTTATTTACACCTATAAATACCCCACTTCATCACACAATTTTTTCCACACCAAATTCATCTTCTTCCTTTAATTTTCTCTCAATTTTTTCGCAAAAAATGTCTTCGTCGTCGGACTCCTCAACCGGCTACTCTTCTCATGGCACCGACGACGAGATTATGTCGATGATGACGAACCTCCAATCTGCTGCCACTCAACTCTTCACCTCCAAGAAAAAAAAGAAGGTGAAGAGGACGGTCGTACACCGCGATCGGGAGATGGCCCTGCAGCAGTTGATGGCCGACTACTTCAACGACAACCCGACGTACGACCCAACATTTTTCCGTCGGCATTTTCAGATGCACAAGCATCTGTTCTTACACATTTGCGAGGCGTTGGAGCAGAATGTGTTGTACTCCCAGCAGAAACAAGATGCAACCGGCAAATGGGGCATCATGTCGGTGCAAAAATGCACAATGGTCATTCGCCAACTAGCCACCGGTGGAGCGCCGGATACATTCGATGAATACTTGAAGATCGGCGATAGCATCGGCCGTCTTTGCCTCCGAAAATTCTGCAAAGGTGCTATCGAGCTGTTCGGTGACGTGTATTTGAGGAGGCCAAATGCTCAAGACACCACTCGGCTGTTGCGGATGCACGAGGAGAGGCATGGCTTTCCGGGGATGCTCGATAGCCTGGACTGCATGCACTGGGCATGGAGGAATTGCCCGAAGGCGTGGTCGACTGCCTACACACTAGGAGATATTGGCGTGCCTCCCTTGATTCTTGAGGTTGTGGCGTCTCAAGATTTATGGATCTGGCACGTCTTTTTTGGAGTAGTCGGCTCCAAGAACGATATCAACGTCCTCAATCAGTCGCCCTTATTCGAGGACGTGCTTGAAGAACGGGCTCCGTCGTGCCAATTCGTGGTGAACGGAAAGCCCTACGACGGCAGTTACTACTTAACCAATGGGATCTACCCGGGTTGGGCGGCTCTGATCAAGGCTCCTCCGCTTGCAACGGACCAGAAGGCGGCGCGGTTCAAGAAGATGCAGGAAGCGGCGAGGAAGGATATCGAACGGGCATTCGGTGTTCTTCAAGTCCGATGGAGAATTATCAGAAATCCGGCGCGCAACTGGTATACACAACACCTCCGCAACATTATGTTTACGTGCATTATTTTGCACAACATAATCATTGAAGACGAGAGGAAGGATGCAGAGAACTGGAGAGAGGTCACGGAAACAACGCCGGGTAGTAATGTAAACCGAGTCCCCACTCCGCTCTCCTGGAAGAATTTCTCAAACGAGACGCCGCATTGAGAGATACAAGGAAACACCTTCGGCTCACAAATGATTTGATCGAGCATGTCTGGAGCCGATTTGGGCCGGTTGAGGAGTAGGATGTTTTTTATATTTTAAATTTGAATTAATGTAATGTTTTTATTTGTTTTATTTTAATTAATGTATTGTACTAGTTATTTGTTTAAATTAATGAAAATTTCAATTTTTTTTATTAAAATTAATGCTAAATACAATTTTAGAAATTAGATAGAGACACCCCTTACAAACAGTCCCACTGCAGCTCACTGTCTCTATCTCCAAAAAATTCTTAAAGACACCTCTTAAAAATACTACCACTGCAGATAGTCTAAGATAATATAGGTTTAGTTATGATCCTAAGCATTGAGATAGAAAGAATCTCCTCAAGGTAAAAAAAAAAAAAAAAAAAAAAAAAAATTGTCCTTTGACTTCACAAATATTAGTCCACATGTTTACCCACTATATATCAGTAGCAGCAGCTGCAAGTTTTTACGGATCGAAAAAAGGAAGGAAAAAAAAAACCTAGGATTAGGGTGATTTAAATTGTAATTTAATCATTGACACATTGAGGAGTTGCGAGTCAAGATACGTATAATTAAATATTTAATAAAATTAACAACATATAATCAAATATAGATTAGTATTAAGAGATGAGTATCTCTAGTGTTTTTTTAAGGAATGAAAGCATCTAAAACTCAATCCCCAATGATCATTCCATTTTGGGTATCTCTAGTACTTTAGGATTTTTACACTCTTTTTTTGAGTTGGTATTTATACACCCTTGTTCTTTGAATCTAATGTAATCTTTTGATTTTTTTTTTTTTTATATATATAACTATAAGCATTAAAATGGCAAATTAAGTTAAGTCCCAACTTGCTACATATGCTACCACCACAACATCCAAGTCTACTAAAATTGATTGTCCAAGACTCCAAGTCAATCCGTATGATTTACATCAATGGAATTGAAATTAACAACCATGGGCAAATAAGAAAAGAAGATAAAAGAAAGCTAAAACATGTGAAGCGAATTAGTTAATTACATACTTGTCTATTTGGGTGGGGTCGATCTTACCGTGACGTTCAGATAAAAGATGTCAATTTTTTTTGAATGAATTAATAATAATTACCGTGAAATTAGTGATAATGGGTAATTCTAAATGTAGCTCTCATTTTATTATTTGTAGCCTCTTATTAAAAAATATAATTAAAATTACATTAGTTTTACTATCTCGCCCCTTAATCCCCAAAATTTTATTGTTGATTAATAATTCTGTTCAATTATATTTTTATTATTCGGCCATAGCCTCCTTGATTTCTCTTTAAACCAAATAAAATATCATTTTCTTCTTTTGGCCACGACTATGGTTAAATCTTTTTTGAAATCATGAATCCCTAGAAAATCAAAAAATCCCATCTCCATTGGTATGGTCCCCAAAGAGAGAAAACGTTGAAGAGTATGGAAAAATCATACGACATGTGTCATTTGCTCTCTCTCTCTCTCTCTCTCTCTCTCTCTCTCTCTCTCTCTCTCTCTCTCTCTCTCTCTCTTCTTTTTCTTATTTCTGGCTTTCCGATCATATAGCCCTTTTAATGATATGCTTATAAATTTCACACTTGGATCGAAATTTGATTCTTGTAAATAAATTGCATTAGTTAGAATCCGACGAACCAGAGCGCAACACGAATGAAAATGACAAGATTTGATTGAAACTTATTTACTTGTTCTTCATTTTTTGTGTTCTTGATTTCTCTTATTTTTTTCCTTCCTTATTCATTTATTTTCCCCAAATGTACAACAACTAAATTATTTCACCAATTTTAACCTTGTTTAAGTCGAGATAACTGAAAGAATCAAACAGTTTTTTTTAGGTATAAAGAGAAATCATAAGAGACTATGTGTACGTTTAGAATTACCCACTGATAATTCGTGTACAATTCAAAGTCAACTTCAGTCAAGTCCATTTTAGGTTAAGTTTCCAGCGAGCTTGGCCTAACGATTACATTTGACCCATCTATTTTCTCAAGAGGGAACTCTTGACAAATCCAAAGAATTTAAGACCAAAGTGTTTCCCACGGTCAAGCAAAAATTTACACATAACCTTTTTTAATACTCGTATGTATGATTTTAGTTCTCTAAATATACCAAAAAATTTATGTTTTATGATGGTTTATTTTTTAAGAAAAAGTTTTTAGTTGTGCTGAATTTCATGTACTACTATTTGTTCAAGTTTTACAACTATATATAATCTGGATGTCCCATTCACTATGTAATTTGGTTAAACTATCAATATTATACTATAAACTTATCAAATTTAAATTAATTATTAGAATTTTATCATTTCAATGAAATATGCAACAAATAATTTTTTTTATAGTTTAATGTTTAAAGCTACATAAATAAATTTTAAAAAAAATGCATGAAAATTTTCCCCAAAAAAATCCATCTTTTATTAACTTATCGTTTCTCATGCAAAACTTAAAAGTTCCATGTATTAACCTTTTAAAAAGTTTAATTTATTAAATGTAGGAATTATTATGTACACCAAAGCTACTGATCGATCAACTTGACAAATGTTCTCAATAGTCATAAAACAAGACACCAGACCAAAGTATTATTTCCAATAATTTCATTGACTTCATATAAGGTTGTGGACCTTGTGGTTCATGTTGGCCCATCTCAATTTACATCAAAATAAATTAATATTGTCATTACATAGCTGTTTCAACTTTCAAAAGTTACAAATCACGTTAATTTGTCACATTCAATTCCAACTTAATCCTCTGCTCCCTATATCATCATCTATTCCTTTGATCGGATTGTTAATATTTGAATATCTGAATATAACTTTATTGGGGTGAAATAAATTCTAATCAATGCCACATGTCGTTCAACCAATAGAAAAATTAAAGAATGAAATACAAATAGCGAATAGAAAATCCGAATTATTTCAATTTGCATAACTAATGATGGCGACCGATATCTATAACTGACATTGTATACAATCGTGATATGTTTCAAAGTTTATGATAAATTATAATTCATTCCATGTGTTGATCTAATTACTGGGCATGTTTGGTTTTAAGGATATGATAGATAAGATTGATAAATAAGATAAGATTATAGTATTTAGATTATTTATCATACGTTTGGTTTGAGTAATTATCATTTTAATTATCCTAAGATAAATAGAGAGGAACCATATAGTTGGAGAGAGATAGAGAGTGTGAGAGAGATATAAGAATTTGAACATTGATGTTGAAAATTGGGGGAAATTAAATGATTTGGATGAGTGATTAATAATTACCCCAAAATAGAAATGATAGTTTACCACTCACTTGATTGATATGATCAATGGTCAAGTTATCCATCACGGGCCCAATGATGCAAATCAAACATATGATTATGATGTATGATTATTTATCATCACTCTTAATCACTCAAACCAAACGCACCCTTAATGAAATGTACTAAATATATATATTTAAATAAATAATTGCTCAATAATGAAATATTTAATATCTATCACTATATTACTAAAAGGAAAACGATTATTGCTTTGAAAAAACCTACGTAGCACCCCTCTTAATTCTCCATTCCTATTTATTTAAATTCTCAAATTTTTGAATTTTTAAATGTAAAATAATAGATTTTAAATATCTACTAAAATATTGTGTCCCACATCGGTTATTCAATGAAATTTCACCTATTGAAAAGCCTATAAATACATAGAATTAATGTGTATTTTCTCATCTTTTGCTCCACCAGTTTTATTTGGCCAATTTATTTATTAATCGACTGAATAAATAACTATAATTTTATAGTTTAGTTTAATTTAATTTAATTTGATCAATTTATTAATTGGCCAATAGAAAATTATTTTTCGTAGGGAACCAATTTATTAGTTGAAATAATAAATGGTTCCAAAATAATTAGCTAATGTGGTTAATGTATTGATTGGTCGAATTAAATTTTGAAATAGTCTAATAATTTTTATTTAATTTGATAAAAAATATTTAATTTATAATTTATCAATTATTTAGGTAGACGTGCCAATTTTCAACTGACAGACACCTCCAACTCGAGGTCTCACGTATTTCTATTCTTTATTCTTATTTATTTTAAATTTTATTTTATTCATTTTTTCCATGTATTTTTCTAAAATCTAGAATCGACATCTATGAATTGATCTGTAAGTGATTTGTAGTTGAGTTTCCACCTTTGCGTAACTTATAATTGTAATTAATTAGTGAATATTACTATACAGTTTTTTTTAGTTGATAAAATAAATGGTTCCAAAATAATTGGCTAATGTATTGGTTGGTCAAATTAAATTTTTAAATAGTCTAATAATTTTTATTTAATTTGGTAAAAATAATTAATTTTTAATTTATCAATTATTTAGGTAGACAGGTCAATTCTCAACTGACAGACACCTCAATTCGAGATTCCACGTGACACATTTTCATTATTTATTCTTATTTATTTTAATATTCATTTTTTTCATATATTTTACTAAAATCTAGAATCGTCATCTATGAATTGATTTTTACGTGATTTGTAGTTGAGTTTCCAACTTTGCATAACTTATAATTGTAATTAGTGAATATTACTATACAATTTTGTTTATTAAATTTTGGTCGTATATAAATTCTAAATAAGTTTTATAAATTACGCACTTATAGATCAAAGTCGTGGTCAATGGGCCGGTTCTGATGCAATCCCATGTGTCACATTTCCATTCTTTATTCATATTTATTTTAAATTTTAAATTTTATTCATTTCTTCCATGTATTTTTTCTAAATTTAGAAACGTCATCTATGAATTGATTTTTACGTTATTTGTAGTGGAGTTTCCAACTTTGCATAATTTATAATCGTAATTCGTAAATATTACTATACAATTAAAATGAGAACAAATAGTATAATTTTTTATTAATTTTTGGGTCTATATAAATTTTAAACGAGTTTTATAAATTATGCACTTATAAATAAAAATTGTGGTCAATGGGTCAATTCAAACCCGGAACCGTGGAGGTAAACGGGTTAATTCCCAACCGACGGGTACCTGAACTCGGGAAATTTTTCTTCATTTTATGCATTTTTTTTCATGTACATTCTAAAATCTAAAATAGTCATCCATGAATTAATTTTCACGTTATTTGTAGTTGAGTTTCCAACTTTACATAATCTATAATTGTGATTAACGAACATTATTGTATGGCTAAGGACGTGAACGAATAGTACAATAAATTTTTCAAATTAACAAATAGTCAAATATATATATATATATATATATGTATGTATGGGCTATGGACGAAAATGAATAATACAATTACTTTCTAATTAAATTTGAATTAGAACTGTGGTCGATGGTACGATTCCGACCTGGAGCCACGGGGTAGACGGCTCGATTTCAAACTGGTGGTTCAACTTAAAAAAAAAAAATATGTTAACACTTTTTAAAAAAGATTTTCAAAGGAAAAAATTATATTATCAAATTATTAAATTATAATTTCCCGTCGATTTTTCGGCGAGTTATACGCTAGTTATACATTAAATTACAATAAATCTCGCGAAATTTCACTTGCATATCTAAACTAATTATTCCTGTGCAACATATATACGCAAGGAAAACTAGTTAAAGATGGGAAGTGTCCAACCTTATCATCTCTAAACAAATTGGTCAAAGCCATTTTCTTAGACAAATTTATTGGCTCCGCACATTCACTTCAATGTATGTCTCGCTTTGAAAATACTTAAGCAAATATTCAAATATACGACTCCATAAAATATTACTATGTCTCTACTCTAGTGCATTATGAGTTAACCACTAGCTATAAGATTCCATAAATCATAGTGTTGGGAAATTTATTAAAGTTTTGATTGATTCCAAAACCAACTGACCCCAACCGAGTAGATGTTGCCATAACCTAATGTTAGTAGTTAGGCTCGTTGTTTGAGCACTGTTGAGATTTTATCTTTACAGGTCTCCAGCTGAAGACGGCAACATGGCATTACTCGGATAGAGCATCAGTTGTAAGAAAGACAACTGAGCGTTCAAGGGGAAGATGTAAGAGAACATCAGATGTGAGAAAGACAACTGAGTGTTCAAGCCACCTGTTCAGATGGAACATCAGATGTGAGAAAAACAACTGAGCGTTCAAGTCAACTGTTCAGATGGAACATCAGTTACAAGACTCAATATGTTAGATCAACAACATGAAGTTCAAGACAGCTGAGAGTTCTACTGTTCCTATTCAGACGGAAGGTCAGATGAAGATATCGATCAGATGGAACATCATCTGAAGACCACTCGGATGAAGATCAAAACTTTTCAACCGACTAAACAAGGTTGAAAGACTAAGGTTGAAATTTGAAATTCAAAAAGGAAGTCTCGTGAAGGTTTGACGCTCTGTCATTACCTCATTTGGCCCAACACAAGGCTGTCTCAGATGGAAAGCAGAAGTTCACAGTTGCCAAATCGGGAAAATCTGCAGAGACGAGAGACAAGCCATCGCTTTCACAGAACAGAGATCAACGGCTCATCCAACGGCTAGTTGTCTCTCCGCCTATAAATAGAGGCCTTCATTCATTCATCAAGATAGAAGACAAGTGCGATAAGAGTCTAAACAAGAGAAAGAACGAAAAACTGCACACAAGCTAAACTGCATTCAATCTCTAAGAACATCACTAGTTGAGGGTTCATAGAGTGTTATAATTTGTCTTGGTGTTTTTGATCTTAGTTTGAGTCTTCATTTGTTCAAGCTTAGATCCTAGCTCACTTCTCTGTTCGAGCTAGCAGTTGGAAAAACTCACCCTTATACACATCCCCTAAAAAGAATTGTTAGGACCTTGCTCTTCCAGAAATTGAGTAGATAGGTTGATAAGTACCCGTAAACTTATCTGTAAGGTTGATAAGTACCCGTAAACTTATCTGAACGGTTGCAAAGCCCGCATAAGCTTTGTGGTTACAGTCCTAAAGAATTTGGACTGAGTTGTGTGGACTCACAACTCCCCGTGGACGTAGGAGTTCTCTCTGAACCACGTAAATCCTTTGTGTGTTTGTGTTTTCAGTTCAGTTATTTCTTGCACATCCAACTGACCTACTAACCAGCACTCAAAACTGCATATCTTTACATCTTAACTGTTTTGGTTATTGACCAACCTTGCATCTGAGCGTGAGTTATTTTATACGAGTTAGTTTTTGTTTCCACCACATTCCCCACAACACCACTCTTCCAGCTGAGTATTCTTACTCAGTTGTGTTTCCAGCTGAGTCATCTTACTCGGTTGTGATAATTTTCAGGGGGTTGTTTTTTAAATTCTTAACTGGTGTATTCCCCCCCATACACCACATCTCGTATCGGGACCATCACATAGTTTAATCAAAGACTTTATCTAATTGAAGTTGGCAATTAATTTAGAAATGTTATTACTTCATTCTTTAACACTAGCTATAATGCTAGCTAGATAACTTCAAATCTCATGAAAGATATATTTTCGAATTAGACAAACCATTTAAATTAAATTAATATAACGTGTTCCTAAAATTACAAAAAAAAAAAAAAAAAAAAAAAAAAAAAAAACCCTTTGAGAAATTGAATCACATGATAATAGCTTGATTGTAGGGATTCCCGGCCGGCAAGATTCTAAACTCATGACAATGTACGTACTAATTCAATAGTATTTTGAATGTGTGTAGTCGCTTTTTGTCAAACTTTCATTTATATTAACAATTTTACTGAATTAATTTGAGTCAATTATATTAAATCGAGATTAAGTAGATTGCAATGAGCTCGACTCACTTACTGTTGTTAGAAAAATCAGAATAGCCATTTTACACAACGACAAATCGGATCACACTTATCGTTGACGAATGAGACCACATTTATAGGAATAACTAATTAAAAGAAATTAAAGGTTTTTATTTTTATTAAAATTTAAGATGTAAGGCGAGCCAAATATGAAATATGGATGATATAGGTTTGTCCACGGCAGCTGCAAATTTTCAATCTGACTTTCATGTATTATTGGTTGATGATAATGGAAATTTATGATTGCGTTCACACTCTGTATATGATAATGTTCTATTCATTCTAATATGGGACTTAAACATTCTATTATGTCCGATCGATCGGATATGAGTGAATGAGTGATTAACCACACATGATCAATCTAGACTATTGTCATTTTCGAAAATTAATATTAATGTTTCAAGAATATTGATGTGACACGAGTCCAAGAATGCTAACGAGTTACGAGTCACCTTAAAATAATAATAATAAAAAGTTATCTTATAATAATAATAATAATAATAATAATTATTATTATTATTATTATAATAATTATTATTACTATTATTATGATGATGATGTATTATAATTATTATTATGATGATGTATTTTAGTGCTAATTTTAAGGTTGACATGCTTAATTAAATAGTATTAACGTTAATTTTGCTGATAAAATCAACTGGTCCAAATTGTTTGAATGGGGCTCCAACGCGGCCGGCTTTTAAAAATCTATATGTAGATTTCGACCTACGTAGATACTATAACATTAAAATCAAGATTCTTGATTTTGAATTCTAAATAATTTTGATCGTGAAATACTAAGGTTGAGAATGTTAATCAGTGCGATGTCTTGCACAGACTCAAGTAGACTAACTCATAATAATGAGTCATTATACAATATATAATTTTTTTGTTTCTTTCTTTTTGTACTAGGACATTGTAAAACTTAAGAAACTTTGGTGACAAGACACGTGGGCAATGACTCTTTTTTTATATATTTATCTTTAAATATAGCTAATCCAAATTCAACTCAAGAACCTGTTTCGTGGGTTTCCGTAATAGCATGAACACGAACTTTATCTGAACCTCAAAATCGAACTCTCGTGCGCGTATAATGATAAAGTGATTAATGTTCGGATCAAAAATCACGGATAATATTATTTAAAAACAAAGTAAAACATTTTTTAATTGAAAAATAATTTTTCTCTTTAGGATAATATTTATAATTTTCTAAAGGTGGGGACTGGGGAGAGGACCACATATATTTTATCAAACCAAGAAAAAGTGAAAAGATGGCGGACATAATTATAATTTATAAAAAACTATAAGAGATAAGTCCGTTACAAAGTGATACAAATAATATACTATGACCCACGACGATTTTATTAGTTTATTAATTTAAAGGCACGCCACTTTGAATCTATCATTGGTTCCAATTTTCACACTTTTTGTGATTGAAATTTTTGAATTTTTTTCATCGGATTGAAGAGAAATTCTTTTACTGCACTCACTACTCACAATATAATATTTTAATAATATAAAAAAATAATAAAATAATATTATATGAGAGGTCGATATAGTATATTTATACTCCTCTAAGAATTTCTCCAGATTCAATTGACGTCTTGAATTGCACCGTCATTATTAGGTCCTCGAACTTCCGATGCATTATATTGTATTCTTAGTTTATGTACTATATTAGTATTTTTGTAAGTGATTATTTATAATTGAACTTATTGTAACGCAGACCAACAAGATGAACTAAGAAACATGCTAAAAAAAGTTCAATTACAACATAATGCAATTGTGTAAGCTTAATAGGAAAAAGAAGTTCAAAACCTTGATAATTATATAAGAAGTGATAAGTACCTATTTGTGAACTTTCCCTTTTTTATTTTGTGAATGAAGCTGTAATGGGAATTCAATTGGTTTGTCAAACCCTAACAAGAGAGTGATATAAATTCAGAAAATCGATAGATTGATTAGAATAGATCGGAAAAAAATGAATTGGAGCTAAAATAATTTAGCCTTAATTGGAGCTAATTTTTTTTTTCTCTTTCTTCATACTCTATAGATAACGTAAATGCGTATTATTACTTCTAAAAAAAAAGCATACGTATTATTAATTAGACAAATCATTTCTAATTGTAGCAAAATTATTTAAAAACTGGTATCAACTCCATAAAACCTACTACAAAAGTTTGACTTTTGTTAGGCCATATTTAACACATTACATGGTTTTAAGTCTTCACTTTTGGTAAACATGCGATAACTATTTCTCTTACTTTCCATGTTTGTTGGTAAAAATACAAAAATGTCAACTTATTGTGATCTGTGATTGCTTAGTGATGTTGACAACGAAAACGGAATCTCGATCTTTCGCGGGCCAGAGAAATTCATGACGATATAGAAGAAAAAAAAAAAGTTTCTTTATTCTACATATATATATTCCAATATTTATTTGGAAGATACTTTCAAACTTATAATTGCAACAGGCTAAAGTAATACTCCTAGTATCAAGGATACTCGTGGTGGATGATGAATATGGATTCCTCGTTGAGTTTAATAATCTATATAAGGAATCATTCCATAATTTTAGAGCTCATGCAATTAAAGAAAAAAACCCTAACGAGGGTGATGAAATAATTAGAGATAAATAGAACTAAGTTGTTCACTTTCTCGATATATGCAGGTTTTGACGGCTGTTGACACTTATCAAAAGAACACATAAAATATATTTGAGTTCAACAAAAGATTAAAGAAAAAAGATAAGTTGAACCACCACTTCACAATCATAGCAGGTTTTGATGGCTGTTGACACTTATTAAAAGAACAGATAAAAAAAATTGTTGAAAATATGAATATCGATTTAAGAGCAGCAAGATCTGAATTGTCGCGTGATATTATAATTAATTCGAGGATGAAACATAATTATTGCTTTTATTCATGCTAATTATCACTTCTTATTAAATACATCGTATAATCAACCACACCAATGTCTTTGGGTTTGAATACGTATGTGTAGGGCAGAAATTATTAATCTACACTCATTCTCGTGCACACCTACGGAGTCTCCTACCTCATTAAATTTCAACTATCCAATATCCACATTTCCATGTGAGCCGATTGCTTCCAAAATTTCAACAAATCTTGATCCATTAATTACGTCTCCACAAACTAACAAAGAATAATAATTAAATATATAATGCGATTTTCTTGACTTAATATTGTCACAGTCACACGCCCTCGCTCCCTATTTTCAACGCAGGATACATATATTAATTACAAATCCACATTTTCCTCCCCCACACAAGCCACCATACATATATATAAAATACAGTGTCCCTTGAGGTTGGTTAAGTGGTAAAAAATGTACGCCTGAAATTGAAAGGTCTCAGGTTCAAACTCTATGAAAGGCTTCTATAGATCGAGTCTGCCATACCTAATTGTGAAAGTGTGATTTACCTGTCCTGTGTTGTTTGCAAGCTATTGCACAAGGACATGAATTTACCTACTGCGCACTAAAGGTAACGGTTGTGGGTTCCATGACATCAAAATATATAATAAAATACAATAATTCTATTCAAACACACTGTGACCGACCACACACGTAAAAAAGGAAAATTAATTATAAAATACATTTCCCCTTAGGATTTAGATTTCCCAATTATAATATATTTCCCTTTTTCAAAATGTATTATTACTTTTTTAGTATGGTTGGCCACGGTGTGTTCAAATTTGACTATATATCATACATTTTCTTTATTACCAATTTGTATTATACTATAATTTACAAATACAACCTAAAAATACGTTCACAGCCAATACTTCATTAAAAATCTATATAATTAAAAGGAAAAATCCAAACTCCCACTACTCTTCCTAGCTAGCTAGTAAAATCAATTATTGTACTCTTATTTTAAAAATAATATTGTACTCTTATATGTATACCCATCTTATCTTATGCCATAAAAATCAAAATAAGTGAAGCCAAACTCTAGCACTATAGTTTCCTCAATATGGAAACTTCAGAAACGGAAGCTCCGTATCCCACCGCCGCTGCCGCCGCCAACCACCACTTTTCAAAAGAAGAGGGTGTGGTCATCGATGAAGAAGAGGAGTCCCCCATTGAAGAGGTCCGGCTAACGGTGATGAACACCGACGACCCGACCCTACCCGTGTGGACATTCCGGATGTGGTTCTTGGGCCTAGTCTCATGTATGATGCTCTCTTTTCTCAATCAGTTCTTTGCTTACCGCACCGAGCCGCTCGTCATAACTCAGATCACGGTCCAAGTTTCCACTCTACCAATAGGCCATTTCTTGGCGGCGGTGCTTCCCAAGACCAAGTTCCGGATACCCGGGTTCGGATCGAGGCGATTCTCCCTCAACCCGGGCCCATTTAACATGAAGGAGCACGTGCTGATTTCCATATTTGCGAATGCTGGGAGCGCCTTCGGGAATGGTTCGGCTTATGCTGTGGGTATTGTTACCATTGTCAAAGCATTCTATGGCAGAAACATCTCTTTCTTGGCTGGTTGGTTGCTCATCATCACCACTCAGGTCTCTCTCTCTCTCTCTCTCTCTCTCTCTCTCTCTCATGCTTTCGAATGCATGTGCGTGTTTTAGTTCACATGGTCACACCAAGGTCGAACTTAATTTCTTGATTCTTTTAATTAGTACCATTTTGGTTTCTTCTATTTAATTAAGTACTATGATGTTTAGATTTTAATGGGAAAATTATTCATTGATGATGGTTTATGTAAAATTGTGCAATGGAATGTCGTTTTTGATACTTCATTTTTCCAGTGGTATTGAATATTATGTCCAGAATCCTTTCTTCAAAAAAATTCTGACCAAAAATCCTTGGATTCTAATTGAAGGAAAAGACAGAACACTGATGGGCATTGTCTCTCTGATTATTTGTCTCTTTCATTAAACTCAAGCTGCTGTCCTTTTTCTCTCCCTCTCTCTAAATAAAATATAGTAAAACCGAGGTTCCAATTTCCGTATAGTAAAAATTAATTTTTGAGGAATATTGCAGGTACTGGGATACGGGTGGGCCGGGCTTTTGAGGAAGTACGTTATCGACCCGGCCCATATGTGGTGGCCCGGCACTCTGGTCCAGGTCTCCCTCTTCCGGTGAGTAAAAAATTTCCCGCTTTTCACATTAAATTTTTATTGTCCCCCCCCCCCAACAATAAAATAAAATAAAACTACTAGCAATGATATCATTTCTTATTATATTGCCATTTGGCCCTCATGGCTGAAAAGGAATTTTTTATTTATATTTTTCGAGGTGCACAATACTTTTACTATTAAAATTTGCAAGTGGGTACGTAATCTTTTATTTGACTTACTGAGCTGGTCCTAGGTTCACCTTGGTACCAATCAAAGTTATCCGATTTTTCCACAAGAAGTGGGTTGCATTATTGCATACTACATATTTGCTCTAATGATTTGATGATTAACACCACTAAGGTTTAAATAAATTTAATAATATAAAGAGTTCCAAAAGTAATTTACTAGTATAACTTATAAGGCGCAAGAGTTCGCATCTGAGGTGCGTTTCACAACACGCTACAGTAGAATTAACATTCTTGTAACACCCAAATAAAGAGAGATCTAGTACTTTTTCTCTTCTAAGGAGAGCAAGTCAACTTATGAGAGAGAGTCGGTTGAGGGGGGAGGGTATGTCCAAAAGACAATTTGCAACCACAGTTTTACAGGCTGGAGCAGCTTCACGTGCAAGTGAAGGTCTTCGCCCTTCTGTTACAGCTCACACTAACAGTTTATGGCTACCACGAGTGCGCGAACTCGCTGTGACGTGGATTATGAGCGAGCGCAATCTCCACGGTCGCTGCTACTCATAGCCTTAATCTAATCTCCAATTAAACCTGATAATTAACAAGTCCATCCACCAAGATCCCTCTCATCAATCAGCCTTAGTTTAGGGCCACATTCATGGGGGACCCAAACAAACCTTGAATCACGTCTAGATTCACATGTCATGGAATCTAACACTATTACTATTACTATATGCATGCAGGCCCCAGTAAACTATTTTTTTATTTTTATTTTTTCTTTAACAAAATCAGCGGATTGACGGAAATTTTTGGGATACTCCCTCATAAACGTGACACTGCCAAACCCAATATAAGAAAGACAAATTGATTGGGTTGACCCAATTTGGATTGGGTTGACCCAATTTGGATTCAAGTTGATCCGATCAAATCCGTTGAGTTTTTTCTTTTTTGATTTTTTTATAATGGTCATGTCACATGCATTACAAAATGTATTCATATGCATAATCATATTCACCGAAATGTACTACGCTGTATTTTCATATGCACAACCAATTTTTTTTTTTAATTTTCAAATTTATTTTTCCCTCTTTTTTTGTGTTTGCCTCTTCGTTTTTTTGTTTGCCGCTTCTTCTTTCGTCAAGATTCGAGCGAGGGAGCCGAAGTCCTCGGAGTGAGCCGAAAAATTCGAATTATTGCCCGACGATTATCTTATATTAGTAGTTGGAGCAAAGGCGGAGCCGAAAGCTCTAACGAAAAAAAAAGAAAAGAATAAAAACACTGTAAATTAAAAAAAAAATTGGAAAAACAAAAAAAAATTGGTGCATAACAATACTCTTCATTGTGCATATCAATATATAGTGCAATGCATATATGGTGCAGTGCATCTGGGCTGATTGCAAAAAAAATAAAAAAATAAAAAATGGGCGCGTGCACTGCACGCGCCACGCACCGGTCTCACAATGTGAGACCGGTTGCACGAGAGACTAACTCTATAAGAAAACATAATATTCTGGGTCCACCAAACTAAGTATTAGAAAGTAAACTCTCTCCACATTCACTTTTGCCTTCTGTTGCCGTAAGAAACAACCAAATTCGAGTAGGAGATGTTTTTCTGAATCATAGCACAAGTGAATATATTATACAATGGCTAATTAATCAGTTTACCTCTGTAATGGCTTAGATGCAAAATATTGCATCCCGAACATGAAAGAGGAGCTCTTGATAGAATAATCTCGCGCGTTTCTTGAAGCGCGCACAAAATCAGACTGAAATAAGAATGAAAGAACAATGTGAAATTGCAGAAGCAACAAGAAATCAATCTTAAGATAAAGAAGATATAACGAGCTGAATCATTAGGACAGGAGCTTAAAAATAAATAATAAACCTAATGTATCGTTCTTTTCACAAGCATCAACTATTATAAGTGATAAACAGCGCTGCCTCTAACACCCTTAGTAGTTTCACAGAGGCACATACATCTTTTCCTATATTTTATACTTATATTGAATTGTATATCAAATAATCTTTTAAAAAAAAATTGTCAATCAAATATCAAGCAGGAGATGCTCCATAATTCATGTTATTCTCCATTTACACTCTCCACAATGAATGATCCCCATGCAAAGAGCACAAAAATGCAAATGCAGTGTAAACTTCAAAGGTAAAATGGGACAAACTTTTGAAAAGGAAAGAAGGCAGAATTCACACATCAATGGTTATCATACCTTTTCAAACTTGTGTATGTTACTCAAGTTACCTGAAGCCCAAACTCTTGCAACAAAACCTCACTGATGATTTTCTCAACATTGCAGGGCTTTGCATGAAAAAGACGAGTCGCGCATGTCGAGGGCTAAGTTTTTCGTGATTGTGCTAGTTTGCAGCTTCTCTTGGTACCTATTCCCAGGGTACCTATTTCCAACTCTCACAAGCATTTCATGGATGTGTTGGGCATTCTCCAAGTCGGTGACAGCACAGCAGCTTGGATCGGGCATGAGAGGCCTTGGTATCGGAGCCTTAACATTAGATTGGACAGCCATAGCATCCTTCTTGGGAAGCCCACTTGTAACTCCCTTCTTTGCCATAATGAATGTCTTTGCGGGTTATGCACTAATAATCTACATAGTACTTCCTACAGCCTACTGGGGATTCAACTTGTATGGTGCTAGGAAGTTCCCGATTTTCTCCTCACACTTATTCACAGCTCAAGGTCAGAAGTATAACATATCTGCAATTGTAAATGACAAGTTCGAGTTGGACATTCCAAGTTACGAACAGCAGGGCAGAATACATCTCAGCATGTTCTTTTCACTGACATATGGGTTTGGTTTTGCAACTATTGCATCTACTCTAACACATGTGGCCTGCTTCTATGGAAGGTACTGAACTTCTACGGTACTTTCTTTTTCGATTTTTTTTATATCATCTGCTATACAATAAAATGAAATTTGTTATGTTACTGAATTATGATAAAAATGATACAACATTAAAAAAAAAAAAAAAAAAAAAAAAAAAAAAAAGTTCTATATTTCACCACCAATCTTATTTAACTGGTATTTGGCAAGCCATGTAGTTAAACAGTGACCTTTCTTATTCAGATTTTCCATAGCATTAATCAAGAACCAGACAAAATCTGGTATTTAATCATCCCAGACTTTATTTTTTAACTTAATAACTTGTCAATTTGTAAACCACAGAGAAATATGCGAAAGATTCCGTGCTTCATTCAAGGAAAAGGAGGACATTCATACAAGACTTATGCGCAAATACCCGGACATACCTTCTTGGTGGTTCCATATATTACTAGTAGTGACATTTACTGCTTCTCTGATGCTCTGCATCTTCTTAAATGACCAAGTTCAGATGCCATGGTGGGCACTTGTCTTCGCCTGTATCATTGCCTTTGTTTTCACCCTTCCAATCAGCATCATCACAGCCACGACAAACCAGGTAATTGAGAGACAAGATTGATGGCATTCCACTCTAATGCCATGTACCATTGCAAGCATCTCCAGTGTCGCTGATGATGACTTGATTGACCACACAAAGAAAATAGCTGTGCCTTCAGTTCAAACATACACTGTGCATGCTAACAAACACAGTTAAAAGATACATATAACTGAAACTTTAGTATTATTTATTCTCTGATACAAAAGTAAAATTTTCTTTTTTGCAGACTCCTGGGTTGAATATAATCACAGAATATGTTATGGGCCTTGTATACCCCGGAAGACCAATAGCGAATGTCTGCTTCAAAGTCTATGGCTATATGAGCATGGCACAGGCTGTATCTTTCCTAAGTGATTTCAAGCTAGGCCACTACATGAAGATCCCTCCTCGATCAATGTTTATAGTTCAGGTAAATTGCATTGTTCAATTTAAGAACACCTCACGCTTTTTCATCATTATGTTATCTAACCAAAGCTGTGGGATCCTACTCCAATAAAATAGATATAGCATCGATGAATAATCCTTATATGAGCAAAGAATTGCTTCTTAGAGAGTCAAACAGGCAGCAAAGGAACAGAGAAAAGGGGAAGAAAAAATATCTCCACGAAGGAAAACTTTTTTCTTTCCCTCCCTCCCAATGAAAATGACAAGTGGAGGAAGATAAAAGAGAAAATATATCATTCATAATTATAGACATTGTTGTGCTCATATTTAACCAATTTTAGGCTAAACTTTGAGTGCTGCCTTCTTTACCTAAATGTTAGAGATAAGACAGTGTGGATAGTGGATACTAAGGGGGATGAGATACACTCTCAAATAAACTTGTCATCACTAATCAGTTCCTAACCTACAGATATGATGAGCATGCTACATTCCCTTTCCTAATTTGTTCTTCCACTCCTAACTACTAGAAATAGGAAAAATATGCCAATACATAAAAAAACATAAAATTTATTGTTCTATTACAGTCTTTTTTTAGATAAACTGTTGTTTGAAGGTGTACAGACTAGTGTTTTCCTACAATGATATTCTGGCAATATTTGTTTAAACAGTAACTGAAAATCTCACCATCCTTGTGCACTTACCATTCTCATTTGTATGTCACAATTGCTGTCCTGTCTCAGTCGGTGGGAACAATTATAGCTGGAACAATCAATATTTCTGTGGCTTGGTGGCTTCTTACATCCGTCACAAACATATGCCAAGATGACCTACTTCCACCAGATAGTCCATGGACATGCCCTGGAGACAGAGTCTTCTTTGATGCATCAGTCATCTGGGGTTTGGTGGGGCCCAAAAGAATTTTCGGAAGTCTTGGAAACTACAGTTCAATGAACTGGTTTTTTCTCGGAGGTGCATTAGGTCCTGTCATCATTTGGCTCTTCCACAAGGCATTTCCAAAACAATCTTGGATACCACTAATTAACCTGCCTGTCCTTCTCGGGGCAACGGGGATGATGCCACCGGCAACACCATTGAATTATAATGCCTGGATCATCTTTGGTACGGTTTTCAACTGCTTTGTCTTCCGTTACCGGAAAAGCTGGTGGCAAAGGTATAACTACATTCTTTCAGCGGCTCTAGATGCCGGAGTAGCTTTCATGGCAGTGGCACTCTATTTTTCATTGGGCATCGAGAACAAAGGAATAGATTGGTGGGGCACGAGTGGCGAGCACTGCAGCTTGGCCACTTGTCCTACTGCAAAAGGCATACAAGTTAAGGGTTGTCCAGTATACTGAAACTATTGGGATAAATGTTGTCCACTACTAGGTATCAAGGATTACTTTTGTTGCTCATATTTGTGTAAGTATTCTGGAATAGCAAGACAAGAATCAGTTACTGGAACTAGTCACTATATATGATAGGAACTCTTTAGTGTGTAATACTTAAGAATATAAATGCCAAATTTAATTCACTTTGTCTTGTTACCAAGCTGTTCCAGCATACATACTAACATGAAATCAAAGAACTTGATGTGCATAGAGATCTGCTCCCCCCATCATTTCATCGTCTGATGTTTAAAGGCCAACGTTTACGCCATTTATTGAGACATGAGTATATTTTCAATCATAAAGTTTCTTGGCATCATACAAGATTATTGGTGTTCATCTCATATACCATGGCATGCCTTTGTCAACTGTAAAAAAGAGAAACCAAGAAAGTTAGAGAATTTGCATAACATACATGATTGAAGTGAACCTTTTAAATTGTCATTATTCCTTACCTGTTATCTTTTTCCAACTACACTTCATTCTCATATGCAAATTGTGACTTCAAAAAGAGATTAACCATAAATTTTCATCAGTCAAATATTAATAACACTTCAACATTAAATGATGTCCAACAATCATCAAAGAAGTCAACCACAGCACAAATATAACCTAGCAAATCTTAAGACTCATATTTCAACGAGATGGAATCAGCAAACTGTTTAACTTTTGGGAAAAAATGCATTAAGAAACCCAAAATACATATAATCTGGATATAGTCTGAACTATATAAACTCCACATGTATGGAGTCGCCAATATTAGCAATTAATACAAAATCACCAGAAATATTCCTCCCCTCCCCCCAATTATTTCCCTTAGATAAATACACAAAAACAGAGGTTAATCTACACTGCAAAACTAGTAAATTGCTATCCACGTGGGACCTGATGATCGGATCCAATTTCCTCACACAGTCGATTGTGTGATATTGTTGCGGCTGAAGTATATAGCAGCAGGTAGAAACAAGTTGTCTTATGAATGATAAGAATCCAGTCTCTTGATCCTCCGAAAAAGTCCTTGCCACTCTACATGAAAGTACCGCCAAACAACAATGCTGTCTCAACGTAAAAACACCGTCATATTTCTAAGGATGTACTGTCCATCACCAAAAAATACAACCTCTCCATGTTGGAAAATTTTAGTTTAAAGAAGTGCAACAATCCCTAAGGTATAAACTCATAAGATCAACACTAATCAATTATATCATGGAAGTAACTTCAGAGAGTAAATCAAGCTTATAACAAAGAATCTCATTAACTTCCTTATGAAAACATATTGCTGAAGGCTAATCTTGTTGGTGATGGCAGCACAGAACGCCACTGGTTATACTCATCCATACGAATGATAAATGAGCTGGAACTTGGGTAACCACCACCACCATAAGCCTGCAAGTGCAGATACAAGAAACAGACTTGAAAGTTGTTGATGAGTTTCCAGGGAAACATTCTTATATGAGGTTGTAAACTGATTAGTGCATAAGGCAGAAGAACTTGTCTGCCAAGTTGCAATACCTTAGCAATTTCTGATGTATCAGTACTGCTGTCTAAAGTCCTCAGGCACATTTTTAGATTATTGTTCCTCCGAATGTAAACAACTGCTCCAATAGGCCTGTTTAATCGTAGGTAAACTCAGAATGATAGCAAACAAACAGCACGAGTCACACTAAGATAATATCAAGATACACAGAAGCACCCAACATCTTACAACCGTAAGGGCTTCCAGAGAGACGACTAGCATAATGTTCAAAATGCGTTACTCAAACATATGCAGTTAGTGTACTTAAACAACTTGCGGTGGAGATAACTACGACAACCAACAAAATGCAAGGGCAAGGCTAAAACATTGAACAACACAAATTTCATTTCTTTCTAAGCTTGCGAAGAGCATGAAATTACCACGCGATAAAAGTGAGATTTCGAAACTGCTGCCTAACACAAATGTAATTAATATAATAAGAATTCCACTAAATTTTCTGGCATAAATGTATTTTATGGTATACACAGAGGTACTAATAAAAGGAGTATCATACTTGAAACACAAACATGAAATCAACTACATCAAGGCTCAAGCATGCCATGATATTGAGCACTACACCTATTTTAAAATCCATGCTGTCATGCATATATTCATGTATTTCACCCCGTTTCCGTAATTTGGGAGAAGGCTATAAAACATACCAAGTGAAGAATATTCTTTTGGAAGCTAAAATACACGAACCAATAGGTTTTTTGGACCCAGATAATTTACAGTAGTTCTACATTATATTCATCACATATCAGGGAAGGTGCAAAGATATAGGTAAAGTAAAACAACGAATCCTAGAGCATATTCAGAATGTAGAACCAAAACAGCTAGCAGTTAAATCCAAAAAAGGAAAAGGAAAGATGAAACATGGTCTATAGTAGAGCATGAAAATCACCTTAGCCCGGCTTCTGCACTCATTCGGCTGAGTTCCTTACCCAATTCATCAATATAATCTGAATTCCCATCAGCTCTCATCCCCTAGATAAAAAACAAGATAGATGCCAGGCGGTTTAGATAATAATTCTAGTTAAGGATTTTCAGCCCAGAGAGATCAATTAATGTAAACAGGTTGCTTGCTTTAAGATTCAGTTAAGAATGAAAATGACAAGTGCCGTGAATAGGACATTCAACTAACTACAAACCGAAACATGTTATTACACAAAATTGTCATACCAGACATTCGCCATACAAGCCTCGACCCAACTTAACCCTGAAAACCTTATTCAGAAGTTTACTTGCTTCTGTCTGTCGATTAGAAAGGTAGGTGTTTCCCTTGGTGATCAAATCTGCAGAGCACAACTCTGTCAACTGTTCATAAAAGAGGAAAAACAAAAGTAAGTACACACAACCCTGACTACAGATAAAGAATACAACACGAGCAGAAAGAGTAGTGACGGAGCTAACCATTTTCCTTCAATGGAGGTAGCATTAGTTTTGAATTATCAGAAACTTATCTCATCGGGTTATACAACTATCAGATATAGAAAATGTTTTTTTCTGCTAACAATTGCTACAATGACCTCATATTGTGAAAGAGGCAAAAAGAGGAAAACAAATATGTAAGTTAATTAAAAATATTTGAACCTGTTGATACATGAGTGGGTTAGAGATGCAGTTTAATTTCGACCGCCATTCTCGTAGTCCAATATTAAACGCCTTAATGTTGGGTAAATTCCACTGCTGTAGATCTCCAGCTTCAATGCATTTGAGAACCATCTCCATGCGTTCTTGGTCTTCATGGTTTAACAGGCTTGTACTATCAATCTGCCATGCATCTACCGCATTAAATGAAGCAACACTACAAACTTATGAAAAATTACTAATGGCTGCATAAGTATAGCATCAATGCAGCCAATAAAACAGAGAAATAAAAATAAAACATCCAGCTCTAAGCTACCTGATCGGATCTTGTCTCGGAGAGTTTAGCAGAGAAATATTCATATACAGCAGTGGAGCTGCTCTTCTCAATGTTTACATGAAACTGCAGGTTTGGATCAGAATCTTCGGCAGAAGAAATTCGAGAAAGCACTGATTTCCGGTGATCAAATCCAATAACCCTAGTTGCAGAAGTTATTGAGAGGCCACTTTATGCTCAGAACCTCCCATTAAGAGGGCAAAAGAAGTTAAAATACATTTGATAATATGTACAACTTTCACTCACATGGATGATGTTCGCCTGGAAAGCTCCAAGGAGAAACCTTTTGGACCCAAAAAGTCTAGAAAATAGCATGTCTTCATTCCTTCTATGCACAAGTCATCAACACTAAATAAAGATTACAACAAAGGGAATATTAAAACGGAAACATAATGTGGTGGTTAGATTACACAAATGTTAGTACGTCTATGGCAAGCCTTAACCAGAGATAGATGGATAAGGTCCTTAGTCACACATACTTTGCATCTCTGATGGAATATTCCAGTAAGCTTCACATGAAATGTAGCTATATTCACTAAACTTCAAGTCCGGATGCAGAGTGCAATGTGACCAAACTTTTGAACCATCCCCTTGAGGAAAATTTCTAGATAAATCAATTTACGACACTGTCATATATTCTCAGATTCTGATTTAGGTTCCAACTATGGGTAATTAAGGTTACAACACATGCATGACATTTAGTTACCAATTACCGAAACGCATAAAAATAGGAGATAGTTAAATGCACCATGGTAACAACTTACGATGTTTCAAAAGGCTAGGAAAATCATATAACCACTCAATTACACACCCAAAACCTCCCAGTTTAATAGGAATTTATGAAATCTTTCCAGCTAAATCGAAAGAATGTCATACAGAAGCTCAACTGCAAATTATCATTCACTTCAACATGCATGTGATGAACATAAACACAATCATGCATACATATTGTTTCAACATCAGGATTGGATACTGAATCACATTTTCAACTGCACAGCACGAAATTATAAATACATAAAGCCATAATAATTAAGAAAGACAAGCTCGCGTTACCTGAAGGGCGCGACGGCAGAAAAAGGCAAGATGAGGCAAGGGAGGTTGAGCCGAGAGTGGTAGAGGTGCGCGAAAAGCGCTCCAAATGCGCCGGAGAATGAGGGATAATTGTACAGCACCAAGGTCGGAGTATTGTTCTCCGACGCCTTCCGTATTGCTTCCAGAGTGGCGTCCGATCGTAATAGACGGACCAGAACAGGCAATTGGAAAGCTGGAGAAGAGGCGGCGAGCCGCTGTTTAAAGGCGGCGGAGGGGGACATTTTATGGTGGTGAAACGGCCGCCGGCAGTTACTTCCGCCGTCGGCGTGGTTCTCAATTGTCTAGAGTGATGTGACGAATTACAGCACTGGTTTAGTCATTTTCGGGCTTTACGGGACAGCCCGTTCGGGCTTCATCGCCTCCTCGGGCTAGAGAGTTAAAAAAAAAAAGTTAAAAGGCGCGACCTCGTTTCATAAACATTTATTTTATGCAGATTAATTCAAGATTCATTGAATATCTTTTTGCCATAAATTTTTTTAAGTGTGTTTGATATTTATATACTAGTATATCGGATATGAGTTATGGGTATGGATATGAGATTGATATTGGGTACTTGTATTTGGATGGATTAATGTTACCTGAGATATCAAATTCGAATTTTTTTAAACAAAACAATCTTTTAACTTAAACATAATAATAATAAAATTATAAATAAAACTATTAACTAAATCATAATTTTAATTCAATTTAATTCAACATTCAGTATAATTAAATTGCCTACAAACACAGAAACGAAATGAAAACACTTCAACCTTTGAATGTGAAAAGGCCCCACTCTTGCTCCTAATCTCAACCAGAAAAGGAATCTTCAATTTTTTTTTTCAAAAAATTCATCATATTTCAATTATGCTCCACAGTATTCGTCGGAGCTCCAGATGAAATCAAACAAATCCCTCAAATTCTTTAATTTGTTGCACAACTAAATTTCTTCGCATCCTCATTTTTGCC
This sequence comes from Schizonepeta tenuifolia, assembly GCA_029490685.1. Classification (NCBI taxonomy): domain Eukaryota; kingdom Viridiplantae; phylum Streptophyta; class Magnoliopsida; order Lamiales; family Lamiaceae; genus Schizonepeta; species Schizonepeta tenuifolia. The sequence continues at coordinate 88,393,017 of CM055960.1, read as the reverse complement.
CCAATTGCATTGCCGTTGGAGAACCACAACCCTATTTACTACTACCATATAGCATATTCCCCACTTGCAGATTCCAAACAATTTATTTTGTCAGGAATTGAGGAATTTTACGTTGAAGAAAAAGCTATATTAAAATTGAAGTCGAAATAGATGAATTATTGAGACAAAGTTTGTTGAAGATGTGACCAATTTCGCCGGAATGAGCGAAGAACTTGGGCAAGAAGCCATGGCGTTGTCGATGAGAAGAGGAAAGGTCAAGTTTTTAGCTATGGAAAAGAGAAATGAGTGATACTGAGGAAAATTTTCGTATATCAAAATGATAAAAGTCAGTATATCAAGATATCAGGATATATCATTTTGATATTCATATGTTGATATACCAAACATAAGGTATGGATATGAACCATCCATATTCATACTTAATATACATATATGGATACCGGGCAGTTACTTTCGCTGTCGAATTGTCGAGAGTGATGTGATGAATTATAGCACTGGTTTAGTCATTTTCGGGCTTTACGGGACAGCATGTTCAGGCTTCATCGCCTCGTCGGTCTAGAGACTTAAAAAAAAAGTTAAAAGACGCGACGTCGTTTCATAGACATTTATTTTATGCAAACTAATTCAAGATTCATTGAATATCTTTTTGCGATAGAAATTTCTAGTTTGTAGTCCTAATAAGAGAATCAAATTCCGCAATTTCTAGTTTGTAGTCCTAATAAGATAATATCTTTTGTGCATGTTGACACTTTCGACTGTCATATCAATTTTGATTATATTAAAATTTTAAATATGTTTAAACTATCAAAATTCAAATATGTGTATAACAAGATTTAGAATAACATACATATAAACTTGTAAAAGACCTAATATTCATGTATTTGTTGGAGTAAATGTGTGTATATATATATTTGTATGAACAATAAATGGCAAAATACTTAAATAAATAATGTATTGAAAAGAAGAGATAGAAATGGACCGAGGTTAGAGTTAGACTCTATTTCCGTAAGACAATATTGTTCCGCTATGGTGCAGGCGGTTGTTCGCACTTTTCTTTAACACGCCGCAAGTGCACGGGTGCTATTGTGTATATGGAAGCAATGTTGTATTCCACGAAGACTGTAATAACTCAACAAGTACTACTTTCAATCATCATCCTCTATTTAGACTCCGAATTTTAATTTGTGGGTTTATAATTAAACTAATCAAGAAAACAAAGAGCAAACAACAAACAATCAAAAGTAATTAAAAATTCAAATATGATAAAGATGTCCTAAGGCTTCGATTTCAATGGATAATTAAAGATCAACTCTTAACCAATCAATCAATTAACACTGAGACTCGACTCTTATTAGAACATCACACAATTAGTTCAAACCTACTTCCGTAGAGAATAAACTGTTGATCACATACAAGGGTTTTCGTTCCCTACAAACATCATATGCATGCAACTCAAAAAAGATCAATTAGATTAGTGTTCTCGCACAAGACTCGTCCCCTTCCAATTATTTTGCAATCTATGTCTTATATTCTAGATCAAGTACTAACTATCTTCTTCCGATCTCAAGTTAATACATCAAATCATGCAAACTTGGCGATCAAATAACATGCAAACAAATCAAACAAAAAATGTCGTAATTGATTAATTGATTAGGAATCAAGAATTAACCATCCATCTACTCTCTAGCCTTAGGATATAAAAAAAAAACTTAGCTATCCATAATTAAATCAAACACACAATCAAAAGAAAAGAAATTCATAAACATTAAAATAGAAAAACCGTAGTCGAAACAAATCTCGTCTTGAACTCTTGAACAAGTCTTCAAAACTTCAAGTCAAAGCTAAAAGAAAATAAAAACTAAGAGTAGTAATTAGGGGTGTGCATGGACGGAACTGAACCGAAAAAACCGACCGAACCGATGAATTTTGGTCGATTCGGCCCGGTTTATAGACGTATCGGTTCTTGGCTCGGTTTCTAAAATTGGCAAATTTCGGTTCTCGGTTTCCACAAATTTGATCGGTCGGGGACCGAACCGACCGAATATAGAAATTATAGTGTTAAAAAATAACCCTAAAACCCTCCTATCACTGACCGTTGTTTGCCTATTTCTCATTTTTTTTCACTTCTCACTGCAAAAACTCTCTCTACTGTAATCACCCCTATGCCTCTCCGGCTTCTTGTCGCACCACTCCGCCTCCGAGTCTCCAACTTCATTTCTTAGTCGGCGTCGCTCCGTTACTCCACTGTTCTCGCACCAATCCTCTGTTCCATCTTGAAATTGCGCATTCCACTGTTCTGTCTTGAAATTCGTTGGCGTCGGAAAGCTTCCGTCTTGATTAGTTACTCTCTCTATTTATTTTGAAGCGATCTTGAAGAATTAGGCAGAATGCCAATTTTTATAATGGGCCCTTTAATCCAGATAATTTTGGTGAAGTCTTGACTCAAAGTTCTTATGAACTCTCTGGTCATCCCAAAGAATGAGGTCAGCTTGCGTTTTCCCTTGGATTCCATTCACAAGATTGTTGAATTAAAATAATTATCATGAAGGTTAATCTACATAATAAAGTGCAGGTTCTTGTTACACTTTGATAACCCTTCGTTGTTTGAAAAACTCACTGTATCAACATGAACTTACTCACTGTATATAATTTTTTTAATTTTAATTTTATTTTTTCGATTTAAAATAACCGGCCGAACCGACCGACTTTTTTCGGTCCGGCCCAGGTTCGGTTCAAAAGTTTTTTTCGGTGCGGCCGGGTGCAAAAAAAATTCTATCGGTCCGGTTGACGGTTTGTAAAATTTTGGCCGGCCAGTTTAACCGACCGACCGATGCACACCCCTAGTAGTAATGTAAAGATATAAGATGGTGTGTCTAGATTTCATATAGGTGTGGAGAGTACAAGGTTGTATCCTAGTAGGGGTAGGAAATAACTAAAATAGGAGAAAATAACCAAAAATATGATAAATCTAGAAAATTCGCGTGCTGTCCGCGTGTATACTGGGCCAGCGTGCAATGTTTTTGTTTTGGCTCGTTCTCCTTCGTTATAACTCCGATTTTGGATCTGTTTTCGCCTACGAACTCCTATCGAACTGTACTTTTATCCTATCATACTCAATTTACATAAGATTAACTTCAATTTTCTGCAAAATCAAACAAAGTACGAACGGGCATTATATTTCACAAATTTAAAATAGTTAAGCACAAAACTCATTACAAACATGTTTTCTCAATACAAATTAACATCAATTACTCTTATAAAGATGAGAAAATCCATGTTTAACAGCGGTTCTACAGCAATTGCCTCTAAGATACAACGGTTCGGGCTGAACTTTAAACGTTGCACTACGTGTTGAAGTTCCAGCGAACAACTCGATACTCGGGACTGAGTATTTGATCCTAGGACTCGAACTATATGAATAGATTGATTATCTTGAAATTGGTGTTTAAAATAGTCCATATGAGAGTCTATTTATAACATGCAAGTGCCTTTTCGTGAAGGGGTGTGTCCGAAGAGGTGTGTTGATTCGGCCATAACCGTCTCCAACTTTCAACCCGCACAATCGGTATGGGCATACCGTACGCGCGTGATAGACACAACTATGCTCAAACCGACGTGTCCCTTCGATCTTCAAACCGCCCCAAGGCGTGAAAAGGTGCGAGGCAATTATGAAAAGTCCTGTTTATTCGCTCGGTGGTTCAGGCGGTATGGGCATACCATATGTGTGCCCGACACACGTGCGGTTCGACTCCATTCACTTGAACCATTGCACCGGTTTTGACCCAATGACCACAACTTGTGCTTGCTACACGCCTCCAATCATTCTAGAGTGCACGGTCATTGTGGGCATACCATACGAGTGGTTGCCTTAACCAAACTGTTGTGTTTCAACTAAATAATTGTATCTCTTTGTAGCACATTATCGGAATTCAAATTTCCAACATATTTAAAGACAATTATCATTTTCTGAGATTGTGTAACAATATAGTAATATTACTATCAAATACATTTTTTTTAACATCATCTTAATGATCAGTCTGGAAATTTGTCAATCGATCACTTTTTATTTAAATCTTAGTGAGTGCTTTTGTAAAGTTTATCCCAACCTTTAAAACGTAACACTTTTAATTATTTCTAATGTGTATAAACACTGGCAGAGCGAGTAAGGCTTGCCGCAGCGGCGCGCGTGCGAACGTGCTCGCACCCTTAGCGAGCGTGATCGCGACGGCGTACACCACTGCCGAATGTGGCCCTCGCGAGCGCGGGCTCGCTGGAGCGATCGTCGCTTGTCGCGCGCGCTGGGGCACGTGGCGATAGCACAATGATCGCCAGACGACCGTTGGCGATTGCAACAGATAAAATTCAAATATATTTTTTTAATCTCTATTCTTACCCTATAAATACCCTCTTCCCCTCCCTCAAACATCACACCTCTTCTTCTTCCTCTCTTTCAATCTCTCTCAATCGGCGATCTGCGACGATCTTCCCGACGATGGCACCTCATCCCTACACCGATGGCGAAACCTTGGAATTGACACGGGCGTGGTTATATGTCCACAATGGTGGCGGCGGCAACAGAGCGGTTTGGACGAGAGTGGCGACTCGCTACAACGTGAATCGCCCAAAGTACTCGGCAGAGCGCAACTCGACGCAGTTACGTCACCACTGGACCCGAGTCAAGACCAATTGCGGGTTATTCCATGCGATGTAGCGGACTACCCGAAATCAAGCTCCGGCCGGCGTCACTGAAGAGATGTTGGTGAACTCGACACTCAATGAATGGGCGGCCATGCACGACGAGGCGTTCAAACATTTGGCGGTTTGGAACCTCGTGAAATATGTGCCCGGTTTTTGTAGTTCTTAGGGTTTTTTCAATTATGTCATTGTATTAGGTTTTTTTTTTTAATTATGTTTCTTTTAATTTATTTATGCAATTTAATATAATTTAGTATTAATTTATGCAAAAAAAAAAACAGAAAAAAAATTAAATAATAGCGAGCTCGCCGCTGCAATCCTAGCGAGTGCGCGAGCTCGTTATGACGTAGCATGTGAGCGAGCGCGATCGTGGTGATCGCTGCTGCTCACAGCCTAAAGAAAGGGGAGGGGCCCCAACCCAAGATTTTTTTTCCTTTTTTTGCTATTATCAAAATCGTCGAAATTGTTGGAAATTGAATTTTAGCCCTGGTTGTGCAACGCTGCTAAAGCAAGAAATCGCCAAATGTAGGAAGGGGACATGTGCTGACCATTACTATAAAAAGGAGAAGACTGAAATAATAAAAAGTGTTGTTGGGCTTTTCTTTTTTTAAATAGGGGAAAAAGCTTTTCATTCCACACATGCAACACTAATACAATGCTATACAAATAGCCAACATCTTACATATTTTCATATCAGAGCATAAGACCCTAGTCTAGTATAAATAGCCTCCTCTTCAGAATGCTCAATACTCTAATCTATAATCTCAAATCTATGCAAGATGCTCTGCTCTAAAACAGATAGCCTCCTCCTTTGAACGCTCAAAACTCTAAACTTCATTTCCCTTCGTATAATACTTGATGTACCAAAAGAAAGTGACACCTTTAACTTAAACTAGAAAACACTATTTTAAAAGAAAGTAACACTTTTATTAATTAAATGATTGATTCAGACAATTATTCTTCTAACGACTGTGTACACAAAAATAAAATAAAAAATGAAACGTTTTATAAGAGATAAAAAATAGATACCAAAATCACACTGCTTTGTTCTTCTGTTTTATTCATTTAATATTGATATAATACAATCTTCTTTAATTTATTTAGTTCATTCTACCGATATTTTTCTTATTACGTTCAGCCTTCTCCCTCGATATTTTTAGGCTACGTCCCTATATATAAAATTCAATCACGAGAACTATGAAAGAACTTTTACCAATCATTGAAATTCGTAATTTGACTACTAGCCCATATTTTCAATTGCATTAGGCATGTTAAGGTAATTGAGTCGGGTTATTATTATAACCAAATAAACGAACGTCCTACAATAAAAATTCAAAATATGGTCAGATAATCTAGATCATGGACTTTAGTTTTTTTTTTTTAATCAATTTTTTTGAAGGATTTTTTTTAATCAATTTTGAATTTGAAGAATTCTTACTTTTTATTGTCAATTTTGTATTTAAAGAAAATACTATTTAAAAGTCATAATAAATTTTGAATGTTAATTATTCCATTATTATACACGTGGAATGGAAAATGCGCGACACAAATTGTGATAGAATTGATAAAAACGTCAAAAGAATTAAGTTATTGCTAAACCAAACAAACTGCACCTAATCTCGCCCGCGCTTTTCCCTAATAAATAATAAAACCTCGTATGCATTTCAGGCCCTCTCTCTCTCTAGATATTTTCTTCTCTCTCCATATTTCATATTCATAAAGAATGTGCAAACCATTGCGTGGCATTTTTCCTCAACCTCTCTTTTCATTGAAAATGCGTCGATGCCTATGCATCGGAATTCGCCTTCTTAATTTTGTTTGTCGAGGGTTTTCTCTTCATAAATTTGGGGACTGTGATTCTTTTATCTGATCAAACCATCTTCACGTTTCCGTTATTGTTGAGAATTCGTCATGTCACCTTAACTGTTTGTATATCAATTGAGAGAAGTTGAGGTACCAGTGATCCGGTTCTATTTAGCATATGTGCAAGAGTTCATGCTTTCTTCTTTTCTGTTTTCGAAGATCATATCTTGTTGAAATTTCTTAATGGATCTTAGAATTAATTACTCATACTGTTTTTATTTTTATCGATGTTTCTATATTTTGAATATCTGGTTCCAATCTGCTTCCTGTTTACCTGTTCAGGTGAGGATATGAAAGCAATATGTTATCGAGGAACGTGGCGAAGGAGACATCAATCTGGCACTTTTGCTTGAAATTTTTCGCATGATCAACGCCACAATTCACTAGAAAGTTTCCATCCTGATTATATTCATGGTCGGTAAATCATCCTTTTGAATATATTAGTCACTTTAATTTTTTATAGTTCATGAATCATGATTTTCTGACTTTGTGTTCACTAACATCTTCTTTTATCTATTTTCTTCATGCCATATAGTATGCTCAATTTGATATTCACGCTCTTATACCTTTCACCTGGAAAGATTATTACATATTTGCAATTTGGCTGCTATTTGTATTATTTTAACCATTCTACAAGTTAGAGAGGAGTATTATGACATGAACATGACTATGTATCATAGTGCCAATCAATATGGATATTACTAATCTTTTTATGGTTAATTTTTTTAGGGTGCGTTTACTTTGATGGAAAAGGGTGGAAAAGAAATATTTTCACTCTTTTTCCATCCTTTTCACACGTTTACTACGTTGGTTAATTTTCCTCGGGCATGATGGATAACCTTTTCGGGCAGCCCCTTTTCCATCCATTTCTCACCGATTGTGGAAAATATTAACATGCGGGGAGGGGTGTGAAAATATTTTTAATGGATAAAAGGCATATAAATGGGGAAGGGGTGGGGGGGGGGAACCATGTGATAATTTTCTTTTCCATCCTAGTAAACATGTGATAAAAAATATGGAAATGTTAATATTTTCTCATTTTTTCTTATCCATCATTTTCCAATGGAAATATTTCCATCAAAGTAAACGCATCTTTAAAGAAAAAGAGAGAAAAAAAAAACAAGGAAAAAATAAAGAGGAGTATTATGACATAAACATAGACAATGTATCATTGTTCCAATCATTATGGATATTAGTAATCCTTATGGTAAATTTAAAAAAAAAGAGAGAGAATAAGGAAACAAGAAAAAAATAAGAGTTGATAGCCCAAGAAGCGAAGCATAAGATCTAGAAAATGGTTCGTTTGTGTTTTTCATTTTTTGGCATAAAGACTAGCCTTTCTACGTGGCCTATATGCCACAGAATGGAATGTGTACGGGTTCGTTTCAATTTGCTTTCTATTTAAACATGCCGGTTGATTCCTCTCATATTTTCAAATCTAGTTTCATTTTACTTTCTTCTTTTGTATAGATTCATGAAGTTATAAACTTTATGTTGTTCTCTAATGCAAATGATACTATTCTGTTGCTACATTTAATTTGCCTGAATTTTAACTTTTGCAGTATGGATTTATAATCCATTTGGCGAGCGTGTTAGGTTTTTTAACACACATTATCTTATAATTTATTATTCATATTACTAGCAACATATGATCTTGTTTTTGTGGTCATTAATGCTTCAAAATAAGCTCTAAAGTGTAAACTACCTTATAAATTAGTAGTGTTTATGATCTTCATGCCAATATGAACTTATAATAGTCTGCACTCATCAGGAAGACATCTTTTCTTAAGAACCACAATCATAACCGCTAAACTATTAGCAGGAGTAGAAACTGCGGCTGTCATAACTAGTGGCACGATCAAGTTTGAATGTAATGCATCCAATATAAAAAATAAAAATAAGAAATAAAATCTTTATTTATTAAAAAAGAACACTTTCAATTAGTCAAAGAAATAGGATAAGATGGGTGGGGTGACCCACCCCTTCCAACTAAAGTGGTAAAGACAAGATTTCAAGGCGAGTTTAATAGCAATATCAGCATATATACCTTGATTTTGTGGCTTGTAATCCTAGGTGGCTAACCTATTAAGTCACACTTGATGATATATGCATGGTTTATGTATAGATGAATTAAGTAATGCTTATGAATGGTGAGAAACAACTTAACTACTTGGATACAATGTTATTCATGTATAGGGAGGTGTTTGGATCAAGAGCCTTAAACGTATTCTGTTTCAAGGGAGCTTTGATGGTTTTCTAAAATACTTTTGTTGATTGTGACCAAAGGAAAGAGTCGCTGAAAGACTTTAGGTTGATATTTTTTTGCTGTGAGTTTGGGGATGGAGAATTGGGATTGGTACCATGGTCTCTCGCTTTTAAAGGGGAGGAATACCACTAAGCTACCATGCTTGTCATGACTTAAAGCTAGTTGTTGATGTGTCCAACGTCTTGATTAATTGATTTTCATCAGAAATGGGTGAGAAACAATTTATTTAAGGTGCATTACCTACATGGTGTACGGTTCAAAAAAAATATTATGTAGAGGGTTCAGTTCCAAAATAGTGATTTCTGCCTTAACAGATATGTATCTGGCCTAGATCTTGATGATACTGAATAAATGAATGAGTAAATTTATATTTTTATAAATAGTGTGACTTTGGATCTGAGACATTTGTGTAAATTTTTCGTAAAAATTGCCTTAACTTCATCAATCTAGACGTCCTGGGTGTTGTTGGCGTTAATCCTTCAATGCACAATCATCGCCTGGAATGCGCCCATTGTTTCACTAGTTAGTGTCAAGCTTGGGTTGTAATATCCGGTTCTTTATATTGTTGTCTGTTTGTTGTTTACTCATTTATTAGGATAAAAATACTGATGTAATGTCTTAATGACCTATGGAATCCTTTATATTAGCCTATGAGAGCATTGTAACTGTGTCTTCTGTTGAGGTCTTTTATGGGGTTTTTGCTATTAGATTCTTGTATATTGTGACGAGCTCTTTAACCTTGAGGCAAATTTCATAGTTAATCTGGATTTGGCTGTGTTGTTAACTGTAGGAAACTGGAAAACTATCAGTTGGACAAGTTATTAGTAGCGAGAAAAACTTTAGGTCTTGAAGACTCGCATAGGTTTGAAGCTAGTTCATAATATATGGAATGGCTCTTTCACACTCAAGGTACGTGCTGGTGCTACATTTATGCATTAGTCTTACAATAATTGCAGTCAAAAGTGTCTGGTTTAAGACATCTCTATTACTACTAACTTGCATGTTTTGAAATCTTGGTGTGAACAATGATTTGTCATAAATTTTCTGCTTTGATGCTTGCAGCAGGACCAGTAGATTTGTTCCATATAAACTCTACATGAATTGCATTAGCAGACAATATTCTCATAAATACCTATTCCATGTTTTAAGGTACCAGTAATATACAGTATACAAACATCAATCATGACTTTAGCTAGAGTGCTCCATGCACATTTCCTGTAATCTCTCTTCAGCACTTATTATAACTTTACACAGCTTCCCAGTGAATAATTTGAAAAAGTAGACAATTTTGACATGATTTCATCAAAAAGAACTCTGAAGGACGTGGTCCATGTGCGAAATCCTTTCCTTCTCATCTTGACCATTCTGCTACCAGTCTGTTTAAACCTGGTTTTTGAAGTTTGAACTGTGGGCGATTTTGTTACAGAGCTGGTAAACATATTTCTAGGGCTGCCGCCATCTCTAATGCAGTTGAAGCCTGTCAAAGCAACCAATATCATGTAGATGCAACTTTTAAGTGCCATATATCAATCAATTATGGGCGTATAAAATTACCCCAGGTTCACATCTGGTTTGTTCCTTTTCTGACTTTGTGGTTGAGTAAGCTCGAGGTTTATTGGTGCATGTATATCATATTCTTTATTGTTATCATATCTGATGTGGCATACCCCTTCCGTTGCACTTATGCTCCCAGAGCCATAGACCTGTTTCAAAGGTGGCTTAAGTTCAGAAGAAGTACTTTCCCTATCTGCCCTGATCTGTTCTTCTATTTAAGGCACTGTCTAACCTCCCAATGCTTTACCTTTTTCTGTAGTTCTGCATTCTCTTGACTTACAACTTGTATCTTCTTATGTAATTCTATGTTCTCTTGATGAATGAGGTTTCCCTGCGATAAGAGTGATGAAGTTATTCACTTACCTTTACAAGTACATTACACGGTTGGAAATATATGGACTTTTCACGAGAATACCTTCATGTGTAACTCTTTAATCTCCTTGCTCATAGTTTGTTCCTATAATATTATAGAAAAATATCAGACTTTTGCTAGACTGCTGTATAAAATGTCAAACAGAAAAGCTATTTACCTTCTTTATTTGCACTTCTTTCAAGCTCTTCTGGAGCTGATTTTCCAGATTTTGGAGGTCCTTGACGCTCAATCCTGAAAGCTCTTGTCCTAAAAGCTGCCTGTAGCCATCAGGAAAAGGCATGTGGTATGTTCTCAGTTTTTCATCTCACTCTAAGATATTTTACTGCTCTATTTATATTAATGATGGTTAATTTAAATCTCATTGGCCCAATGCTGTGCAGTAAAATTTATTATAATTTGAGTCTCTATCGTTTACGGGGATACATAGTGAAAATGTTTTTCTAAATGCAGCTGGTGTTTTATTTCTAAGACACATAATTTCGAAGATTGATAAGAAAAAATAGTTTTGATCAGAAGACTTTTGAAGCTTTTAAACCTGTATTTTATAAGGTGATATACAGAAAGAAATTACATGAACAAAATGAAATTACGTGTCAATCGAGATGAAAATATGATAATTTCAACGATCCCCTCCTTTTTTTAATTGACAACGTGGAAGGCGAGAATATCAGTTTTGGCTATATGTTGATATCTTGCATCTTATTTTCTATTGTAGTTAATTTATCATCTTACCCAACATGCAACAAAAAAAATAAATAATAAAATAATAAAATAATAATAATAATAATAATAATAATAATAATAATAATAATAATAATAAAAAAAAATGGATAAGAGTAAATGTGTAGTGATTGTACAAGAGTTCCTATATAGATATTTTGAAAGTAAAGCTTCTATTCTCAATCCTTTTCAAGATAAAAACTGGCACATTTTGAGAATATAAATGCCATGAGAAGATATTTTGTGAAAATTCTGACAAATGATCACTGCAAGCCTGTGATTTCTTGTGGGTAATATTTTCCATAAAATCCATCTACAAAAGTGTCTTTGGAAATGAGTTTCTACCACAAAAACCTCCAGAAAATGTATCAGCAGTCAAATACAGTCTCTACAAAATTAAAGTGACATCATTGTTTTACACTTCTCAAAGACTACATGCTTAAAAGTGTAGGAACATATTAACTGTAATTGTTATAGACTATATTTGTACTTGTCTCAACTTATTTTATGTTCACCTCATTTTCAGAGACAACATATGACTCAATTTGGAGTCTTTGAAAATTTCTTGATCCAAGCATATTTTGAAATTTCTTAAAGCTATATTGCTTCGCTTCTCTTTTAGTGAGATGGAATTTTCAGAAAGGGATGGTTATCAAATCCTCAATGTTTGTGCTAGTTTACAGAAAACTATATTGCAACAGTTATTGAGTAATTTTAAAGAATTTTAAGAGTGTATATCTATGAACGCATTTTTGATCTGTAGCCCTGGTTCAGCTAATTTGTATCCTCACTTATAAAGGGCCAGCGACATCTTAAAACCACCTACTTTTCCTTGGTGTGTTCAACTGGGTTGTGCTACCCCTGAATTTTTAACAAATTCCTGATGGTTATTTTTTTGACTTGATGTAATTTTGGCCTGATGCAGTTCCAGCTGATTATTCATTGCTTAGGATTACATGGTGCTATTTCAAGACAGCATTTGCTGGTATTTAGCCAGCAAATATGTTATACTTATTGAACTAAAGCAAGTAATCGATACTGCTCTAGGGTGTTCCAAAGCACAACATGATCAGTTGAATTTCTTTGAAGAAACTTGTTAGATTGTACCACAGTTGATGTGACAACTAACAAATTTCTGTGTGTCATATTCCTTAGCATGTTATCCACAGTTTAATTGATTTTAATACTTAAAAAACTTTAGTCCAGCTGGCAGCTGCTACATATAGCATGTCAAATGGATTTACCTGTGGCTTTGTTGCAAGTACTGTAGCTGTTGCCTCAAGCTTGATGCTTCCCTTTGCCAAAACTAGCAAGAAAGGAAAAAACAGATGATTAGTGTAACCGGTCAGATTTCTGTTGATATCAGGTCTATTCTGAACAACACAGAAAATAGTTGACTACATTTTCATAATATTACATGGATCCCAAAAATCTAGAAAGGTCATGTACATGTGGATTAGGTGTCACTATCCTCATGCGAAAAAGTGGATAAGTTACCTACCAATACCATGAAGACTAGTGCTTTGAATTATATCCTTTTTGTAGCTATATGCATTGCCTTGTTTTAAGTAAGTATTGGGAACTATTACTGTGTTGCACCATTCATATAATGGATATAATGAGCCACGGTACCTAGCAGAACTAGGTTGGGAGCTTTCTTTTACAATGCATATGTTGTACATAATCTGTCATGAGCTACAACGGCAAACTTCTGTTATCCAAAAGTTTAAGTTGTTCTGAGAGGGAATAGATATTCAAAAGCCGTGACAGGCATCTTTACAATGTCAATTAATTCCGGTAACCCTTCATTTGCTTTACTTTAAATTCAAGGAAACCAGGATAATCTGTATCAACAATCATTTTAGTTTGGTTTTCGGAATTATAACAATGACTTGAAGTAATGAGTGATTTGATATCTGGCAGGAATAATTTGTCGGGGAATGGATTTAAGAACCAAATTTGTGAAAAGTCGCTTAACTGATGGAATGAAGGAACATCTGGAAGAAGTAAAATTGATGAGTCCGATGTGAACCCTGCAGAACCGAGTCAAAAAGAATCTTGTGAGTAATTCCAGAGGGGATTTGTACAACTTGAAGCATTAGAGTTTTAAATACATGGAGTGATAAATTCCATTCTGGATGTTCAAAGTTCAAACTCATTGCAAGAGCATGATGGTCTATGGAATCCCAATAACTTTGAGAATTCAAGAATCTAGGATAGTATCTAAGTACCTAGATGATCAACAGACTATCCCGATGTCTGATGGTGTTCGAGATTCTCTTGACTCGGTTCAACTTTTTAGTGAACTTAGGTATCTGGAAAGGAATTAGTACATTCTAAAAAGTTGGCGATAATACTGATCTTTGTCCCTGCTCCTAACAATTCAAAGTCTCAGTCTTCCGTGAGTTGCAGCTCTTCAATAATTGGGACTTCTGATGTCTACACCCCGACCGATTCCATTTTAGGTGTAAAATTCTCATCTCAATCTCCTGACCTCATTGCCTTAATTAAGCAACACCCTTTAGGGATTACCCTTAGCGGCATCTTTGTAATATTTCTCTCTAACAAAATCCGTAAGCTTAATGTTTTTTGGAAGATGGGTACTCAAGAGAAGATACAGAAAGGAAATTTTTGATGCGCTATTTTCGTGTAACATTGATGTGAAGTTCTATAAGCCTTGATTATAATCCATTATGAGTTCTAGATCTTATTCGATCCTGCTTTTCTTTTGACCGTATAAAACTTGTGTGATGCCTTGTATAGCTAGCTACTGTGATATGCTCCGACTCTAAAACTTGGGTTACGATTTTATGCTTTGAGTCCCTTCTACATGTTATATAAAATTGTAGTTGCTATGACTAGGCATCTATAACCACCAGTTATTTGTCTTCCTCGAGAGTTTTCATTTCCCTATCGAAGCTTAGATGCTCTGCTGAAACTTACTTTCTGAAGCAGCATAATGTGATGATAGCTGAATGTCAAAGAGTTTTCATAACCTATCAACCATAGTAGATGCTATTACCAATAAGACTCGGAAATCCGAACTTGATTTTGGATAGATTATTCTATTTTATTTTATTTTATTTTTGCGATCATGAAGACCTAGCCACTGAGGGATGTTAGTGTCATAAACTTATATTTGTTGCTTATAAAATTCCGATATTATCATCATTTGTTAGCTTCACTATGGGATTGTGACGATAGATTGCAGTTTACAAACAACTAAGCTTCGTAAGTGCTTTGGACCATGTATACATAATGGAAGGGCGTTGATACTGCTGATCAGCACTGATGAGTTTTTAAGGGGGCAATTAAGGATATGTTGTTGAATCTCTTTAAGTTTCCTGCTTAAGAGCAATGACTAGGCGGAATCTATTCACTATGACATTGGGCTCTTAGATATTTATGACAAACTTGCCAAGATTTTCAGTTGCAATAGTAAGCAAATCAATTGCAGTGTGCAACATGCTTTTATGTTATTTGGGATCCTGCTATGTTTGGCCCCACTTGAGATAGTCGTGACATATACGAGGGTCTGAGCTTTGAAAGGTAGTGCTTCCTAAGTCCTAACCAAATACAGTTCTTAGTCACAACTGCAATTTACAAACAAATCCCATATTGAGGCACTATATGGTAGGACACTGTATTCATTTGGGGGACTTTGTTTCTTAAAGATATTGATTCCTTGTTTTATATTACTGATTATTTGATATGGTACAGCATGGGGACTACATGCTACTTGTTATGCAGTGTCTTAAATCTTGAAGAAGAAAGAAATCCTATCACACATCTCTGTTCCATCATTATCTTCTCTTTCTTCACATCAATGACTATAGCTTCCTTCAGA
Source organism: Schizonepeta tenuifolia (assembly GCA_029490685.1). Lineage (NCBI taxonomy): Eukaryota > Viridiplantae > Streptophyta > Magnoliopsida > Lamiales > Lamiaceae > Schizonepeta > Schizonepeta tenuifolia. The sequence goes on along the minus strand of CM055960.1, from coordinate 88,377,699 downwards.
ATATTCTGAGTAAATGCAGAGAATGTGGACATGATCTGCAAACGTGTAGAGCGAAGTAGACTTCCATGCTTAAGGCTCAATTTATTGCTAAACTAATAGTATAAACTTAACCGCTATTAACAATTTGTATGCAATTTCTTTTTTTTACAATCTTGAATTCTAGGTAAATGATGATTGATCCACGAAACCAAGACCTTCTTAATAAGTGTGTCATGATTGGCAAACCATTGAAGCAGTTAATAGTGAGGTTCAAGATCTTCATGAGTATCTTTGTGACTCTCTTTCACTTGCTTCACATACACATGACTCTACTTTCATTGTTGCCCTCAAACATGAAGCATCTAATGAGTAATCGAGTGTTTTTTCAAGTTCTATACCTCGCATAAATCGAGATTCCACCATCTGAACCTTAATTTCAATGGTTCTGCTTTCCTGCTATCTTCATGCTTTATCTATATCTCAGTTAGATAGGTATTTGAAGTAGTTGGAAGTTTCTCGAAGTTGATAGAACTCGAAACAGCTTAGCCTGCTAATTAAATATTCAATTGATTTCCTAAATATCATGCTAAATTCTTCTTTACCTTCTGCAGATGCCTTCATGTTTGTGCGCTGGTTTTAGACCATATGTTTCTCTGTCAACGGTATGTTTTGTTTGTCTCTTCAGCTTATGATGTTCATTCCCTAATAAAAAACGAACTATCTTTCAATGAGATTATGCGAATTTGGAGTTCCGGCAGAAAACTTCTGTTGCGTTCATCGATTTAGGACAACCAGTTGATTCTCTTCTCCGATAGAGATGGCCTTGGCTAGTAGCTTTATTGATGCAAACAGTCACAACATCTTCTTGAACACCTTCAGTTGATAATCTTAAAATAACCTGCAGATTGATAGAATTCGTCGTCCTGCGTTTTCTTTCGTTTCGCTTTAAATGTAGCTTGGCCAAATTCTTTGAGTGTGAACCACTATAGTGATATTTGAAGACAACTCATCTCTCGTGATTGTAAATATCTTAGGAAGGCTAAATGCTAATCCTTTTATGAATTTTTATGTTGGCATGGCTCAATTCTAACAGAATGCCACAAGTCACTTTTATGAATCCCGCATTGACTGTTAACCATCGAAATTCTGGAGAGAGAGAGAGAGAATGTGCATAGGTTGTGATTCCGAAAACTGTTATTTCTGGCTAGTAAACTTACTGAATGCAGTACGGATAAGGAGCCACCTAATTTTAAACGGTGTCCAAGTGAAAACTACTCGTGGCTCGAGCTCAATGTCTAAAAAAATGGTTCTACTTCATTTAGTAATGTTAGTTAGCATAAATGAATCAAGTTTGCTCGAAGTTCATATGTTAGATTTGGCTCATCTTGATCGCACTCCTATTAACAATAGTGTACGTATCTGCTCAAAAAAAAAAAAAAAGGGCGTGATGGATAACCTTTTCGGGCAGTTCATTTTCCATCCTTTTCTCTCCAATCATGGAAAATATTAACATGGAGAAAGAGTGTGATAATATTTTTCAATGGATAAAAGCGTAAAAATGGGGAAGAGGTGAGGGGGCCATATGATAGATAATTTTTTTTTCTATCCTAGTAAAGAAAATAACCCAAACCTTGTTTGTTCTAGACAAACAATAATTAAACCCTAAATTTTTCACAATTTCTACATGAAAAGGAAATCACCGGATCAGATCAGATCATCTATTAAATAGAAGTAATCACATAAAGTAATATTTCCATTATTAGTATACAAATTGCATTTTAATAGTGTACCTTGATCTCGGAAGTAGGATTAGTGAGATGGTAATGCTCCTCTTTCAGCTTGGTGTATCGTTCTATCACGGATTTCATACTGTTAAAACAATAAACCAAACATCATGCATAGATCTGTTAATTAATGTATACAATTAATCTCCTGCTTTAATTTTACACCACAGATTAATAATTGTCACAAATTTGAATGTAAAATAACAACTGGACCACTCCAAAATACTACTTCGAGTAACAACATCAGACATTCAAGAATATTATTTTGAGCTATATACGTTCATCAGTCATCACATCTTCTAAATTTGGAATTTACAGACTACATGACTAAACTTTCATGTAGCACCAATGAAATCTTTAAGAAAAATGAACATATAATATCAGCTTATAACTTCCTGTAAATAAAAAAGTCTATAACTGAACAAAACTTCTAAGAAATCATATCTTCCACTCTAGGTTTTAATCTAAGCTCGTTCTTTCAAAACTATTTTTTTTCTGATCCTCTTGAAAATATTAGTTTATGACTAGATCATTGATCCAAATTTCAAAAAAGGCACCACCTTCAAAATATGCAAGAAATTAAATAAAATCCTAACCTATCACTGAATCTCCAAATGTCACCAAAGCGGGATTCCGGTATCAAAATGCTGAGTTGGAGCGTCGAAGACTCGAATCTTCCATTTTTGTCATAAGCTCAAAAACATAAAATATCAACTTCTGGTAATCATCCGACATTCCAACACAGTATTCCCCGATACATGAATCCTGCTATGGTGCTAACTTGGAGATTTGTTTAAAGATCAGATTTTTTTTCCTTAATATATATTGTTTGAATGTCATGTCATTTTCAGAACTAGGTAAAAAAAAAAAAAAATGGAGTATGTATGAGATTATTTTAAGATATATAGTGAAACATAAAAATAACTATAACTATGCTTGTCACCTTAAAAAAAACATTTGTTTTAATAATATACATTTGCTATATATAAGCTGGTATATTTTCAACTATGTTAATTATCATGTATATTTTAATTAAATGCTATTAACATGGCATTCGTATTTTTACATAACTAGATTTATTACGCCTAAAAGTTAAAATAACATCTCAAATTGAAATTATTAATCTTTTTATCAAAAGCTTGATAATCATTTTTTTTTTCAAAAGATTGATATGTATTGTTATCCTATGCATAATTGTCATTTCTACCTTAATTAATTAAGCCTATTATACTTTTTACTATAATCTTGTAGATTCAGATTGAACCATCATGCATCATTTTCCTTCCTTTGGGATGAATTAATTAGTTAACTGATACTAGTTCTTTTCTATTTATACAGAATAAATATTAGTACATATATTTTATTCTATTTCTGTAGGTTATATGGAACTGCAGGATGTTAGGTACATTATGTTTTTATTTGAGGTTTATTTATCATTACAAAGAATAGAATTCTAGCATACTGTTAAGAATACTTTAGACAACACATATTTATTTTGTCGAGGTAACCACCATTGATCCGGATCTATTTGATCCTCATATATATTTATTGAATTTATTTTTCTTTAAAAATATCGAAGGACAGAATTTCAAAAGAGAACAAAAATATCAGTAAAAAGGACGTAAAAAGGACAGGTGTTGAAACCAAAAAATGCTTCCAGTTTTATGTTATAAGTTGGCGTGGGAATCAACATTCTTTCCCTTGATGTAAGGAGATACAAATAAAATTACCAATTTTCAGATGATTTATAATTTACCAGATCCCCCCTCCTCTCTCTCCTGTTTCCCTCTCTTCTTTTTTTGGTTGTATACTAGTAGTATTTTTGCTTGTATGAAGTTTATGAACTTTAGTGACTTTCTAACCCAAATTAGTAAATACATGAGTATGATAGGATCACACTAGCTAGAAAAATGATAAAAAAAAAAACCCTCATAGTTAACTAGTTGTGATTTATAATCCACAAACCAATGACTTCAGGTGCAAGCGAGTGAATATCACGCGCCACATATAGAAAGATTTCAGCAACCCTCAAAATTAGGGTTCTGGCTAGACAAGTCTTTGATCGGTCTTAGGAAGTATATATATTGCAAAATTGCAATAACTTCGACAATTATGGTGCATGATCTTCACATATATATACTTGAATTCAGTAAAAAAAAATCAAAGGATTTTTGTACGTTTCTTATCACTTAAAATAACCAAGAAAAAAGTACTGAAATGTCAATTTAGACAAGATTTTTGTATATATTGCAAAGACACGAGCACATTCTAAATACGTGCTCGTGCACACAAGTACTTGCATTATGAGCCATGGACATTGAATTTGGGGGTTTTTAAGGGCTACTTATGTAGTAAGTTTATTGTAATTAAGAAGTAAATTAATTAAGAACTAGTTACCAAAAGGATATACCATCAATCCTCAACTCACGTTGTGCGCGCATACTTTCCAGATTTAATTAATTTAAATGTTTTATTTTGTATTTTTTTTCAAATCTTTCCAGATTTAAATGCTAAAATGCAACACAACATTATTGCAAACTTATAAAGAAAATATCAAATGAAATAAATAAATCCAAATTAAACCTGGTGCTTGCAAAATCATAGAGCTTCTCAGTGCTAGAAAAGACAATCAATCCCACTTCAGCATCACATAGGATTGACAGCTCTTTCGCCTTCTTCAGCAGCCCACTCCTCCTCTTTGAGAAGGTGACTTGCCTGCTCGTCGAATTGTCGATCCGGCGAATGACAATTTTGCCCCTTCCCATCTTCTCTTCCCCTCACAAGCTAGCTAGGGTTTCTTCAATTTGCTTTCCTTTTATCTGCAACAACAATTAATCAGAATAATAAGTCAAACACATATGGTTAGAACGTGGGACATGATAATGCTAATTGAAGAAATTTTCAGAAACAACACTTGCAATTAGTAATCTACGGAAAAGGAAAAGGGCTTACTATTTTGGAAAATAAGCAACTTTAGAATAAATGGATTTTGGAACAGTTGTTCTTAGCTTTATATGTAAAGGAGAAAGGTGGTTTTCAAGAAAGGAAGAATAAGAAAACCTCCTTAGAAAACAATGAGCGTTTCCATTTAGTATATATAGAGTAGTTTTAGTATATTATTGAAGCGTGTGTCGACATCTGTGTACCCTGCGTCTACACGTTTTATCTTAATCGACTCGTCAAGATATTTTGGCGAGTGTGGAGCTGCATCCAATTAGTATATAAAACCCTAAATGAGATGAGATTCGATAGACGTCGAGCAAGCTAAGGAAGTACCATAATTATATACTCGAGAGAGTTGAAATTGAATAAAAAAACGTCTACCTCGTACATCCATAAATTGGGAAAACCCTTTTGGTGATAGGTGGGATTGGTTTGTGGAAATGATTTAGAAATTTGATGTGGCTGTCTGCCGTGTAGATGATTAACACGTGGACCAATCACCTAAATGGTTCTTCCACCAATTTGACTTGTACTATATAATAGAAAATTTTGGGGCAAATGTACGAAGTGTTGCAAGTGGGCCGGATCTCATAAATTATGATGTAGTGCTCTTTTGTCCTTTTCAATTTTTAATAATAATATGTCCTTACTCCGAATCATTAAAATTATCGTCTTGTTATTCTGCTCGGATATTAAAAAAAAGGGTAACAAGATATAATGAGTAGACCCATTATTTTTAGAAATTTTTAAAGGATTAAAACTTTCTTTATTTAAAAAATAACAATATAAATGAGATATCTAAATGATGAAAGTGGGTCAGAAGGAGTATATATTTCGATTTGTTCTTAACCATTTTTGAAAATGGATCCTATAGTATTTCACATTAATTAATGCAGTGACGACTGTAGATATCGAAAATTTAATGATATATTTTATTATGGAATCTTATCATATCCATATTAATATAAGTTATTTAGTTGATAAGTATGCCTTTATATGGTGATAAATATCTATTTTTTTGGCAACAAGTAAAGGGATATACATCAATATTCAAGAGCCAATAATATCACGCCACCTAAGCCCTTAGAGCCCATGATGGAGTCCAAAGCTCACTCAACTTCTCTCTTCCTACAACTATAAATAGGGGTCTCTACACAACTTTAAATCACACCTAAAAATAATCTTCAAGAGCTCAAGAATTGAAGAGATAAATTCTCTAAGATTTCTCTCTCAATATTTTAGGTGTCCCGGCGAGATTCAAGGAGTTTTTTGTGGGAAGCAACGTGTTCTTCGGCGGAAATATCTCAAGTGGCGCTTGATCCGGAAACAAGACAAAAACCCTCCAAGTCAACGTTATAAAGCTCGACTCTCAATGTTACTTCGGAAACAAGGCGAACGTCCTCCGTGTCAACACCATCAAGTCCAAAGCTCAAATCAAAGTCATCAAGTCAAAGATCAAGTCAAAGCTCAATGTTTACTTCGGAAGCAAGGCGAAAGTCATCTGTATCAACGTTACAAAGCTTGAATATCAAGTCCAAGGAGATCTAGGAGACATACTTCTACAAAAAATCTCAAAGGCTGCCTGAAGACTGTTCGAGGGTTAAGTGAAGAGAAGAATCGGAGAATCAAATAGAGATTGAACCTGCATATATTTTGAAATTCTTATCTTTGTATGCAATCTTGTGTTTATTGAATAAATACATATTTTGTGTTTACAGATTTTGGCACGCCCGGTGGGACAATCTCTACCTCCCATCTCTTCTCTTCGCCAAATCCAAAGAAGATGTCTACAAGTCTTGAGGAGAAAATCGCGAAGTTGACAAAGCTTGCAGAAGGACTTGCCAAACGCTTAGAAGAACGAGATGTTCAACTCGCAAAGCTGGAAAATACAAATACTTTAGATACGAGAAGCCAACAAAAGGACGATCAAGAAGCCGAGCTTTTCATGGAGCCAAAAGATGGTGACAAATCTCCGACTAAGGAGCTTGAAGTCTCTTCCGATGGATCGATGCGTGCCGATCAATTCAAAGCATTCATCAAGAAGACAGTCAAGGACAAGTTCGAAGGGACCTCCAAATCATCATAGACTTATAGCAAGCCATACACTCAAAGGATTGAAAGCTTGAAGATGCCGATCGGCTATCAGCCTCCAAAGTTTCAACATATAGCCCACTTCATGGAGACTTGCAACGACGCTGGAATATATGGAGATCACATGGTGAAATAGTTCGTGCGTTCTTTGAAGGACAATGCTTTTGATTGGTATGCTGACTTGCAGCCAAACTCAATTGATAGTTGGGGGCAATTGGAGCAAGAATATCTCAATCGCTTCTATAGCACTCGAAGGACGGTGAGCATGATGGAGCTTACAAAATCAAGTCAATGGAAAGACGAGCCCGTCATCGACTACATCAATCGTTGGAGGGACTTAAGCTTAAATTGCAAAGATCAATTGTCTGAAACTTTAGCAATTGAGATGTGCATTCAAGGCATGCATTGAAGTCTTTGATACATCCTTAAAGGAATTCAGCCAAAGACCTTCGAAGAACTGGCTATAAGAGCTCATGACATGGAGTTAAGCATGATTGCAAATGGAGTTGAAGATCTTTTGATTGAAGAGGGTCACAACTTTGAAGAAAATCAAGAAACAACCTATGGGGGCAAATCTCCTAAAGAAATTTCAAGTGATGAAGTAGCTCCAAGTGAAGACAAAGAAGATGCTACGAGTCAATCTTCAAATACTTGGTGGAATCCATGAAGTCAAGTCGTTCCTAGATGCGAGCAAAAACCATCTAAACTTTTCAACAAATAACTTCAAGTGCTCCTTGATAAGAGCTTAAACTGTCTAAAATGCTCCTAGATGCGAGTAAAAACTGTCTAAACTTTTCAAACAAAATAACTTCAAACGCTCCTTGATAAGAGTCTAAACTGTCTACAACGCTCCATGACGCATGAGCCTAAACTGCATGTTACTCCTGGCCCGTATGAGTATAAACTGTGTACGGCCCCCTTCTTAAAACCATAATCAAATTCTTTGAAGAAAGTCCAAGACTCCTTGACACAAGTATAAAATGTCTACTGTTGGGAAATTTATTAGTATGAGTTTTGATGAATTCCAAAACCAACTGACCCCAACCGAGTAGATGTTGCCAGTTCCTAATGTTAGCTGTTAGGCTCGCTGTTTGAGCAATGTTAAGATTTTATCTTTACAGATCTCCAGCTGAAGACGGCAACATAGCAACACTCGGATACAACCCCGGATGAAAGATCAGATAAGGAACATCAGTTACAAGACTGTCTGATGAGAAAGCTATGCCAATAAGGGGAATGCTTTTTGATAGCTGAGAGTTCAAGCCAACTGTTCAGCTGGAACATCCGCTAGAGAATGCCATCCGATAAAGAGAATGTTTCAAGAAGGGGGAAGTTCTAAAGAAATCTCAACATGAAGTTCAAAGTCAGCTGAGAGTTCAACGGTTCAGTCAGAACATCAGCTGAAGACCACTTAGACGAAGATCAAGATTTTCAACCGACTAACCAAGGATGACTGTCAGAAAGGTTTGAATTTGAATTTCAAAAGGAAGTCACATGAGGGTTTGACCGTTCAGTCATTACCCCATTTGGCCCAACACAAGGCTGTCTCAGATGGAAAGCAGAAGAGCACATATGCCATATCGGGAAAGTCTGCAGAGATGAGAGACAAGCCATCGCTTTCAACGATCAGAGATCAACAGCTCCTCCAACGGCTAGTTGATACTCTCCGCCTATAAATAGAGGCCTTCATTCATTCAAGAGATACAAGACACTGATAATATAAGACACACACGCGAGAAAAAATCTGAGAGCAAAGAGAAAAGAGCAATATTCTTCCCGAACTGAACTGAATCTCTTAGAAAATCACTTGTTGAGAGTTCTAGAGTTAGATAGTTTTGTGTCTTTAGATCGAACCTTGAGAACATCACTTAGTGAGAGTTCATAGAGAGTTAGATCATAGCTCACCTTCCGTTCGAGCTTTTAGTTGGAAACACATTTTTCTTTCACCTGCAAAGGTTTAGGATCCTACTCTTCCTGCAACTGAGTAGTTAGGTCGTTTAGTACCCGTAAACTAAACTGTAAGGTTGATAAGTACCCGCAAACTTATCCATAACGGTTGCTCAGCCCGCGTAAGCTGAGTGGTTTGTCCAGAAGAACTTGGACAGAGTTGTGTGGACTCACAACTCCCCGTGGACGTAGGAGGGTTATCTCCGAACCACGTTAATTCTCTGTGTGCTCGTGTTTATCTTTATTCAGTTATTTGTTGCATTCTTAACTGTCTGACTAACCAGCATACAAACCTCATTTGCACATTCTCAACTGTTTTGGTTTTTGACCAACCAAGCATAAAAACGTGAGTTGTTTTAACGAGTTTAATTTCCACCACATTCCGCACCGCACAACTCTTCCAGCTGAGATTGCTTACTCAGCTGTGAGATTCCAACTGAGTCATCTTACTCGGTTGAAGTATTTTTTCAAGGGTTAAGTTTTAAAATCCTAACTGGTGTATTCCCCCCCCCATACACTAGTAACTCGTTTCGGGACCATCAAGTGGTATCAGAGCAGTGGTTCAAAAGACTGCTGACTCTGTTTCACCAGGTGTGAATTCGAGGAAGTTTCTTCAGTGGTCAACTGAACAGATCTTTTTCACGCTAGTGCATATTTGTTTGCATATTTGCTCTGTTGTTGTGTGCAGATGGACGTCAAGGATAAGATCGTGGTAATGTTCTCGGTTGTAAATTATACATCCTAGAGGACACGGATGAAGAAGATCTTACTGTCGAAGCATCATAGGATACAACAAGTTCTTTCTTCCGGACCGATCATCATCAAAGAAAGAATAGCTCGCACTCCTACAAATCTCAACGATGGGGATACAGTTGTGGAGTTCGTGGAGAAGCAGCCGGAAGACTACACTCCAGAGGAAGCCAAGGTGAGCCAGTTAGACATCTAGGCTCAGAGCACAATAATGGCCACAGTTGGACAAGATTATTTGCCTTGGATAGAGGAGTGTGAGACTGCAAAAGAGATGTGGGACATCCTGGCATCGCTGAGTGAAGGAAGTGATGAGACAAAGGAGAATAAAGTCTCACGTGCATGCCAAGACTTCGATAATTTTTGTCTGAAGACAGATGAAACAATTGATCAGCTAGAGCTCCGGTTTATGGACATCCTCAGAAGAATTCAGTCCATCCGAAGAGGAAAATACACACTAAGAGAAATCAGTCTCAAAGTGTTACAAGCTCTACCGGCTGAGTGGGATACTTTCACCGATATCCACGGGAGCCGAGCTGACCTTGGTGAAATGGGAACTGAAAGATTGTTCTCAATCTTAAAGGGAAATGAGTATAAGGTGAACCGAAGAAGATCTCAGTCCTCGGTTCAGACGAGTCGACTTGAGGATGTTGGTTCAGCCTCAAAGTCAGTTGCTCTCCGAGCTGACTACTCAAAATCGAGAACATCGAGGCCAACCAGATCGGCTGACACGACTGCAAAGGAGCCAAGCAGAGAGGAACTGCAACAGAACATTGCAGCCTTGTCAAAGAAACTAGCCGACATGGACACCCGGTTCGGGAAATACAAACGATTCTACAAATCAAACCGAACTCGAGACAGTTCAAAGCCTGTCACCAACGGTTGCTTTGAATGCGGCAAGGAAGGACACTTCAAAGCTGACTGTCCAGACCTCTCAAAGAAAGAAAGAGATGCGTTAAGGGCCAAACAAGCTGGAAAGAACAAGGCCATGGTTGCAGAAGAAGCAGCTGACGACATGGACATCTTCACTGACACTGAAGATAAGGATGAGCTGACTTTCACCAACAACGCTACCGGTCAGGATCAATGCCTCATGGCTCTTGGAACCGACCAGGATGATACTGAGGTACACTCTAATCCTGCCAAGTTAAATTCTTCAAATATTTCTAACATGCAGGAATCACTGGATGAAGAGTTGGAACCTTCCTGGAGTGATTTTCAAGAACTCAGTGAGGAACTGCATCACCAATCGGTTGAGTTTAAGAGTCTTCAAGCTCAGTTCGCCAAACTTGAAGATTTCTTAACCGAAAAGGACGATCTGATCAAGAGCCAAACCGAAGAGATTGAGAATCTAAAGAGTCAACTGAACGAGGCTAAGGCTCCAACTGATGAGGAGTTGACAAAGCAGATCAAGGAATAACAAGATCAGTTGAAAAATCAAGAGGCTCAGATCGAACAGCTGATAAAGAAGTCAGATGGACAAACCGAGCAGATAACTGTCCTCGTCAAGGAGTTGCAAACTGAGAAGGACAATCTAATCAAGCTGTATCAGTCATCCAAGATCATAGAGAATCTTATCAGTTATAGTAGACAGATGGATGACGTGTCAGGACTTGGTTATGATGTTGTCAAGGATACTGAAATTCCACCAGCAACCTTCATCAAAGCCGTAGAAGTCACAGCTGTCGAGCCATACACAGCTGAGTCTCCAGAAGCAAATTCAACCTCCACCTCTCAGCAAGTTCAACCGACCAATAGAATTACAACTGAGAAGGGAAAAGGAGTAGCAGATGAAGGACAGAATGTTCCATCGGTTGGGATATCAACCGAGGGGGAATGTTCCAAAAGTCAGAAGAGAAATCAGAGGCGTCGAAGGCATAACCGCAACCAAACTCAGAATCAGAACCGACCTCTGCATCAACCTCAAAGTCAACATCAGAAAGAATGGAACCGATCTCAGAACCGACAAGGGTTCAATCATCTGAATCAACAGCGGTTCCATCCCCAGTTCAACCAAAGGTTCCAACCGAGTCAACCGATAAGGAATAGGTCGAATAGTTGGAGATACTCATGCCACAACATGAATCATCAACAGGGCATGAACACCTATCAACAACACTCAAGAAGTTGGAATCAGAATCAGCCACAAAGATTCCAACATGGCGTCCGACCTCACAGACAAATTCAACAGGATAAGAATCGCCATCAAAACAGGGGGAAAGCCTCACCTCCTAAAGTTCAACATGGGAGAAATCCAACTCCTCCCAAGAAACAGAACATCACTACTAACAACAAGTCTGAGGATAACCGAGGTGTTGTTATAGTTGATGATCAAGGAAAAGTGATCTGGAATGATAAATCCATCCGAGTTTACAGGGAAAAGCGACGCACAGTTCCAGGGGGAACTGGTTCTAACCCTCTAGGACCCAACTGAAATTGGGGACCTAAGCGAGTTTCTCTTTGCAGGTACGGGAGAAACAGTTGAGGAAGAAGAAAGCGTCTGCAACAATATGGGTAATGGACAGTGGATGCTCGAAACACATGACGAATCTAAATAATTTTCTTGGAAGTTTCGTGGAGAAAGAAGGTCCATCAGTTACTTTTGGTGATAACTCAAAAGGTTACACCAGAGGTTACGGTACCCTTGAAACCAATAATGTTTCAATTTCTAATGTCTCTTATGTTGATGGATTGAAGCATAACTTGCTCCCCATCAGCCAATTCTGTGATAATGGTTTCTCTGTTAAGTTTGATGCACAGGGTTGCAGGGTTAAAGATGTCGGATCAAAGCAGGTGATATTGTTGGGAAATCGATCACCAACAGGGAATGTCTACTACGCTGACTGGAACAGCTGCCTTCCTGACACCTGCCTGTTATCAAAGAGCAGTTCTGATGTGAGCTGGCTGTGGCACAAAAGGCTCAATCATCTGAACTTCAAGACGATGAACCGACTCGCCAGACAAGAACATGCAAGAGGCATACTAAACCGAGTGTTTTCAACAACACACATCTGCAGTGCATGCCAGCTGGGAAAGCTCGCTAGATCCTCCTTCCGGTTGAAGTCAACTTCCTCAACCGACCGAGTGTTACAGCTGATCCATATGGATCTCTTCGGGCCAGTTACACCAAAGAGCATACATGGTAACGAATATACACTGGTTGTAACTGATGATTACTCGAGGTACTCGTGGACCATCTTCATGCGCCACAAGAGTGAAACCCGAGATGAGCTGCCCAAGCTGATGGATCGGATATCGAACCAACAAGAGATGAAGATCATGTCTATCCGATTAGATCGTGGAACGGAGTTTCTAAATGAAACCATCATCGAGTATTGCGAGAAGAATGGAATTACCCATCAGACATCAACCGCGCGTACTCCGCAACAGAATGGAGTAGCTGAGCGAAGGAACAGAATACTTAAGGATGCAGCCACATCCATGTTAGCCAGCTCAGCTCTACCAAAGAGATTTTGGGCTGAAGCGATCAACACTGCATACTACACTCAGAACCGGTCACTTCTAACCAAGCGGTTGGGAAAGACACCATATGAGTTATGGAGACGCAGAAAGCCAGATATTTCTTATTTTCGCGTTTTTGGTTCTAAGTGTTATATTCACAACAATGGGAAGACTCAGTTGAAAACTTTTGATGCCAAAGCCTCGAAGGGCATATTTCTTGGATATGCTGCTCGGATCAAGGCATATAGAGTTTTCAACACTAGCTCTCGTGTTGTGGAAATAACACCTCATGTTAGTTTTGATGAATCTACCTTTGAGTGCAGGGAACAGGCTAAAGGACAACAAGCAGATCCAGCTGCTCCACCTGTTCTCACCAGATCGCAAGCTCTAAGGGAAAAGAACCTAGCTGAACCACTGGTTTGGGCAACTGAGGATGAGGATCCATACTCCTCTGAAGATGAATGCGAAGACCTCAGCTCATCCCAAGGGGGAACTTCAGCTGATGCTCCTCCAACGGCATCAGCATCCGAAGCCCAACCAAGTCCAGTTCAAACTAATATCATTGTTGAGGATCCAGACTCAACAGCTGATCAATCACTAGCTCTGAAGACTCCAACTCAGTTTTCAGAACAACCACAGTTGGAAGAAGAAGGAAGACACAACCGAAGATGGTATGAAGTTCATTCTACTGACAACATCATCAGAGATCTAACCGAGGGTGTGCGTACAAGAAGCTGAGTTGCAAATCCAGAATCAACCGAAGAAAATTCCAACACTTATGCCCAATATGCTGAGGAGTTGGCAGTTTTAAAGGAGTTCGAGCAAGCTGGAGATGTTGCCATGATTTCTTGCTTTGTAGCTGATGTACCAGAACCGAAGAATGTTGGGGAAGCTCTCAACTGTGTCCACTGGACAACAACCATGCAAGAAGAACTGAATGAGTTTCTACGCAACTGTGTATGGGAGTTGGTAGAAAGACCAAATGATGTCAAGGTGATTGGATTGAAGTGGATCTTCAAAAACAAGAGAGACGCCATTGGATTCATTGTGAGGAATAAAGCAATGTTGGTAGCTCAAGGATACTGCCAACAAGAAGGAATCGACTTTGAAGACTCTTTCGCGCCAGTTGCAAGGCTGGAAGCCATCCGAATCTTTCTAGCTTATGCCGCACATCACAAGTTCAAAGTGTATCAGATGGATGTGAAGTGTGCATTCCTCAACGGAGATATCAAAGAAGATGTATATGTTGAACAGCCTCCTGGTTTTGAAACTGGAGATGGAAGAGTGTACAAGTTGAAGAAAGCCATCTATGGCTTGAAACAAGCACCAAGGGCCTGGTATGACACTCTTTGTGGTTTTCTTCTGAACTCGGGATTCAAATGAGGATCAGTTGACAAAACCCTGTTCACCATCAAAGTTGGAGATGATATACTTGTAGTGCAAATCTACGTGGATGACATCATATTCGGTTCCAAGTCAGAGGAGCTGTGTAAGAAGTTCTCAGATCTTATGAAGGAGAAGTTCGAGATGTCAATGATGGGCGAGATGTATTATTTCCTTGGGTTACAAGTGAAGCAGTCACCAGAAGGGATTTTCATCAATCAGTCTAAGTATACAAAGGAGCTCATCACCAAGTTCGGATTGCAAACAAGTAAGACAACAAGGATCCCAATGAATACTAACTGGAAGATTGAGCCTGGATCTGAAGGAAAGCTCGTGGATGCCAGCAATTATAGAGGGATCATCGGTTCTTTGCTATACCTAACTGCCAGCCGGCCAGACATATCATACGCGGTTGGAGTGTGTGCTCGGTTTCAAGTCCAACCAAGGGAAGCTCACATGTTGGCAGCAAAGAACATCATCAAGTATCTGAAGGATACTGTCAATGTTAGGTTGTGGTATCCAACTGACGACAATATCCAGCTGACCGGATACTCAAATACGGACCTAGCCGGAGATCGGTTGGACAGGAAGTCTACCTCTGGACATTGTCAGTTCATGGGAAGCAAACTGGTTTCATGGTTCTCCAAGAAACAAGCATGTGTTGCTACTTCTACAACCGAGTCAGAGTATATGGCTGCCGGAAGCTGTTGCATGCAAGTGTTGTGGCTGAAGCAACAGCTGAGAGATTATGAAGTTGCAACTGGACAGGTTGCCATCCATTGTGATAGCTCGAGTGCCATAGCTATCTCTCTGAATCCTGTTCACCATTCTCGGACAAAGCATATCGACATCCGTCATCATTTCATCTGAGATCATATTGAGAAGAAAGATGTATCCATGGAGAAGATCCCAACTGAGATTCATAGAGCTGATATCTTCACAAAACCTCTAGCCGAAGCGCGGTTCAAAATGCTATGTGATCTACTTGGACTGTTGGATCCATCAGATGAGGAGTCAACCAAGCTGAAGAGTCAGATATCCATCTGAGGGGGAAGCTCAGATGAAGGGGGAATCTCAGATACGGAAGACATCAAACATCAGCTGAACAGACGAACTCGAATCAGCTGATGGTATGCTGCAACAATGGATCTGACGTCAGCTGAACAGACGAACTCGAGTCAGCTGATGGTATGCGGCAACTGAGGAACTCAACTGAGGTATACAGCTGATCTCGACATCAGCTGGCAGGTATCATTTATGACTGAAGGTGTTATGTTCTTAAATGAGAATGTTTGAAATAAATTCAAACATTCCTGAGCTAGTCAGTTACGTTAAAATAGCCATCATGTCGCATTAAATGTAAAGTACGACTGAGCATCCATAGCCTACTTTATAGTGCGACTAGGCTGACATGAAACTGTACACCTTCTCACGCGCTGGTTGGAACTCGGATCAAAACGTCGAGTCAAAGATGGTCAACAGTCGCGTAATCTCAGCCGTTGATGGATTCGTGCCAATTAACCCCAGCCGTTGATCTCATCCGAGTCAAAGACCTATATAAAGCGGCAAATCAGGAAGTGATCCTTACCTTCTCTATTAGTGCATATCATTATTTACTATTCATCATCCCCTCCGAAATTGTCTCACCATTTTCAGTAACAAATTTCTTTCTTCTTTGCATATATATTCCTCTGAGATGGCACCTAAATCAAAAACATCAAGGAAGATGGTCTCTGCAGAACCAGCTACGTTCCAGGAATTCTTCGACATGATGCTGTCGAAGATTCACTTCGAACAGATTCTATCCAGAGAAGCTCTGACCTTGCCGGAACTCGCTCCCGTCGCCACCATTCTTTCCGACCACGGTCTGCTTAACTGGGCAACCCTCTCTCCGTTAAAGCTGCTCAGGAAGCAAGTAGCCCATTTCTACAGGAATCTGCAACGAGATGCAGAACTCGGCCTTGTCACGACCATCCCGTGCAAGCAACGAAACAGCACTTTCCGTTCGATGGAAGACACCACCGTCAAAATCAAAGTGTCCAAAGAACTGGAGAAGATCATCCCCAGAAATCGGGAGGCCATAGACGTGATGGGGAACTTCTCAGACAAGGATGCAGATGCATTTCTGCAAACTATCCTCCTTGTCCCCGAACCTTTGAAGAGGAGTATGCAGAGGACCAAACTGAAGCTGGAGCACCGACTTCTGTTTGATGTAATTTCAAAATGCGCCTTCGCTTACGGAGGAGCTTTTGGTGATATCAGCAGACCGAAGCTCAAACAACAGAAGGCATTGGAAGAACAACACAAAATCGACTGGCTGGGTTATCTTGAAAGCCAGCTGTGGGCTGAGAAACTGAAGATCTCCGAGACGGTAGCTGAGTCCGGAGAGCAGCTGTTGAGTGTTAAGGGCACACTCAACTTCGGCACCAAAATATCAGCTCTGATCCTCCAAGCTACCAAGGGTCAGAAGCTGACGTGGGAAGGGAGTGAGGACCTTCCGTTCAGCAAGCTGATGCTGTTTCCAACAGCCAAAAAGGCTAGGGATGTTGTGGAGGCAGTATACACTCCTAAGGGAGCAACGAAGCCAGCTGTGGAGTCAGCCCCAGCAGCTCGCCGCCCTTCAAGGACCAAGCCCGCCAAACGCCAGCTGGAGGAAGTGGCTGAAGAAGAGGAAGAAGAAGAAGAAGAAGAGGTAGAACCCCTCCAGAAAAGGCCCAGAATCAGAATCATCCAGCCAGCAGCTCAACCGGCTGCAACGGGCCCCGTAGTGAAGACACCAGCTGAGAAATCAACCGAATCCAGCCAGTCGGTTGATGCAGCTGCGTTCGTGATTCAACCCCGCCAGCAAGAAGAACTGGTTGAAGAAAAGGAGATCAACGTGGAGGATTCCAGCTCGTCCTCAGATGACTCTTCTTCATCTGAGGAGTCCCACGTGAGGGTCCCGAAACAAGTTCTGGTGTATGAGGGGGGGGGGAGGAATACACCAGATAAAGCTTTTAAAAATCAACCCCCTAAAAATATCACAACCGAGTAAGAAGACTCGGCTGGAATCACAACTGAGTAGAAAGACTCAGCTGGACTCACAACTGAGGAAGAAACACTCAGTTGGATGTGAAGTGCTGTGCGGAATGTGGTGGAAAATAACTCGTTTAAAACTAACTCACACTTTTATGCACGGTTGGTCAATAACCAAAACAGTTGAGAATGTTAAGATGCAGTTTGTATGCTGGTTAGTTGGTCAGTTGAAAATGCAAGAAATAACTGAATAAAGAAAAACGCAAGCACACAGAGATTTAACGTGGTTCGGAGATAACACTCCTACGTCCACGGGGAGTTGTGGGTCCACACAACTCAGTCCAAGTTCTTCTGGACAAACCACTCAGCTTACGCGGGCTGAGCAACCGTTATGGATAAGTTTGCGAGTACTTATCAACCTTACAGATTAGTTTACGGGTACTAATCAACCTGTCTACTCAGTTCGGGAAGAGTAAGGTCCTAAAACCTTTTCAGGTATAAAAGATAAGGTTCCAACTAACTGCTCGAACAAGAAGTGAGCTGGGATCTAACACTCTACGAACTCTCACAAAGTGATGTTCTCAAGGTTCGATCTAAAGACACTCAGACACAATCTAATGCTCTAGAACTCTCAATAAGTGATGTTCTTAGAGACTAAATCTAATTCAGCTCGAGTAAGGAATATAGTTCTTTCTTTCGCTCTGTCTCGTCTCGTGTGTCTTCTCTTGTGTGTCTTCCACTTTTCTCCAATGAATGGAAGCCTCTATTTATAGGCGGAGAGAATCAACTAGCCGTTGGAGGAGCTGTTGATCTTTGATCGTTGAAAGCGATGGCTTGTCTCTCATCTCTGCAGACTTCCCCGATATGGCATCTGTGCTCTTCTGCTTTCCATCTGAGACAGCCTTGTGTTGGGCCAAATGGGGTAATGACTGAACGGTCAAACCCTCATGTGACTTCCTTTTGAAATTCAAATCTTAACTGCAGACTTCCTACAGAGGGTGGTCGGTTAAGATTTTCGATCTTCAACTAACTTGTTATTCAGCCGATGTTCTATCTGAAAACTAACAGTTGAACTCTCAGCTGACTTCATCTTCAAGCTGTTGATCTTCTTGTTTGAGTTCTACAACTGATGTTCTGAAACTGAACACTCAGTTGTCTTCCTTGTATTTAGTCAGTTGGGTTTGAACCCTCAGATGACTTCCTTTTCATCTGATGTTCTCTTCCTCTTTACTGCTTCTCATCTGATGAACGCTCAGTTGGTTTCCTTCACAACTGATGTTCTGAAGACTTCCCCCTCTTTGCATCTGAACAAATGAACTCACTGTTGTCTTTCATCACAAGAGATGTTCTGTCTGAGTGATGCCTTGTTGCCATCTTCAGCTGGAGACCTGTAAAGATAAAATCTTAACATTGCTCAAACAGCGAGCCTAAATTCTAACAATATGTTCTGGCAACATCTACTCGGTTGGGGTCAGTCGGTTTTGGAATTCATCAAAACTCTTACTAATAAATTTCCCAACAATTTCCCCCTTTTTAATGATGCCAAAACCACTTACAACTTTAAACCACTATTGATCTAAACCTCACTAACTTGTCTAAAATCTCAGCTGAAATTCTAGACAGTCTATAAGATAAAACATCAAAGGGTTAGCACAGTTATAACATGGTATTTAAAAGACTTTGTGATTCAGAGCTTGGACAATGAGGGATTGTTCATCAAGGTGAATCTTATAACTGAATAGTTTTCATTACAACTGATTGTTACAAAAGATGGGCTCAAAAACCAAAAAATTTACAACAGTTGCTAGAAAACTAACTGAGCTAGTATTGTAGCCCATACTTGCCAAAAATCCTTACAAAAATTTCCCTCTTAGCAGGTGACTCCTTGAAAATGTCCACTCCATGCTCCTTGCAGACCTGCCTCGCCTCAGATGCAATTTTCGTGCGGTTCGGGTTGCTGGAATCCGGGAGAAGAGGTGGCCGATAAGTAACCCTCTTGGGAACTGGAACAGTGTTCAAGTCCAGGTTGGCGTCAATCATGGCCCTCCTGAATTGACTGAACATGCCCGGGTCACCTGAGTGCAACTCGGTCAGTGCCTCCTTGAACGCTCTCCTTGGGTCGTCAGTTGCGTAAACCTTCCTGTAATAGAAGTCGTTCACGAACTTCTGCTTGAACAGCTCCCACTCCTCATTCCACTCGGTCGGCATCCACTTGTCAGTATGCCTGAACCGACTCTCAACTTTGGACTTTAGAGGCAACCTTTGTTGCTTCAACCGAGCTTCCGCCTTTGATTGGATTCTGTTGATGCGGCGTCGGCTGCGGGAGGCAACGTTGCGGTCCAGGTTCTGAGAAACCTTCTTCAGCTCAACCTCGAACTGGTTCACCCTCCTCGCCTGGCTGGCGGCAAACCTTTTGATCCAGTTCATGTTCATGTAATCCTTCTCCTCTACAGCCATAGCCTTTGCCGCTGCTATGCACTCTTCGGTTGTTATCCCGTCGAGTTCAGTATCCAGCTCAGCAGCGATCTCGGCTATGGAGCTGTAGGAAACTCCAATCTTCTTTGCCTGCTCTAGGTCTTTAGTCATTTCGGTTCCACCGACTTCGGTTGACTTGGCAGCAGCAGACTTCCTCCTCCTCAGCTGAGATTTGGATGGTTGAGCAGCTGGCACTCCTTCTTCTTGGGTCTCTTCTTCTTCCTGTGCTTCACCCTCCGTCTCCTTCTCTTCCCCCTTTTTGGCATCAGCAACAAGACTTGCTACTGAACCGTCCAGAGAGTTGAGTTTGGCCTCGGTTGATTGAACACGGTTGAAGAGTTCATCGACCGCACACTCCAGCTCCATCTTCTTTGCCAGTTCGGAGTGCTGGTGCTCTTGTTCTGCCTTCTTCAAAACAGAGAGGTTGTCATTGACCTCTGTCTGAAAGGCAACGAAGTCAGCCCAACACGACTCGAACCGGGACTCCCACTCAGCATCCTGCGTCTGTTGGGACTTGGCCAGATTTGAATCGGCCAAAGACTTGAAGACGTTCACCTCCGACTTCAGTCCCAACAGAGTAGACTTCAGCTCCGACAAGTCCTGACTGGTGGAAGAGGAGAGATCATCCAGCTTTGTCTTCAGCTCGGCATTCTTCTCCACCAGTTGTTGGTACTTCGCCTCTTGTGCTGCCAACTCCCTCAGCTGGTCATCTTGTTGTTGCTGGAGGTTGGCGAGTAGCTCGGTCCTCAACTGGTTGACCCTCTCAGCCACTAGCTCGCAGATTTGTTCTGTTGAAGGAGCGAGCTGAGCAACTGGAAGGGCTTGAGCCGACTGAGCTAGAGGCTCAGCTGTGACCATGGCTTGACGGTTTGCCAGGTACAGCTTCAGGTTTTCCTCCTCTTCCTTTGCGGCGGCGGCTGCTGCATCGACATCGTCAAGGAAGTCAGCTGATTTCGCCAACATGCTGTCCAGGAAGTCAACACACTCCTTTTCAGCTGCCTCCTTGGTGTCCGTCCCTTCAGCCAGACTCTGGTCCATCCGTCTAGTGAGCAGCGCGATCCGGTTGTTGTATGCCACCTCCATGTTGGAATAGTTGAAGTAGGCTCGGATACGGGACTCATCAGACTTCAGCCTGTCCCAGCTCAACACCCTGATCGTGTCCTCCTTGACATACCAGTGGCTAAAAATCAGGTGGAACTGGTACAGTAGCTCGGTTCCCAGAGTGGCGAAGATGGGCATGTCGCGAGCCGTAGGGAACAGACCCAACAGCTTTTGAAAGCAGTAGGCCACCCTGCCTTCGTGCTCCTCAGCAACAGCCTACAGGTCCTCCGCTTCGTTGATCGGGGAGGGGGTGAGATTGTATGGTTCGGGTTCAAGAGGTTCATCGATGTTGGCCAACGGGTCGGTCACAACATCGGCATCGAGCTGAGAGCTCGGAATTTGGGATTCAGTTGGGGAAGAGGGTACAATGGTTTCCTCAACATCGATCGAAGGAGCGGTCACGATGTTGGCATCGAGCTGAGAGCTCGGAATTTCTGGCTCGGTTTGGGTAAAAAGAGCAAGAGGCTCTGGGGGCGGTACAACATTTTCTCCAGCTTTGGAGGAGGAGGTAACATCTTCGAGGTCCTAAGATGAGGAGGATGCATCCGACGTCTCCATGCCCTCAGCCTCATCAGCTCCGGGGGCTCGAGGTACGATCTTGAATGATGCGGCCTCAGCTGAGCGGCTGGATTCGGAACGCTCCTCAGCAGGTGTGGACTCAACCTGCGCTCCCTCCTCGACTGGAGCTTGCTCCTCAGCTGGCTCCTCAGCTGGAACCTCAACTGGCTCATCAGCTGACTCATCAGCTAGAACATCAGTTGGCTCATCAGCTAGCACCTCAGCTACCTTCTTGGTGGACTTCTTAAACCTTACCCTTAACTTTTTCTGGGCAGGTTCGTCAGTCGACTCCTTCTCAGCGTCAGCTCGGCGACGTGAGGCTTTGGATTTTGCGGGGTGAGCAGCAGCTTGTTCCCCCTCAGCTGTTGACTCAGCTGGCTTTCCCGACTCCCTCTTGTCCTTAGGAGTGTAGACACTCCTCAGCACCTCCTGTGCTTTCTTGGCTGTCGGGAACAACAACATCTTCTTCAGCAGCGTCTCCTCACAGTCAGCCCAGACCATGTTGCGGTCCTTTGTTGCGAGCAGGATGAGGGCGGAGACTTTGCAGCCGAAGTTGAGCGTGCCCTTCATACTCAGCAGCTTCTCTCCAGACTCGGTTGTAGTCTCAGAGATCTTCGACTTTTCCACCATCAACTGGTTCAGAAAATATTGGAACCAGTTGATTTGGTGTTAGTGCTCCAGGGCCACCAGCTGCTTCAATTTAGGTCGGCTGATCTCGTCGAACGCACCACTGTATCCGAACACTACCTTCGACACGGCGTCGAACAGCAGGCGGTGTTCCGGTTTCAGCTTTGTTCGTTGCATGTTACTCCTCAACCGCTCCGGCTCGATCAAAGCATCCTGAAGAAATTCATCCGCTTGTACGTCGGTAATATTCTCCAGGAACTCGGTGGCGGTGTAGTTGATTGGTATGATGTACCGGAGGACATGGGACACGTCGATGGGGAAGGAGACACGACGTATCGTCCTTGCCAGAACATCTCTTTATTGGCACGGCACCACCGTAGAAACTCCCGCCGAACTGTCAAGGGGGCGAACAAGATTGACGTAGAATTCTCCGACTTGGCGCCTGAGCAAGTGGGAGGGGCAGAGCTTGGCCCATTCCAGTAGTCCGTTCTCACGGAGAGTGTTGGCGAGAGGGGCTAGGACCGGCGACTCTAGATCCTCGTCGGAGAGGATCTGCTCGAAGTGAATCTTCGATACTAACATATCGAATGACTCTTCATACGTGGTAGGGACGAGGGAAGGTCCGGATGATGCCATTCTTTTGCTTTTGGGTGCCATTAATAATCACTGCAAAGGTAATATATAGGAAAGGAAAGAAGATTTCTTTGCAGAAAAGGGTTAGGCAGAAAACTGGAAGACGATGAATAGTTATAATTGATAAGCACAAATGAGAAAAGTAGGAGATATCTTCCTGATTTTTTGCCTTATATAGGTCTTTGACTCGGATGAAATCAACGGCTAGGGTTAAATGGCGCGAATCCATCAACGGCTGAGATTACGCGACTGTTGACTATCTTTGACTCGACGTTTTGATCCGAGTTCCAACCAGCGCGTGAGAAGGTGTACAGTTTCATGTCAGCCCAGTCGCACTGTAAAATAGGCTATGGATGCTCAGCCGTACTTTACATTTAATGCGACATGATGGCTATTTTAATGTAACTGACTAGCTCAGGAATGTTTGAATTTATTTCAAACATTCTCATTTAAGAACATAACACCTTCAGTCATAAATATTACCTGCCAGCTGATGTCGAGATCAGCTGTATACCTCAGTTGTGTTCCTCAGTTGCCGCATACCATCAGCTGACTCGAGTTTGTCTGTTCAGCTGACGTCTGATCCATTGTTGCAGCATACCATCAGCTGACTCGAGTTCGTCTGTTCAGCTGACGTCTGATTCCTTCAGTTGGCAATCTGTATCTAAGATTCCCCCTTCAGCTGAGCTTCCTCCTTCATCTGAGCTTCCCCCTCAGATGGGCGTCTATCTCTTCACCTCGGCTGGTTCCTCATCTGATGGATCCAACAATCCAAGTAGATCACATAGCATCTTGAACCGCGCTTCGGCTAGAGGTTTGGTGAAGATGTCAGCTCGCTGAATCTCAGTTGGAGTCTTTTCTCCAAGGAAACGTCTTTCTTCTCAACTGTGATCTAGAAACTCAGTTCTATGATCTGATCGGATAGAAATGATCTTCATCTCTTTGTTGGTTAGATATCCGATCCATCAACTTGGGTAGCTCATCTCGGGTTTCACTCTTGTGGCGCATGAAGATGGTCCACGTATATCTTGAGTAGTCATCAGTTACAACCAGGGTATACTCATTCTCATTCATGCTCTTGGGTGTAACTGGCCCGAAGAGATCCATATGGATCAGCTGTAACACTCGGCCAGTTGAAGGAGTTGACTTCAACCGGAAGGAGGATCTAGCGAGCTTTCCCAGCTGGCATGCACTGCAGATGTGTGTTGTTGAAAACAGTCGATTTGGTATGCCTCTTGCATGTTCTTGTCTGGCGAGTCGGTTCATCATCTTGAAGTTCAGATGGTTGAGCCTTTTGTGCCACAACCAGCTCACATCCGAACTGCTCTTTGATAACAGGCAGGTGTCAGGGAGGCTGTAGACATTCCCTGTTGGTGATCGATTTCCCAACAATATCACCTGCTTTGATCCGACATCTTTAACCCTGCAACCCTATGCATCAAACATAACCTCTGGTGTAACCTTTTGAGTTATCACCAAAAGTAACTGATGGACCTTCTTTCTCCACGAAACTTCTAAGCAAATCTTTCAGATTTGTCATGTGTTTCGAGCATCCACTGTCCATTACCCATATTTTTGCAGACGCCTTCTTCTTCCTCTGATGGTCCCTAAACGAGTTACTGGTGTATGGGGGGGGGGGAATACACCAGTTAGGATTTAAAAACTTAAACCTGAAAAAATTACTTCAATTGAGTAAAAGAGGACTCAGTTGGAATCTCACAGCTGAGTAAGCGACCTCAGCTGGAAGAGTGAGGCTGTGCGGAAAGTGGTGGAAAATTATACTCGTTAAAAATAACTCACGCAAAACAGCTCGGTTGGTCAAGAACCAAAACAGCTCGGATGAAAAAGATGCAAATGAGGTTTGTATGTCGGTTAGATTGATCAGATAAAAAATGCAGATGCAACTGAATAAAAACAAACACGGACACACAAGATTTAACGTGGTTCGGAGATAACCCTCCTACGTCCACGGGGAGATGTGAATCCTCACACCTCAGTCCAAGTTCTTCTGGATAGAACCACTCAGCTTACGCGGGCTGAGCAACCGTTAAGGATAAGTTTGCGGGTACTTATCGACCTTACAGTTTAGTTTCCGGGCACTAAACAGCCTATGTCAAGTTTGCGGGTACTTGACGACCTGACTACTCAATTACAGGAAGAGTAAGGTCCTAGCACACTTTTTAGGGTGTGAGAGTGGGTGGGATTTCCAACTACAGCTCGATCACGAATGAGAGCTGGATCTAAGGCTTGAATGAATAAAACTCAAACTAAGATCAAAGACAGATTTTCACTGTATGAACCCTCAGCTACTAATGTTTTATCACTAGATCAGAGTTGTCTTCCTTGTATTTACTCAGTTGGGTTTGAACCCTCAGATGACTTTCCTTTTCATCTGATGTTCTCTTCCTTTCTACTATTTCTCATCTGATGAACGCTCAGTTGGTTTCCTTCACAACTGATGTTCTGAAGACTTCCCCTTGTTTGCATCTGAACATATGAACTCTCAGTTGTCTTTCTTCACAACTGATGTTCTGTCTGAGTGACGCCTTGTTGCCATCTTCAGCTGGAGACCTGTAAAGATAAAATCTTAACTTTGCTCAAACAGCGAGCCTAAATTCTAACATTAGGTTCTGGCAACATCTACTTGGTTGGGGTCAGTCGGATTTGGAATTCATCAAAACTTATACTAATAAATTTCCCAACAATTTTCCCCTTTTTGATGATGCCAAAACCACTTACAACTTTAAACCACTATTGATCTAATCCTCTCTAGCTGACCTAAAATCTCAGCTGAAATTCTAGACAGTCTATAAGATAAAACATCAAATGGTTAGAATAGATATAACATGATATTGAAAGACTTTGTGATTCAGAGCTTGGACAATGAGGGATTGTTCATCAAGGTGAATCTTATATCTGAATAATTTTCATTACAACTGATTGTTACAAAAGATAGGCTCAAAAACCGAAAATTACAATAGTTGCTAGAAAACTAACTGAGCTAGTATTGTAGCCCATACTTGCCAAAAATCCTTACAAAAATTTCCCTCTTAGCAGGTGACTCCTTGGAAATGTCCACTCCATGCTCCTTGCAGACTTGTCTCGCCTCAGATGCAATCTTCGTGCGGTTCGGGTTGCTGGAATCCGGGAGTAGAGGTGGCCGATAAGTAACCTTCTTGGGAACTGGAACAGTGTTCAAGTCCAGGTTGGCATCAATCATGGCCCTCCTGAATTGACTGAACATGCCCGGGTCACCTGAGTGCAACTCGGTCAGCGCCTCTTTGAACGCTCTCCTTGGGTCGTCAGTTGCGTAAACCTTCCTGTAATAGAAGTCGTTCACGAACTCCTGCTTGAACAGCTCCCACTCCTCATTCCACTCGGTCGGCATCCACTTGTCGGTATGCCTGAACCGACTCTCAACCTTGGACTTTAGTGGCAACCTTTGTTGCTTCAACCGAGCTTCCGCCTTTGATTGAATTTTGTTGATGCGGCGTCGGCTGCGGGAGGCAACGTTGCGGTCCAGGTTCTGAGAAACCTTCTTCAGCTTAACCTCGAACTGGTTCACCCTCCTCGCCTGGCTAGCGGCAAACTTTCTGATCCAGCTCGGGTTCATGTAGTCCTTCTCCTCTACATCCATAGCCTTGGCCGCTGCAATGCACTCTTCGGTTGTTATCCCGTCGAGTTCAGAATCTAGCTCGGTTGCGATCTCGGCTATGGAGCTGTAGGAAACTCCAATCTTCTTTGCTTGCTCCAAGTCCTTAGACATTTCGGCTCCACCGACTTCGGTTGACTTGGCAGCAGCAGACTTCCTCCTCCTCAGCTGAGATTTGGATGGTTGAGCAGGTTGAGCAGCTGGCACTCCTTCTTCTTGGGTCTCTTCTTCTTCCTGTGCTTCACCCTCCATCTCCTTCTCTTCCCCCTTTTTGGCATCAGCAACAAGGCTTGCTACTGAACCGTCCAGAGAGTTGAGTTTGGCCTCGGTGGATTGAACACGGTTGAAGAGTTCATCGACCGCACACTCTAGCTCGATCTTCTTCGCCAGTTTGGAGTCCTGGCGCTCTTGTTCTGCCTTCTTCAAAACAGAGAGGTTGTCATTGACCTTTGTCTGAAAGGCAACGAACTCAGCCCACCGCGACTCGAACCGGGACTCCCATTCAGCATCCTGCGTCTGTTGGGACTTGGCCAGATTTGAGTCAACCAAGGACTTGAAGACATTCACTTCCGACTTCAAGCCCAACAGAGTGGATTTCAGCTCCGACACGTCCTGACTGGTGGAGGAGGAGAGATCATTCAGCTTCGTCTTCAGCTTGGCATTCTTCTCCACCAGTTGTTGGTACTTCACTTCTTGTGCTGCCAACTCCCTCAGCTGGTCATCTTGTTGGTGCTGGAGGTTGGCGAACAGCTCGGTCCTCAATTGGTTGACCCTCTCAGCCACTAGCTCGCAGATTTGTTCTGTTGAAGGAGCGAGCTGAGCAGCTGGAAGGGCTTGAGCAGACTGAGCTAGAGGCTCAGCTGTGACCATGGCTTGACGGTTAGCCAGGTACAACTTCAGGTTTTCCTCCTCTTCCTTTGCGGCGACAGCTGCTGCATCGACATCCTCAAGGAAGTCAGCTGATTTCACCAACATGCTGTCAAGGAAGTCGACGCACTTCTTTCCAGCTGCCTCCCTTGTGTCCTTCCCTTCAGCCAGACTCTGGTCCATCCGTCTAGTGAGCAGCGCGATCCGGTTGTTGTATGCCACCTCCAAGTTGGAATAGTTGAAGTAGGCTCGGATGCGGGACTCATCAGACTTCAGCCTGTCCCAGCTCTTTACCCTGATCGTGTCCTCCTTGACATACCACTGGCTAAAGATCAGGTGGAACTGGTACAGTAGCTCGGTTCCCAGTGTGGCGAAGATGGGCATGTCGCGAGCCGCAGGGAACAGACCCAACAGCTTTTGAAAGCAGTAGGCCACCCTGCCTTCGTGCTCCTCAGCAACAGTCTGCAGGTCCTCCGCTTCGTTGATCGGGGAGGGGGTGAGATTGTATGGTTCGGGTTCAAGAGGTTCATCGATGTTGGCCGAAGAGTCGGTCACAACATCGGCATTGAGCTGAGAGCTCGGAATTTGGGATTCAGTTGGGGAAGAGGGTGGAATGGTTTCCTCAACATCGGCCGAAGGAGAGGTCACGATGTTGGCATCGAGCTGAGAGCTCGGAATTTGTGGCTCGGTTTGGGTAGAGAGAGCAAGAGGCTCTGGGGGCGGTACAACATTCACTCCAGCTGTGGGGGAGGTGGTAACATCTTCAAGGTCCTCAGATGAGGAGGATGCATCCGACGTCTCCATGCCCTTAGCCTCATCAGCTCCGGGGCCTCGAAGTGCGATCTCGAATGATGCGGCCTCAGCTGAGCGGCTGGATTCAGAACGCTCCTCAGTAGGTGTCGATTCAACCTGCACTCCCTCCTCGACTGGAGCTTGTTTCTCAGCTGGCTCCTCAGCTGGAACATCAACTGGCTCATCAGCTGACTCATCAGCTGGAACATCAGTTGGCTCATCAGCCGACACCTCAGCTGCCTTCTTGGTGGACTTCTTGAACCTTACCCTTAACTTTTTCTGGGCAGGTTCGTCAGTCGACTCCTTCTCAGTGTCAGCTCAGCGACGTGAGGCTTTGGATTTTGCGGGGCGAGCAGCAGCTTGTTCCCCCTCAGCTGTTGACTCAGCTGGCCTTCCCGACTCCCTCTTGTCCTTAGGAGTGTAGACACTCCTCAGCACCTCCTGTGCTTTCTTGGCTGTCGGGAACAACAACAGCTTCTTCAGCGGCGTCTCC
This sequence comes from Schizonepeta tenuifolia, assembly GCA_029490685.1. Lineage (NCBI taxonomy): Eukaryota > Viridiplantae > Streptophyta > Magnoliopsida > Lamiales > Lamiaceae > Schizonepeta > Schizonepeta tenuifolia. Next base: position 88,349,150 of record CM055960.1, on the reverse strand, counting down.
TCGCAGTCAGCCCAGACCATGTTGCGATCCTTTGTTGCGAGGAGGATGAGGGCGGAGACTTTGCAGCCGAAGTTGAGCATGCCCTTCATACTCAGCAGCTTCTCTCCAGACTCGGTCGTAGTCTCAGAGATCTTCGACTTCTCTACCATCAACTGGTTCAGAAAATATTAGAACCAGTTGATTTGGTGTTGGTGCTTCAGGGCCACCAGCTGCTTCAACTTGGGTCGGCTGATGTCGTCGAACGCGCTACTGTATCCGAACACGACCTTCGACACGGCGTCGAACAGCAGACGGTGTTCCGGCTTCAGCTTAGTCCTTTGCATGTTGCTCCTCAACCTCTCTGGCTCGATCAGAGCATCCTGAAGAAATTCATCCGCTTGTTCATCGGTAATATTCTCCAGGAACTCGGTGGCGGTGTGGTTGATTGGTATGATGTACCGGAGGACATCGGACACGTCGATGGAGAAGGAGACACGACGTATCGTCCTTGCTGGAACATCTCTTTGTCGGCAGGACACCTTTGTAGAAACTCCTTCTGAACTGTCAAGGGGGCGAACAAGATTGACGTAGAATTCTTTGACTTGACACCTGAGCAAGTGAGAGGGGCAGAGCTTGGCCCATTTCAGTAATCCGTTCTCACGGAGAGTGTTGGTGAGTGGGGCTAGGACCGGCGACTCTAGATCCTCGTCGGAGAGGATCTGCTCGAAGTGAATCTTTGATACTAACATATCGAAAGACTCTTCATACGTGGTAGGCACGAGGAAAGGTCCGGATGATGCCATTCTCTTGCTTTTGGGTGCCATTAATAATCACTGCAAAGATAATATATATAGGAAAGGAAAGAAATCTTTTTGCAGAAACGGGTTAGGCAGAAAACTGGAAGACGATGAACAGTTATAAATGATAAGCACAAATGAGGAAAGTAGGAGATATCTTCCTGATTTTTCGCCTTATATAGGTCTTTGACTCGGATGAGATCAACGGCTGGGGTTAAGTGGCGCGAATCCATCAACGGCTGGGATTACGCGACTGTTGACTATCTTTGACTTGATGTTTTGATCCGATTTCCAACCAGCGCGTGAGAAGGTGTACAGTTTCATGTCAGCCCAGTCGCACTATAAAGTAGGCTATGGATGCTCAGCCGTACTTTACATTTAATGCGACATGATGGCTATTTTAATGTAACTGACTAGCTCAGGAATGTTTGAATTTATTTCAAACATTCTCATTTAAGAACATAACACCTTCAGTCATAAATGATACCTGGCAGCTGATGTCGATATCAGCCGTATACCTCAGTTGTGCTCCTTAGTTGCCGCTTACCATCAGCTGACTCGAGTTCGTCTGTTCAGCTGATGTTTGATGTTTTCAGATGGCAGTTCGCCTCTGAGATTCCCCCTTTATCAGAGCTTCCCCCTTAAGTCGATATCCGACTCTTCAGCTCGGATGGATCCTTATCATCTAGGATGACTCTTCTGCTCGGATGAGTTTTTAGCTTGGATCCAAGAGTCCTAGAAGATCACATAGCATCTTGAACCGAACTTCAGGAAGAGGTTTGGTGAATATGTCAGCTCTCTAAATCTCAGTTGGGATCTTCTCCATGGCCACATCCTTCTTCTCAATATGATCTCGGATGAAATGATGACGAATATCGATATGCTTCGTCCGAGAGTGGTGAACAGGGTTCAGAGACATAACTATAGCACTCGAACTATCACAATGGATGGGAACCTGTCCAGTTGAGACTTCATAATCTCTCAGCTGCTGCTTCAGCCACAATACTTGCATGCAATAGCTTCCGGCAGCCATATACTCTGACTCGGTTGTCGAAGTAGCAACACACGCTTGTTTCTTGGAGAACCATGAAACCAGCTTGCTTTCTATGAACTGACAGTGTCCAGAAGTAGACTTCCTGTCCAACCGATCTCCTGCTAGGTCGGCATCTAAGTATCCAGTCAGCTGGATATTGTCATCAGTTGGGTACCACAACCCAACATTGACAGTTCCCTTCAGATACTTAATGATGTTCTTTGCTGCCAACATGTGTGCTTCTCTTGGCTGGACTTGAAAACGAGCACACACTCCAACTGCGTATGAAATGTCTGGTCGGCCGGCAGTTAGGTAGAGCAGCAAACCGATGATCCCTCTATACTGGCTGGCATCAACGAGCTTTCCCTCAGCTCCTGGTTCGATCTTCCAGTTCGTGTTCATAGGGATCTTTGTTGTCTTACTTGTCTGCAATCCGAACTTGGTGATGAGCTCCTTTGTATATTTGGACTGGTTGATGAAAATCCCTTCAGGTGACTGCTTCACTTGTAATCCAAGGAAATAATTCATCTCGCCCATCATCGACATCTCGAACTTCTCCTTCATAAGATCGGAGAATTTCTTGCACAGCTCCTCCGACTTGGAGCCGAAAATGATGTCATCGACATAAATTTGCACAACAAGTATTTCTTCTCCAACTTTGATGGTGAACAGAGTTTTATCAACTGAACCTCGTTTGAACCCCGAATCCAGAAGAAATCCACAAAGAGTGTCATACCATGCCCTTGGCGCTTGCTTTAGACCATAGATAGCTTTCTTCAGCTTGTACACTCTTCCATCTCCAGTCTCAAAACCAGGAGGCTGTTCAACATATACATCTTCTTTGATATCTCCATTGAGGAATGCACACTTCACATCCATCTGATATACTTTGAACTTGTGATGTGCGGCATAAGCTAGAAAGATCCGGATGGCTTCCAGTCTTGCAACTGGTGCAAAAGAATCTTCAAAGTCAATTCCTTCTTGTTGGCAGTATCCTTGAGCTACCAACCTTGCTTTATTCCTCACAAAGAATCCAATAGCGTCTCTCTTGTTTTTGAAAATTCACTTCAATCCAATCACCTTGACACCATTTGGTCTTTCTACCAACTCCCATACACAGTTGCGTAGAAACTCATTCAATTCTTCTTGCATGGCTGTTGTCTAGTGGACACAGTTGAGTGCTTCCCCAACATTCTTCGGTTCTGGAACATCAGCTACAAAGCAAGAAATCATGGCAACATCTCTAGTTGCCCATATCAGAGGTTCAGCTCGGTTCTTTTCCCGAAGTGCTTGCGATCTGGTGAGAACTGGTAGAACAGCTGGATCCGCGTGTAGTTCCTTTACCTGTTCCCTGCACTCAAAGGTAGATTCATCAAAACTAACATGAGGTGTTATTTCCACAACACGAGAGCTGTTGTTGAAAACTCTATATGCCTTGATCCGAGCTGCATATCCAAGAAATATGCCCTTCGAAGCTTTGGCATCAAAGGTTTTCAACTGAGTCTTCCCATTGTTGTGAATATAACACTTAGATCCAAAAACACGAAAATAAGAAATATCTGGCTTTCTGCGTCTCCACAGCTCGTAGGGCGTCTTTCCCAACCGCTTGGTGAGAAGAGATCGATTCTGAGTGTAGCATGCTGTGTTGATCGCTTCAGCCCAAAATCTCTTAGGCAGTGCTGAGCTCGCTAACATGGATGTGGCTGCATCCTTCAGAGTTCTATTTCTTCGCTCAGCTACGCCATTCTGTTGTGGAGTACGCGCGGCTGATGTCTGATGAGTTATGCCATTCTTTTGCAATACTCAATAATGGTTTCATTTAGAAACTCCGTTCCACGATCTGATCGGATAGATATGATCTTCATCTCTTGTTGGTTCGATATCCGATCCATCAGCTTGGGCAGCTCATCTCTGGTTTCACTCTTGTGGCGCATGAAGATGGTCCACGTATATCTTGAGTAGTTATTAGTTACAACCAATGTATATTCGTTTCCATTAATGCTTTTTGGTGTAACTGGCCCGAAGAGATCCATATGGATCAGCTGTAACACTCGGTCGGTTGAGGGAGTTGACTTCAACCGGAAGGAGGTTCTAGCGAGCTTTCCCAGCTGGCATGCACTGCAGATGTGTGTTGTTGAAAACACTCCGTTAGGTATGCCTCTTGCATGTTCTTGTATGGCGAGTCGGTTCATCGTCTTGAAGTTCAGATGGTTGAGCCTTTTGTGCCACAGCCAGCTCACATCTGAACTGCTCTTTGATAACAGGCAAGTGTCAGGGAGGCTGCTGTTCCAGTCAGCGTAGTAAACATTCCCTGTTTGAGATCGATTTCCCAACAATATCACCTGCTTTGATCCGACATCTTTAACTCTGCAACCCTGTGCAATCAAACTTGACAGAGAAACCATTATCACAGAATTGGCTGATGGAAAGCAGGTTATGCTTCAATCCATCAACATAAGAGACATTAGAAATTGAAACATGATTGGTTTCAAGGGTACCGTAACCTCTGGTATAACCTTTTGAGTTATCACCAAAAGTAACTGATGGACCTTCTTTCTCCACGAAACTTCCAAGGAAATCCTTCAGATTTGTCATGTGTTTCGAGCATCCACTATCCATCACCCACATTGTTGTAGACGCGTTCTTCTTCCTCAGCTGTTTCTCCTGTACCTGCAAAGAAAAACTCGCTTAGGTCCCCAATTTCAGTTGGGTCCTGGAGGGTTAGAACCAGTTCCCGCTGGAACTGTGCGTCGCTTTTCCCGGTAAACTCGGATGGATTTATCATTCCAAATTACTTTTCCTTCATCATCAACTATAACAACACCTCGATTATCCTTAGGCTTGTTGTTAGTAGTGATGTTCTATTTCTTGGGAGGAGTTGGATTTCTCCTATGTTGAGCTTTAGGAGGTGAGGCTTTCCCCCTGTTTTGATGGCGATTCTTATCCTGTTGAGTTTGTCTGTGAGGTCGGACGCCCTGTTGGAATCTTTGTGGCTGATTATGATTCCAACTTCCTGAGGGTTGTCTGTAGCTGTTCATGCCCTGTTGATGATTAATATTATGGCATGAATATCTCTAGTTGTTTGACCAGTTCCTCATTGGTTGACTATGTTGGAACCTTTGGTCGAACTGATGTTGGAACCGCTGCTGATTCAGATGATTGAACCCTTGCTTGTTCTGAGGTCGGTTCCATTCCTTCTGACGTTGACTTTGAGGTTGATGCAGAGGTCGGTTCTGGTTCTGAGATCGGTTGCGGTTGTGCTTTCGACGCCTCTGATTCCTCTTCTGACTTTTGGAACATTCCCCCTCGGTTGATACCTCAACCGATGGAATATTCTGTCCTACATCAGCTACTCCTTTTCCCTTCTGGAGACTCTGCTGTGTCTGGCTTTACAGCTGTAACTTCTACTGGTTTGATGAAAGTTGCTGGTGGAATCCCAGTATCCTTGACAACATCATAACCGAGTCCTGACACGTCATCCATCTGTCTGCTGTAATTTAAAAGGTTTTCGATGATCTTGGATGACTGATACAGCTTGATTAGATTGTCCTTCTCAGTTTGCAACTCCTTGACGAGTACAGCTATCTGCTCGGTTTGTCCATCTGACTTCTTTATCAGCTGTTCGATCTGAGCATCTTGATTTTTCAACTGATCTTGCTATTCTTTATTTTGCTTTGTCAACTCCTCATCAGCTGGAGCCTTAGCCTCGATCAGTTGACTCTTGAGATTCTCAATCTCCTGAGTTTGGCTCGTGATCAGATCCTCCTTTTCGGTTAAGGAATCTTCAAGCTTGGCGAACTGAGCTTGAAGACTCTTAAACTCAACCGACTGCTGATGCAGTTCCTCACTGAGTTCTTGAAAATCATTCCAGGAGGGTTCCAACTCATCGCTCAGAGATTCCTGCATGTTAGAAGTATTGAAAGAATTTAAGCGAGCAGGATTAGATTGTACCTCAATATCATCTGGATTGGTTCCAAGTGCCATGAGGCATTGATCTGGACTGATGACTTTGTTGGTAGAGGTCAGTTCATTCTCATCTTCAGTGTCTGTGAAGATGTCCATATCGTCACCTGTCTCTTCAGCTACCATGGCCTTATTATTTGCAGTTTGCTTGGCCCTCAGTGCTTCTCTTTCCTTCTTGGAAAGGTCTGGGCAGTCAGCTTTGAAGTGTCCTTCCTTGCCGCATTCGAAGCATCCATTGGTGACTGGCTTCGAACTGTCTCGAGTTCGGTTTGATTTATAGAAACGTTTATATTTGCCGAACCGATTGTCCATGTCGGCTAGTTTCTTTGACAGTGCTGCAATGTTCTGTTGCAGTTCCTCTCTGCTCGGCTCCTTTGCAGTCGTGTCAGCCGATCTGGTTGGCCTTGACGATCTCGACTTTGAGTAGTCAGCTCGGAGAGCAACTGACTTTGATGCCGAGCCAACATCCTCAATTCTATTTGTCTGACTTGAGGGCTGCGATCTCCTTCTGTTGACCTTATACTCATTTCCCTTCAAGATTGAGAACAATCTTTCAGTTCCCATTTCACCAAGGTCAGCTCAGTTCTCGTGGATATTTGTGAAAGTATCCCACTCGGCCGGTAGAGCTTGCAACACTTTGAGGTTTATTTCTCTTAGAGTGTATTTTCCTTTCCGGATGGACTGGATTCTTCTGATGATGTCCATAAACTGGAGCTCTAGCTGATCGATAGTCTCATCAGGTCGTAGACTGAAATTGTCGAAATCTTGACATGCATGCGAGAACTTGTTTTCCTTTGTCTCATCGCTTCCTTCACTTAGCGAAGCCAGGATGTCCCACATCTCTTTTGCAGTCTCACACTCTTCTATCCATGGCAGATAATCTTGTCCAACCGTGGACATTATTGTGCTCTGAGCCCAGATATCCAGCTGGCTCACCTTGGCCTCCTCCGGAGTGTAGTCTTCTGGCTGTTTCTCCACATACTCCACCACTGCATCTCCATCGTTGGGATTTGTGGGAGTGCGAAGTATTCTGTCTCGTATGACGATTGGTCCAGAAGTGAGAACTTGTTGCATCCTATGATGCTTTGACAGAAGGATCTTCTTCATTCGAGTTCTCCATGATGTATAATTGACTACAGAGAACATGACAACGATCTTGTCCTTGACGTCCATCTGCACAAACAAGAACAGGACAAAAATGCGAGCAAGTATGCACTAGCGTGAAAAGATCTGTTCAGTTGACCACTGAAGAAAAATTCTCGAATTCACACCTCGTGAAACAGAGTCAGCAGTCTTTTGAACCACTGCTCTGATACCACTTGATGGTCCCGAAACGAGTTACTGGTGTATGCGGGGGAGGGGGGGGGGAGAATACACCAGTTAGGATTTAAAAACTTAAACCTGAAAAAATCACTTCAACTGAGTAAAAGAGGACTCAGTTGGAATCTCACAGCTGAGTAAGCGACCTCAGTTGGAAGAGTGAGGCTGTGCGGAAAGTGGTGGAAAATTATACTCGTTAAAAACAACTCACGCAAAACAGCTCGGTTGGTCAAGAACCAAAACAGCTCGGATGAAAAAGATGCAAATGAGGTTTGTATGTCGGTTAGATTGATGAGATAAAAAATGCAGATGCAACTGAATAAAAACAAACACGGACACACGGGATTTAACGTGGTTCGGAGATAACCCTCCTACGTCCACGGGGAGATGTGAATCCTCACACCTCAGTCCAAGTTCTTCTGGACAGAACCACTCAGCTTACACGGGCTGAGCAACTGTTAAGGATAAGTTTGCGGGTACTTATCGACCTTACAGTTTAGTTTCCGGGCACTAAACAGCCTATGTCAAGTTTGCGGGTACTTGACGACCTGACTACTCAATTACATGAAGAGTAAGGTCCTAGCACACTTTTTAGGGTGTGAGAGTGGGTGGGATTTCCAACTACAGCTCGATCACAAATGAGAGCTGGATCTAAGGCTTGAATGAATAAAACTCAAACTAAGATCAAAGACAGATTTTCACTGTATGAACCCTCAGCTACTAATGTTTTATCACTCTTGAACTCTCAGCGGCTGATGTTCTTAGAATAGGAGTTTAGCAGATTTTTCTTTCGCTTGGTTCTCTTGTGATTGCACTTTTCTCTCTTGCTTCAGTCTGCCTCTCTTGTATCTCTCTCGAATGAGAGAATGCCTCTATTTATAGGCGGAGAGAATCAACTAGCCGTTGGAGGAGCAGTTAATCTCTGATCGGTTGATAGCGATGGCTTGTCTCTCATTCTGCAGACTTTCCCGATATGGCATCTGTGCTCTTCTGCTTTCCATCTGAGACAGCCTTGTGTTGGGCTAGATGGGGTAATGACTGAACGGTCAAACCCTCATGTGACTTCCTTTTGAAATTCAAATCTTAACCTTTCTGACAGTCAACTTCGGTTCGTCGGTTGAAAGTCTTGATCTTCATCTGAGTGGTCTTCAGCTGATGTTCTGAACTGTTGGACTCTCAGCTGACTTTGAACTTCAAGCAGTTGATCTTCTTGTTCGAGTTCTACAACTGAGGTTCTGAAACTGAACACTCAGTTGTCTTCCTTGTATTTACTCAGTTGGGTTTGAACCCTCAGATGACTTTCCTTTTCATCTGATGTTCTGACGACGACAGCTGGTCATGCTCAGATGTTGATTCAAGTTGTTGCATGAATATCTCCAGCTGTTCGAACTGTTCCTCATTGGTTGACTCGGTTGGAACCTCTGGTTGAACTGATGATGGAACTGCTGTTGATTCAGATGGTCGAGTCCTTGTTGGTTCTGCGGTCGGTTCCATTCTTTCTGTGGTCGGTTCTGTGGACGGTTCAGAGGTTGGTTTTGATTTTTGTTTCGGTTGTATCTCCGACGCCTCTGGTTCCTCTTCTGTGACTTGGAACATTCCCCCTCGGTTGATGTCCCAACCAATGGAACGTTCTGTTCATCCACTGCTTCTTTTCCCTTCTCAGTTGGAGTTCCCTTGGTCGGTTGAGCTTGCTGAGAAGTGGAAGTTGCATTACTTTGGGGAGATTCAGATTCGACTGTGTTAGGTTCGACAACCTTGATCTCAACAGCTTTGATGAAGGTTGCTGGAGGAATTCCTCTATCTTTAACCACATCATAACCGAGTCCTGACAAGTCATCTATCTGTCGGCTGTAACTGATTAGATTCTCTATGATCTTGGATGACTGATATAGCTTGATCAGGTTGTCCTTCTCAGTTTGCAACTCTTTGAGAAGAACAGCTATATACTCGGACTGTTCGTCTGACTTTTTCACCAGCTGGTCGATCTGCGCCTCTTGCTTATTCAACTGATCTTCCTACTTCTTGATCTGTTTCTTTAACTCCTCATCAGTTGAAACCTTAGGTTGGCTGGCAGCATTTAGTTGATTATTGAGATTGTCAATCTCTTCCGTTTGGCTCTTGATCAGATCGTCCTTGTCGGTTAAGGATTCCTCAAGCTTGGAGAATTGTACTTGAAGACTCTTAAACTCAATCGAATGCTGTTGCACTTCCTCATTGGGTGCTAAGAAGTCGTCCCATGAGAGTTCCAACTCTTCATCTAGGGGTTCCTGCATGTTAGAAAAATTTGAAGAATTCAAATTAGCAGGATTAGATTGTACCTCATCATCTTTGACGTCCATCTGCACACAACAACAAAATAAGGGTGCAAGTAGATATGCACTAGCGTGATAAAGAGATCTGTTCAGTTGACCACTGAATAAAATTCCTCGAATTCACACCTTGTGAAACAGAGTCAACAGTCTTTTGAACCACTGCTCTGATACCACTTGATGGTCCCGAAACGAGTTCTGGTGTATGGGGGGGGGGGGGAATACACCATATAAAACTTTTAAAAATCAACCCCCTAAAAATATCACAACCGAGTAAGAAGACTCGGCTGGAATCACAACTGAGTAGAAAGACTCAGCTAGACTCACAACTGAGAAAGAAACACTCAGTTGGAAGTGAAGTGCTGTGCGGAATGTGGTGGAAAATAACTCGTTTAAAACTAACTCACGCTTTTATGTACGGTTGGTCAATAACCAAAACAGTTGAGAATGTTAAGATGCAGTTTGTATGCTGGTTAGTTGGTCAGTTGAAAATGCAAGAAATAACTGAATAAAGAAAAACGCAAGCACACAGAGATTTAACGTGGTTCGGAGATAACACTCCTACGTCCACGGGGAGTTGTGAGTCCACACAACTCAGTCCAAGTTCTTCTGGACAAACCACTCAGCTTACGCGGGCTGAGCAACCGTTATGGATAAGTTTGCGGGTACTTATCAACCTTACAGATTAGTTTACGGGTACTAATCAACCTGTCTACTCAGTTACGGGAAGAGTAGGGTCCTAAAACCTTTTCAGGTATAAAAGATAAGGTTCCAACTAACAGCTCGAACAAGAAGTGAGCTGAGATCTAACACTCTACGAACTCTCACAAAGTGATGTTCTCAAGGTTCGATCTAAAGACACTCAGACACAATCTAATGCTCTAGAACTCTCAACAAGTGATGTTCTTAGAGACTAAATCTAATTCAGCTCGAGTAAGAAATATAGTTCTTTCTTTCGCTCTGTCTCGTCCCGTGTGTCTTCTCTTGTGTGTCTTCCACTTTTCTCCAATGAATGGAAGCCTCTATTTATAGGCGGAGAGAATCAACTAGCCGTTGGAGGAGTTGTTGATCTTTGATCGTTGAAAGCGATGGCTTGTCTCTCATCTCTGCAGACTTCCCCGATATGGCATCTGTGCTCTTCTGCTTTCCATCTGAGACAGCCTTGTGTTGGGCCAAATGGGGTAATGACTGAACGGTCAAACCCTCATGTGACTTCCTTTTGAAATTCAAATCTTAACTGCAGACTTCCCACAGAGGGTGGTCGGTTAAGATTTTCGATCTTCAACTAACTTGTTATTCAGCCGATGTTCTATCTGACAACTAACAGTTGAACTCTCAGCTGACTTCATCTTCAAGCTGTTGATCTTCTTGTTTGAGTTCTACAACTGATGTTCTGAAACTGAACACTCAATTGTCTTCCTTGTATTTAGTCAGTTGGGTTTGAACCCTCAGATGACTTCCTTTTCATCTGATGTTCTCTTCCTCTTTACTGCTTCTCATCTGATGAACGCTCAGTTGGTTTCCTTCACAACTGATGTTCTGAAGACTTCCCCCTCTTTGCATCTGAACAAATGAACTCACTGTTGTCTTTCATCACAAGAGATGTTCTGTCTGAGTAATGCCTTGTTGCCATCTTCAGTTGGAGACCTGTAAAGATAAAATCTTAACATTGCTCAAACAGTGAGCCTAAATTCTAACAATAGGTTCTGGCAACATCTACTCGATTAAGGTCAGTCGGTTTTGGAATTCATCAAAACTCTTACTAATAAATTTCCCAACACCACGACAGTCCACCAATTGGAGCTGATGCCAACTAGGAAATCCCACCCGCGTCTGAAGAAATAATTGAGCTTGCCCAATCACCACCCAAAGAGGATCCAGTTCTCTCAACTGGTCCTCAGTCCAATATCCCGAGCCTCTCGCTCGATGCCAACGTTGAGACCATTCCTTTGGCCAACGTTGATGAAACCATCGAACCCATTGCCTTCGATATAGACCCACCACAAATTGATGAAGAAGCCAACCGCCAGACGATCTTGGCTGAATATGAAGGCAGGTTGGACTACTACTTTCGCAAACTGATAGGCATGTTCCCCGAGGCAAGCTCGATGCCCGTCTTTGTCATGTTCGGGACGGAACTGCTCTATCAGTTCAGCGTGATATTCAGCTACTGGTACGTCAAGGAGGAAAACCTCAGGATCCATGGTTGGGACAGGTTGAAGATTGATGAATCCAACCTGAGGGTGTACTTCGACTACCAGAACCTGGAGGTGGCCTACAATCAGAAGGTGGCTGTGCTCCGTCGTCGCTTGGATCAGAGTCAACAAGAAGGGACAGAAACCAAAGAGCTGTGCGGCAATCCTGGAGCTGTACAATTTCTGGACCATATGTTGGCCAAGAATGCCGACCATATGGAAGAGGTCGATGAAGCTGATGAGGCCGCCAAGAGAGAGGCAGAAAAGCTTAAACAATACATGGCGAGCCGAACAACCCTGGTTGTCGTGGATCCAACAGCCCAGGCACAACAGCAACAACTGCCTGGACCCTCTGATCAGTCAGCACACTCAACCGATGCCATCTGTGAGCTGATCACTGAGAGGGTCAACCAGCTGAGGCATGAGCTGTTGTCCAAGATCAAGCTCAACAAAGATGAGGAAGCTGACAAGATCAATCAGCTGATGGAGGAGAATGCTTCCTTGAAGAATCAGCTGGAAAAACTCTCCTCCTCCCTACAGCAAAAGATGGAAGTCCTCTCCACTTCTACCAGCTCGGAGGTCAAGGAATTGAAGAAGGCGGTTCAAGGACTCAGCTCGGACTTCAACGTCTTCAAGTCCGTTGCTGAATCTGATCTGGCAAAGTCCCAGCAGACACAAGACCAGGAGTGGATGTCTCAGTTCGCGAATTTTTGAGCTGAGTTCGTCACCCTTCACAAAGATGTCTCTACGACCTTTGCAGCCTTGAAGAAAGCCGAGCAGGAACGCCAGGATCTGGAGCTGGCGAAGAAGGTGGAAGAGAAGGATGTTGTGGACGAACTCTTCTCCCGAGTTCAACAAGCTGAGGCCAAGCTGACCTCCCTGGATGGCTCAGTTGCCACCCTTTTGGATGATGCCAAAAAGGGAGAAGGAAAGGAGCCAGCAGCTGTTGCTGGACAGGGGAAAGGTGTTCATCTGCAGCAGGGGGAACAAGGGGAAGAAGGAGTGCCAGCTGAAACTCAAGAAGAAAGAGCTGAAGGATCGCAGCTGAAGGAGTCGGAAGAGCAGGAACTTGAAGTCTCCCACGACCTCGTAGCCAAGCTTACAGCCGAGCTCGATGCCGATCTTGACGGGATCTCTGTTGAAGATTGCATCGAAGCTGCAAAAGCTATGGAGGAGTCCAAGAAGAAGTACTTGAATCCCTCTTGGATCAAGAAGTTCGCTGCTGATCAAGCCAAGAAGGTGGCCAAGTTCGAGAAGGAACTGGCCAAAATTGAGAAGAATGTAGACAGAAATAAAGCCAGCCGAAGCGTGCGAAGAATAAACAAACATCAGATGAAGTCTGAGGCTAGGAAGAAGACGCAGCAGCTGCAGAGGAACACCCTGCTCCCGTCTCGGTTCCCACATATTGACAAGTGGATGAACGCTGAGTGGAACGATGACTGGGAGCAGTTTAAGCATGAATTCATCAATGATTTTTACTACAGGAAGGTCTACTCAACCGAAGACCCAAGGCAAGCCTTCAAGGAAGCCTTGTGGGAGCTCAGATCTGGAGACCCTGGAATGTTCAGTCAGTTCTAGCGAGCCATGGTAAAGGCTCAGTTCGATCCCAACACCGTTCCAGTTCCGCAGAAGCTCAGATATCGCCCTCAGATGATCAAAGGCACAAGTACTCCAAACAGAAATGCGATCATGGCTGAGACGAGACAAGTGTGCAAGGAACATGGTGTCAACACTGGGATCGAGTCAGCTGCGAAGAAAGAGATCTTTGACCGTATCTTCAGCAAATACGGTCAACAGTATTTTTGAGCTGACGAAGTTTTTGAGCTGATATAGTTTTTGAGCTGTTGTAGTTTTTGATCAACTGATGTATCTTTAACTGTTTTGTACTTCACCTTGTAATCATCAGTTGTAATGAAAACTTCAAGTATATATACGATTCAACTTGACGCACAATATCTCATTGTCCAAACTATGAATCGCAGTATTTTAAAATATCATGTTATAACTGTGCTAACCCTTTGATGTCTTATCTTATAGACTGTCTAGAATTTCAGCTGAGATTTTAGATAAGTTAGTAAGATTTAGATCAATAGCGGTTTCAAGTTGTAAGTGGTTTTGGCATCATCAAAAAGGGGGAAATTGTTGGGAAATTTATTAGTATGAGTTTTGATGAATTCCAAAACCAACTGACCCCAACCGAGTAGATGTTGCCAGTTCCTAATGTTAGCTGTTAGGCTCGCTGTTTGAGCAATGTTAAGATTTTATCTTTACAGATCTCCAGCTGAAGACGGCAACATAGCAACACTCGGATACAACCCCGGATGAAAGATCGGAAATGGAACATCAGTTATAAGACTGTCTGATGAGAAAGCTATGCCAATAAGGGGAATGCTTTTTGACAGCTAAGAGTTCAAGCCAACTGTTCAGCTAGAACATCAGCTAGAGAATGCCATCCGATAAAGAGAATGTTTCAAGAAGGGGGAAGTTCTAAAGAAATCTCAACATGAAGTTCAAAGTCAGCTGAGAGTTCAACGGTTCAGTCAGAACATCAGCTGAAGACCACTCAGACAAAGATCAAGATTTTCAACCGACTAACCAAGGATGACTGTCAGAAAGGTTTGAATTTGAATTTCAAAAGGAAGTCACATGAGGGTTTGACCGTTCAGTCATTACCCCATTTGGCCCAACACAAGGCTGTCTCAGATGGAAAGCAGAAGAGCACATATGCCATATCGGGAAAGTCTGCAGAGATGAGAGACAAGCCATCGCTTTCAACGATCAGAGATCAACAGCTCCTCTAACGGCTAGTTGATACTCTCCGCCTATAAATAGAGGCCTTCATTCATTCAAGAAATACAAGACACTGATAATATAAGACACACACGCGAGAAGAAATCTGAGAGCAAAAAGAAAAGAGCAATATTCTCTCTTCCTACAACTATAAATAGGGGTCTCTACACAACTTTAAATTACACCTAAAAATAATCTTCAAGAGCTCAAGAATTGAAGAGATAAATTCTCTAAGATTTCTCTCTCAATATTTAAGGTGTCCTGGCGAGGTTCAAGGCGTTCTTCGTGGGAAGTAACGTGTTCTTCGGCGAAAATATCTCAAGTGGTGCTTGATCCGGAAACAAGACAAAAGCCCTCCTAGTCAACGTTATAAAGCTCGACGCTCAATGTTACTTCGGAAACAAGGCGAACGTCCTCCATGTCAACACCATCAAGTCCAAAGCTCAAATCAAAGTCATCAAGTCAAAGATCAAGTCAAAACTCAACGTTTACTTCGGAAGCAAGGCGAAAGTCATCTGTATCAATGTTAGAAAGCTTGAATATCAAAGTCCAAGGAGATCTAGGAGGCATACTTCTACAAAAAATCTCAAATGCTGCCTGAAGACCGTTCGAGGGTTAAGTGAAGAGAAGAATCGGAGGATCAAATAGAGATTGAACCTGCATATATTTTGAAATTCTTATCTTTGTATGCAATCTTGTGTTTATTGAATAAATACATATTTTGTGTTTACAACGACAAAATGTATAGGATACTAAGAGCTACGACCGACACTTCAATATCATGTTGTCCGTCAATAATTTGCATTTTGTTTTGTTGGTATACAAACTTGTACTCCCTCCGTAATTGAAAAAGTGTAATGTTTGCCCAAAAAAATTGTAATTGAAATAATATTATGTTTCACTTTATGGACTTTTATACACCAAATATTCATCTCTATTTACAACAATATCCCATTACTTATCTCACCATTTATTTAATTAACTTAAACTAATTAAACTAATTACCCAACCATTTATTTAATTAACCTAAACTAATTAAACTAACTACTCAACCCAAACCTTAAACCAAATTCGGATGACCCATCACCCAACCCAATTTCCCCCAAATATTTCCCCACTCTCATACCCCCAAATCCTAATCGGCGCCAATCTCCCTCTTATTCTTCACAGATCTCTCATCTAGATTTACTCCTCTCACTCTTGAACTCTATAATCTTCGTCTCCACTCTCATCTCTGTTAATGGCACTGATCTCCCTCTTGTTCTTCACAGATCTCTCATCTAGGGTTTACTCCTCTCACTCTTGAACTTTGTAATCTTCGTCTCCACTCTCATCTCTGTGAATGGCGCCGATTAAAAACTTTACTCCCATCTCTGAGAGTTTGGTGGCGAAACTCGAATCGCCGCCGCTCTTTGAAGGCTCTGAGAATCAATCGGCGCCGATCTGTGATGAATCGCAGACTCAATCTCCTTCGCTACCGCTCTATAACGAGTCTCAGACTCAATCTCCTTTGCCGGACGAGTCTCAGACACAATCTCCTTCGCCGCTGCTCTATGACGAGTCTCAGACTCAATCTCCTTCATCGCCGCTCTATGACGAGTCTCAGCCTGGTGATGCGCCTATCTATGATGAATCTTTTTCCCTCTGTCACACCACTGTGCCAGAAACACAATTTACCGATTTTGGTGAATGATCTACTTTTTTGAGGAAAAGGGTGCGCGAATCTGAGAGCTTGGTGCCTAATTCAGAGGGCATGGTGGTGAAGAGTGAGAGCATGGTGCCGGCGATGAAGTGGGAGGATGAAGCTGACATTCATCTGTCCTACGAGAAATGGATGCAGAAATACATTGCTAAGGGTTTGCTAGAGTATAAAAGCTCCAGAAAATAGGTGATTGCGTTCTATTTTATGGTTTTCAGTATTACGATTATGATTATTCTGTGATACTGCATTTCTGAAACTGATATTGAACTGATAATGCATTTGAGTGAGTGGGGGAAGGCTGGTGATGCCTTATTTGTGCAATTTATGATCATTATCTCAATCTATGCTATGCTGTATTTGATTGTGAAACTAATATTGAACTGATACTGCATTTGAGTGAGTTGGGGAAGGCTGGTGATGCCTTATTTGTCTCTGAAACTGATTATGAACTGATACTACACTTGTGTTTTTTGTGTTGAATGTGAATTGTTTTCTTCTTGGGAGTTGTTTGTGGAATCTTATTAATGCCACCACTAGAATTATTTGTGTTCTATGTCTGGAGGCATAAATAGGATATATAGTGAGTCAATGATGCAAAAAAACCTTAATTAAATTAAGGTTGAGTCTATAATCACTAACTAAACAACTGATCCAAGGACAAATTTACATTCCAAATACAAAAAGTGATCTATTTTATGTTTGTCCCTGTAAACCATAAGCCAAAAAACATCTATACAGAGCCCCTAGTCTGTTACATGTATGCCTTCCACTCCTCTGGTGATATCTTCATTCTGCAATATTGTCCCTCCATCAACTCCATGCATCTTCAGATATTCCCATCCTTCTTTCACAATGCTTTCATCTACTAAGATAGAATCTGGCAGCATTGCTGCAGATTTTTTGGAGTAGTCGAGGTTGTTCTTTAGAATGTATTTTGCCTTGAATGCTCTCTATTTATTGTTGATAGAATGTGTTAGGTGATGTTTATTCCCTCCAACATTTTTAGTGGGAAATTTGAATTTAGGCAACATTTTCCCTCTCATATATGTATTACAGTAGCATTAAATGCACTCTACCTTCTCCCTCTTCAATGAAACTTTATTTTCCTGCAGAATCTTTTCAATGCCTTTATTATTCTTTTGGCCTTCAATTCAGTTTCATGCAATTGATAAAATGTGATGCAATGCAGTTTCATATCAATGCAGGAAAATAAAACGTGCATGAAAAAATTATTAAGTTATGGAATAAATTTTAAGGCATGAAATAAATCGAGCACATAAAAATTAACATGCATGAAAAAAATAAATTCATGAAATAAATCAAACATGAGTTGGTTGTGATTTTTAAACCACAAATGCTAATTGCAATTAACAAACCTCACCTTTACTACCCTTATTGTCTTTTTACACCACTTTATACAATTTTACCAGTTTCTTTTAAACTCCGCGCAAATAATAAACATTACACTTTTTCAATTACGGAGGGAGTAGGAATTGAGATACTATACCGGAGATATATAATTTATAACAAATAATATCAGATATTATACTTCATATATGGTGTTGAAGTGACAAAATATAATATGTCATTTGATTAATCAAGTCTGCAGATATAGTTCTCGTTTTTTTCTTAGTTTATTATTTAAGCGTGGAATCTAACATTCCCTCTGGCATTATCTCCTATATCATCTATTTCAAACCCTCGTCGTAAATTTATATGCGTCAATTTTTTTTATGCTGCGGTATTTAGGTTTTACAAAATAATAATTCCATTCGAACATATTATGTCTGAACATACGTGCTTGAAATAAAAATAAAAAAAATCGATTGCCTTCAAAATTTCTTTTCTACTTAGATCTCCTTCTGAAATATCGATCTCATACAATCCGCTCTCAAATTTTACTCTCATTCACACCCAACTCCTAAACTTGTGAATTTAAATTGAGATGAAACTTTATAATTAAAATTTAAAAAGAGTATGTTTATTAATAACCAAATTGTCGAAACTATGAAATTAAATTATTAGTTAAAAAATTCCATCGAATCCCTATTTTTACCATCGTATGTTTGGATATAATATGTTCAAATAGCACTACCTACTACAAAATTAGCATCATAAATAAAAAGTGTGAGATAATATTTGTCATCACATTAATTAATTGACATTTTAAGGAGTGCTTTAAAATAATTTGATGTTAAAAGAGAAATAAACCTTATAGGTAAGTTTTGATTAGAATTTGTTAGAAATGATTTAGTATTTAACCATTTATTGAGGATAAATATTAAATATTTATTATTTAATTAAAATATTTATTGGATGTTAATCTACGTCGTGAGTAGATGAACGTAGTATATTTAATATCTCTAAACCTATTTTCGGTGAGTAAGATATTGTATGCTAAAGGTTAGATGTTGAAGTAGTAACTAACATGTTATTAATTATAATAAATGTTAGTTGTCCCACATCGGTTATATGTGGGTGATTTGATTAGCATTTAAGGCTATGTCTGTATGAACTTAATAACTTGTTGGGTTGGTGTGTATGGGTGTTTTCGCGCACACACACACGTGCGCCGCCGCAGTCTAAACGGGCGGGACGACTTCGGGCCTGGAACTTGGATCTTCGATCTTGGATCTTTGGGCTGGTGTTTTGGCCTTATCTTTTTGGACCGCTCCACAAGCTTATTTCGTTAATTGTCTTAGCTCGAGGCATTCTCATTGTAGAACTCACAAAATCATTCTGCATTTGCCTCTCTCATAGCAAGCAAAATATTTCATACATTCTTGAGTTCAGTCTTCATTCCAGTTCCAGTTCGCCGGTGCTCGGTTCAGTTTGCAGTGCTGCTACTGCCGAGAAGTTTAGATCGTTTTAACCTTTGGAAAACGAGCCGCCTTTTCATGAGCACTACCGGGGCGTATTCTCGTCTTGCAGGCAGAAGTCTAACTTCGGACGATCTCCGGTTTATCTGGAGGCAGCTAGAGCAGTTAAAAAAGAATTGTAGTTGTTCTTCAGTTTCGCTGTAATACATATTAATTTTGTTCATGTTCAAGTTCATTAATAAAGTTCGTATTGTTCATTGTTATTTACACGACCAAGTATCCGATTGCTAACAATCACAAGACGAGAATACCGAAAGTTACTTGTCCGTGTGCTGTTCAAAACTGAAGTTCATTCCAAAATTTTGTTGAAACAATGTCTACCAATACGAGCACCGGCGCTGCCACTAATCCCTCAACTACTTCTGGAACTATTAGCTCCTCGAGCTCAACTATGGCTCCTGTCTGAGCTGTTGCCCGGCTTATGCCGAATGCCGAGAATCCCCCTATTTTTTCGAGAACTGATTTCAAAAGATGGTACCAAAAGATGATGTTCTATATCACTACAATGGGGCTTGCTAGCTTCCTGCATGAAGAAAGACCTCCTGTCCCAGCTGAGGACGAGGCGAATGTGCAAGTTCGTATTGACTATGATACTTGGTGCATTCCGACTATCTGTGTCAGAATATGTTGCGGAATGGATTGAATGATGGCTTTTTCAATGTGTTCAACATCAAGGAGACTGCCAAAGAAATTTGGGATGCTCTTGAGTTGAAGTATCGTGCTAATCCTACTAGCACGAAGAAGTTCGTTGTGACAGGGCTCATTGAATTCCAAATGGTGGATTCTCGTCCAATGATGCCCCAAGTGCAAGAGTTCCAAACTCTTGTGCATGATGTTCATTCTAAAGGGATCCCTCTACCCGAGGCGTATACTGTGGTGCTCTTGGTTGACAAGTTGCTGCCAAGTTGAAAGGAGTTCAAGGGATACCTTAAGCATAAATGAAAGAAGATGTCTCTTGAGACATTGGTGGCTAAGCTTCAAACTGAAGCTCAAGTCCATGATCAAGATTTGAAGGTCAAGGCTCCAATGAAGGCTAAGGCTTGACCAATGGTAGGGGCATACCTTCTAACAAGCGTCCTCATCTTGCCAAAGGCAAAGGAAAAGAAGTGGCACCTCCGACCAAGTTCACTGGAACGTGTTGCATTTGTGATAAGCCCGGTCATACGGTGAAGAACTGCCGTCAGCTGAAGAAGAAGGGAAAGGGCAAGGTCAACCATGTCGAGAAGGACTTCGATTCTTAGGACAAAGACGACCTTGTTGCCATGATCACTGAGGTAAATCATGTCTCGGATCCTAAACCTGTTACTTGATTTCTTGACACAGGTGCGGCTGTTCACATCTATGTGAACCGGGATTTGTTTTATACCTAGAAGGAGGTCAAAGACCGCTTCATCACCGAGACGAGTGACCGTACCTCTTCGGTTCTTGGAGTTGAACTATTGTGATCCAACTCACTTCTGGTATGGCAATAACTCTGAAGAATGTGCTGCATGCTCCGGCAATCCGTAAGAACTTAGAGCTAAATTTAAGATAGACATTCGTAGTGATTTTATAATCATACGCAAGTTTGGAAAAACCATCGACATGGTCATATTATTGATGATATGTTCAAACTTAGTGTTTGTACTTGTAAACCTTCAAAGGCAGTTGCTAATGATAATAAAGCTACTACTTCTGCTTACTTGCTTGAGTGTTCTGATTTATAGCATTGTAGACTTGGTCACGTAAATCTAAATGCTATAAAAAGACTTGCTAACATGGACTTATTAAAGATTGATTTATCTAAAATACAAGACAAGTGTGAAGTATGTATTGAGGCTAAAATGGCTAAGTTACCGTTTAAATCGGTTGAATAAAGCACCAAACCTCTAGAACTGATTCACACCGATGTGTGCGATTTAAAGTTTGTGCAAATTAGAGGTGGTAAAAGGTATTTTATTACCTTTATTGATGATAGCACGAGATACTGTTACTTTTACTTGTTAAAAAATAAAGATGAGGCTATTGAAGCTTTTAGAAACTTCAAGAATGAAGCCGAAAATCAACTTCGTTGCCGAATCAAGATGGTTCGAAGTGATAGAGGTGGAGAGTATGTTACTCCATCAAACGACTGCTCCATATTCACCACAATCAAATGGCGTTGTTGAACGTAAGAATCGTACTTTTAAATAGAACGCCTTGTTGATTAGTTCGGGATAACCCCAGAACATGTGGGGGGAAACTGTCTTGACAGTTAACTATATCTTGAACAAGATTCCACTCAAAGGGAAGGACGTGACTCCCTGTGAGCTTTGGAAAGGAAGGAAACCTTCGTATAAATACCTCAAAATGTGGGGGTGTTTAGCTAAGGTTGAAGTGTCTTTGCCAAAACAAGTTACAATTGGACCTAAAACGGTAAATTGTATTTTTATTGGTTATGTACTGAACAACAACGCTTATTGGTTTGTAGTGCACAAATCGGAGATACCCGATATTTATGTAGGTACGACGGTGGAATCAAGGAATGTTGTATTCTTTGAGAATATCTATCCTAATAATGATAAGGTTGATCCTAACTCTAGTAAGAGAGTTGAGGATGAAGTAACAAGTTCTAAACTTGTAGATGATCCTATGAGTTCTGAACCTATAAATGGAAATATTGCATCGAGTTCTAATTTGGTGTTCTTTGGACCACCGAATAGAAAGCGACCTAGGTCTACACCTGTGAATGTAGAACCTAGACGTAGTACTAGAGTAAGGAAAGTAAAGATTTATGGACCGAAATACATCGTTTTAATGCTAAACGGTGAACCGGTATACGTAAAAGAAGCCTTATTTGGTCCGGATGCTGCTTAGTAGAAAGAAGCTATAGACATCGAGATTGAGTCTATTATGCTTAATCACACTTGGGTGTTAGTTGAACTACCACCTGGTTGTAAGGCTTTAGGATGCAAGTGGATCCTAAAGAAGAAGTACAAGTCTGACGGTACTATTGAAAAATATAAGGCCCGACTTGTAGTTCAAGGCTTTAGACAAAAGCTGGTTATGATTTCTTTGATACCTACTCGCCCGTGATAAGACTTACTTCTATTAGGGTATTTTTCGCTATTGCTGCTTTGTGCAATCTCGAGATTCATCAAATGAATGTTAAGACTGTCTTCTTTGTGGGGAGTTGGATGATAAAATCTATATGAAACAACCGGAAGGGTTTGTAGTACTTGGGATAGAGCACATGGTCTACAAACTACAACGGTCTTTGTATGGATTGAAACAAGTGCATTTGTGTTGGCACTTGAAATTTGATTAAGTGATGTTGTCAAATGGTTTCAAGATCAACGAGAGTAACAAATATGTCTATATTAAGAAAATTGGTGACGATTACGTTATCGTTTGTCTTTATGTAGATGACATGTTGATAATGGGTAGTAACTCTCGTGTGATTGGTGAAACGAAGAGGATGCTAAGTATGAATTTTAACATGAAAGATATGGGTTTAGCTGACGTTATTCTTGGAATTAAGATTCTAAGAATACCCAACGGAATTGCTTTGTCGCAATCTCACTATGTTGAGAAAGAAGAGATTCAATCCTTTCAATAAACCCATTGCTAAGACTCTTTGGGAACTGAATGTTCATCTAAGTGAGTATACTGTGGGTCAAGATGAATATGCTAAGATCATTGGGAGTTTGATGTATTTGTCAAATTGTACACGATCCGATATAGCATGCTCGATACACTAGTTGAGTAGCTATACTGCTAATCCAAGTAAAGAACATTGAAGGGCCCTAGAGGGCGTACTGGGTTATTTGAAATATATTCAGAACTTTGGATTCATTATTCAAGAGAGCCTGCTATACTTGAAGGGTATAGTGATGCTAATTGGATATCTGACTCCAAATACTCATTTTCTACGAGTTGATACTTGTTCACTATTGGGGATGGTGTTATATCTTGGAAGTCCAAGAAATAGACTTGTATTGTAAAGTCTACCATGGAATTTGAATTCATAGCTTTGAATAAAGCTGGTGACGAAGCTGAATGGCTTAAGAATTTCCTCGAGGACATTCCATGTTGGATGAGGCATGTGCCGTCTGTGTTGATACACTGCGATAGCCAATCTGCTATTGGACGGGCACAGAATATGTTTTATAATGATAAGTCTTGACATATTCATTGACGACATAACACCGTATGACATTTGATCTTGAGTGAGATTATCTCAATTGACTATGTGAGGTCAATAGATGATCTAGCGGATCCGCTGACTAAAAGCATTAATCGAGATCAAATGTATAAACTTTTAGAGGGAATGGGTGTTAAATCCACATCTTAAGGATAATTATAGTGGAAACCTAACTTTGTATATTGGAGGATCCTAAGAGCTTGGTTGGGACAACAAAGTTATAAGAATTCGTGTGTTAAACACTCAAACATACCTATTCTCTGAGAACAGTGAGTGTTTGTTTACCTACACGTGGTGAGGTTAAGTCTTATGACTTTTAATGATTCTTGGATACCTCGGAGAGGTCAAGTATAGTAGGATACTTGAGAATAAGAATCACCTATATAAGTGTGAAGTGAGGGCCGCTTCGATTGATACAGTTATGAATCCAAAGGGGTGTCCAAGGCCGAAAAGGACACAAAACGTTAGAACGGACGGAATTGAGATGATATTGCGTCAATATTGTTGTCTCGGTATACACCATGGAGGACTAGTTCAAGGTTTTCATAACCACTATGCCACCGGTATACTCGATGATGTTGACTATGGATAGGTTCAAGGCCACAAGCCACCTAGCCAAATGCAATATTGTCTCTTGAGGACTGAACTTTGCATTTGCATTCATTTTGCATTGACATTCTCACTCATGTGGGGGATTGTTGGAGATAGTTTAGTATTTAACCATTTATTGAGGATAAATATTGTTAATTAAATATTTATTATTTAATTAAAATATTTATTGGATGTTAATTTACGTCGTGAGTAGATGAACGTAGTATATTTAATATCTCTAAACCGATTTTTGGTGAGTGAGATATTGTATGCTAAAGGTTGGATATGTTGAAGTAGTAACTAACATGTTATTAATTATAAGGTTATCTGCAACCCGTGAAGATCACTAGTTGTCTCCAAAGGGGTCTTCAGCAGCACTTTTCCACTAGAGACCCATAAGAGACACCTACCCCTGCAACGCAACTGTTTCCAAGTTGTCTCTATCTTTAATATTAAACAGTTCCCCATTTCCATTTATTACATTAATTCACGTATTTGTAAATAAATAAAAATACACTAATTAATAATAATTCGAATTTTCCATTAATATTTGAAAATTGAAAAATTACATGTCTTCACAATAAAACAAACACTAATTAATTAATATTAAAAATTACGTAAAACTAAAAATTACGGAAAAAAATTACGCCCATCCCCGACGTTGCTTCACCTCCTCCACCATCAACATGTGAACCTGGAGCTGCTCCAGCGTCATGAATCTCATATCCCTGGAAACAACTTCCAAGTCGGTGGCATATTGTCTCGCCCGAGCAGCTTCGGTCCTCGCCCGAGCATTTTCCAGCTTTGTTTGAGTTGGTTCCCGCATTGCCACTGCGATCTCATGCTTGGCCTCGGTGAACTGGCCCAGTCGGGAGCTGTATTGATCCAAAAGAAAGTCGAGCTGGGACGACTCACCCGGCGGCTTCTTTCCTTTGGTCCTTGCCTTGGCCCTTGCCACATCTCGACCCTCCGGATGGGGAGACGTGCTTTCTTCTTTTGTGGACTGGGCTTCCTCTGCTGACGGTTGGGATGCAGAAGACGTGTAGTTACCCTCCGCCATAGTCTTCGTCCTCTTCATGGAGGGTACGTCTGGAAAAGCATGCAGGATGAATTTGGGATAGTCTTTCAAGATCTCTCAAGCTGTGAAACAGTGGAAAGAAGGCTGCCCGTTGATGTCTTGTAGATTTATT
The DNA here is from genome assembly GCA_029490685.1 of Schizonepeta tenuifolia. Classification (NCBI taxonomy): domain Eukaryota; kingdom Viridiplantae; phylum Streptophyta; class Magnoliopsida; order Lamiales; family Lamiaceae; genus Schizonepeta; species Schizonepeta tenuifolia. The sequence goes on along the minus strand of CM055960.1, from coordinate 88,324,240 downwards.
GGGCATCACTGAGCACCCATCCCGTTATCGGCGCCGCTTTACCGGCGAGCGGTCGCTTTGCGGTAAGCGACAATCCAAGCTTTAACCGCTATCTGGATGCGGCCGAAGTAGCTCTTGACCTACTTCTTGTTGAGTTGCAAGCCAAATCTCGCGTTGAAACGATTCTGGACCGTTCCCCAGTATTTTTCGCCGGACTAGTTGCATCCATCGACCGAGTTGCAGGTCTCCTCCACCCAAATCTGTGCCAAGTAGGTGGCTTGTTCGTCGGTATAGTTGTGACGTGTGCAGCCTTGACGGCTTCGTCATCATCTTCATCAGCAGCGGCAGCGGAGGTGGCGATGGCTTTGCCCTTGCCCTTGCCCTTGCCCTTTCTTCCTTTGGCAGCAGACTGTGATGGCGACGGTGCCATAATTAGGCGATCATCGGTATTTATCGTCGGGCTGTCAGTGTCGGGGGAGAAGGACGGGTACGACTCGGCAGAGACCGGGGTGTTGAGATTGATTGAATCAAGCCCCATCCCCGTGAAACCATACATGTCGTCGGACATGTCGGGAAACCACGCCGACGAGTATCGATTGTTGGGATTGTTGGGATCCATATTATTTTTTTGGATGAAAGAGTTGGAGAAATGAAAGAGATGAAAAATATGAAACGGATGTAAGAGATGAAGAAATGAGGTGTGAAATGTGGGAGATGAAAACATGTATTTATAGGCCAAAAAAAATGAACAAAGAAAAAAAAATAACTGTAGCCGTTTTTTTTTTTTTGCCCTTTGCGGATTTTAATTTTTTAACATTAGGCGAGTGCATAGCACGCACCAGTCATTTTTATTTTATTTTATTTTATTTTCGAATAAGTGCGTGTAGCGCATGCGTCGCTCGAGCCAGACTGGCAGGTCGGGTCGGGTTCAGGCCTGGGACTTGGATCTTCAATTTTGGTACTTTGGGCTGGTGTTTAGGCCTTATCCTTTTGGACCAACTTTACAAGCCGATTTCGTTAATTGTCTTAGCCCGAGGCATTCTCATTGTAGAACTCAGAAAATCATTCTGCATTCTCCTCTCTCATAGCAAGAAAAGCATTTAATACATTCTTGAGTTCAGTCTTCGTTCTAGTTTCAGTTCACCGGTACTCGGTCCAGTTTGCGGTGCTGCTACTGCCGAGCAGTCTAGATCGTTTTAACCTTTGGGGACGAGCCGCATTTCCATGAGCACTACCGGGGCGTATTCTCGTCTTGCGGGTAAAAGTCTAACTTCGGATGATCTCTGGTTTATCTAAACTTTGTTCTTCAGTTTTGCTGTAATACATATTAATTTTGTTCGTGTTCAAGTTCATCAATAAAGTTTGTATTGTTCATTATTATTTACACGACCAAGTATCCGGTTACTAACAGAATTTAGGTACAGTCCTTACAAATCTTTCTCAAATTGGGTAAAATCAAACCATATGTCACAGCCCCAAATCCCGAGGGACGGCAGAAGCCGGGGCGACTAGGAGTTGGATTAAAGAAGCGGGGAAAAAGGGGGATGAATAAGAATGAATGAGATAACAGACATTAATGACATAATAAACTACTATGAACAAGAATTCATTAAAAGAAAGAGTTGATCTCAAAAGATCACTCGGCAAGTTGTTCAAAAGGAACTGAATTCATTGTACGGGGTTTAGACCCAACAGAAAGATACATTAACTTCACAAAAAGAGTTTGGCAGCGGAAAGCGTAAAGCTTGAAACAAGTTCTTATTCTAGTTACAACTCTTAATTCAACATCAACCACCGCCGCTCCCGTCGCTCAACCTGCACATTTTATAAAACATATGCAGGGCTAAGTACAAACATACTTAGTGGGCATGTTGCCGAAAATATATAATAAGTATAGATAAATCAGGCATCTCATTTCTGTAGCACACCGGAGTTTTTCAATAAAGGCCCGTGTCTACTAAACATTTTCTTTTCTCATAAATCACTCGGCCGAGCATTTTCTGACAGATGTTACGTTCAATCTTGCCCAATAAATATCACCATGGCTGGCCACCCCTCAATAGGGTTCCACACACAACGACTACTGTGTACACTAACTTTGGATAGCAGGTCGGCTAACTCAAAGTCCGATCGTTTTAGTTAGCAGGTCGGCTAACTAATAAATCTGGATAGCAGGTCGGCTAACTCAGAAGGGTACAAGAGAACTCACATAAAAACAAATCATTTCATGCTCTGATTATCACGTTGAAAACACAATTATCAAAGCTTGTAAACAAAGATTTTCGAGCATCGCTCTTTTATTTTGTATATAGAAAAACCCACCTGACTGATTACAGAACTACTATTCGAGCTTCCGTCTCTGGTCTTCCGTCCTATCCTCGGTGCTGACTTCCCCCTTTTATCGTAAATAAACAGACTTAACAGCTTGATCACAACGATAAAAGAAACAGGAAATTGAAATTGATTTTTAGTCTTTTAGGCATTTGCACTTTACTACTTCCTTTTGATTAACTAATAAACGAGACTTCGATCAATTCTCGTCTACAAACTGACTCGGCTCATTACTCTACACTTAGGTCAGTAGGTAAATGGATGTCGATAACTTAGAACGACTTAAAAGTTCACAAGGAACGAAGTTGAAAAGGATTCAACTTAGGAAATTAGGTTTTTGGAAACTTACTGCACAATACAGTAGTTCTGGAGTTCTCACAGAATAGAGCATATTAAAACAGGGGATGAATTTTATACCAAAAGAAAGCCATGGGTGTCTAGTTTACTCTCCAATTTACGGATCTTGATTTCGTTAAGCGAGCTAAAAGTTATGACAGTTTCCGTGAAATGTCGCAAAACAGTCGTGCGAAACCCTAATGCTCGACAAAACTCGACGCACGATTCCCTAGGTTCGATTAATACTATTCCACTTTTATTTTCACGAAATTTTCATCTTAAGACAGTCTACATACAGTATCCCTTAATTGGGTTCACATTCACGTCTTTTGATTAACAAACGACGAGCATTTCCTCGTCATTTCCAACTAACCATTTACTATACCCAAACAAACTTTAATTTCTATTTCGTTCAACAACTTCTCGATTCTTAACTATATCTCATAACGTCTCGTTTCTCGGATGGAAAAGTCGTTAACTACAAGACTACCAGGTCCTCTTCTGGTGTTAACTACTTTCGGCGGCATTTTTGAAACTATAGGAAACAAGAATTCTCATTAGCACTTTTGCTTTTAAGCTTTCGCTCACTCACTAAACCCTTTTTCTAACTTAGACAAGTTCACGGAAAAGAAAACTGATAATAGCTTCGATACTTAGTTCTTTAAACTTTTAACTTCTCTGTTTAAACCGGAATATTCATCTAAACTTTTCTTCTAATCGCGCTTAGAAGAAACTTTTCATAAGATTTAAGCCCACTCTCGGGTCATCATATATATAATATATTATATACACGTCAAAAAGAATATTAGTTTTGCCTCTAATGAGGACTTATACAAAAAGTTAGACTATAACCAGTCTAAACTAGGCTAACTGCCTATCTATATACCGGGTGCACTAACAAGTTGCATCTCCGTACTTACTGAAAGTACTAGAATGGAAATGATCCCAAAACTTCGTATCCACTTAGAGTACTACAAAAGGATGGTTACTGATCCGACTATTTACAAGACAAAAAGAAGACTTCTACTACTACTACGCGTCTAAGACGCTCTGCTCAACAAGATGCAGTCGAGTCACTACTGCCCTCTACGGCCTGAAACTCCTCGGGGTCCTCCTCAAGATCCTCCTCAGGGTCCTCCTCCATCGGGTCCTCCTCCGGATCCTCTTCCTCAGAATCTGTACCAAAGACGACCTGAAGTGCCTCGTCAACCCTCAAAGTAGTGCCGTCCAGAAGTGTAAGTGGTGGTGGTGAAGGCACGTCTGAAATTGTCTTCCCCGAGTCTGAAACCAAGTAGTCCAAACTGGTCTCTATTGTCCCCTTCTTTGGAGGCAGCAGGTGCTCGGGAGGTGAACTAGACTCGTATTCCTCTGTAGAACGAACCCTGGATGGTCCTGCCTCAAACTCTCCTCGGACCCTCGCCAATTCTGCACAGATCTCCTCAAGTGGTCTAAATGGGAATGGAAATTCTATCATAGTAGCAAGCTCCGTGCCGATCTCCAGGTATCCTGTCTCTGGAACTAACTCCTTACTGGGTGAAAGGACTAGTGGTAACTCTGACGGTGTGGCCATCTCCGGATCCATGTTCAAAGACTCTGGCTCTGGCTCTGAAAAATGACGGTAGGGGTGGTGCTCCTGAATGGGAACTGACACTATGAATTTGCTCTGAAAGAAACGCTTGTGTATGGCGAGAGCGAATCCCGAGAAATCTCCTATTGGCTCAGTGTCATCGCCGAACAGTGCAAGAAAGTACCAAGACACATCATGTGCCCATCCGTGCCACTCATCTGGTAGTCGAACAATCAAATCTGCTATAGCCTGACGCTCTGTAATACTGTGTCGGGCTGCATGGTAAAGCGCGGAAAAGTTACTAACTATATGTCCAATGTCATCACTCGGGCCTGCCTTGTCGTCACGATACTCATCCAATATCTTATCTGCCCAAGTACGCTGTGGGGATTGATTCTCCCGAGTCATGTCACTACTAGAAGCCATCCTAAAAGGTTTTAAGAAACACGGATCAGTAACTGGTAGGATAATAACTTATCTTAAGAAAATTCTTAAATTTACAATTAGAATACTCCATTATTCAAAATTGCAATACTTAACCACTTAATCTCAGCTTATCTTATTTATCTAGCAATTTCAAGAAATTGCACTCAAACAATCATATATATAAAAAAAAATCACGATTTTACTTTCATCTTTTTGCTTATTATTCTTTTACTTTCTTACTTTATTTCTTCCTCGAAGAAAATTTCTTAACGATTTCTTTCCTTTCTTTTAACTTATCAACTTATTTGTCCTTATTCTTCTTTTTATTCTTTATTTTATTTCCTCAAAAGGGAATTCTTACGGTTTTCATTTAAAAAGAACAAGTCGACTCCAACGAGTCTATTGTTCATGTCACTTTACGCAGGTGACATTCGTTTATTTGCTTTGATTCCCTTCATTCTATCCTTTCCGATCCGATCGCCTCTTTCGAAATCATTTGGAACCAATGCTTCTTAAAATATCTATGTTTTTAGGGAATCGGAAGAATCCTTAGAGCAACAGTCTAAGTTCTCAGAGAATCGGGAGAAATCTTAGAACAATGGTCTAAGTTCTCTTATCAACATACTTTTCAATAATAAAGAATTTAACTCAGTAATTTCACGTATTTTCACATAGTACAACGTTCATGCTTTCACATAGTTCACGTAATATCACAAAGTATAACTCTTATACTTTAATCAAATCATACTTGGCATACTTAATCTCATCATACTTTCATATTTAATCAAAATTTCTTGCATACTTTAATAAAAAAATTCTTCTTAAAAGAAATCATACTTCTGAAATTCTTTCCTTACTTTTCTTTCTTTGGTTGAGTCGACATAGCGGGAGGTTGAGTTGTCGTCTACACTCTTAAACTTTAGTGTCACGACCTAACTTTACTTGAAAGAAGACTTGGGTGTAGAGCATTAACAAATGCTCTATCGTACTACTTGAAAGATAACTTGTATGCAGAGCAGAAACGATTGCTCTGATACCACTCTGTCACAGCCCCAAATCCCGAGGGATGGCAGAAGCCGGGGTGCGACTAGGGGTTGGATTAAAGAAGCGGGGAAGAAGGGGGGTGAATAAGAATGAATGAGATAACAGACATTAATGACAGAATAAACTACTATGAACAAGAATTCATTAAAAGAAAGAGTTGATCTCGAAAGATCACTCGGCAAGTTGTTCAAAAGGAACTGAATTCATTGTACGGGGTTTAGACCCAACAGAAAGATACATTAACTTCAAAAAAAGAGTTTGGCAACGGAAAGCGTAAAGCTTGAACAAGTTCTTATTCTAGATACAACTCTTAATTCAACATCAACCACCGCTGCTCCCGTCGCTCAACCTGCACATTTTATAAAACATATGCAGGGCTAAGTACAAACATACTTAGTGGGCACGTTGCCGAAAATATATAATAAGTATAGATAAATCAGGCATCTCATTTATGTAGCACACCGGGGTTTTTCAATAAAGGCCCGTGTCTACTAAACATTTTCTTTTCTCATAAATCACTCGGCCGAGCATTTTCTGACAGATGTTACGTTCAATCTTGCCCAATAAATATCACCGTGGCTGGCCACCCCTCAACAGGGTTCCACACACAACGGCTACTGTGTACACTAACTTTGGATAGCAGGTCGGCTAACTCAAAGTCCGATCATTTTAGTTAGCAGGTCGGCTAACTAATAAATCTGGATAGCAGGTCGGCTAACTCAGAAGGGTACAAGAGAACTCACATAAAAACAAATCATTTCATGCTCTGATTATCACGTTGAAAACACAATTATCAAAGCTTGTAAACAAAGATTTTTGAGCATCGCTCTTTTATTTTGTATATAGAAAAACCCACCTGATTGATTACAGAACTACTATTCGAGCTTCCGTCTCTGGTCTTCCGTCCCATCCTCGGTGCTGACTTCCCCCTTTTATCGTAAATAAACAGACTTAACAACTTGATCGCAACGATAAAAGAAACAGGAAATTGAAATTGATTTTTAGTCTTTTAGGCATTTGCACTTTACTACTTCCTTTTGATTAACTAATAAACGAGACTTCGATCAATTCTCGTCTACAAACTGACTCGGCTCATTACTCGACACTTAGGTCAGTAGGTAAATGGATGTCGATAACTTAGAACGACTTAAAAGTTCACAAGGAACGAAGTTGAAAAGGATTCAACTTAGGAAATTAGGTTTTTGGAAACTTACTGCACAATACAGTAGTTCTGGAGTTCTCACAGAACAGAGAATATTAAAACAGGGGATGAATTTTATACCAAAAGAAAGCCATGGGTGTCTAGTTTACTCTCCAATTTACGGATCTTGATTTCGTTAAGCGAGCTAAAAGTTATGACAGTTTCCGTGAAATGTCGCAAAACAGTCGTGCGAAACCCTAATGCTCGACAAAACTCGACGCACGATTCCCTAGGTTCGATTAATACTATTCCACTTTTATTTTCACGAAATTTTCATCTTCAGACAGTCTACATACAGTATCCCTTAATCGGGTTCACATTCACGTCTTTTGATTAACAAACGACGAGCATTTCCTCGTCATTTCCAACTAACCATTTACTATACCCAAACAAACTTCAATTTCTATTTCGTTCAACAACTTCTCGATTCTTAACTATATCTCATAACATCTCGTTTCTCGGATGGAAAAGTCATTAACTACAATATTGTTCGTCAATCAATAACAATCGTTAATATTAAAAGGGATTTCCTTATTCGACTTTTCTACCGGCTTTTAAACTCGATTCTTCGTCTCTTATTTAAAATCGAAACTTCTTAGAATCCGTTGAAACTTTACGGTTACGATCATTAACTAACAAGATTATCATAGGTTCGATTCACAAACCTAAAACATTATCTATTCTTGACTTATCGTCGATTGTTCGTCTCTTACTAAAAATCTTAAGTTCTCCGTTTTCGTTCAAATTTTACAACAACGATCATCACCTAACAAGCATCACTAATATGCAAACCATATTATCAAAATATTAACGAGCCTCAACTTATCGATACGTTTCCGTCTCTTACGTTTTTCGTTTTATTTTTAGAAAAATCTCAATTAAATATATATTCATCCTCAATCATCCTATATCTCATTTCCATAAACAAAACATGCATATCATATCATTTACTATACTAAATCATGCATTCTTCATCTCTTATGCTTCAAGTTTTATTTTTAGAAAAATCTAAATCAATTCATATAATCAATTAACGACATGTAGATCACTAATCTATCGATCAAACATCAAAGAAATCGAACTACGAAAAACCCTTAAAACTACTATAATTTTCGGTAATGACCTAAATGACAGGGGAGTGATTTTCTTCATGATTCGATCCGTAGAACTCGATTCTAAACATACTAGAACATGAATCAACATGTTTCTTTAACTCTTAAGTTTCGAAAAAAATGAAATGGATGGAATCAAGACTTTGTTCGGTTCATTACGTAGGAGATGTTCTTACCTTGCGGAATACGAACTCGGAAATGGAATTGATCGGTAGACGGAGGACTTGTGTGCTTTGAGAAAGCTTGGATGATGAGTTTCAATGGAGGAAAAGAGAAGAGAAAATGAGAGAGAATGGAGTGAAGGGTGGCGGTTTTGGAGTGGGAAGAGAGAAGAGAGATGACTCACTACTATACATACATAAAGGTGAAATAAAAATCTAACTAAGAGTGGGGAGTCGTTAAGGGCGTGTTTGGCGAGGATTTATTAGACGAAAATATCAAGTTTCCGGCTTTAAACGACGATTAAAAAGTCGAGAAAATACTTTCTTAGATAGTTACGAATTCGACGAAAATTAATTTATCCGTTAGATTGGAAATAAATCACGTACTCGGAAAACCGAATTCGTTTTTCAAAATTCGAGAAAAAGTCGATGTTTATCCTATTTTTGGTCTTATTTTGCATATATTTTTAGGTGTGTTTTTTATGATAATTCGTTTGGGTTTTATTGTTCTAAGTTAAAAATGACACTAATGCTTCGTTTGAGTATTTTGAGTGAAAGTGTAGGTTTTGAACTGGAATTGCAAGTTTTTAAAGAACACTGTAAGCTCAATCCGATTTTTGGAACGAAGCGGTATAAGGAGAGTAGAGCTGAAGTAGAGGGCAGAGTTCCCTGCATAACCAGAGCTCCATGGTCGTTTGCTCATTACGTGTCCAGCAAATAAAGGCAGAGCTCCCTGGTCATACCAGAGCTCCCTGCCCTGTTGATTAGTTGTGATGCAGGAATTAAGGGCAGAGCTCCCTGGGCAGACCAGAGCTCCCTACCCTTATATACTTAGCGGATTAAAATACAAGTCCCTGTACACGCCGCGGGGGAAGACTTTACTTCTCACTTTTTGACTTTCAACTTGAGTCCTAGGTTTTGATATTCCCGAAGAAAAACAATGACGGGTGATTCTTTTTGGTTTTTGGGGAATTAGTTTTTTCTTGGTTTTGGCTGCTACTTTTGAACGCTAGCACGAAGAAGACAGGAGTATTTTTATTTCTTTTCTCTTGATTAGTTTTTGCTTCTACTCTTTCAATTATTGTAATTTCATTCCGGATTCAAGAAAAACACCACCGCGGATTTATTGTGAGATTCTTCTTTAACATTTATTATGCAATTTCCATTGAAGCTTTTGAGTTCTTAGTTCTTGTCTTTATTTTCTTCTGCTTTAATTTCTTTTAGATTAATTTCTTTGCGTTTATGCTAGGATTAGAGATTATTATTTCAGAGATTAGATTAAATTTCAATTCTTGCCTAGGTTTAATTCATGTTTAATTTCTCCTTTCAATTTGCATCTAGGTTTAATTCGTTTTAGATTTTATTTCAATTCTTGTCTAGATTAATTTATGCTTAGTTATTTCTTCCGCCTAGTAATAAACAATCAAACCCTCGATTTTATTGCTTTCTTTTCTTTTCTGTTTGCGATACAGATAGTTTTCCTGCTAAGTTTTCCTTGTGAGACGATACTTGGGTTAACTTGCTTAATCTACATAGATCACGTTTAATTGCGTGCAACTTAGGATTAAAATAGTTGAAACAAATTTGGTGCCGTTGCCGGGGAAAACTTTAGGCGATTATTTATGTAGCTTTATTTTTATTTTTCTTGTTGATTTCTTTTCTCCCCCAGTTGCGCGTGATGTGTTTTCTTATTTTTGTGTACGCAGGAACTATAGAAATAGTCTAGAGATACTGGGGGTGTTCTTCGGGTTGCTGGGATGCGGAGAATATGCAAGGTTACCAGCCATATTGGAATAATGAGTCGAGTTCTGCATGGAATCAAAACCCATGGCAGAGTTCGGGTTCATCATATCCATTCGGGTCATCTTATGAGCAGCAACTGCCATACTCGCCTCAACAACAATATTTTCCTCCTCAACAACAATACTTTCCTCTTCAGCAACAATACTTTCCTCCACAATACTCATCTCAATAGCTGCCATACTCGATGCAACAAGCTCAGTTCCAACCTCAACATGAACAATTCCAATATCTTCCTCCTCGACAATCCTTTTTGGAGGATGCAATGAATGCTTTTATTCTAGAAAGTAAACAAGCGAGGGAGTTACAAGGAGAGGCAATTGAGCACATCACCACACAAATTGAGCAGACTGTTGAGAGGGCGAGTGAGATGCTGCAACAGAACTTGGCGGAGGAACTTCCATGGCAGCCTTATCATGATCATACCGACACTTATCTTAGTGACGGCGAGAGCGATGAATTGGATGCACACGAGGACACTACCTTTCAAAGGAGCATGAATTCTGATGATCATGATCAAGAGGAGTTGACCAGTCTAGAGGCATTGGATGAAGATGACTACCTCATGGAGCCGATAGTGTTGGAGGACGTAGAGGAGCTATGCGATCAAGAACTGAATGATGAGACTGAGCATCTGGTTGAGCCTGTTGTGGTGGAATGTGCAGATGAGCTATGCATTCCGGATCTGACAGATGGGAAAGGGAACGGAGAAGAATATTTGCCAGTGTTCGGGTTTCCCGAGATTACTACAAAATTTTTCTCTTATTCTGATTTTTATTTCATACCATCTAATTCATTTCTTCAGAATTGCTCTTTATTTGATGGTACTGACACAATGGCTGATGGTCGTTTCTTCCAAGGAGATTATGAGGACTGTCTACTGGTAGGATCAGTTGACGTGAGGGATGAAGATGAGCGAATCCAAGCGATGGAATGGCTTAAACTCGAGAAGGAATTTGGATAACACCGGTTCCCGTCGGCTGGCGACATTAAAACTTAGCGCTGCGTGGGAGGCAACCCACGGTTTGCTAATCGTTATTTTTGTTTTGTGGTGGATGCTGTTTGTTTTGTTTCTTCTTTATTCTTTTGTTTGTTTTTGGTTTTGTCTCGTGTTTTTGTTGTTTTCGTTGTGAAGGATGCTTGGATTTGGTGTTTGCGGTTGTCTTGTATCTTCTCTCTGGTTTGCAGTTCTCTATCGCCTTTTCTCCATTTCTTTTGGCTTGTGTGAAACAATGGGGTCATTGTTTATTTCTGTCGGAGGGGGGGGGGTGTATTTTCTTGATGATCTAGCTTTGTTTGTCTTTGATCTATTTTGTTTCATGATTGAATTGCGGAAGTATGTATTGAAGTTTATAGTTCATGTTCCAATTTGCTTGATTGATTGGGGTATTTTGTCATGATTTGACTGATATGGTTGTTGCTTTTCGATTGTGGGGCATTTCATGCTTGGATAATTGAAGCTTGATGTTTGAGTGTGGGTGAAGGGTGAGAAATTATGTGTTTTAAGAAGCGTATTTCGAATAATGAGCTTTAAAATGTCTAATTTGTTAAGTCAGGTTGGGAGGCTTCTGCTCTTCTGGGAACCATGAGCATGGAAAACCACGTGAGGATACTTTAGATGATCTCTAAATGTTCACACCTCATGAATTTTGGCCATATAACCCGACTTGACTTGAGATTTTAATGTGTCGTCTTTGTTTAAAATGGTTGTGATTTGAATGGCTCTACCCCTCTTTCTTGTCTATTCATTGAATATATATGGTACGAGAAATGGGTATGGGAAACCACGCTAGGCGGCCGGAATTTTCCGTGATTAAACCTAGTGAATTTTGTCCGGAATTCACTTATTAATTATGAGTAAGGATTGGCATAAATTTGGGATAATTGTTGGTAGTTAGAGTTTTCTCACCTAGATCTTGCAGTTGAATGTTGAGTTGATTGAGTTTTTGTGTGAAGGGCAACTCATTGTTTTGTGGTGACTATATTTGGTTGATGAGTGATGAATTTGTCTTGAAATTGAAAGTTTATTGGAGTATGAACTGTTTGGTTCAATTCATTACTTTTCCATCTTGATTTGAAATGAGATTTGCTTGAGGACAAGCAAGGTTTTGTGTGTGGAGGGGTTGTTTATCCTATTTTTGGTCTTATTTTGCATATATTTTTAGGTGTGTTTTTTATGATAATTCGTTTGGGTTTTATTGTTCTAAGTTAAAAATGACACTAATGCTTCATTTGAGTATTTTGAGTGAAAGTGTAGGTTTTGAACTGAAATTGCAAGTTTTTAAAGAACAATGTAAGCTCAATCCGATTTTTGGAACGAAGCGGTATGAGGAGAGTAGAGCTGAAGTAGAGGGCAGAGTTCCCTGCATAACCAGAGCTCCCTGGTCGTTTGCTCATTACGTGTCCAGCAAATAAAGGCAGAGCTCCCTGGTCATACCAGAACTCCCTGCCCTGTTGATTAGTTGTGATGCAAGAATTAAGGGCAGAGCTCCCTGGGCAGACCAGAGCTCCCTACCCTTATATACTTAGCGGATTAAAATACAAGTCCCTGTACACGCCGCGGGGGAAGACTTTGCTTCTCACTTTTTGACTTTCAACTTGAGTCCTAGGTTTTGATATTCCCGAAGAAAAACAATGACGGCTGATTCTTTTTGGTTTTGGGGGAATTAGTTTTTTCTTGGTTTTGGCTGCTACTTTTGAACGCTAGCACGAAGAAGACAGGAGTATTTTTATTTATTTTCTCTTGATTAGTTTTTGCTTCTACTCTTTCAATTATTGTAATTTCATTCCGGATTCAAGAACAACACCACCGCGGATTTATTGTGAGATTCTTCTTTAACATTTATTATGCAATTTCCATTGAAGCTTGTGAGTTCTTAATTCTTGTCTTTATTTTCTTCTTCTTTAATTACTTTTAGATTAATTCCTTTGCGTTTATGCTAGGATTAGAGATTATTATTTTAGAGATTAGATTAAATTTCAATTCTTGCCTAGGTTTAATTCATGTTTAATTTCTCCTTTCAATTTGCATCTAGGTTTAATTCGTTTTAGATTTTATTTCAATTCTTGTCTAAATTAATTTATGCTTAGTTATTTCTTCCGCCTAGTAATAAACAATCAAACCCTCGATTTTATTGCTTTCTTTTCTTTTCTGTTTGCGATACAGATAATTTCTCTGCTAAGTTTTCCTTGTGAGACGATACTTGGGTTAACTTGCTTAATCTACATAGATCACGTTTAATTGCGTGCAACTTAGGATTACAATAGTTGAAACAGTCGGGATTAGACAGTCTAAAATTCCCCCTGAAAATCATAAAAACTAACTTTCTCCGGTGAACTCGTATCGAAGAAAAAGTGAATGTAAATTCTGACGGTTTTTTAAGTCTGAGTTTTCGGACGATAAATTTGCCGGACGCGAAAACCCTAATACAGTAGTCGTTTGATCGACTTCTGAAATTTATTTTCTGAAACGGATTTCACCGTAAATCTTAGAATCGAAAATCCTTAACTTAGGCGTGCAAAGCCTTAATGATTAATCAAATTTTTATTTTTCGTCGGAAGAAAACATCCGGGGTATTACACCATAGCTCTGCAGTCCTCATGTGTGAACCCTTTAAGTAGATGTGTTCACGGTTTGATTTGGTGCGGTTTGATACTAAACCCAAACCAAATCGTAAAATACGGTTTGATAATTTTTTGGAATCAAATCGAAATGATTAAGTAGTAAAACCAAACCAAACCAAACTAAATTGTAATAATACGATTTGGTGCGGTTTGGTTAGCTGTTTATCAATATTTTTTCATTTTCTTCGTAATAGATATAAAACGAATTAAATAAAGTTGGTCATGACCTTATACGTTTTTCTCTTTTGCTAGAATAAATATACTAGGAGTCTAGGATAACATTATTTAGATAAATAGTAAATTATAGTAAAATAATTCAACATTCTCTACTTTTTCTATTGAAAACAACTTGAATTTGAAAAGGATATAGAAGAAAGAAACAAATATAAATTTGTACCTTGTATTCAAAGGTGAAAATAAGCCACTGTAACAATTAAGTGGAAATATATAGTAGATTGTAAGGTTTAATGATTCTAAATTGTACGATTTCATTAATATATTTGTATAACACTCAGATATGACATGCAATCCAGAAAATCTCTATTTCCTCACATAATAAATAAAATGATAATATTAATATCATTATATCTACGGTTTTTTCGGTTTACAGTTTGGTTTGATTTGAATTTTCTTAAAAACCAAACCTAAACTATAAACCATAATTTTTGAAAAATCTAAACCAAACCATATTTTTTAAACCAAAAAATCGAACCAAACCGTAAATTGCGGTTTGGTTCGATTTGATTTACGATTTAAACCAACCTTTGAATACCCCTACCTTTAAGGACATTAACTGTTAGTTAAGGATATAATTAATGCACTTTGCTTAATTCTTTTGTGATGATGATGATAAAGTATTATAAATATATAATTAGAGCCACATTTTCCCCCAAATTAGCTCGCAAAAAAATTACTTCCTCCGAACTATTCAAGGCCCGCCCAAGATCGTCAGCATTGCAGCCAAAATCGAAGTTGTTCTTCAAAGATCGACTATATCTACTCTTGATAAGAAGAATATCATGAATTTTGCTGTTAAATTATGTCTCACATTAGTTGGAGATAGTGGTATGAGCCACTTTATATAGTGAGGTAATTCTCTCCCTTATAAGGGCTTTTAAGGAAGTAATTGACCAAATATTCCATTTCTAATATTTGCCAACATCAAGCTTGGCCACTCACGACGACGAGGTCAATTACTATTTTACCACTCTTTCTTCATCCCGCGCCCTTACCCTACGCTTCTCTTTGTATTTACTACTCCTATTTCTATCGTTTATACACTACTAGTATTTCTTTTTTTAATCTTCTTTTGCTGGCTACATGCAAATTAGGTGAACACAACAGCTGTTATTTATGTCAGCGGTCAATGGAGTTTAATTAGTGGGGCTTTAGTTTTAATACTACTATAGAATAATAAAATTTGAATGGTTCCTTATAATGACTTTAATAACTTTATAAAAATTAAATTTAATAAGCGAGAAATTCTATAAAAGGATCGAGAAATTACCCATAAATTGTTTTTTTTTTCAATTAGTGTGCTGCTACTTTTTAACTATAAAGTAAAGTATAGCAACAATGTTAATTGTGTAGCTGAATTGTTTCTAAGAAAATTACGTTTATGTAGTTTATGAAGAAAAACTATAGGGGTGGTTCTCAGAAAGATGAAGAAAAACTTTAGCATTGCCTAATACAATACTGCACTAAGTCATTTTTGTGTGATATATCAAATAATTTAAATTATGAAACTCATGCACTTTTTAGTTTTAAGGCTTCAACCCCACCCGATCCCCAAATTTTACAAGTGAACAATAAAATATGTTGCTTAATTTCAACTGTGATTATGTTGGGAAAAAATGGTTTGAAAACTTCAAAGGTGGAGAATTTTCACCTAATTCAAAAAAATTGGAATATAAACGGGAAATTAGTAAAGGTTGAATCAGGCTACTTCATGAGCCCAATTATAGGGCCCAAATGGCAGAGCAACTCTCCTGTGCGGCAGGTTGCATTTGACATGCGATTGGGTCGGTCAACCCGGGTTTGACCGTTGACCCGGTCAATTTTTTTTTTTAATTTCAGTTTTTTTTTTGGCTCCGCCTTCGGCTCCAATTTTACGGCTCCGCCTTCGGCTTCGATTTTACGGCTTTGCCTTCGCTCCGATTACTAATATAAAGATAATCGGCGGGCAACAATTTTGACTTTTTCGGCTCGCTCCGAGACCTTCGGCTCCCCTCGCTCGAATCTTGACCAAAGAAGAAGAGGCAAATAAAAAAAAGTGCAAAAAAAAGTAGATTAAAAAAAATTAAAATAAAAGCTGAAAAATAATATTAAAAAATAGGAAATTGGAATACAAGAAAAAAGAAAAAAAAAAGGGGGGGGCCCGTGCACCACACAAGCGGCACGTGGGTGAGGTGCGTGCACCCCACGTGCCCCACGCACGGTCGCTTGGGGTGCGACCTGCCGCATACGAGTATTTGTGCAAATGGCGAGCCCAAATTGATATGAACATCAACCCTAAGCCTGCACTATCCAGGCGGCCGGCCCAAAATATATGAATATTTAAAGCCGCCCCACGATGTGGAGGCCCAAGAAGTCGGAATCTACAAAGGGAATAAATTTAAGAAAATGTAGTTAATAACAATTTCAGTTATAGGAAAAGAATTCTCTGCGCTGCTGCACAAAAATGAATTATATTCCTCAAATCTCTTTTCTCGTAAAATAATGAAATTATTTTTCCTCGTACATAAACAAACAAATACTGTACATAGTAATAATTAAATTAATTAAACTAGCGTATAACTCGTCGAAAATCGACGAGAAATTATATTAATAAAAAGTAATTATACCATATGTTTACATCTCAAACACATATAGTTATGTCTGTTAAAAATTCTAATCTAATCTATCCTCATTTTTTCGATAATTTTCAGAGCTCTATTCTTCTCCAAAATTGATATGGAAAAAAGTATATTTGTCTCTCAAAGAGTTTATCCTAAGTCAATTTTGTATGTAAATTGAGATGGATCGTTTTCATTACAAATACTCCTTGTCCCACGTTAATTTATAAAAAGAAAATAAATTTGAAGATTATCTATTAGATGAAAGTGACCATAAATACGCTAAATTGTTAAATCACCACTTTGCAATCATCTCGTCTACCCCGATGGTTCTGACTCGAAACCGGCCCGTTGACTACTGTATTAATTTTGTCATATATAAATAATCATCTTCCAAATAATTCACAGAAATTAATGATGACATTTGTTTTCTTTTTTACCTGAAATTAATATTTAACTATATAAATAGCTATCTTCCAAAAAATTTTGCAAAATATTTAATAAATAAAAAATTCATATCATAAATTATAATATTATACTATAAATTATCATCTTCATATATTCACAGAGTAATAAATGATGACATTCATTTTCTTTTTTACCAATTTCGAGAAGAGCTTTTTTAATTGAGAATAAAACTTTAAGAATTTATTTCACTATCCACTTGGTAGTTTGCTATTTAACAAAACTTTATGTGAAGTGATTGTGATTCGAAAAATAACTTAGCCAATGATATAAGATAAAACTTGACCCTAAATATCCTTAATTTTAAGAGTTCAAACTTATAACAAATCGTTAGTAATTTTTCTGCCAATTTTTCTACATATACGACATTTTTCAACGGAGACGATTAATCAAATATGTTTGAAATTTATATACTCGTACTTATTTTAAACCTGATTAAATTAGTCATCTTTGTTCCTTTCTAAAAAAATCTGTATATCAATATCCGTCGATTTGGCCCGTCAACCACCACGGTTCCGTGTTGAAACCGGCCCGTTGACCACGATTCTAATTTATAAGTGCGTAATTTATGAAATTCGTTTGGAATTTATATATATCCAAAATTTAATAAAAAAAAATATGAAAAAATGCATAAAATGAAAAAAGTTGGAAACCCAACTATAGTTGCATAAAGTTTAAATGTATAGTAATATTTGCTAATTACAATTATAAATTATGCAAAGTTGAAAATCCAACTACAAATAACGTAAAAATTAATTCATTGATGATGATTATAGATTTTAGAAAATACATGAAAAAAATGCATAAAATTAAAAATTTCCCGAGTTGAGGTACCCGTCGGTTGGGAATTGGCCCTTCTACCGTCACTGTTCTAGGTCGGAATCGGCCTGTTGACCAACATTTGTATTTTTAAGTATGTAGTTTATAAAACTCGTTTAGCTATTATATAAAACCATGTTTTTTATTGTACTATTCGTTCTTGTATTAACTGTATAGTAATACCAATAAAATGAAATATTTAAAATAAATAAGGATGAAGAATGAAGATGTGCCACGTGGGATCCTAAGTTGAGGTACCCGTGAGTTGGGAATTGGCACATCTACCTAATTAATTGGTAAATTAAAAATTAATTATTTTTTTTATCAAATTAAATAAAATTATTAGACTATTTCAAATTTTAATTCAGTCAACCAATAAATTAGCCAAATAATTCGACCAACTAATAAATTAGTTCCCTATAAAAAAACAATTATTTATTCAGTCAACTAATAAATTGGTCAAATAAATTAAATATTAAAAAAACTATAAAAATATAGTTATTTATTCGGCCGATAAATAAATAAATTGGCTAAATAAAACTGGTGGAGCAAAATATAGGAAAATACACATTGATTGTAGGTATTTATAGCTCTTTCAATAGGTGAAGTTTCATTTAAAAACCGACGTGGGACACAAGATTTTAGTGAATATTTAAAATCTATTATTTTATATTTAAAAATTTAAAAATTTAAAAGTTTAAAAATTTAGATAAATATGAAAAAGGATAAAATTTGGGGTTTTGAATGAGCTAAGGTTTGAATGTAAGGATCTGAAAAAATGTGCTACTAACGTTTTCTTGTAGCTTGGCCAAAAGAGACGTTAGTTATATTCTATAACTATACATAGATTTTTTTTAAAATATTGATATATATTGATTTTGAAGATTTGATCTTCTTAAAATTTTATTTTCATGTCATATATAATATATAGAATATAAATATGATAATTAATGATTTTATATTCAGAAAATTTGAGAATTTAGATAAATATGAATGAAAGAATATGAGGGGTGCTAAATAGGATTTTTTTTTTACGTAGAGTCGTTTTCATTTATATAATAATAATAACAGATATTCGAAGTCGATTTGATTAATGATTCGAATATGCGAATAATGTCACAAATCCAAATTTAGAATTATTTATTCAACCAACTAATAAATTAGTTCTCTACAAAAAATAATTATTTTCGGTCAACTAATAAGTTGGCCAAATTAAATTAAATTAAACTATAAAAATATAGTTATTTATTCAGCCGACTAATAAATAAATGGGCCAAATAAAACTTTTGGTGCAAAAGATGAGAAAATACACATTAATTCTAGGTATTTATAGGCTCTTCAATAGGTGTTGTTTCATTGAATGAACGATGTGGGATACAAGATTTTAATATAATAATAATGATGATAATGATGATAATAATAATAATTAAATAATGAATATATATAAGATATAAAAATACATGATGAGCCGCCAACGTTACTTGAGAGGAAAACCTAAAACTAAACATTAGATAATATAGTATATAGAATAAAATAATATAAAAAATATTAATTTTTAATTTAAAAAATTTAAAAATTTAAATAAATAAGAATGTAGGAATTTGAGGTGTGCCACATGAGATAAAGTCGTTTTCGTTTATATAATAATATAATAGATATCACTACTTCAAAGTCTTCAATATTGGTATGGCAACTCTGAACTCCTGAAGCAATATTTAATTAATTGTCTTGGTCGTAGCGTGACCTTGATTTTGTTATAGCTGTAGCCTGTAATTGTGTCTGCCACCAAGTATGGTGTCGAATTAAGCTTGATACAATTAATTCAAAATTAATAGTGTGAACTGTTTACCATTATAGGGCCCAAAAAAACTGATTTGCCTTCTTTCATTCATTCATTTTTTTTTATAAAGATAATTTTTCTTAATGTCAAATTACTTTAAATATACTTCCTCCGTATCTTTTCATTAAGGCCATTTAGTCGAACACGCATGTTAAGAAAATGAGTAGTTTATAATAAAGTTAAAAATATAAAGTAACTTTTTTGTGGTATTTTTGTCACATTAAGTAGGAGAGAGAATGAAGTTAGTAATTTTTTAGTGATACATATGATAATTTATTTGTTTTGGTTGTGATTTGACTGTTCTTAATTCTTCCAACCATGTTTGCATATCAGTCAGTTCAGATCTGTGACACCGTGTTTCTTGGTTGTGCTGGGAGGATCATGTCGATCATTAAGTTGTAATCTGCTTAGATGTTGTGGTTGATGATATATTCTCATGTTGGATGCCGCTCAATGAATTTCTGTTTGTTTCGAATAACAGAATAACAGATCTTTAATCTCTCTACTCTACCAACTGTATTCATGGTAGATATGCTACTGAATTACTTTTACATCCACTATAATCTGTTATTGGTATGATATTACATGAATAATTTACCAAAACTATTTGTGTTGATCTATAATCTAGTCATGTATTTGCTGAAGTAGAACTAGTTAGTATTGTTGATTTATATAATTGTGGCATAAGCCAGAGGAAGTTATTAAAGTAAAGGAACAAAAAATCTGTACCCTGAAGATCACGGACGATCCCTCAGGATCGGGCCTTGTTAAAACTTCACTCCACTTCCCTGAAAAAATAATCATTAAATACATTTCCGTCCGTCTTTGAAAGTGTATCACTTCCATTCCATTTAGGGACATGATCACCCACTTCCCTTAGTACTGTGCTAGAGAGGAACACCCTGGCATCAATGACATGGTCTTCTGGACTTGTACGTGTTTTTCTCGATGTGTGCTTATTAATTTCTTTCTACCATCATGTTTCTTGGTTAATAGCATGGCATGGATTAATGTCTAATCTGTTATCGTAAAACTTTAAAAATGTTTTTCTGTATGGATTGGCTTGAACTTGAGGTATGAGTATAGATTTGCTAAAGGTTTTACTAATCAAATATATAAACCACCTTACTTTCAGTTGTCGGCCTACGTTGTTTATGCAGTGTCGAGCTTTCTGTTCTGCACGCTCACTCTTCTGGTTCTTCAGGTCAGTTTAATAAAAAAAGAAGGAAACTAGTGGATATCCCTTTTAGCTATGGAACTTGTTTTCTTTTTCTTTTGAGATATTAGTTTATAAGATTCATGATTTTGTGAAATTGGATATGTTTTCTTTTTTTTTTTTCTCATTGCTTGCAACAGGTTTATTGTTGGGTTGAAGGTGAGTTATTATCCTAATAAAGAAGCTACATGGCTAGTCATGAAAAAAGGAATTGAGGCGAGCTCTCGATGAAAATGGGGCAGGTGGAGTAGCGAAGAAGTGGATGGATATGAGTTAAGTAGAACTAGGGAAATTTAGTTACTTGCATGTTTAATGTTTGATAATTCTCGCCTATATAGGACTTTTTGTGAAATGTAATATGTTTGGATGTTAATGTTTGTAGACTATGTTTGGATGATAATAAATGTATGATTTTATGATTCTAAGGTATTATTTATTAATTTTTTTGTATTTAAAAATACCTAAATCGAAAAGAAAAAAAAAAGACGAGCAACTGTTATGTTTGATGCAAAAAGATAACGATGAAGGATCGTTATATAAAATACGGACAAGCGTTATGTATAATGATAATACATTATGGAAAAAATTTCATTCATAACGGCGTTAGACCGTTACGTATAACATTATAGATAACGTAGAAAATGTGTTACGTATGTGCTTGATTATACGTTATGTATTTCTTCATACGTAACGGTGAATTTCCGTTACGTATGAGCGCCCCTCATACACGAAACAACTTTATATAACGCTTTTTTTGTACATACATAAAGCAAAATACTGTTATGTATGAGCGTGTTTTTTTAGTAGTGGATGCATTTCCATTTTAGGGAATGGATTTAATAAAATGATACGTTCAAATAAAATAATTTGAACTTAATTAAAAAATACGGAGGAATTACTATATAATAAGCAAAATAGACTCTCATCTCATATACTCATCATAGACTCTCATATGATCATTTTTCAAAGTCTATTATTCCTTATACTGTTTGATATGGTCCTCCTTGACGATTTGTTACATATTCTCCGTATTACTATATCTCTAGTCAACAATTTAGATGTGGTACGAAAAGGATAAATGGATTTCGTTCATCCCAATCATACGACAGAGCAATAAGTCATAATTTGGAATAATTGAAATTAATTAGACCATTTGTCCCATTGTATACCACATTTGAGACCTTTGAAACTAATTTGTACCAAATGTTCGAAATCCAAACAGCAGCACACATACTGACTCACGACTTGCACCTTCATTAAGAAAATTGCAAATATTTACCAGAATTCATAATTATGAAGAAGATGGATCAAATACTATCTTTTTATCCCCATTTTAGCTATTTCACAATTTGACTCATACAATTATTCGATAAGCATTAATAATAATAATAATAATAATAATAATAATAATAATAAAAATAGAGCACTCTACTGGTTTTGGTTGTGCTCATTTTTAAGTAAGTGTTTGTTATTTGATTTGGTTGTGAAGGACAAATTGCACTTTGTTTATAGCATGTACTAATAAGAAAAATATAGACTCTCATTTGATCATTTTTCAAAGTCTATTATTCCTTATACTATTTTTTATGGTCCTCCTTGACGATTTGTTACATATTATTGCATGCATACAGTGTTGGTGGAATAATTGAGGTGTCACGCAAAAGGCTGGAACAAGCAGTCGGTGATTTGTTGATGTATTTTAGCGTGTTGTGTGCCATGGCCATCCCCGTAGTGATACATAAATTGCGCCATTCTTCCCAAATCCTCACAGCATCTGATAAAATCTTTGCAGAATGGAGAATCCTCCGACACCCTTTCCGCATTCATCTTCTTCCACATCACTCGTATCAGCCCTTTGACGTGCTCCCGTGCCTCTTCTTCCGAAGCATTATTGTCATTCATATAGCATTGTATTGATTTTGGCACATCACCTCTGCTCACCTCTTCCTGCACGTATGTATTCATTTGCAGGAGCATAATTATTAATTTAACACGTTACACGTGTGTGAGCGTATATAAACTTAGTTACTACTATAAGATACTAGTATATATCTATATATGAGTTAAGTGAATGAATGTACGTACAACGGAGGTTCCTAAATCATCAGCCAGGCGCAACAGGTAGGAGGACCAACGAACTATGTCGTGGTACTCGTACAGAGAGTCGAGAGTGTCCTTTGCGAGTGAATCCGTTACTCCGAAAAACTCATGGGTTAGAACACACGGCCCACTCACCGATATCCACGAGTTCTCCAGATACTCGTCTAGACTTGGTTTGTGGCCGCTGTAGAACCATTTTGACTCCATCAGATAGTTCTCCGCTTGATCCACCCACTGCCACCAACACCATTCACAAAACACATACATGCATACATAATTTAATTCATTAATTTGCTAATCAAGTCAATTAATTAATTATATACTCTAGTATATATTTTCATGATCTAGCTAGCTAGTTAATTACCGATTTTTCGAGATACGTCGTGACATTGACACCGGTCTCTTTCAGAATATTGTATGCTGTGTCGACGACAAAGTTGTTGATTGAAAGAAAACACAGTTGCATGTAAGTAGGAAGATGGTCGATCGAACTCACATCCCATCTGAGGTACATATATATATATATATATGTGCATCGATCATTTAATTAATTTATAACTTATTTTAATTAATATATATTGTTGATCGATGATAAACTAGGTAATTACCTTCGGAAGGCGTCGGTGAATAGTTCGAGTTCTTCCAAGGTACCATAGACATCGTAAATATCATCCATGACGGTAATAAGAGCGATGACTTTGGCCATAAGCTGCCTTGCCGTTTTATGTTGACGGCGCGGTACCATCCCCGTGCTCCAAAAGTAGCTCTCTACTAGCCTATCCCTCGCGAACGGCAGCTTCTCCACAAACCACGTATTTCTCCACCACCTATATATTAACAGGTTAGAATACTTTATTAGGTGAGGAATTAACTAACAAAGTTACATACGTACCCTAGTGCTTCTTTTAGTTCTTGTTGTAACTGTGCTTGCATGATATTCGCGTCGAGTATGGCGAGCTCCAACACTACTGGATTCATGTCTGGTCTCTTCCGATATGCATCGATCCACACGCTTACATTCGGCCTTATCACGCTCCAGTAAGTTGGGATCTCTAACGAATATCTGATCGATGATAACAGGTTGTCATCAATTTCATCACTCGAATTCACTTTTTCCTGCAGAAGTTTGGTGGCGAACTCTCTAGCTATCTCGAGTGTGTTTTCGCCTTCCTTGAACAGGAAAGAAGCTTCATACAGCTGCAGCAGTCCTCTCGGGTCGTCGCTGAGGCTTGCCTTGAACTCACCCTCCTCGTTCTTGAAGCAATCAAATACCTCTGCCATTAATACATAGTATTAACTTAATTAACTGATGTTACGTTATAAGCAACCAAGCTTCAAGATGAATTTAATTAATAGTAAAATTAGTTAACCTTGAGCAACTTGAAAACCGTGTTCTCGGAGGAGTCTGAAAGCAAGAGCAGTCGAGTACAAATCCCTACTACTAGTCGTCTCTTTCATAATATTAATATTATAATATTTATTGTCCAAATATATAGAGTTTAAGACTTCTTTGAATTCATGCTCAAAATGATCAGATAAACCCAGCCTCTGCAAGTCGTCGATCAACTCAAGCTGGCGAATGGGATCGTCACTTGTTTCTTTCTCCAACAAATTCTTCACTTGCGTAATTAGCTCACTAGCCTTTGTCCTATGCCTCTCTTCCTACGTGCGTAGATGCACAAATTATATATATAGATATTAATTAATTAAATACATCGAATAACACACACACACACACACACACAACACATGATCGACTCGATATATATATATATATATATAGAATGTACTACCTGATAATCACTGTTGAGTGATTGCATAAAGTCGACATCCCAACGGGATGGCTTATAGTTTCCAGATCGTCGTTCGATAGTAGGGAGTTGCGAGGACGAGGACGAGGACGCGGAGCAACACACCGGAAGGCAGTGGCGAGGGGTAGCTGCTGCTGCACTAGTACTAGTAGTAGATCTAGAGACACTGCGGAGCAGTTTCATGGACTTGTTGGTGTCGTCTGTGTTATGAACAAAATTTGTTAGCTTTGTTGGAATCGCCATTTGCGTTGTAACGCTGGTGATATTGAGAGCCATAATTAAATTTTATAAGTTTCCTTCTCACTCTCTCTCTTTCTGCTCTATTTCTCTATAGTATATGTTTCTTCGCTTTCTTGATTTACATAACTTATATATACATATTTTTAGGGCTCTTATTATGCAAATATTTCTTTTTAGTACCTAATTAGTTAGATTTTCAACTTCCTCATTTTCCAATCGGCTTTGCCTCAAATTGTCGTCGGCTAGCTGCATTATTCCTTTCTATGCTACATATGCAACAGCTGCCAAGTTTTCTACTTACACAGTACTACCATTAATATTTCTTCCCTTGTCATTAATGAAACTTATTAATTAATTCCTCATGCTTATAATAAATTAACGCACGATTCTTTAATATATTTTACTATAATAACATATATTATTTCATACTATATATAGTGATAACAATAAGGAGGTGATTGGTATGATGGAATGAAATAAGACTAAGAATTGAATGGAGCTAGGAATAGAATGGAATAGGCAAGTTGATTCTTATGCTTGATATACATAAGGAATAAGTAAAATGAATGAAATCGATATTTTTTTATGCATTGTGTGTATATATATATAGGGTAGTGATATTTGGCCACACTGTGCCCGACCACACAAGCTAAAAATAGTAATATAAGTTTTGAAAATGGAAATACACCCTAATTAGGAAGCATAAACCCTAGGGGGAAATGCGATTATTTCCATTTTTAGAGTCAACTTTCCTTTTTTAACGCGTGTGGCTGGCCACCGTGTGGCCGACCATCATTACCCATATATATATACGTGTGTGTTTGTGTTGTGTGTGTATATGCGTGTATATATGTAATGTGTGAATGTGTGTGTATATATGTAGTGTGTGTGTGTGCAGTGTGTGTATATGTGTGTAGTGTGTGTATATATATGTGTATATGTATGCAGTGTGTGTATATGTGTGCAGTGTGTGTGTGTGCTGTGTGTGTGTATGTATGTAGTGCGTATATATATGTGTGTGTGCAGTGTGTGTGTCTCTGGTTGTGTGTGTATGTGTGTATATATGTGTGTGTGCAGTGTGTGTATATAAGTTAGAATTGATGTAAATAATTCCTTGAATTTTTGGGTAAAATTGACAAAATTGTAAAATATATGAGAGTAAAATAATCAAAATATAAAAATAGAAATATTAAGAATGATTAATATCATGGTTTGACTAAAAAATGACTAAACCCTTGAGGAATGGAATGAGAATTCTGAATGGAATAACGATTCATCTTCGTAAAACATATCAAGCAAGAGAAGGACTTTGGTGCATAAGTCTGCACCCATTTGCACACAACCCGACCCGCCCCGACCCGCCACGCGCCATTCCGACCCGGCGCGCCCAGTTTTTTTTTATTAATATATATATATATATATATATATATTTTTTTTTTTTTTTTTTTTAATTTCCAGATTATTTTCCCCGGCGGAGTCTTCGGCTCCGATTTTACAGTTCCGCCTTCGCTCCGATTACTAAAATATGGATGACGGGCAACAATTTGGACTTTTTCGGCTCACTCCGACGTCTTTGGCTCCCTCGATCGAATCTTGACCATAGCAGAAGCGGTAAATAATAAAAAAAAAAAATTGGAAAAAAAAACTGAGAAAAAAGAACTAGTCAAAGGGGAGGTTGACCCGGGTCAAACGGGTCAGATTGGGTCAAATGGACGAGTATTCTACGGTGCAACACTTGCATCAGAGTTTTTATCATCAAACAAAGGAATGGAATGAAGGTAAGGAAGACCATTCCATTTCACCCTCCATTCTATCATACTAATCAATGCCTAATTATGTAACCGAACGGTCAAAACTGTTGGGCGCTTCCGATTAATTTCATCGCACGCAAAAGAAGAAAAACAGATTTTGAAAGCAGTGTGAATTACTTTCGGGAAAAACAAAATAGCACTAAGATAAATACAATAATAGTAGTATTCTAAGTAATATTATGTCTGGTTGGACCAACCCAACAACACCCAAGCGTATTCTAAATATTTCTATATTCCATGGTTTGGTGGATTATATCATTTCAATTCACATTTATATTAATGATGAATGTTAATTATCATGACTAGTTAATTATAATAGTCGTATTTCAATAAATGTTTCAATACTAGAAGTACATTGCTCGGAATATGTATTTATAAGCTAAACGTAACCTATATATGTGTATAATTGAAAGATTCTCACCTACCCTATAGGATGGAATTTTAAAAAAATGACAAACTTATAAGTTAATTATAATAGTCGTTAAAAAAGAACGATGTAGTAGGGTATACTGTCGGGCATAGTGGAGTTGGTATTGTCTTTTTCTATATCTATATTTTTAAGGGTTAGTTGCATTAGAAATTAAAACTTTTGACCAAAGTTGCGAATTACACAGAAGCTGTAAATATGTGCAATAGTCACATAAAATTTTAATTTGTGTATGAAACATCTCCAAATCTACATGGTGGATAGAAGCTGACATGGCCGACGTACGTGGAGATAGCTTCCTTCAAAAATGACGTTTTAAAATAAATTTGTTGCTAATATCAAAATTATTGGGAATATATATATATATTGTTGTCCTTTGAGAATAGGATCAAATTAGATATAATATTATTAATTTTCACTTTAAATAATGTAATTCTAGAAATAGAATGATGAACATGGCTCGAGGAATTGCATGCATATTCGATGTTGTGCCTAGGGATGGTAATGGGTTGGGTACCCACCTATTAAGCATTTCCCAAATCTAAATTCATGAAAATTTTTAACACTCAATTCCGTCCCAAACCCGATTAAAAAAATTTATAAAACTCATACCCAACCCGAACTCGTTGGGTAATACCCGTTTATTACCCGCTAAAAATCCGAATACTAAAAAGTAAACATCAAATAACAAAATATTATAATATGATTAAAACATACACATCAGCAGAAAATTTCACTAAAATTAATCTCAAAGCAAAGTACTACGAACTTACAAAATCTTAAAATATAACTAGAAGTATGAATTATTGATGTTACGTTGTCGTTGTGTCGTCATATTTTGAAAGTAGATTTACAAAAGTAGAGGAGAAACATTAAAAACCTTGACTCTTAAGGAATGTGTGTGTGTTAAGAAAATCAGATAAAACCCTAAATCTACTTATATTTGTGTGTGTTAAGAAAATCAGATAAAACCCTAAATCTACTAATATTTATACTAATATTTATAATTATATAATAAATTATACATATAATAATATCTTTTATCTTATATATATAAATGGGTTTCAGTAGCAAGTACCCAGAGGTAATTATTCAAACCCGATCCAAACCTGTGATTGGTTTGCATGTTTCAACCCAAACCCATCCCAAAACCATTTAATATTTCTCAAACCCGTCCCATTAAGATTTGGAAAGTGCGGATACCCACAAAAATCCGACCCGTTGTCATCCCTAGTTGTGCCGCGTCTATTTCAATCGATAGTAAAATATATTAGAGTCATGCTCCTGTGTAACCCGGTCTCACAATTGTGAGAAGTGCTTGTTGTGCATGCGCCCAATTTTTATTTTTTTCTTTCTTTTTACATTTAGCTCATACACATTACAACGTATATTTATATGCACTATACTGTATAATGAGATGCACAACCAAGAGTATTGATATGCACCAGTTTATTATTTTATTATAATTATTATTATTTAAATTTTCAGATTTATTTCGGCTCCGATTATAATCTATAGATAATCGTAGTGGCAACAATTTGGACCGTTTGGCTCACTTTGATGCCTTCGGCTACCCTTGCTTGATCTTGTAACAAAAGAAGAAGAGGCAAACACGGTGCATCTTAGTATACATGATTGTACATCTCATTATACACAGTGGTGCATATGGAAACACGGTGTAGTGCATCTCGGTACGCATGATTATGCATCTCATTATATATGGTGGTGCATATGGATACACTATGTGGTGCATCTAAAAAAAATAGGGATTTTTTTTAATAAAAATTAAAAATTTGTGCATCTCATTATATAATGTCGTTCTATAAAAAAACAAGTTGTGGTGCATATGATCTGACCGTTAAAAATGAAATTAAAAACAAAATAGGTGGATATCAATACTTTTATTTGTGCATCTCATTATACAATGCAGTGCATATAAAAACACGGTGAGGTGCATATAATCTGATAAAAAAAAAAAAAAAATGGGCGCTTGCACAACACGAGTGCTGCATAATGTGCAAAGCGTTGCACAGGAGAATTCGCAAATATATTAAAAATTTTGTGTTAATTAATTAATAAGAATGAGGATTAATAAGTTCATTAATGACAAGGGAATAATTAATGGTAGTACTGTAAGTAGAAAACTTGGCAGTTGTTGCATATGTAGCATAGAAAGGAAAAATTATCAGTCAGGCCAGTGTTGGTCAAGAATGCGACTTTTCAAAAGAAAAGAAAAAATAAAAAAAAAGAAGAAGAAGAGGAAGAAAGGAGTAATAACTAGAAATTAGCTAGCCGACGACAAATTAAGAGTTCAAAGTTTTTTTAGGCTCATAACTTTGGGTGTTTTATAAATATAGGACAAATTTTAGCGGGTTTGTAATTATAGGACAAATTTTCAAAATTTTGGTATTTGTAGGACAAATTGAGCCCGATCGGGCTAGCTAACTTCTAGTTATTACTCCTTTCTTATCGATTTCAGACTAGAGCTTTTTGAAGAAATAGTGCGGGTTTCTATTTGAAGATTTTATTTCATATCGCAGTAAATAAAAATTAAGCAATAGCTCAGTAGATAGCTTATTTGTCATCCATGTAGGCATTGACCCGCATAAAATTAAGCACGTGAGATGCACATGCAATTTTAACCTGATCGGACTCAATTTGTCCTATGAATGCCAAAATTTTGAAAATTTGTCTTATGATTGCAAACCCGCAAAAAATTGTCCTACATTTGCAAAACACCCAAAGTTATGGGCCTAAAAAAACTATGAACTCACAAATTAAAGGCGAAGCCAATTGGCAAACATGGAAGTTGAATTTAAGACAAAATGCATCGAAATACATGAATTTTGATCTATCTTTTATTTTGCACATGATTTTATGAAATTCTTTCATACAAATATCAACTTTCAATTTTGTTTAAAATTTTCCAAATTTTAAACTCTGTGTAAATTATATTTTACTAATTGGTGTTTCTGTGGCAACCGGACATATGCCGACCTCGTCCGACAAATTTAACGAAATAACTTTTACAAGCTTTGTACGACGTCGCTTCATACCCGAATTACAATCTTCCAAATTTTACTCTCATGCGAATTCACGAAGCATGTGACAATTTTATGACGAAATAAAACAAAATTCTTCACAATTACATCTTGTAAATTTTCTCATCTAGATCTAAAGAGTTCTAAATTCAATAATATACGAGATTTTGTCGAAAATTTTCGTATTAGGGAAAAATGAACAAAATCAAAAGTTGGTGATTTTATGGGAAAAATTCAAAAGTCATGTACAAAATGAAAGACAGATTAAAATTCAGGTATTTTTTTTTCATTTTTTCCTTGAATTAAATATCTTATTAATTTGGTACGTAAAGGAAAATACTCTACTTTCTTCTGAGTTTCATTTTCAGCCAAAACTTTTACAGATTTTGCAATTTTGCCCCAAATTCAAACCCACACATTAATTATGGAATCAAGAGTAAGGAAGAGAAGAAAATAATCCTCAGAAAATTCATTTTCTCCCACGCCGGAAAGTGAATAGCGACCGTTTATATTACAAACCCTTTTTCGGCGCCTTCGACAATAATCTTCAAACTCCTACATTGCATTATTTTTTATTTTTTGGTAAATAAAGAACTTTATTTCACCAATAAGCATGCAAAATAACAACTTACAAACCATGCATGAAACTCACCCTCAACTAAAACCTATTACGACAGCGGTAGACTTTTTAGTTGAGGCTCACTACTATATACCTTACTGCAATCATGATTTGGCATAGGTGAATCACCTCATCCACATTATCTTTGACAACAGGTAGGTTGATTTTACGATTCTATACTCGAAATAACATTATCTTCAAACTCATGCTATATTTTCTTCTTCTTCTTTTCTTTTTATTTAGCGTTGCATGCTATATGTGTTCAAAAATTGTAACTATATATTTTCTTTCAAATATAATTACAGGACATATATTTGATATATTAATGGAAGAAAATGACGCTGAAAATGTAAATATATCGCATATATATCAAATGAGCAATGTGAAGTTGTCGATTCGGCAAAGGTCCAACATGATGAGAATGAGGTATCTAATATCTCCCTAGTAGATCAACTAAGAGTAAATTAGAGATTGAACAGATTATGAAAAGTGTGGATGATGCATATTTATTGTATCGCTCTTATGTGCATGCTAAAAGCTTTAGCGTTAAAAAAAAGGGAGCTCAACGTTATTTTGCTCAAATTAGTGAGCTCCAATCAAAGAATTTTGAATGTTCTTGAAGGGGAAAAAGGATGAAAAATATTGAAAAGTTAAAATTCCAACATACAACTGAAAGCCGTCTATTAGAACAGATTACAAAGCAAAGCTCAAATTGTTAGAGAAAGAGACAGAGAGTGAAAGGTTTGTAGGTTTGATAAAGAGCATAATCATGAAATGCTTGAGCGTGATCAATTTGTTGAGATCCTCACGTAATATTTCACATGCTAAAATAATTAGTTGTGTTAATTCTAGATTCGAGAGATGAGGGTTAATGCATGAACTGGAATATAGGACATACACTGCGAAATCACCAAGAGGGAAAGGCTTTGTGTGAGGGCTTTAATCTTAGGATCTTTTGGGAGTTACTTGCTTATGATGTTTGTCGGAGACGAAAATCCTAGTGAGTAATCTACGGTTAGGCACTACGAGAGTAGGCTTTAACTAATTTTGTGATTGTCTTAAGAAGAGTTGAGTTCCTTGTTAATTGGTTAATTGGTAAAAGTCTAAGTTTGATTATCCATTGAAATCGAAGCCTTAGCATATATTTATTATATTTGAATCTTTAATTACTTTTGTTTGTTTTTTGTTTGCTCTTTGTTTATTTGTTAGTTTAATTAGAAATCCATAAATTAAAGTTCGGAATCTAAATAGAGGATAACGGTTGAAAGTAGTACTTGTTAGATTTTTACAGTCTCTGTGGAATACGACCTTACTTCTCTGTACACAATTACACCCGTGTACTTGCGGCGTGTGAAGAAAATAGTGAACAATACATACTCATATACTCCCTCTGACTCACTAATATTGTCATCATTTGTTTATTTAGATGTCTCACTTATATTGTTATCTTTCAAATAAGGAAAATTTTAACTCTTCAAAATCATCCAAAAATAATGGGACCCATTTCAGTAACATGACAATTCAGTGGGTCGGAAGGAGTATATCTTATACTCCCTCCGTACTTGAAATAATGATCCATTTACCACATTTCAAGTGTACACTATCAAATGCCCTGGACTTATATACTTTAAAGAATCTCATTTATTTACACTCATTTGTCATTGATGGACCCACCTTCCAACAACTTTATCACTACCTTTTGTATATATCACTACCTTTTTGTCATTACCACTGCCCCTACTATTTAACTTTTACCCTACTCACAACAAATTTTTGTGCAGGACGAGGTGAGCAGAGGTGACGTGCCAAAATCAATACAGTGCTACATGCACGACAATAATGCTTAGGAGAAAGAGGCACGACATCACCTGAAAGGGCTGATAGGAGAGATGTGGAAGAAGATGAATGCGGAAAGGGCATCAAAGGATTCTCCATTCTGCAAAGATTTTATCAGATGTTGTGAGGATTTGGGAAGAATGGCGCAATTTATGTATCACTATGGAGATGTCCATGGCACACAATACCTATACCCTTTCCATTTTAGCCGAACGGGTACCCAATATCCGGTCGGGTATACCCGACTCGGGTATAGGGTACCCGGTGTACCCGTTTAGAAAATAAAAAAAAAAGACAAAAATATGATAATTTTTCACCCGCTCGATTTTCGATAATTTTCAATGTCAAATTAATAACCAACTATGTAGCAACAAGTAGACGACAACAACAAATCAATACTAAACATAGTTTAAACATTTAAGTTCAACAAATAAATTACTATGAATGTATATTATTCATAGGTTATGTTTAGGTTTAGGTTTTAGCTTAAAAATAAATATATATTATGAAAATATTTATAATTTATAGTATAAAATTAGTAATTATATATAATAAATAATTATATATTGTTGACCGGGTGTTGACCGGGTACCCAATATCCTAACGGGTATACCTGTTAGAATATTTTCTAAAAATCTCATACCCATACCCATTCAATACCCGTAAATTACGGGTATTGAATATCCAATACCCGACCGAGTACGGGTAGAGTATGGGTAACCGGAAACTCACTTTCCATACTTTTACCCCTAGTTATGACACACAACACCCTAAAATACATCAACAAATCACTGCATGCTTGTTCCAGCCTTTTGCGTGACCATGACAGATCCATAATATTGCCACCCATGCCCATACATAGCATATATATATATATATATATGCCCATGCATGACATATACTCCCTTCGTCCATGAATCGTATCCCTATTTGGATTCCGACACAGAAAATAAGAAAGTTGATAAAGTTGTTTTGAGTGGGGTAAAAGTTAGAATATATGGGTAGTAGGATAATGATAAAAAAATAGTGGTAATGACAAAAAAGATGTGGTATTGACAAAAAAGAGGTGGTATTGATCAAAAAGTGGGAATAAAGTTGTTGTAATGACCAAAAAGTAGGAATAAAGTTGTTGTGAAGTGGGACCACCAATGGCAAAAGATAGTAAATAAAGGAAAAATAAGAGAGTATGATTGTATAAAAAAATAAGTAGAAATTTTATTCATGAATAAAAAAATATGGGTAAGTAAGGATTTAATTCGTGGATGGAGGGAGTATATAACTAGTATCGTATCCACGTACTACGTTAGGATCATTTTAAACAATGTCCCATCACTTTTCCAATAATGTCATTGTCACCTACATATTGCCATATTGGTACACCATCTTTTAATATCAATTTGTTTGGCTTGTAGCGGTATATATGAATGATGTTTGGTCCATGTCCAAACAAAGGTAAGACCATTAGCGGATTTTGTAAATGAAGCATAAATTTTGAAATACTCCTACCGTTCACCAAAATATGTCCATTTTATTTTGGGCACGGAGTTTAAAAAAGTTGATAAAATAAAAGTTAGTAAAGTAAAAATTAAAAAATAGGAATATTGAGATAATGACAAAAAAATTGTGGTATTGACAAAAAAAGGTGGTATTGACCAAAAAGTAAGAATAAAATTGTTGGAATGATAAAAAGGTATAAATAAAGTTGATGTGAGGTGAGGTCCTAAATGGCAAAGGATAGTAATATTTGGAAAGTATTGAGGGTAGTGTTGTACAAAAAAATAAAATGGACATGTTTTGGTGAACATGGTTACTGTTCAAAAGTGGATATATTTAGCTGAACGGAGGGAGTAACAAATTACCCAATTCAACTAGAATTCGTTTTCAATGTGATAACAGACTTAAAAAAAAAAAGAATTAGTTAAATATAGCCACTCCTGAAAAGAAAAGTGCAATTATAAC
The DNA here is from genome assembly GCA_029490685.1 of Schizonepeta tenuifolia. Classification (NCBI taxonomy): domain Eukaryota; kingdom Viridiplantae; phylum Streptophyta; class Magnoliopsida; order Lamiales; family Lamiaceae; genus Schizonepeta; species Schizonepeta tenuifolia. The sequence continues at coordinate 88,289,641 of CM055960.1, read as the reverse complement.
CATTTTTTTTAAAACGATCAAATATGGTCATACATACACAAACTGCATACACGACTTGAATACACGACCATGTATATTGATCGTGTATGCAGGTCGTGTATGCTGATATAGTCGTGTATGCTAATTGTGTGTGCATTGTTGTGTAAATTGCTATGATCGTATATGCATGGTCAACATACACGACCAGTTTAGGTCATGTATACTAGTCGTGTATGTATGGTCATATTTGATCATTTTTAAAAAAGTGACTATATTAGCACTTTTCTTTTCAGGGGCGACTATATTTGTACTTATCCTTAAAAAAATGTCTCTTGAGGGAAATATAGGGATTATAAACTTAATGTTTTTTTATTTATTTTCAGTTGTACTTTTGAAGTTGACTACCGACTATTCGTGTTGCTTTATCTTTTGTGTAGGGTATTCATGGGACAGGATAAAAACTTGTCGATCCTAACCAATTTTACTAGTCCGGCCCAATCAAGGGCGGACACACGTAGAGTCCAGGGAAGACAATTGTCATCTCTTGATTTTTAATATGAAATACTTATATTACTCCTTATTAATTATTTATTTACAAATATATTCTTAATATTAGTGTTAAACAAATAGGATTGTAGTAATTGTTTTCTAATTCTCCCCCAAATTCCATCCTGCTTAGCTCCCTATCCATCTCGCTTGTCGCTTCTGTCTTCGAGCTCAAGTATTGTTTGCTCCTCTTTTATCCAATTGCAATTTGCAATCATGCATAAATCATTAAATTGTCATGAAATAACTTGTATTAGTAAATTTATAGATTGGTATAAGAAAATAATTAAAGAAGAATAGAGTGATTGTAGAACAATAATTCAATGAACGAACAAATAGAAGAGAAAGATTGAGAGATAATGAAGAAAGTTGTTTGAATAGGGACGAAAGTAAGGAAGTTGGACTTGGGCAAATCAAGAGCAAATCAAATTTGTACTCTAGTGCATGTTTTTTGCTCAAAACTACTACTTAAATAGCCAAGTTTATTTGCTGGATGTGCATTCATGAATTGACACTTTTGATGTTAAAGGGTTCGGGGATCTAACCAAAAAATTAGTGACAACTGGTAGAAATTTGGTGTACCCGTTGGTTTACAAGCTTATGACTTTAGCATTAGTTCTACCAATTGCACCAGCTTCTCTGGAAAGAACATTTTCAGCTATGTAGATTATGAAGAGTCGACGTAACAGGATGGGTGATGAATGGATGAGCTATACTGAAAAGGATGTATTTAGTTGTGTTTCTAATAATGCTATAATACATAAGCTTCAAATATGACGAATCGTCGCAGTCAAATATAGATTGGATTTCTATGGATAATTTGTATATATTAAGTTTCGTTTGATATAATTTTTTTTGCCACCAATTGTTAGAAATCGTGCGTCCGCCACTCGGCCCACCAATCTTACTTTTCAAGCAAGCCACAAAACTTGAATGTTATAAAATCGCACATGTTGTAAACTACAATATAGGTGAGTAACCAGGTGTTATTAGGGTATACAAAACTAAAATTACACATGAGATCGATCACGAGATTATCTCATAATAGTAATTAATATTTTGTTAATTTGGTTTCTCAGCATCAGAATTGAGGAAGGGGTAGTCAGTATATCCCACCACAGGATCATGGGTGTAAAAGGTAGCCCTGTCGTACTTAGTGAAAGGCGCGTTGAGCTTCATCCTGGCGACGAAATCCGGGTTTGAAACGAAGAGACGGCCATAGGCAACCAAGTCAACATCCCCCGCAGCCACTGCTTGAATCCCTAGCTCTCTGGTGTAGCCACCACTACACATGGTTGTTCCTTGATACGCGTTTCGCCAAGTCCTCAACAGCTGTGCATCCTCATCGTCACCTTCGGAGCCAGTGCGGGGCCTGCCCAGTTCTGTTGGCGTCGCCCCATAGACTGTTAACCGTGGGTAAGTGAGATGCAGATAGGCGAGTTTGGAAGCGCGGCGGAGCTGTATTTGGTTGATTCCGTCAATGATAGCCAGTCCCAGGCTGCGCGGATCAGAGTCGAGCGCATCACCGTAGTCGACCTTTGGTGATATTCTGACACCTACTCGGCCGGCTCCAATAGCGGAAACAGTTCCTTCAATCACCTCCAGAATGAGTTTGCACCGATTTTGGAGGGATCCCCCATACTCATCTGTTCGATCATTGATCCCATCCTTGAGAAACTGATCGAGGAGGTAGCCATGAGCTCCATGGATCTCGATGCCATCAAATCCTTAATGAATTTGGTTGAATTAGATGAGAACGCATGCACAGCACACTGTATAATTAAGTATATAGGTAGGTAGGTAGGGGTGCCTACCTGCTTCTATGGCATTAATGGCTGCTTGTCGATATTGGTCTACGATTTGAGGCAATTCATGGGTCTCCAATCTGCGGGGCTTGGGAAAAACGCCGTGTGTCCCATCTGGAAGAAGCACGCTCCACTTGTCGGAGATTGGCTTGTCCGTGGAGGAGATAGGCGCAATACCGTCAGGCTGGTATATTGGATGAGAAGCACGGCCGACGTGCCAGAGCTGAACGAAAACAATGGCGCCCTTAGCATGCATTCTTTCCACCACCGGCTTCCACGCCTCCACGTGCTCCTTGTTGAAGATCCCCGGCACGTGCGGATACCTGTTCAACTAGTACTTGAGAAGAAGAAGAAGAAGAAGAAGAAGAAGAAGAAGAAGAAATTCATTACTTACCCCGAAGCATAGGGGGAGACTATTGCAGCCTCCGTGATCATCAATCCCCCCTCGGTTGCTCTCTGCGCGTAGTACTCACCTAGGGCAGCATTCGGCATGCCGTTGATCGCTCTGCACCGAGTCATCGGCGCCAAAACCACCCTATCATGTCACATAATTCAAATCACAAATCTAGCTCCTAACCTCCTTAATTAGTACTCTACCAAGAAAATTAATTAAATAAGTGAGGTGCATGCCTGTGCGAGAGATGGAACTGGCCCATTTTGTAAGGGGAGAATAGTGACGCTGTCGTTTCCGCCATTGCTGCCTTTGAATTTGTTTCACTCTTGTGCTGCATATTACATTTTCTACGTCAATCGCTACTTATATATATATATATATATATATATATATATACATAGTAGTACTACTTAAATTTAGGAAGTGCATTTGCATGGTGTAGGTATGTACCACGACAACAATATGATAATGGCGGCGGGGAAGAATACGTGGATTATTATTATACTAGTACTATAGATGAGGCGGAGGAGACAGTCAACTCAAGCGTAGGGTTGAAACATTAACTCTTATAAGGGGTCATAATTTCTCTTTGTTGAATGTTTTATTTAGAGAAATCTTAGGCAGCGATTCAGAAAATAGGTTCCGGGTATTGACAGACGGAGCTACATTGGGCCCAGGGGCCACTGCCCCCTTGATTTTTCAATTTATATATATATCTATATATGTGGGATGGATCAAATAAAAACCATTCATTATCTAGAAACTAGAAATCCTATATAAATCGTTGATTTGTTTTCATCAATGGTTAATATTAAGTTGTATTAATCTGCTGATTTTTTTACGAGTAAATGATCACGTAGGATTTTTTATGTAATTTTTTCTTTTATTGTAACTGAAGATTTCTAAATAGATGAGATTTGTTCCTTGGTGTTGACGGCTATTTTTTGGCCTCTATTAATAAGTCCTATTTTTAATTTCTGTATCTTTTTATTGCTTGTTCTTAGATAATTAATATTGTATTAAAAAAAGTCGATTATTTCATTTGTTATCCATTTAGACACTTTCACATATTTATGCAGTATTCATTTAATGATACATGTAGTACATAGATTATATTTTACTAGTAATGTAATCAATTTCTCTACACAAACATTAATTATCGTTAATACTTTTAAGTATTATAAATATTGTTTTTGAGCATTAAAGGATACATTTTAAAACTATAATGCATTATTCAGGCTATGTTAATTAAACATAAAGTATAATAATTTTATTTTAAAATAATGTTTTATTTCCATACATTAATGTCTTTTGTTGTTTAATATAATGCTTTAATTGTCATGACAAATAAATATTTTGTGTAACTATGAACAATATAATGTTTTTTTAATTGGAAAATGGAGACTAATTTGCAATATAATATTTTGATTGTCATACAATAATATTTTTTGTTGATTAATATAATGCTTTAGTTGTCATGACAAATAAGTATTTTGTGTAACTTTTTAGTGCACAATATAATGTTATTTAGTACTTTTTATTATATTTTTGTTGATGTACCATAATGCTTCAAGAATAATTTGATTGTACCATATAATGTACTAACTTAATTAAATACGTATATTGTTTTAGATGTCATAAAATAATATTTTTTGTTGTTAAATATAATGCTTTAGTTGTCATGACAAATAAGTATTTTGTGTAATTATTATATTATACAACAGAATGTTATTTAGTGCTAATCATAATGCTTTTTTTGTTGATGTACCATAACACCTATTATATCATTGAAGCATTATTTTGTACAAATATTATCATTGAAGTATTGATCATAATAGTTTTGTTTCATTTGTTGGGAGAGAAGGTCAGCGGAGGATTTTGAAATCTTTGCCAATGGAGGTTTAATTAATTAGAAAAGATTTGTTTGGGTAAGAGATTCTATCCGACAAAATTGGGGAAAAGGAATTATGGTAATTTTCTATTTACTAATATATCCTTTTCCGGTGTTTGGGGTAATTAAAAAGGAAAAACAGGCAAGGAATATATTGTTAATCTTGACCATTGATTGGAACATAATCTACGGTAAATAAGGAGTTCTAGTTTCTATATAAGAGATATATATAATATTTAAACTGATAAAAAAATAGTTAAAGTTATTATAAATGAATTTTTACAATTACATACATTAGGGGATGATTAAATTTGTTGTTTTATAGGGGTATATTTGATGTTTTGGTTGTGCTATTAAACTATTACATGATTAGGTTAACTGTATTAAGGAAAAAACTCTTAACATTTACACAAAAATATCCCTATTCTAATATTTTCTTATTACTTGTAATTGAAGAAAACAATTATGTATTTATAAATATTGCTAATAAAATTGTTAAAAACACTAGAAAAAAGGCCAAAATACCGAGAAATTTTCCAAGGGCAATGATTCCGTCGGTAATTACCGACAAATACCCGACGGCTAAAAAGACGGGTTGGTTTTGATAAAATTACCGACGAATTACCGACGGTATTATGGCGGGATGATTCCCGTTAAAATCACCGAGGGCAAACTCCCTCGGTAAATTACCGACGACACGTCTACCGTCGGTAATTATCGAGGGAACACGTTGTCGTCGGTGATTTGATACAGGTCAGAGTATTACAGACGGCGGGTTCCGTCGGTAATTTTTAAAATCAAATTAGGGCTTTCAGCCCTAATCTGCCATTTCCGCCGTTCGTAGAGCTCCGTCCTGATTTCCTTTCGTTGTTCCGACGCCGATCTAGGTAAGCTTCCTCTCTCTCTCGTATTCATTCTCTCTCTGACCCGTTTTCTCTCTCTCAGTTTCCATCTATTGTTCGTGTTTCCTCCGTCCCGCCGCCGCGCCGCTCCTGCCGCCGTTGTAACCGGTAAGTTTCCTCTCTCTCTCTCTCTCTCTCTCTCTTTCGGTTTCCTTCTCTCTCTATCTCTCTCTGACCCACTTTGCATTCTCAGTTTCCTCTCTCTCTCACCACATCTGCTGCCACGCCGCCACTCCTCCGCCGTCGCGCCACTCAGTAGGTAAGTTTCTCTCTCTCTCTCTCTCTCTCTCTCTCTCTCTCTCTCTCTCTCTCACTCACTCTCTCTCATTTCAGCCTTTGCTCCACCACCGTCGTCTCATTCCGCCTTTGCTCCGCCACCGTCGTCCCACTCCGCCTCGCCGTAAGTTTCTTATTTGAATTATGTAAATGGAATTAAATTATGTGATTAATAAGTATGATAATTATGTGATACATGTTTGATAAGTATATTGATTGTTCGTGTTTGTATGTTGATATTACAAATTAAATTATGTGATACGTATGTTGATAAGTGTTTGATAAGTATGTTGATTATTCGTGTTTGATAAGTATGTTGATTGTTCGTCTTTGATACGTCTTTTGGTTACATGATTACATATATGTTTGATAAGTATGTTGATTCGTCTTTAAATTATGTGATAAGTTAAATGATTATGCTACTACGTACATTGTGGGATAGATTTAATTAATTTCTTAAGAATCTTCTCCCTTTGGGATAGATTTTGATTACTTCTTAAGGATCTTCTCCCAACAAATGACTGTTTTTAATTTGATTAATTATTATATTTTTATTGCTTATTTTATACTCCCTCCGTCCAAAAATCATCTTCCTACTTACCCATTTTTTTTGTCCACAAATCATCTTCCTACTTACCTTTTCATACAACTATACCCTCCTACTTTTCTTTTATTTACTACCATTTGTCATTGGTAGCCCCACCTTACAACAACTTTATTCCTACTTTCTAGTCAACACAATAATTTTATTCCTACTTTTTGGTCAATACCACCATCTTTTTGCCATTACCACTATTTTTTTGTCATTATCCCACTACCCCTATATTATAACTTTTACCCACTCAAAACAACTTTTTCAACTTTTCTTAATCCGCATGCCAGAACCCAAATGGGAACATGATTTTGGCCGGAGGGAGTATTGTATTGCTTCAACAATTGGGGACTAGGTAGACTTAGTAAATTAGAACCATTATGGTTAACATAGCTGGTAGAGTCGATCTCTTGGTAGTTAGGATAGTGGGGTTATGCTGTCGAAATTTCGTCTGATTCAAGTAATTTATGACTGACGTTCTTTCTTTTTTCAATTAGAAATTACAACAATGAGTGATAATCGTCAGTGGATGTATGCAACTTGAGGGTTTCCTTGAGTATGCGATAAATCAAACGGCTTACACAGATGGAGTAGGTAACATTAGGTGTCCGAGTAAAAAGTGTAAACACGTGATCCTTTGATCTGTGCCTAGAGTCAGAGAACATGTTAATAGGCTTGAGTTTGTCCACAATTACACAATATGGGTTTATCATGGGGAAGAACCAGTGGATAGGCGGCTAGAACATACTAGAATGAATGAGGATGATGAGTCATACAATAACTATCAAAGGATGGTGTATGATCATGATGGTCCTAGTAATTTTGAATATCCTCCCAATCTGGAAGAGTCGCCCAATTCTGCAGTGATGAAGACATAAACACATCATCTAATGATGAAAGTAGTGATGGTTACGACACATATTTGTGATATTTGGTAATGTAGTTGTTAATGTATTTTGATGTTTTCTTTTGTTAATGTATTTATTAAAATATATGTTAATGTATTTGATGTATTTTATTTGAACTTAAATTATTATATCTTATTGGGTTTAAGCTTATCTAATTTTTTTTAAACAGGTAAAATGTTGACACGTAGAGGTTTTCGTTTCTCTTCACAGCAGACTCCTCCTTCTTCACAGCAAACTCCTCCCTCTTCACAGCAGGAGTCGGAGGCGACTCAGCTAGGTCATACTCCCTCTAGTTCACCCATGTTTCTGATACTCCTCTGGAGGTTTCCTCTTCATAGCCGAAAAAGCCCAGAGGCCCCACACTTGCCGAGCTGAAGAAGGCATGGCCTAAGGGCAACAGAGGGAGGCAAGAGATGCCTAATAGGTAAGTTATTTATTATTATTATTATTATTATTATTATTATTATTATTATGCATGTTATTATAATTATTATGCATATTATTATTATTATTATTATTATTATTATTATTATTATTATTATTATATAGTGAGTTGATGGAGACACTGGGCATCTCAAACAATGTCTTGAGAGCTTTTAGGAGGATTCTTAACCCAGGGGGGTACAGTTGGAAGTTGACTCCATAAGCGGTGAAGGACGCTTACTGGGAGGAATTTGGGGTAATCGAATATTTAGTACAAATAAAATTAATAATTATTATTGTTATGCATGTTATATATTAATTTAATCATTTTTTTTTAACAGAAAGAATACTATTGAGAGCCTGAGGATGAGGCGGAGGTGAAGAAGATGTGGGAGGCCAAGGCACGTACGAGGTACAGTGATACCTTGAGCGACTACAAGAAAAGGCTCAAGGTGAAGAGTGATGCAGGGCAGACGATGGCCAGACCCCACAGCATGACTGAGGAGTTCTGGACTGGCCTCCAGGCATACTGGCAGTGACAGCAGGAGGACGTTCAGAGGGTTTCCGAGTGACACAGCCGAAACCGCCTGTTTGAGCCCGATGGACCGGGTACATGGATCAGCAAACACGTGGGAGGGTCTCAGTCCACTCGTATCCTGCAGTAGAGTTTGGTTAGTAATTATCAATTCAGTTCACAAGTAATAAATAAATAAATATATATATATATATCTATATATATATGCATTAATAATTTATTATATAATATATATAATTTATTATATATATATATATATTATATGATATAATATATATTTACAATAATTCTATTCGAACATACTATGTCTGGACATACTTGATTGAAACAGGAAAAAAATTGTTCGATTGCCTTCAAAATTTCCTTCGTACCCAGACCCCCTTTCCAAAATATCGATCTTACGCACACCCACTTCCAAATTTTACTTTCAACCAACTCCTAAAACTTGTGAATTTAAATTGGGATGAAACTTTATAATTAAAATTTAAAAAGTGTAAGTTTATTAATAACCAAATTGTCGAAACTGTGAAACTAAATTATTGGTTAAAAAAATTCATCAAATTCCTATTTTACCATCGTATGTCCAAACATAGTATGTCCAAATAGCACTACCCTATATATTATATCACAAATAATAATTTATTTATATTCTATATATGCATTAACAGAGCTTGTAGAGTGGACTCCGCTTAGAATTGTCCATATATAATGAAGTATTTATTCCCTCTTACTCATTTTATATGTCTTCCTATCTCCAACACGTTTATTAATAAAAAAATATTGTGCCCAACAAAAGCTTCATTTAATAATAATTTATTCTTAATAACATAAGCCTTATTTGGTGGGGAAAAGAGAAAATAAAAATAATTATATTTTGAATAATTGATTAAAGATGAATAAAATAACGGCAACTTAATTAGTCAAAAAGAAAATCCAGAACGTTAAAGAAAATAATGCAATTAAATGAGAAACCTAAGACGTCATTTAAATACAAGTAGTAGGAGTATTTGTGTCGGAACGGGAGGACTAGATCGGTGTGTTATTACCTCATCGTACCTAATTGGGTAATATGTAATTAACAAATACAAAATTAAATTGTATAAAACACAATAAAAGGTTAAAACATAAGAAAAAGAAAATGAAAAAGATAAAAATTAAAAAGAATACAAGTATCGGACGTGATACGCAATGGGAACTTGGGAATACTAGATCTCAAGTGCTGTCACGTACAGGAGTAAACAAATTATGTTGCAATAACGAAACAATAATAATTTCACAAGTTTCACCAACTTATAAGTTTGACATTTTTTAAAATTCCATCCTATAGGGTAGGACCGGTAGGTGAGAATCTTTCAATTATACACATATACTCTCTCTGTCCCGCTCATTTTGTCTCCCTTTCCTTAAATGGACGTCCCACTCATTTTGTCTACATCCAAATATAGACATAATGAGTGGTTATAAAAGTTTCTCTCTCATCCCTTTCCAATTTCATCCACTAATTTATTAAACAAACAACTTTCCTTAATCTCCGTGCCCAATAGTAAGGAGACAAAATGAGCGGGACGGAGGGAGTATATAGCTAGGTTACGTTAGGTTATAAATATATATTCCAAGCAATGTACTATTATTGAAACATTTATTGAATACGACTATTATAATAACTACTCGTGATAATTAACATTCATCTTTAGTATAAATGTGAATTAAATTGATGTAATTTTTTACTTGGTTCTTGTATTTAGTTTTTCTGTAGTTTTAATCGTTCACATCAATTTTTGGTTCTTTTACAGGTTACATCTATCGTAACATTAGAGAAAATTACGGATAGTACAAATACGAAAAGGTCAATTTTAGGACTTGTACATATTTGTTGTTCAACTATAGTTGCAGATGGTGTATAAACGTACCGACTCAAATCTCTTCAGTTTGAAGTGATTGTATTCAGAAAATATGTAAAAAGATGAATGCACAATGAAAGTTTGAACTGTTTGATGAAAGTTCTCAATGAAAGTTCATATATAAAATCCTATTCATTGCCGGCTTTTTTTTTTTTTTGAGATAAACCTTGTTCACTACTTTAATACTTTATTCTTGCTTTGAAGAATTTAGTATTTGATGCTTCTTGTTTATGGATTTGATCATGTTGTTAATGAACAATTCACAAGAGTCATTGTGTGCCTTTTGAAGTAGGAGAATATGTTAATTGTATACTTAATAAAAAGATAAAACCTGATGAAACCTCATACTTAGTATCCATTGTTCATTGACAATACAAAAAAAAATAGAAGTCTCTCTTCGTAAAGGATAATATGTCTTCACATAAACTACAAATTAAACAAGACATATACATACAAAAAGTTTACCCTCAATTGCATGCTTGATGCTTCTCATATGCTTGATTTTGAATCCTGTTAGTTACAAAGATTAGACTTCTTTAGTATAATTGTACTACTAATATAATATATAGGGAGAGGATCATATATGAACTCAATCTTAGGTAAGAACTAGGAACTAATCTGGATCGTTGATTTTTTTAAAATCTACGGTCCAGATTAATTGATGCATTAGATTACTGTTGTTTGTGCATTAAAAGTGTGCTATATAATTTGTGCATTAATTAGTGTAATTTGTGCATTGACATGTTTGTGCATTACCTTATTGTATTTTGTGCATCATGTAAATGATATTTATGTTGGTTCCTACGGACTCATATGAAAGATGAGTTTCTACCAGATCCACACCATATATATATATATATATATATATATATATATATATATATATATATATATCTGTGTGTGTGAGAGAGAGAGGGAGAGGGAGAGAGAGAGAGAGAGAGAGAGAGAGAGAGAGTGAATGCTCCTTATCATAAGAAATAAGAATAAATCTCCATCATTCATATGGTGCATCTCACTATACAGTGTGGTGCATGTAAAATATTTTTCAGTTTTTTTTATTTCTGATTAATTTTTTTAAGGTCTGATTTTTCAATACAACAAGGTGCATCTCATTTCAACGTATAGTTCATCTAGTTTCACGTTGTGGTGTATCTTATTGTACAATGTGGTGCATCTACCACATTGTGGTTCATGAGATGCACTACTACGTGTTGTAATATGCACGACACAGTGTAATGAAATGCACCACTAGGTGTATTGATATGCACCTATGGTTTAGATTCCCTAATTTGGGTTTAGACTTCCCCTTAGTGTTTAGATTCCCTAATTAGAGTATATTTCCATTTCCAAAGCCTATATTACCTTAGGGTTTCTTTTTTGTATTAAAAAAATCTCCATGTGTACTGAGATGTACCACAACATTAAACGAGATGCACCACATAGTACATGCAGATGCGCCATACTTAAAAAAAATCAAAAAATTATATATATATATATATATATATATATATATATATATATATATATATATATATATATATATTAGCTCTACGCTTATACTAAAAGAGTCTAATTTTTTGTAACTAATATATTCCAGGATTCAAAATCAAACACATGAGAAGCATCAAGCATGCATGCAATTGAGGAGAAACTTTTTGTTTATAGTTTATATGTCTTGTTTAATTTGTAGTTTATGTGAAGACATATTATCCTTTATGAAGAGAAAATTTATTTTGTTGTATTGTCAATGAACAATAGATACCAAGTACGGTTCGATGATGTTTCATCTTTTTATTAAGTATACAATTAAACATATTCTCCCCTACTTCAAAAGGCACACAATGACTCTTGTGAATTCTTCATTGAATGACAATATGATCAAATCCACAAACAAAAAACATCAAATACTAAACTCTTCAAAGCAAGATTAAAGTATTAAATTAGTGAACAAGGTTTATATCAAAAAAAAAAAGGGGTAGTGAATAGGATTTTATGAACTTTCATCAAACGGTACAAACTTTCATTGTGCATTCATCTTCTTACATATTTTCAGAATATAATCACTTCAAACTTAAGAGATTTGAGTCAGCACGTTTATACATCATATGCAACTATAGTTGAATAACAAATACGTACAAGTCCTAAAAAATCGTTTTTTTGTATTTGTGCTATCCGCAATTTTCTCCATTGTTTACGATAGATGTAGCCTGTAAAAAAACCAAATTGATGTGAACGATTAAAAACTACAGAAGAACTAAATACAAGAACCAAATAAAAAATTACATGGTTAGGTAAATTACATGAATTCAATTCACATTTATACTAAATGATGAATGTTAATTATCATGAATAGTTATTATAATAGTCGTATTCAATAAATGTTTCAATAATAGTACATTGCTTGAAATATATATTTATAAGCCAAACGTAACCTAGCTATATATATGTGTATAATTGAAAGATTCTCACCTACCCTATAGGATGGAATTTTAAACATGTCAAAGTTATTAAGTTGGGGTTGCATATATTAAAACTAATTTTTTTTTTCCAAACTTGTGAATTTATTACTGTTTCGTTATTGCAACATATTTCTTTACTCCTGTACAGTGACAACACTTGAGATCTAGTATTCCCAAGTTCGCATTGTGTATCACGTCCGATATATATATTTTAATCTTTTTCTTTTTCTTTAAGTTTAATTTATTGTGTTTTATACAGTTTAATTTTGTATTTGTTAATTCCATATTACCCAATTAGGAACGATGAGGTAATAAGATTAAAACTTTTGACCAAACTTGCAAATTGCACAAAAACTTTAAAGAGCATAGTGTGTCATATAGTCAAAATGACCATTAGAACATAATATTTGGCCCATTATAATTATATATTTTCAATTTGGGACAAAAATTACTCTTAATAAAGGGAGCACGGGTCATGGGTCGGGCCAGCTCGGACGGGTACTAGGATTGTGATACATTTGGTACAAGTTTAATCTTATTAGTCTCAAATGTCCCAAATTCGCTACAATTGGGACAAATAGTCAAATTAGTTCCAATTATGTCAAATTATACAATTGGGACAAATGATCCAATTAGTTTCAATTGTTCCAAATTATGACTTTTTGCAGTGTGGTACAATTGGGACGAACGATCCGATTAGTTAAATTTGTTCTAAAATGTAGGTAGTATGACGGAATTCATTTGTCCTGTTCGTACCATATCATCTTATCAATTTTGTAAAAAGAAAAAATCGTCTTTCAAAATCCCTCTTTCAATCGCAAAACTCATTCATATGTCTTTCAGTTTTGCCAAATACATATACCATATATGAGCATCGCGAACAAGCATAGGAAGATGGAGGCAAGAGAGAAGATTACCAAAATTCAAATTTAATTCAACACAAATTAACCAAATTCAAGAAGATTAAATAATTCTTACAAGTAAGAAAGAATGAAGAGTTAAATAGTCAACCAAATATGCTCACTATGGTTATTACCAAAGTTGTCTCAACTTAACTTTAAATATGCGCAACAGTCACATAAACTTTTAATTTGTGTATGCATAGTATAAGCATAAGTAGCAGCTAGGGCAAAGCCAATTGGCAAATGTGGAAGTTGAATTAAATCTCTTATTAATTAGGTACGTAATACATGCATAATAATACCCTATAAATATTTATATATAAGTTATGTAAATAAAGCAAGAAAGCAAAGAAACATATGAAGAAAGAGAGAATAAAATAAAAGAAAAAAGAGAGAGAGAAGAAAAGTTTATTAAGATTTAAATATGGCTCTCAAGATGAATAGCGGCGTTGTAATGCAAAAGTAACAAATATTTTTCATAACTCAGAAGCCAACAAGTAGTCTTTGAAACTCCCAACTAGTTAGTACTAGTGCAGGAGCTACCCCTCGCCTCCGGCTGCCTGTGTGTTGCTCCTCGTCCTCGTTCTCGTCCTCGTCCTCATCCTCGCAACTCTCTACTATCGAACGACGATCTTGAAACTACAGGCCTTCCGTTGGGATGTCGACTTTATTCAATCACTCAACAGTCATTATCAGGTATATTCTATATGTATATCAAGTCGATCAAGTGTTGTGTGTGTGTGTGTTATTCTATGTAATTAATTAATTAATTAATACCTATTTAATTTGTTCATCGACGTAGGAAGAGAGGCATAGGACAAAGGCTAGTGAGCTAATTACGCAAGTTAAGATTTTGTTGGAGAAGGAAACAAGTGATCCCATTCAACAACTTGAGTTGATCCCATTAAAGTGAAATAAAGTTTGTAGAGAGAGAGTGAATAATGAAATAAAATAAGTACAAAGAGTAAAATAAAATGGATAGAGGAAGAGTGAATAGTAAATGGCACATAACTGAGGAGAAAAGTAGGTCGTAAGGTGTAAAGTGTACCTAATTAGCCAAACTAATTGGGCTCTAATTTTCTTAATTATTTTCCAAAAAGGAACTAGGACAAGTCTAACGGGATACCCAAAAGAAAAGTATGACAAGTCAAGCGGGACGGAGGGTGTATATAATTGACTTGATTAGTATATAAATTCTACGGTTAGTAGAAATTGAGAAATTCTAGGAAAATGTCACTTTCAAAGATTAAAATACTAAATATTCTACCGATTTTAAAACATACCAAAACTACCGTTTTTGACTTTTTTTGCCCCTAAATCTTTTACTAATGAAATTCATATATTACAATCGTTTTCACATTTTCAAAAATGTGAATTCATATATTATTATACGTGTGATTTTAACATAATTGTGACTTCACATATTATTTGATGTGATTCACATATTTTACTATGTGATTTTACATATTTTACTGATGTTAAAAATCCACGAAGGAGGGCAAAAAAGTCAGAATGTGGTAGTTTTTATATGTTTTAAAATCGGTGGTATTTGTATCTCATAAAGTGGTATAGTCTCATTTGTCCCTTAGTAATTTGGGTATCAATTTGTTGGTGTTGCATGCACGCATGGAAAATTATTCATAGGACAATGCAGAGAAGAATGTGATGTCAACGACTTTAAGAATGCAGATAAGTCGTTAACGTCACATTCTTCTCTGTATTGTCTCCGAATAATAGGAACCGAGGTGAAGCCTCAGAGTCTCCTTCACCACTTATTTCAGGTATTTAAGCTCCTGCACCTCGCTCTCACTTATGTTAGTCTTTCGCTTAAACTTCTCTCCTACCTCCGCCAATGAATTCCTCATCAGTTCCGTCATCGCCCAATTCACCGTCGACGACGATGTTTCAGTTCCTACCAAGAATGTGTCCTATGTGTAGTATGTATAATCAGCTTATATAATTTATCAATATATTATTCTAGGGAAGATGTATAATCGCTTGAATTACTCCGAAAATCTATATATATATATATATATATATATATATATATATATATATATATTCAATTAAAATATAGTACTATATATATATCAACTTACGAAAACGAAACCATTGATGGCATTGCTAGTAATGGGAACTTTGAGGTTGGTGTCCTTCTCCATACGAAGCAAAACGTCGATGATATCTTCACCTCCAAACTCACCGCTCTTCTTGATATGTCACATCATGTGTACCCTCATATCTATTGCGCCTGGCTGATGATTTAGTAACCTCCATTAATGTACGTACATTCATTCATTTACATATATACACTGTCACACCCCGGTTCCCATAAACCGAGACGCGACAGAGGGAAACAAAGAGGCGGGAAAGAAAGGGGCTTACTTTTTGCACATATAATAATTTATTCACAAATTTAATGAAGTGAGGCGACAAAACTGCGCTACACCTATTAAAATAAAATTATGGGGTAAACCTGTGTCTAGCATAACAAAAGGAGTCGACCATCCACTTCACCAAATGGGTTAACATGAGGGAGTGGGAATTCGAGCGTCCAAGAGAAGCTGATCACAAGGCACTCTCCATAAAAATAAACAATAAATAACATACAGAGACATATTCAGAGTTGCACATTTAAATAACATAGCGGAAACACACAATAGCTACAACAACAACAACAACCCCTGCCTCAGCCTCGCGTCACATCACCTGCCTCCCAACCTGAAAACATTTTGAAAAGATTTTGGACGTGAGTACTAGTGCACTCAGTGGGTAAGATTTTGTAAACAATTTTTAGTAAAAACAAAGCAGTTGGTATATCCAAATTTTACTCGTAAACTTAGAAGGTTTCAAAACATAAAGCCACTTCTAAGATACGTCAAACCTTTTTCATTTGCGTGCCAACAGTGTCGTTCTAGTGTTATTCCTATCATTTCGTGATACGGTTACATTTCCCGTTTCAACCACAACACAAGATCCCGATCTTAACCAATCGGATCCAAAACATATTTTCTCGTTAGAAAACGATGGTGATCAACCCACCGAACTTCTAACCACGTGTACACAGCCCATTACTAGTGTGTTAGACCAACAAAGGACCCCGTTCAGTATCCTAGGAACCTTAAACACATAGAGCGCACTAAAATATTGCCATGGATAACCATTTTTCTTTTTCCTGAAATATCAGAGTTTAATAACTCAAAATAATTTTTATATAATAAAACCCACCTTTATACCGTAAGTGGAGAACTTGACAAAGTAAAAAGACCCTTAGTTCTTCATTTTTCTTATCTCTCGATCAACTCTTTCTTTTTCCTATTTTTTTTTTTCTCTTTACTATAAGAGAGAGCTGTTTCATTTTCGAAGTGAAGGGGACGAAGTATAAAGCCTCAATAGGTTCCTATTTATAGAAGAAATAGGATAGGTTTCATAGGTATAGCCTTCATTAGTCATATACCTATTAAAATTATATAATGGCACGTATAGGAGCAAGGTGGCAACTTGATAAATTTGTAAAGCATAAAACATATACATTACATTACCTACGTATTTACCTATATGAACAATGTATGTTATTAAATTCAAATATGGATATATATGATATAATATACGTACATATTAACAAATATGGGATAATATATAATAATACTAATTAGATAATAATATTATTAATAATATAATAATTTACTAATTACATCATTATAATATTTTCAGTCAATTAGTATATATTTTACCTGCGTAAGTATCATTATATAAATAAATTAAGTATAAGAAATTAAACATAATAAATAAGTAAATCGTATATTACAAAACTAATTCGATTATGAAAATATATTTAATTAGAATTTTCAAAATATTTTTCCGAGTTGCTACTTTCCTTATTTTATATTTTCGAAATATCAAATACATATTCTATTATAAAAGACATTTCTTGGTTAATATTAAACTTATTAGGAAATTTAGGGTATTACATACACTATTATACATACTCATATATATCTTATAACCAATTATACACACACAAGCACATGTTACGTACATGCGTATGTGCAGGAAGAGGTGACGTGCCAAAATCAATACAGTGCTACATGCTGGGACATTTAATACAATATGTGAAATTTAATAAACCTTATGGGGGCACTTCAAAACATTGTGCTCAAAAAATTGAAAATTGAGATTTGGCGGGATTACTCGCGCACAAAATTTTTATTTGGTGTACACAAAACCCTTGTTCTATATTTCTCAAAACTGCAGTCCCGATTCATCTTAACGGCAAACCCACGTCGGTGCCACTTCTTCCCCTGCCTTGCTCCACCACCCACTCCGCCGCACAAGTGAAATTTGATAAGCAGGTGAAAATATCTGCTAATACGACATCTTCCTTGGCTTAGATTTGTAGCTTCGATCTCGAAGATTTGATTAGTCTCTAACCATGGCGGTTGTCAACGCTCCGGTCACCATAAAAGAAGTCCTAACGGTAACCTCAATTTCTGCACTTTATAACTCTTGATTTTGTTCTGATTTTCTCCTACTCAATTCCCCTCATTTTAGATTTGTGACTGCTAATTTGAAACATTTTCTGAATTTGGACAAAATTTTGCTCTATTTGATGTCTTGGTAGTTGCAAGCTTCAAGAGATAGTCCATTTTCTATTAAGGCATTTTCTATTTACTTTAGTTTCAAATCTGCTGGCTTTGTTATAAGGTTTCTATTGTAATAGTCGTGTTATTTATATTGGAACGAAATTTAGAATTGGGGCATAACAACACAATGGGCAAGGAGAAGGGAGGCGGAAGGGAATGAATAAACGTTATTTATAGCAAGTCTGCAAATTCTCGCCGCCATGGGCCAAGCGATCGCTTAGAGGGCAGAGTGATCGCTTGGCTCTCGTCTCTATCCATCAACGCGCCTCGCCAACCGATCGCCTAGAGGCTGAGCGATCGCTTGGCCATCGCCCTGTTCGTCGATACACCTTGCCAAGCAATCGCTTAGGTGTCGAGCGATCGCCTGGCCACCTTCTCTGTTGGTTAAATTGCCATGCCAAGCGATCGCCTATAGGGTCAAGCGATCGCTTGGCCCTTTCCTCTGTTGTCTCTTCTCGCCTCACCAAGCGAGCGCCTCTTGCTCCGAGCGATCGCTTGGGTAGGCTACGCGATCAAACTCTTCTCAAACTTCGACTCCTGCTCGTCTCAAATTCTTCTTCTTCCTTTCTTGATCTAAATACCTACAATTCAATATCAAAACAACCAAAATCCACACAACACTCGATCCAAAAAATTAGTACAATTCCCATAACAAAATACAATCATTTTGCAATAAAAACCATCGAAAATGTACTACTTAGACTAGGCAAATCACAACCAAATGAAGGTGAAACACTTCCCCATTTTTCTCCTTATTATGGAAAAGTTTTTAACATTGATGTTATTAGGCAAGTCTGAAGCACACCGTCTGTTCTTTTTTTTAGGGGAAATAAGACTCCAAACAAAATAAAAAGATAAGGTTGTACACTGCTCTTATAGCAATCTATGTGTAAAACATTATAGTTGTATGTATTATCTCATTTTATTCAAATTGGCATGAAGATTCAGGTGGGAAGTGGCTAATAGCGATATGCGATTATCGCTTAGATGGAAAGAGTTTGAAAATCTATTAAAATCCCCAAAGTGGTATTTGACTTATCTTTTTCCACTCTCGCCCCCAGCCTCAACCCCTTCTTCCTTTTTTTTCTCAGTGTAAAGTGTAAACCATGAAATATGACATATTCTCTAACATCTAGTCAACAAGATTTCTTTTTTTTTTTGTCATCTTTATAACTTAAAAAATGGAATTTTGCATTCCAGTTTGCTAGTAGAAGTTACTTATTGCTCAAAGTTCTCTTCATGATTAGTATTTTTTTTTATATCTTGGTAAGATTTAGTTTATTGAATTTATTTGTTATGTTTGGCTGTGCAACTGAGGATTTGTTAAAGCCTAGTCAAGTATTGGAAGTTTTTGCGGCAAAAGCTGCTAGAATGTCTATTTCCTTCGGTCAAATATAAGCAAGTTTTCTTCGAAAAAGGTACTCTTTTTCAATGTTAACTCGAGTAATATACTATGTCCTTGGTCAATAGAATAAATTGTGAATGTGAATGAGGTTACAATATCAAATGTTATTGAAGTAATATATGTGAATAAGTTAGCTATATCTGGATGCAACTAGGCTGATAATTTATTGCTGACAAGAGTCCACATAAAAACATAGAGAAGTATTATTTTTGCCTAATGTTGAAGATCCTAATAATGGCCTATTAACACCGTGATCTATAGATTAGTTAATTTTAGAGGTGGGATTTTGTGTTTCCATATCAATATAATAGCGACACCAATACAATTAGTAAAAAATCAAACATAGTTCATATAGGCTTCATGCTATATTGCTATTGGAATATCAGCACAAGCATGCACATGCATGCATCCGCTTTGGATAAGCTCCAATTAGTTAGAAATTAGTTAGTTTGTTAGAGTTGGTTATTAGTTTGCCAGCTCATTGATAGCTCATATTAGTTGTATAGTTAGTTGTATAGTTTCATTTCTCATTTGTATATAAATAGAAGGAGCTACTACTGTAAATTCCCAGATTCTTATCAATGAATTTCTATCTTTTTTAGCCTAGATTATCTCTAAGATGGTATCTAGAGCCTAATATTTTTTTGGCAATCGTATCTCCATTTTTCTCTATTTTTTCTTTCTCGATCTTGCATCATTGTCTTCCATGGCGACTACTACTTCCGCTCCAGTGTTACCTACTCTTCATCTTATGAATCTGCGACTTGATCGCACCAATTATGCATTCAAGCGCATCCAAGTTCTCACTACCATCAGAGCTCATGGCTTTGATGATTTCATCTCCTCTATTGCTGCTCCGCCGCTGCAACTTATTCCGACGACTCAAACCACTCCTCGTGCTCCTCCCCGACCAAATCGTGACTATCATCTATGGCTGCATCGTGACCAAAAGCTTGGTATGACACTTTTAGAGCAGAAATTAATCAGTTGGGATTTCAAAGATCAGATTCAAATTTTTCTCTATTTTATCACAAACAAGGTGTTGTTGTTACTCTTATTCTTGTTTATGTTGATGACATTCTTATTACTGGAGATGATTCTATTTTGATTCAACAAGTAATAGACACACTGCATTAGAAGTTTTCAGTCAAGCATCTTGGGCATGTTAGTTACTTTCTTGGACTTGAGGTGTTTCATTCTTCTGGAAATTTTCATTTGTGTCAAAAGAATTACATTCATGAGTTGCTGGCTAAGACCAAGATGCTAGATTGCAAGTCGTGTGCCACTCCTATGACTCCAGCTATTAAACTTTCTAAAGAAAATGGTGCAGCATTTGAGGATCCTACTCTATATAGGAGTAGTGTTGGTGCCCTTCAATACTTGACTCTCACACGTCCTGACATTGCCTTCACTGTCAACAAGCTGAGTCAGTTTTTAGTCTCTCCCACAACTCTTCATTAGAATGCTTGTAAAAGACTACTCAGATATCTTAAGGGATCAGCCTCTCTTGGTTTACAGTTTCAATCTTTTTCTTCAACACAGCTTGTGGGATATTCTGATGCTGATTGGGCAAGCTATATAGATGATAGAAGGTCTACTGGAGGTCATTGTATTATCTTAGGTTCCAATCTCATTACCTGGTCAGCCAAGAAATAAGAAGTAGTATCTCGAAGTAGTGCATAATCTGAGTATAGAAGTATGGCAAATGCAACTTCTGATATTCAATGGTTGAAATCTCTATGTGATGAGATTGGGTTTACTCTTCACAGCAGCTGTGGTGTGATAATGTTAGTTCTCTTGCCTTAGCAAATTATCTGGTGTTTCATGCTCGCACTAAACATGTGGAAATTGATGTGCATTTTATCAGAGAAAAGGTGTCCAACAAGATGATTGATGTTGGTTATGTTCCTTCTTCAGAC
This sequence comes from Schizonepeta tenuifolia, assembly GCA_029490685.1. Taxonomy (NCBI): domain Eukaryota; kingdom Viridiplantae; phylum Streptophyta; class Magnoliopsida; order Lamiales; family Lamiaceae; genus Schizonepeta; species Schizonepeta tenuifolia. Next base: position 88,268,161 of record CM055960.1, on the reverse strand, counting down.
CAAGTAGCTGACATTTTTACTAAACCCTTATTTGATACAAGGTTCTGCATGCTTCGTGATCGGTTGAATCTTATATCTCTGGATAGTGGCTAGGATTCACGGGGGAGTATTGGAATATCACCACAAGCATGCACACGCATGCAGCCGTTTTGGATAAGCTCCGATTAGTTAGAAGTTAGTTAGTTTGTTAAAGTTGGTTTTTTAGTTTTCCAGCTCATTAATAGCTCGTATTAGCTGTATAGTTAGCTGTATAGTTTCATTTCTCATTCATGTATAAATAGGAGGAGCTACTGCTCTGAATTCTCATATTCTTATTAATGAAATTTCTATCTTTTTCAGCCTAGATTATCTTTAAGACATGCAAATAAGAATCCTGAAAAATGAAAATTTTCTTGCTGAAAATTATATCTACTTCTATTTCTATATCTTAAAAGGTGTTCTTAATATTTTTAAGAACTTAAGGAACAAATTTGATAGTGTACGTATTTTGATAGAGCTTATAAATTGTAAAATTTCAATGTTGTTGTAATTTGTTGTTGTGCACAACCTTATTGTAAGTCTTTTGTGTTATTACGACTTGTTTATTTTCTGCTAGTATAAACTCTTCTCTATTCAATATACAGATTGTCTTAGACGAAGATGAATATTGATGGAAGAATCGATTGGAACAAGATTACTCAACCTCAAATGGTCATTTGTAGTTTAGATGGTGTTGTTTTTTGCATTTTGTATTCTATAGAATAAACTCCGAGTCTATTTAGTTTTATTGTCCAACATGAATGGAACATGAGATTAATGTAGAGTTACCGTATGAATTGTGTAGAAATATTTGACATTACAGATTCTAAGTCAATTTACGTTCAATATTAATTGCAAATATTTTTTTGCTACATGGGTGATATTACTTTGTTGATATACAAATTAATAAGAAGCTCATGTGGTTGTACTTTGAGTATAATATATGTTATCAAAATATATAGTTTTGAGGCACATACAACTGTTATAATTAAGGCTAGATAAATGTCCCAAAATATTAAGTTGGGGACATAAAACAAACTTGAGGCTATACATTTTGTGTCACAATAGTTTTGTAGAAGGCACAAATAAGAGTCTCGATATTTTATTTGGAGGCACAAATAAATATGAGGTAATGTGGAAAAATAACCATTTTTAAAAGACAAAGATAAATTTACCATTAATTCTAAAAGATAAATACAATACTAACCTAAATTTCTATAAAATTACTCTAATACCCTCATTCTTATTTTTTACAAGATTTTCGCTGTAATTTCTTGCTTCCTCTCATTAATATCTGACAACTGTCATCCATGTCACCGCCGCCGCCTTCACCGGTCACCACCGCTGCCTTCACTCCAGCGCCACCACGCTCTCATTTTACATCTCAAATCCCTCTCTCTCATACACGCTTTCATTTTACATCTCAAATCCCTCTCTCTCTCATCTTCCTTCTATGTTTCTCTCTCTAAAAACAAACGCAACAACTCATCCTTCTCCTTTTTCCCTTCTCCGGCTAACCATGACCTCGCCACCACCTCCTTTGTCATGTTGCTGCAATCAACACTTTCTCTCTTTCGTCTGTATCTCTCTAAAACACAAGCAAACCCCCAATTCGAAACCCTAGCCCCCAATTCGAAATCCGGCGAGTTCGTCGTTGGCTCGTATCTATAGCAGCAACAAATGGTAGTTGTTGAGGTGTTGCTGCCATCGTTTTCACTCATCCTCTCCAATCAGTAAAGCAGCGACCAAAGAGATGTTCGCCATCGTATTTTGAATGCACGTTGTTCTCTGTTGCACGCCACCATTACCAGCCATTGATGCGGATCTATGCTGCCAGATGGCAGGCCAAATCAAAACCACCGCTATCGCCGCTGCCAATCGATCCTTCCAATTTCAGCCCATTTGCCCGAGGTAGGAAGATCGTATTTTGCAAGATCGAAGAACTTCCTAAACAAACAACGAATTTGAACTCATTCTCTCTCTCTCTCTCTCTCTCTCTCTCAACCGATTTTGCGATATGCTAATGGAATTCATCAATGTGCCTATCACAGGCTTTGTATTTTAAAATTTGAATAATTAATGGATTATCCATAATAAGGAAAAAAAAATGAACCTTATAATGTATGCTTGTTGGTACATGTATGTATTGGTGTATGTATTTGTGAACATCATTTATATATGTCATGTATGTATCCGTGTATGTTGGTTATGTATTCATGTATGTATTCGTGTATGAATTTATGTATGTCATGTATGTATTCGTGTACTTCATTTATATAGGTCGAGTATTTATTCGTGTATGTTTTTTATGTGTTTCATGTATGATTTCATGTATTTATGTATGAATTCATGTGTTCGTGTATTCATATTGTATCCATGTATGTCCTGTATGGATTTATGTATAGATTTATAAATAAGGTAATGAAGGGTATTTTGGTAAAACTGGTTGTTATTTATCTTTTAAAAATTAATGGTTAGAATTTATCTTTCTCTTTTAAAAATGGTTACTTTAACTTTTTGCCCAATAAATATTCCTATAGACTTATCAATATATTTTGAAAAACCTATTAAAAGGCATGTTTATGTGCCTCCAGAAATCAATCTCGGGGCATATTAAATTGTCTGAAATCTATTGGTATCGAGGCACTCAAAAAGTGCCTCTAACTCTATTGGGACACGATACTTGGATGCACATATATTAAGTGCCCCGAAACAAGAAGTGCCCCAATAGAGCATATATTGGGGCACATTTTCATGTCTGGAAAACCATTTTTTGTTGTAGTGTAGGAGATATGTGAAAGAGAATGATTGCGGGAGGGCGTCAAAGGATTCTCCATTCTGCAAAGATTTTATCAGATGTTGTGAGGATTTAGTAAGAATGGCACAATTTATGTATCACTATGGAGATGTCCATGGCACACAACACCCTAAAATACATCAACAAATCACTACATTGTTCCAGCCTTTTCCGTGACCGTGACAGATCCATAATATCGCCACCCATGTCCAGCACATATATAAACATTAGTGCTTGTATAAGATCATACTTCAAATAATCACAATTATAGATCATACAAAAATAATGTTTATATAAGAAGGCATGAGAACGAATTTTATATGAGAATGTGAGAATGGTACATTTTAATGCATTTTTATCACATCTAATGATTTTAAAAATATTATTTGGATCATACAAAAATAATGGTTATCATATATGTAGTATAAAATCCAAATAATATTTTTTAGGGGTTTTTGAAACAAATAATTACTAACTAAAGTAAAGAATTATAGATTCTTTTACAAAATATTTGTCATCTTAGTAATATATTATATATGTCAATATAAATTTACTAATAAATATGTTAATGAGCTAAATCTCAAGATTGGAAAAAAATATACAAATGTCTATATTTACACATTGTGGCCAACCACACTAGATAAAAAAATAATACTATATGTTTTGAAAAAATAAAATATACCCTAATTATTTCAATTTTTATAATTAACTTTTTTTTAAGTGTGTGCCTGCACACAGTGTGTCCGAATAGAATAATTATGTTTAATAATACAGTAAAGATTTTTTTTCTAGACTTGGTGGGGAAAGATGGGTGGGGAGGGGGGGTGAGGGGGTAAGTTTGCATCCAATCACCGCTTGGATATCCCTTGCGGACGTGAAGAATATATTTATAATGAAAGTTGCCAAAGTTTTCGATAATGCATCTATATATGAACTTTGAGAATTTTCTTTGAGTTACCACGTTAATGTTATTTTTAAAAGATAAATATCACGTATTTTCTCAATATTTGCAAATTTTTCCAAAAATGCCTAAATGTCGAAATGACCACACAGACTATATACGAGAAAAGTAGTTGTGCTCCCGTCCCCACAATTGCGGGTGCAGTACTAGTTCACTACTAAAAATTCACTCATACATAACACTACATACATACGGAAATTTCGAAAAACCGTTATGTATGAGTGCAGTCCGTTATTCCTAAACCGTCACCTAATTTCATACATAACAGTGTCGAGCCATAAGTTATGTTTCAGCGTTATCTTTTAGTTACATACATAACGGTCTCATATAACCCTTAAGCGATACATTATGTATGAGCATAGAATAATAACGGTTACTAGAATCGTTATCCCGAGTGTTATGTCTCAGGCCTCCCATTTTTTCTTTTTTTAATTTTTATTTATTTATTCACACAATTAATTATATACCATGATGGTCCCGATACGAGTTCTGGTGTATGGAGGGGGAGGGAATACACCAGTTAAGAATTTTAAAAACAACCCCCTGATAAAAACCACAACTGAGTAAAAGGACTCAGCTGGAATCACAACTGAGTAAGAATACTCAGCTGGAAGAGTGGTGATGTGCGGAATGTGGTGGAAATAACAATAACTCGTATAAAATAACTCACGCTCAGATGCAGGGTCGGTCAATAACCAAATCAGTTGAGATGTAAAGATGCAGTTGAGTGCTGGTTAGTTGGTCAGTTGAATATGCAAAAAGTAACTGAATTGAAAACATAAACACACAAAGGATTTAAGTGGTTCGGAGCGAACTCCTACGTCCACGGGGAGTTGTGAGTCCACACAACTCAGTCCAAATTCTTTAGGACTGCAACCACAAAGCTTACGCGGGCTTTGCAACCGTTCAGATAAGTTTACGGGTACTTATCAACCTTACAGATAAGTTTGCGGGTACTTATCAACCTATCTACTCAATTTCGGGAAGAGTAGAATCCTAACAACCTTTTTAGGGGATGTGTGAAGGGTGGGTTTTCCAACTACTAGCTCGAACAAGGAAGTGAGCTAGGACCTAAGCTTGAATAAATGAAGACTCAAACTAAGATCGAAAATACCAAGACAGAATCTAACACTCTAGGAACTCTCAACTAGTGATGTTCTTAGAGATTAATTGCAGTTTTGCTCGTTTGCGATATGAACTCTCAACTGGTGATGTTCGCTCATCTATCTGCTCTCGCACTTGTTTGTCATCTATATCTTGTCTCTTGATGAATGAATGAAGCCTCTATTTATTGGTGGAGAGAATCAACTAGTCGTTGGATGAGTCGTTGATCTCTGTTCTGTGAAAGCGATGGCTTGTCTCTCATCTCTGCAGATTTTCCTGATTTGGCAACTGTGAACTTCTGCTTTCCATCTGAGACAGCCTTGTGTTGGGCCAAATGAGGTAATGACAGAACGTCAAACCTTCACGTGACTTCCTTTTTGAAATTCAAATTTCAACCTTTGTCTTTCAACATTGGTTGGTCGGTTGAGAAGTTTTGGTCTTCATCTGAGTGGTCCTCAGCTGATGTTCTATCTGATCGATATCTTCATCTGACCTTCTGTCTGAATAGGAACAGTTGAACTCTCAGCTATCTTGAACTTCATGTTGTTGATCTATTGGATTGAGTCTTGCAACTGATGTTCCATCTGAACAGTTGACTTGAACGCTCAGTTGTCTTTCTCACATCTGATGTTCCATTTGAACAGGTGGCTTGAACGCTCAGTTGTCTTTCTCACATCTGATGTTCTGTATCTTGAACGCTCAGTTGTCTTTCTTACATCTGATGTTCTATATCCGAACAGATGGCTTGAACGCTCAGTTGTCTTTCTCACATCTGATGTTCTGTATCTTGAACGCTCAGTTGTCTTTCTTACATCTGATGTTCTATATCCGACCGGTTGGCTTGAACGCTCAGTTGCCTTTCTTCCATCTGATGTTCTTTTACATCCTCCCCCTTGAACACTCAGTTGTCTTTCTTACATCTGATGTTCTATCCGAGTGAAGCCATGTTGTCGTCTTCAGCTAGAGACCTGTAAAGATAAAATCTCAACAATGCTCAAACAACGAGCCTAAATACTAACATTAGGATCTGGCAACATCTACTCGGTTGGGGTCAGTTGGTTTTGGAATCAATCAAAACTTTACTTAAATTTCCCAACATACCCAATTTCACATGTAGAATTCACACGAAATTTTTCAGAGTCAAACTCATCTCTTCTCGCTATTTATTTGTCCCACTACTTTTTCAGAGCCAAACTCATCGAGACTTATTCCTACTTCATGTCCACCATCGTTTGCCGCCACTGACTACCTACCTCGGTTGAAACTCAAAGGTGAAGAGATTAGAACCCTAAAATCGCAAAATCCCCAAAATTTTCCCTCTCACATTGTTCTCACCTAAAATCCCCAAAATTGAAATTCGATTATTGCAGCCCTCTGAAGCTATTTTCGCCGCTCTGCCGCCGCAGTGGACTTCAAGATTATATCACAAAAGGTATTCATTCTCAGATTCTTTTTATTTCGTTATCTGTATTTTCAAAATTTATTCAGCAAATGTGAAATAGCAAGCCTCAGTTTCTAGAAGCATTGCTTGTACGTGTGTGTGTGTGTGCTCTTCCTGTCCTTACTCCTCCCTCCTTCCCTTCCCCCTTGCACTCAGATAACAAACTCCCCCTTCTTTCCACTGCCTAAATTTATTCATCTCTCTCTCTCTCTCTCTCTCTCTCTCTCTGTCTCTCTCTCTCTCTCTCTCTCTCTCTCTCATTTTTCCGCTCCACTTATTTGTTTTTGCTGGTTGATTTACTCCTCCTTTGAGCACAGGTACTTGTTTCCCCTTGCTTACTCTCTACAATAATTTTAGGGCTTTTCTTTTTTATCGCATTGTTGATTAGAAGATGCTGACGGAGATTACTGTTTCACCTTCATTTGGTTGTGATTTGCCTAGTCTAGGTAGTACATTTTCGTTGGTTTTATTGTAAAATGATTATATTTTGTTATGGAAATTGTACTGATATCGTGAACCAAATGTTGTGTGGTTTTTGGTTGTTTGTCGTTGAGTTGTAGGTATTTAGATCAAGAAAGCAAGGAGAAAAATTTGAGACGAGCATGAGTCGAAGTTTAGAAGAGTTTGATCGCGTAGTCTACCCAAGCGATCGCTCGGAGCAAGAGGCACTCGCTTGGTGAGGCGAGAAGAGACAATAGAAAGAAGGGCCAAGCATCGCTTGACCCTATAGGCGATCGCTTGGCATGGCATTTTATCCGACAGAGATGGAGGCCAAGCGATCGCTCAGCCTCTAGACGATTGCTTAGCCAGGTATGTTGTTGGACAGAGACGGGGGCCAAGCAACCGCTCAGCCCTCTAAGCGATCGCTTGGCCCATGGCGGCGTGAATTCCGGGAATTGCTACTATCAAGCGTCTTGAAATAGCTTTGGGACAAGTTTCTGGAACTGTAAATCAAATGCAGCAGCAACAACAGACCGGGAAAATTCCTAGCCAAGATCAACAACCACATCAAGCTTCAGCGGTAACTGTTTTGAGAAGTGGAAAGACGATAGATAATAAGGTAGGAGACATACTCTCAGAGGAGAAACAGCCGAGGGTCGAGAAGGAACAATCAGAGATCCGACTGCATAAGGCTGAAAAGCCTTACCGACCACCAGTGCCATTTCCTAGCAGATTGAAAAATGAGAAGCAAGACCAGCAATTCTCTGACTTTTATAAAATCTTGTCCAAGATAAATGTGAATTTACCATTGCTGGAAGTGATTAGGAATGTACCAACATATGTTAAGTTTTTCAAGGAATTGGCATCTAAGAAAAGGAGATTTGAGGAGAATGAACAGATTCTGGTATCTGAGAGTGTTAACTCTATTATGCAGCAGACTGTACCTCCGAAATAGCGGGACCCTGGGAGTTTTGTGTCACGCCCTAATTCCCGAAGGAAGACACGATTATCAGGACATGACTGGCGGGGAAGTAAGAAGCGGGGAAGAAATGGGGAATTTATATTGTGAAATAATAATCCAATTTGCCAAGTGAGGTTGGTAAAACCATACATCGTTACAAGGAGTTGAATAATCAGAGCACAGTCAGAGATAAAGCCAGAGAGCCTTTGCCATCAAATTGAGTCAACCAAAACCAACTCACTCGTGGGGTCGGATAAACCAAACTACACCACGACGGTCGGGAAGTCAAGCGTCGAAGAGGGGCCAGCAAGTCTGAAGCATTTATCAGAAAGCAGTAAATAAGCAAACGGGGTCGGAGAACCGTACAACCCGTGATAAACAATAAATTCCAAAAAAAAGAGGTCCATTTATTTAAAGCATAGAAGCTCAAATACGACACAGATCACTTATTAGAGTATCAACAGAGTAAGGCGGAAGCAGTACAGCAACACCCTCTATTCCTCAGCTCCGCCCGAGCACTCCGATTTCTCATCCTGAAAACATTTTAAAAAGAGTTTGGGGGTGAGTACTAATGTACCCAGTGAGTAAGATTTTATAAACAATTTTAATAAAAACAAAGCAGTTGGTATATCCAAGTTTTTATTCGTAAACTTAGAAGGTTTCAAAACATAAAACCACTTTCAAGATACGTCAAACCTTTTTCATTTGCGTGCCAACAGTGCCGTTCTAGTGTTATTCCTATCATTTCGTGGTACGGTTACATTTCCCGTTTCAACCACAACACAAGATCCCGGTCTTAACCCATCGGATCCAAAACATATATCCTTGTTAGAAAACGATGGTGATCAACCCACCGAACTTCTAACCACGTGTACACAGCCCGTTGCTAGTGTGTTAGACCAACAAAGGACCCCGTTCGGTATCGTAGGAACCTTAAACACATAGAGCGCACTAAAACATTGCCATGGATAACCATTTTTCTTTTGCCTGAAATATCAGAGTTTAATAACTCAAAATAATTTTTATATAATAAAACCCACCTGATAACTCAGAATGCGTCGGAGTACTTGGCTATGTCTGGACCTACAATAATTGTCTTAAACTTAGTCGCAAGAAATATACTAATACTTTCTAATTTATTTTTGCAACCTCGGATATTTAAAAAGATAACTTGATTTTATTTTGTATATATATATAAATATACAAGTCTTAACTATCTTAATAGTATATAAAGAAAAGAAAAGAGATAGTAAATTTTCTACCTCTCGAAGTCGGCTGCTAAGGAACAACCACCAGATTCCTTTGATAATTTAAGGTATTACTAACTTTGTTTTTTTTTATAGAAGAAATATGCAGATGAAAAGGGGTGAAAGGAAGTAGTCGGATGCTGCTATTTATAGAAGGAAGAAATGAGTCGGATGGAAGGAATCATGCAACGAAAAATAAAAATAAAAAGTTATAGACTCATAATAGGCTAGGCACTAGCTCTCATTAGTCATGCTGTTTCGGTAAAATGAGTGGACCGATTTTATAGATATACATTCCTTAATATATATATATATATATATAGGGATGGGGTTAGGTGAAAACCCATCCTTATCTAGAAACTAGAAACCATATCTAAACCCTTCATTATATCTAATCAATGGTCCATATTTTCGTTACATGGATATGATTTTTGATTAAATAAATCAAATGAAAAACGAAAAAGGGTAAATCAGTGAACGTAATCAAATATTTATCTCACCTCCTCAATTCAAGCCATCAAATCCTAATTAACCCACCACAATTAATTTTGTACGGTATAAATCTTAAACAAAAACCAAATCACTGTAAATCGTTCATCTAATTAATTGGTTGAGAAACAAACCCTAGAAATCCAAAAACATTGAAACATCGTATTCTGCAAAACCGATAACATCGTGGAAGCTTTGACGAAGAACAACGTTGCCGACGATGATTCGCTTGTTTTAATTATTAAAATATTTTTAGCATTTTTTTATTGTTTTTGCCATATAATGTTCCTTTTCAATGCAGTGAATATTAATGGACTAAAAATGCTCAACAATGCTTCTATAAATAATGCTTTTTTGCATTTAACGTAATGTTTTTGCTAGCTCGATATAATGTTTTTTTTTTAGGAAAAATAACCATAAGGAATTTTTGGAACTTTTATCAAAATCTATATGTTTATGTAATGCTTCTATAAATAATGCTTTTTTGCATTTAACGTAATGTTTTTGCTAGTTCGATATATTGTTTTGTTAGGAAAAATAACCATAAGGAATTTTTGGAACTTTTATCAAAATCTACATGCTTATGTGAAAATTGATAAAATTTTATGTCTAATATTGCACAAATTAATAGTATTTACTTTTTAGTTTTACACAATCGCACGCCTTAGTATAAATAAATACAAAGATTTTGAGAAAAATTAAAGGAGTCTCACAAAATCAATGTATTACTTGTTCATGAAATAATGTTCTTCAAAAGAAGTAATAATGTTGTGGCATGCTTAACTTAAAGTAAAACATTTTTTAAAATATAATATTTTGTTTTAGGATTAAAATATAATGTTGTAATGCTTTCATGTGTTCCATATAATGTTGTCGAATCTACATCTTAATGCAATGTTCAATATGTTATACTTTGTTGATATGCAAACTGCGAACATGAAAAGGAACATTAAAAAAATAATGTGGAAATGGATTAATATAAAAAATATATCAAAAATAATAAGTTCGTATAATATTGGAATAAAAAAGTTAAAACACACATCCGACAAATCAAGGATACGTTAGTTACAGTGAAAGGAGAATGACTAGAAAGTCCTTATATGCAATTCAACTTAAAAAATGCGTTAATAATTCAAATTAATAACGTCCATAGATTATAATGAATCAATGGTCCACATGAGTTTCTAGTTTGCATATAAGAGATGGTTTTTATTTGATCCATCCCCTATATATATATATATATATTTTTTTTTTTTCTTTTTATATATATGAAACTGATATATATACATGTATATAAGTTACGGTTCATATATATGTTTATATACATAACTTCATTAACAAATATAATAATATAAGATATGATAAACACATCATTAGTAATATAATAATATATATTCTAATTATTTTGATGTGTAAATTAACAAACATATATGTATTACGTATATTTATATATATATGTATGTATATATTACATATATAGGTAATAATAATATTATTTATCAGATGAATTAAAGAATTAAATTTTATAGGTATTTAAACTAATCGTATATCTCAAAAATATTCATAAGTAAGAAGAAGTTAAAATTTCGATTTTTGAAAATATTATTTTATTTTATTTTGAAATTCGAAATTTTTTTTCCGAGGTGCTACTTTCCTTATTTCTAAATCCTACAAAATAACTAACTACGATTAATTCTATTTCTAAAAGACTTTTCTAGGCCATTATCTTATTAGGAAATTAAGGGGTATTACATCTTGTGATCAAGATTGCTATGGGGAATGGAAAAGAAGCATCGGGGATGTTGGACTTAGGAGCCGGATTAATCTGATGTCGTACTCAATCTACAAGCAGTTGGAATTGGGAGAGTTGAAGCCGACTAGGATGTGCTTACAGTTGGCTGATCGATCTATTCGACATCCTAGAGAGATTGTAGAAGATATTCTGGTACGTGTTGGAAAGATGATAGTACCTGTAGACTTTGTGGTGCTAGAGATTGGAGATGTGCAAGAGGATGGTCGAGAACATACTTTGCTATTGGGACGACCATTCATGGCTACTACCAACACCCTGATTGATGTTAAGAATGGGATTATAAAGATATCAGTGTTGGGAGAGACAGTCTCCTACAACGTTCATGCGCACTGAGGAATACCTTCAGCTAGCAGTGTTGAGAATTGTTCTTACATAAATGCCATTGACATGCTCACTGAGGCATGTTTTGTGAAGGAAAAACAAATCTAGGAGGTGTATGAAGGATCAGCTGATTTGGAGGAGCGGCTCAGAGAAGAAGCAGCTATGGAAGCATTATTGCCGACTAATTTATCTGTTGACAAACCAGTGGTAGTGGAGGCTCCTAAGGCAGAAAAGAAGGTAGAGCTGGAACTCAAGGAGCTGCCAACTAATTTGAAGTATGTTTTCCTCGAAAAAGGAAAAAAGGAAACCAGTCATAATCTCCTTCGAGCTCAATGCAGAAGAAGAAGAAGCATTGATTGAGCTGCTTACAAAGTTTAAAGCAGCCTTTGGGTGTTGTTTGTCAGACATTAGGGGGATCAGCCCTGCCATTTGTATGCACCGGATCAATCTTGAGCAAAAAGCCACTCCAAGGAGGGACGGCCAAAGGAGATTAAAACCCGTACTTATGGAGATTGTGCGGAAGGAGATTTTCAAACTATTAGGAGAAAGGATCATTTTTTCCATTACTGATAGTGAATGGCTTAGTCCCGTACATGTGGTATCGAAGAAAGGGTGTATCACAGTGGTTTTAAACGATAAAGATGAGTTCGTACCTACTAGACCAATCACTGGATGGCGGATGTGCATCGACTACAGGAAGCTCAATGCGGCCACTAAGAAAGATCATTTTCCTCTGCCGTTTATTGATCAGATGTTTGACAGATTGGCTGGCCATGAATTCTATTACTTCCTCGATGGATTATCGGGATATTATCAGATTACCATTGCGCCGGAGGATCAAGCAAAGACTACTTTCACCTGCCCATTCGGGACCTATGCATGCAAACGGATGCCGTTCGGACTCTGTTGTGCGCCAGGTACATTTCAGCGTTGTATGATGTCTATATTTTTTGAGATGATTGGTGATTTTGTTGAAATTTTCATGGATGATTTCTCTGTCTTCAGATCATCATTCTCCGATTGTTTGAGTAAAATTGAACGCGTCTTAGGAAGGTGTGTCGAAAGTGGGTTGACTCTTAGTTGGAAAAGAAGTCACTTTATGGTGCGTAGTGGTAATGTCTTAGGGCATATTGTTTCAAAAAGGGGCGTAGATGTCGACAAAGCTAAGGTGGATGTGATAGAAAGATTGCCTCCACCTCGCGATGTCAAAGGAATTAGGAGTTTTCTTGGGCATGCCGGTTTTTATCGGCGTTTCATTAAAGATTTTTCTACGATCAGTCAATCTCTATGTCATTTACTTTCTCAAGATGTGTCATTTGTATTTGATGAGGCTTGTCTTTATGCTTTTAATTTTCTTAAGGAGAAGTTGAGCACTGCACATGTTGTTATTGGTCCTATATAGTCAGAACCTTTTAAGATAATGTGTGATGCGTCTAATTCTGCTGTTGGTGTTGTTTTGGGACAACGTATAGATAAAATGCTTCGTGTCATTTATTATGCGAGTCTGACTCTCACCTCTGCCCAAGTGAATTACACAACTATAGAGAAGGAGATGTTTGCTGTTGTGTTTGCATTAGATAAATTTCGTGCATACATCATAGGTTCTAAGGTCATCATTCACAGTGATCATGCTGCCTTGCGTTATTTGTTGACCAAATCTCAAGCTAAGCCTAGACTCATTCGTTGGGTGTTGTTGTTACAAGAGTTTGATTTGGAAATTCGTGATAGCAAAGGTAGTGAAAATGTTGTAGGTGACCATTTGTCCCGTCTTGATAATCTACCTTCTCCTAGAATATATGATAATTTGCTTGAATTATTTTCTTTCGAACAAGCTTTGAGTGCAGGAATAGTTCCTTGGTATGCTGACATTGTCAATTACCTTGCATGTGATGAGTTAAGACCTGACCTTACTTCCCAAGAAAGGAAGCGTTTTGTGTCTGTGTGCAGGCAATATTTTTGGGAAGATCCATATCTTTTCAAAATTGATAAGGACGATGTGATACGTAGGTGCGTGCCCGATGATGAACAAGTTAAGGTCAGAAAATAGCGCATAAGGAGCTACAATCAGGTTTATTTTGGCCGACAGTGTTTAAGGATGCTCAGTCTTTTTATATTTCCTGTGATCGTTGCCAAAGGGTTGGTTCAATTGGTCTTAGGAATGAGATGCCCATCAATAATATTCTTGTTGTTGAGATTTTCGATGTTTGGAGCATCGATTTTATGGGACCATTTTCCAAATCTTTTGGCTATGAATACATTCTCTTAGCTGTTGATTATGTGTCCAAGTGGGTGGAGGCAATCCCCACTAGAACTTGTGATTCTCATGCCGTGCTAAGGTTTGTGCAGGAAAATATTCTTTGCAGCTTCGGATTTCCCAAAGCAATAATTAGTGATTGTGGGAAGCATGTTTTGCAACAAGCTTTTTGAGAAGCTTATGAAGAAAAATGGGATTACACACAAGGTTGCCACTCCTTACCATCCCCAAACATCCAAGCAGGCCGAGACGAGTAATAAGCAGATCAAGGGGATCTTGGAAAAGACAGTCCAACTATCTCAGAAGAATTGGTCTTCAAAGTTAAATGATGCTCTTCGGGCATATCGCACTGCTTACAAGAGTATCTTAAGAATGAGTCCATATCGATTGGTGTTTGGAAAGAATTGCCATTTACCTGATGAAATCGAGCACAAGGCGTATTGGGCAATAAGAGCAGCAAATCTCGATCTTGACGCCGCAGGAACATAACGGATGTTGCAATTGTCCGAGCTGGATGAGCTTCATAATGAGGCGTACGAAAATGCCAAAATTTACAAGGACCGGGTGAAGAGGTTGCATGATAGTCGGATTTTATTCAAGGAGTTGAAGCCCGGAATGAAAGTCCTTTTGTTCAACTCAAGGTTGAAATTGTTTCCAGGCAAGTTGAAGTCTCGTTGGACCAGTCCGTACCTCATTGAATAAGTTTTACCCTTTGGTGTTGTCCGTTTGCTCAATGAGCAGACTCAAGACTCTTTCCAAGCCAATGGTCATCGAGTGAAGTCGTACCATGAAGGAGAACATGTCATTAAAGAAGTGGAGTCAATTTGGCTCGTGGATCCGCGATAAGGGGATCGTTTCTATCTGTCGAGCTAATGATGTTAAACAAGCACTGCATGGGAGGCAACCCACGATGTAAAAAAAAAAAAAACGTCAAAGGCACCCAACCGATCGCTTATAATGCTAGGCGTTCGCTTGGCAGTCGGGCCTGTTCGTTAGAGGCACCACCTAGGCGATCATCTCGCCTCTAAGCGATCGTCTGGCTGTCGTGCGCTGTTTCAGAGACGCCTCCCAAGCGATCGCCTCGACGCCAAGTGATCGTTTGGCCTTCCTTTTTGGGTTTCAGAGGCGCACACCAGGCGATCGCCTCCCTCCCAAGCGCTCGCTTGGCTTCCTAAGCCTGGTTTCTATGGTGCGTATGGAGCGCTCGTCTACCTCCACGAGCTCGCCTCCCATGTATTTCGTCTTTTTCCTATAAATAGACCCCACCAACCCCTATTCTCTCCATTCCTCTCTCAGCCGCCGCCTACCCGCTCTCCTCCATACTTACGCCACCCACTTCGATTCCGCCACCGCCATACCCACTTTCCCAATTCGCCGTCGCCCTTCTTCTCCCTACCTCACCATCACCCATCTCACTAAAACACCATTCTACCCCAGTCCGACGCGTACGCTTCGGCCATACCATCTCTGGCCACGCGATCGCTCTAACTTCCACGCGTTCGCCCCGGCCTCATTGCCGGCCATGCGATCACCTCTATTCCGACGCGTTCGCTCCAGTTTGTCTATCCCGGCCGAGCGCTCGCCTCCTTCCCTAAGCGCTCGTTCAAGCCACTCAGTCGGCCGAGCCACCGCCGATCAGCTGCTTGCCGCCGTTCCGATCTTCGGAGCTGTGTTATACTCTTGCCACATGGGTCGTTCCAAGAAGGCCAAGCTCACCGCCGAGTCTTTGGAGCAGCCAGAGCAACCAGCGGACCTCCATCATACTTATGGTGCCATCTTTCCGATTTATGCGCCAGAGGAAGGTCAAATCTATTTTTGTTTTCTTTATAAGCATACCCCTACTATTCATTACATTGATTGGGACGAGATTGGTAAGTTTGATGTTATGGAGGAGCTAGAAAACTACCTTAAGGTGTTAGGATTGTATAAGTATGCCCATTCGGAGTGGGATTGTTATATGCCTTTATGTTTTGAATTTATTCCTACTATGACATTTGAAGATGAGCTTCGCGGAATTTCTTTTCGACTCTTAGGGCAGAAATGTCAGGCTGGGCCGACTGTTATGTATCAAGTGTTTGGGTTTAGAATGGAGGGTGGAGTGATGGTTGTACCTCAGGATTTTGATGCTTCTACTGCGTTGAGGAATTTAACTGGCTTGGATAATTGAAAAACTGGGGGAATTTCTTGTGGTTTCATTCGTCGGCGGGCATTGTGCATATTACACAAATTTCTTGTGAATAATGTTATTGGTCGAGAAGATTCTAGTAAGGTGCACACCACGAAGCTTTTTCTCCTCGATTGTGCAACACGGACAGTGCCGGTTTGTCCAGCTCAATTTATATATGCTGCTTTGCAAAACATCAAGATAAAGTCCTCTGCTGCGGCTGCTTTTCCTCAGCTAGCCACCGCCTTAGCTCTTAAATTTAAGCTTTTCCAAGGCAATTCTCCTCCTCGCCCACATTCTGATGGGATGTTAAGTATTTGGGCTACTCTGAGCTCAAGCATGGTTTTCTTGTGCGCGATGAGAAATCTTTTATTCCTTTTGAGGAGCGGACTGTGGTTAAACGGTATTATGTTAATCAGCGTGCTGGTGTTGTTGCTTCCTCTGATGCGGATCATGACCGTGAAAATAGGACGGAGGGCCAACAGGAGTCGGGCAATTTACTGATTGTTGGGTCTTTCCAACCATCGGGTTCTTCTCACCCATTTGGGTCTGCCTCTTTTGGTTTTGGTAGCTTTCAGCAAGACTTCACTGCTTTTCGGACTGACTTGGGGGCATAGTTGGGCCAGCTCCAGCAGAGTCTTACTAATTACGGCGACCAGTTGCACACTCAAACCAAGTATTTGCAGCGCAATGAGCAACGTTGGATGGAGAATGAGCAACGTTGGGTTGCCAATGATCAGCGTTGGGGTTTAGCTGAGCAGCATTGGCAAGGGGTTTCTCAGCTTCACGCTGCTAGTAGTCAGTATTGGACCGAGCAGGCTCAGCAGTGGACTCTTAATGCCCAACGTTGGGAGGAGTAGTGGCAGTATAATGAAGCGCAGACACAGCGTATGGACGCCTTCGAGAGGCAATTTGCTAGTTGGCACTTTCCGCCTGGCGGTCCTTCTCAGCCACCACCTAATCAACAGTGAGCTTCACTGTTGATGCGTACGTTATTTCTTCCTTCTTTTTGATCTGTGGTGATGTGTTCTGTTCTGTTTTATTATTTGTTATTTGTGTTTTGATTGTGCTTGTTCTCGTGCTTTGTGTAGGATGCTTGCAGTTGTGACTACGGTTATCTCGTCCATTCTCTCTGGTTTGCATTTTTCTATCACCATTTCCCTGTTCCTTTTGCTTGTGTTGTGACATTGGGACATTGTTCATTTTTCTCGTAGGGGGGTGAGTTTTCTTGATGGTCTAGCTTGTTTGTCCTTGATTTATTTTGTTTCACAATTGAATTGCGGAAGTAGGAATTGAAGTTTATAGTTCATGCTTCGATTTGCTTGATTGATCAGGAAATTTTGTCATGATTTAACTGATATGGTTGTTGCATTCCAATTGTGGGGCATTTCATGTTTGGATGATTGAAGCTTGATGTTTGAGTGTGGGTGAAGGGTGAGAAAATCTTTATTTTAAGAATTGTATCCCGAATAATGAGCTGTTAATTGTATATTTTGTTAAGTTAAGTTGGGAGGCTTCTGCTCTTCCGGGAACCATGAGCATGGGAAACCACATGAGGATACTTTAGATGATCTCTAAATGTTCACACCTCATGAACATTGGCCATATAACCCGACTTAACTTGAGAACTTTATGTGATGCCTTTGATTGAAATTGTTGTGATTTGAAGGGCCCTACCCATCTTTCTTGTCTGTTCAATGTTGAATATATTATACGAGAAATGGGTATGGGAAACCACGTTAGGCTACCGGAATTCTCTGTGAGTAAACCTAGCGAATATTGCCCGAAATTTACTTAATATCTATAATTTAAGAAATGATTTGAATTTGAGATATTTTTTGTTGTTCAATTTTTCTCACCTAGATCTTGCATTTGAATGTTGAGTTGATTGAGTTCTTGTGTGAAGGGCAACTCATTGTTTTGTGATGGTTATATTTGGTTGATGAATGATAGATCTGTTTTGAAATTGAGAGCTTATTGGAGTATGAATTGTTTAGTTCAATTTTGTTACTTTTTCATTTCGATTAGAAATAAAATTTGCTTGAGGACAAGCAAGGTTTTATGTGTGGAGGGGTGTTTCACCTTCATTTAGTTGTGATTTGCCTAGTCTAGGTAGTACATTTTCGTTGGTTTTATTGTAAAATGATTATATTTTGTTATGAAAATTGTACTAATCTCGTGGACCAAGTGTTGTGTGGTTTTTGGTTGTTTGTCGTTGAGTTGTAGGTATTTAGATCAAGAAAGGGAGGAGAAGAATTTGAGACGAGCAGGAATCGAAGTTAAGAAGAGTTTGATAACGTAGTCTATCCAAGCGACCGCTCGGAGCAAGAGGCGCTTGTTTGGTGAGGTGAAAAGAGACAACAGAAAGAAGGGCCAAGCGATCGCTTAACCCTATAGGCGATCGCTTGGCATGGCATTTTATCCGACAGAGACGGAGGCCAAGCGATCGCTCAGCCTCTAGGCGATTGCTTGGCGAGGCGCGTTGATGGACTGAGATGGAGGCCAAGCGATCGCTAAGCCTCTAGGCGATCGCTTGGCCAGGTGCGTTGTTGGACAGAGACGGGGGCCAAGCGATTGCTCAGCCCTCTAAGCGATCGCTTGGCCCATGGCTGCGTGAATTCCGGGAATTACTATAAATAGGATTTATTTATTCTTTTCCGCCTTTCTTCTCCTTTTGTGCGATTTTTACCTAATTTTTGAGCATCCAAAACACTTTTTACATTGTTTTTAGTTGATTGCTTCCATAGTTTTGTATTTTCTTTCCGGATTAACGAACATCAACACCATGGATTCAATTATGATTCAGGTTTACTTTTAATTCAAGTTTGTGAGTTCTTTTGTTTTTTTCTTTTTGCTAATTGAATTTTGTTATGATTTATTTCTTTGCGTTCGTTAGATTAGGTTTAATTTCTTGCCTAGGATTAATTTATGCTTAATTTCTTTTCTCACCTAGTTTGCATTTGGCACTCCAACTCGGCCATATTATTAGGCCCTTGAATCTCCATTTGCTGTTTTCTCCTTCTTTCTCTAGTAGCTCTCTTATGAGTTCTCTCGAGTTCCAAATCCAAGGGGTGTGGTTGTTGGCCCTTGGACCTTGTGATCATTCACTATGTATCGAGAGCTTGAAGAAATTAGCAACTATACAAATAATAATAATATAACAACAATGCTTGAACTAGTAATCTTGGTATCAAAATTATTAACACTATATAATCTATATAGTCCCCGGCAACGGCGCCAAAAAGTTGATCGCTAAATTAACTAGCAATAAAACCGCAACTATTCGGTGTTATTGTAGCAATATAGCAAGTCGAGTATCGTATCCATGAGGACTATAATCCGAAAATATAGTGAAAATAAAGTTTAGACACTTTCCTACTATTCAAGCTTTCGGGGGTTCATGATTGGGCATTTTGATTTACTAAAAAGGAAATTAGCAAATGAAGGAAATTTAACAAAGCTATAAAGAAAATTGAGAGAAATTAACGATAATAAAAAGGTCGATTCTATGGAGATGATTCAACTCAACAACGATGACGGATATTTTCTAATAACCTATTAACCACTTTAATCCAAATCATGCGGAACAAATCACAAAGGCAATGCACTCTCTCTCTCGATAAGAAATGCAAAAGTAGATTAGCAATATGTCTCTCTCCGACTAAGACTCGAAACACATTACAAACTCCCAAAGGCACATGAAGATTTAAGGTTCCTACGCTAGCATATATCACGGCTAAGTCTCAAATGCAAGCATATTGGTAATTCTTGAGGTCCATGCTTATAAAAACCGGCTAGGAATTTCTACAAACACTTGGTGTGAAAGAAAAATAGCCAACTCTCCAAACACAAATAAAGGCGCCAAGAAACCAAGCAAGAAATGGAAGGAACAATAGAATTAAGAGAATAAATCCATCAACATAAATGAGTCTCACAAATCCATAGAATCAACAAAAGAAATTTAGCTAGACATAATTGAAGAAATGACAAGAGAAATGATAAATAAAACCATAGAAATTTGATACAAAGTTACCCAAATGGAGAAATCTTCAATCAATTCTTCAAACATGGAAATCCAACTTCAATCTTGATTACAATGTTAAAAACCTAACAAAAATCCTAAAAATACAATTTGGGAATGAAAACCTAGGGTAGGAGATGAATTCTGCCGAGTTTGGGGCTAAATCCCCTTATATAGGGTAGAAGAAGTGTTAAAGAGTGTTAAAAACGTGAAATGGACGAAACTAGAAAAATCGGAGGTCCAATTAACACTTGCCCCCAAATCACACAATGCTCTATCGAATGTGTGCCCTCCAATTTCACATGGAATTGTGAAGCTCCCCGGATCTTTTAACTTCAAAGGAAGCTTTCTTTGCAAAACGGCACTACACTCCTCCGACAAGTTGATTGTCTCATGCTTCTTAAGCTTCTTCTTTCAGGAGACGGCATCCTTCAAGAATTTGGCATATCCGGGTATATCTCTCAAGGCATCAAGTAAAGGGATATTTATGTTTACCTTTTGGAACATGTTCATGAACTTGACAAGTTCTTCATCTATCTTCACTTTTGCCAATCTTCGAGGCCCCTTAATTGGTTCTTGATGTTCCTTTACTTGAGTAGGGTGATCCTCCACATCAAACTCTTCATCCCAATCCTCCACATTCTTTTTCAAATTACTTATATAAGGAACTACACTCTTCACATGAATCGCATTGCATTGATTTCTTGGGTTGACCTTTGTATTGCTTGAAAATTGACCCGACTTGTGTTGAGAAGTGGCTTGATTAGTGATCACTACTTTCACTAGCAATTTATACCGCACTTTATCGGGTCAAATGTAGCATAAGTAACGAGTGTCGATTCCACGAGGACTATAAAACGAGTTTCTAATGGAAATGAGGTTCATGCGCATTCCTACTATTCAAGCTCTTCGAATAAGGGAATTTGGATTCATACAACTATTAAACAAGCAATTACGGCTAAACAAGCAATTAAAACTTAAAATCAAGCACAATTGACAAATAAACGATCAAATAAACGATTTAAAGGCAATTGAAGGAAAGGGTTGGTTCTAGGGATTTGCTTTGATTCTAGATGGCTTGATCTTCACTTACTAAGTCATATAACCATATTTAATCATCTAAAAGAGGAGCATTCACAAGGATAATCACTACCCTCTCTCGATAGATAGTAAAAGCGGATCAACTCGACGACTCTATCGGCTAAGACTCAAGACGACGAATCAACTCCCAAAAGCATAAGAATACAAGCTCTCATACATGCATTTCTCACCTTCTAAGTCTCAAAAGCAAGGCATGTTGTGATCATTGATTTCCATGAAAGTAAAATCCTATTAAGCAATTCTACAAACACTTGGTATGCAAGAAAGATGATCAAAAATTCCCACATGAAAACAAGATCCAACACCACAATCAAATAGATGAGGGCAATTAGAAATAACAAGCTAAGATCAAATCCATCATCAAATCACACAAATCCCTCAAACCAACAAAGAAAACTTAGCTAGACATAATTGAAATTAACACAAAACAAAAGGGAAAAGGATTGCATAAATAAAATACTAGGAACTCAATGCTTAAATCTTCAACAAGTCTTCCAAATCCAAGCTAATCTCTATTACAATCAACGAAATAGTGTTTAGAACTCTAAATAGCAAGTGTTGCAAGTGGAAATTAGGGTAAGAGTGGAGAGTGTGGCGTTTTTGGGCTGCCATCTCCTTTATATAGGAGTAGAAAAGTGTTAATACATGTAGAAATCGCAAAAAGGGAGGAAAAACGCGAGAATGGAGCAAAACAGGAAAAATCGGCGGCCCAGCCCTGTTTTTCGGCGGTCTGAACCAATTTTCGGCGGTCTGGGATGGACCGCCGATTATGGGTTTCCTCTTGGATTTGAATTACAGTGATTCTCGGCGGTCTAATCGGCGGTCTGGACCGATTTTTCGGCGGTCTGGGCTGGACCGCCGGTTTTCTTCGCTGCGCGCGACGTTTTCTGGTTTTGTCTCGTTCTCCCTCGTCCGAACTCCGAATTGACCTCCGTTTCTTCCCATGGCTTCGTATCGAACTCCTCTTTCACATTCTAAGATCCTTATGCTCCAATTCGGTCATAATTTTTCTGAATTTTGGTTCAAACTTGCAAACAAGTGTAAAATCTCATAGAACAAGCAAAGTTAAACCAAATGCTTATTTATAACATGATTTAAAACAAAATGTACATTCAAAATGACTTAAAAACCATACAAAATGAGTGTTTATCACTCCCCCAAACTTAAACCATTGTTCGTCCTCGAATAATGAGTAGAACAAAGTACAATAAACACGAATGGGGTGTTGCTAAGATCAATGATCCCTCAGATTTCACAAAACATTTTATTCAAATAGTAGCATCACTATCACCAACTTGACACAAGCTAAAAGCAAAAGATCAATCTCAACTTTCCAAACAATGACTCACAAGGAAGTGTATCACTCAACAACTCAAAGTTTGGTAAAAACGCTCAATGAAATCAATGCATGACAAATCACTTACCATAAGCTTGCAGATTGTCTAACTTTTCCATCGATAAATTGTGCAAGAACAAGGATCAAATAGGTCTTTTTCAAGGTTTTAATGTAGGCACATTGGTCAAGGTAGGGAAATTTGGCTAAGTAGCTCAATAATCAAGCTCCAACCTTATATCTACTTCAAACCGAGTATGGATTCTTATCCATCTTCCTTCTCACCCAATTATTACAATATAAGGCTCATTTGTGCATACAAAACCAACGAGCACAACTATTTTAATATTCTCTCATGCTCAATTGTTTTCTTTTCATTAACAAGGCACATCCTTATCAAAACAACTCAAATAGTTGCTTCATTTTTTTCTTTTCATTCATTTTCTTTTTCCTTGAGCTTATGAGAATTTAGGACTTTCAAATCATAGAGCCATCTTCTTATTTCCAAATCCACCAAAGTTAAAGCACACACACAAGGGTTCCCATAACCTTCATCAACCCCCTATCACCCGGCTAACAAATAAAGGCAATAAAAGCTCAAATAGGATAGCAAGGGATAAATTTCAAGTAAAGGGAAGTGTTTAGGATTATACGGTGGCTATGAACAAATGGCCTATGATCATTTCCAAGTTCTTTGCACAATATTCAACCTCAAAATAGAACCAAAGCAAGTTCTAGAAGACAATTCGCATGCATGATCAAGCTCTCAAGAAAGAAACTTGATAAATATATCAATAAAGGCTCAAATCCTCACGGGTTTCTCTCAAAGCTTGTAAGTCTAGATCAACATTTCACCATGACTCATGCAAATTGGATCAAGAATACCAAACAACAATTTATTTCACAAAAACTAACAATTTCATCATTGGCATCTCACTTAAGCAACGCGGAGATTAAACAAACATTTTGAAACCCACACAAAAAAAAAACTTAAACACAATTTTTTTTTTTTTTTTTTCAACAAACTTGCAATTCTAACACCTCAAGCAAACCTCAATCAAATAAACACACCAACAAAGCAAACCAAACAAAACACAACGACCCAAGCAAAACGCACACATATTTACAACCGTCTTTGTATTCAACTTCCCCCCTCCCCCAAACTTAGTCGAAACCGAAGGAACCGAATAAGTTTGAAGGGAAGAAATAAATACAAGACGGGGGTACCTCTCATTCTTCATTGGGGGGGCGGTAGTGGGGGCCAAGGATGGCCTTCCTCAAGCTGCGCGGCTTCAAATCGGTGCACGAGATCCAACAACTCCTTTACATTCGCCCATAACCCGAGCTCCTTGAGAGCTTTTTCATCGGGATATTTGCAAGAGGCGAGGCCCTTCTTCACTCCTTTGGCTCCTCTTTTCTCCAATCTATCGATATCCAAGCAAGTAACCAACCCGAGAGGGGGATTCAAGGGATCCTCACACGGCAAGGGCAAGCTTCCTTCACATGCTTCCAAGCAATCAACGAAGTTGCACTCTTCGATTCTTCCCTCTTCCGGCTTCTTCATTGCATTATATATAGAGAGCGTCATCCTCTCACCATTGACTCTAAATGTCAACTCCCCATCTTCAACATCAATTAAAGCACGACCGGTGGCCAAGAACGGACGACCAAGAATTAGCGGGACATTCTTGTCCTCGGGCATGTCAAGCACAACAAAGTCGGCCGGAAATACGAATTTTCCAACCTTCACAAGAAGATCTTCAACCACTCCCTTGGGATGCTTCACGGATCGATCCGCCAATTGTAAAGCAATTGAGGTTGGCTTGATAGTTCCTATGCCCAAACGATTGAAAATTAAGAGAGGCATCAAATTAACACTTGCCCCCAAATCACACAATGCCCTATCGAATGTATGTTCTCCAATCTCACATGGAACTGTGAAACTCCCCGGATCTTTGAGTTTCAAAGGAAGCTTCCTTTGCAAAATGGCACTACATTCTTCCGACAAATTGATTGTCTCATACTTCTTAAATTTCTTCTTCCGGGATACGGCATCCTTCAAGAATTTGGCATATCCGGGCATATCTCTCAAGGCATCAAGTAAAGGGATATTTATGTTTACCTTTTGGAATATATCCATGAACTTGGCAAGTTTCTCATCTATCTTCACTTTTGCCAATCTTCGAGGGCCTTTAATGGATTCTTGATGTTCCTTCACTTGAGTAGGGCGATCCTCCGCATCAAACTCTTCATCCCAATCATTCACCTTCTCCTTCAAATTGCTTAGACAAGGAGCCACACTCATGACATAAATTGCATTGCATTGATTCTTTGGGTTGACCTCCGTGTTGCTTGGAAATTGACCCGCCTTGTGTTGAGAGACGGCTTGATTAGCCATTTGGCTCACTTGCCCTTCCAACATCTTAAGTTGCTTAGATATAGACGAGACGGTGTTCTCCAAAGTGGTGATCCTTTGACCCGTTTGCCCCATGAAAGCATTTTGGTTTTGGAGAAGTTGTTGCATCATCTCCTCCATAGACGGCGTGGGCTTCTTCGGCTCATTTATCATCCCTTGAGACACCGAGAATCCGGGTGGTGGATGAATGGCGTTGTTCGGGTTGGAATAAGAGAGATTGGGATTCCTATAGTTAGGGTTGTAGGCTTGATTACCCGGAGGGTAGCTTGAACGGTTGAAGTTGTTGTAGCCTCTTTGATTCACATAATTAGCATCCTCAAAATGGGAACTCTCTTCACCTCCACGTTGCATCGGTTGAACTATCATCTTCACCTCCGACTTAGCTTTTCTATCGGCTTCATAATCCTTCCTAAGCAAGGTTAGTTGCTCCAACACGTCATCATATCTATCATCGGCGATAGAAGCAACCTTCTTAGAAGGATTCCTCTCTTGAGGCCAAAGATAGCTATTCGCCGACATCTCTTCCAAAATACGGACCGCCTCTTCATATGGACGGTTAGTCAATCCCCCTCCGGCGGTGGCATTCACCACTTCCCTTGTATGACTCGCGAGCCCACGATAGAAGTTTATAATTTGTTGTTCTTTTGAGAATCCATGTTGAGGACATCGCCTCAACAAATCCTTGTAACGCTCCCAAGCCTCATGAATAGACTCATCTCCGGCTTGTGAGAAGTGAGAAATATCGGATATCAATTTTTGTGCCCGAGATGGTGGGAAGTACTTGGCAAGGAAGAGCCGGCAAAGTTGCTCCCATGTTGTGATCTCCGATCGATCAATGGTTTTGTACCAATCCTTTGCCTTGTCTCTCAATGAAAAACCAAATAACCTCAATCTAATAGCATCACTTGAGACTCCTTGAATCTTTATCGTCTCACACACGTCCAAGAAGGCTCTCAAATGTGCATTGGCGTCTTCATTGAAGCCCCCGCCAAACATCTCCGCTTGCACCAAACTCACAAGACCCGTCTTGATCTCGAATTGATTAACGTTGCATCGGTTCCCCCATCCACCGTCTTGGAACATGTTCACTTGTGGATCGAACATTTGATTAATAGGCGGGGGTGGTGGCCTCTCTTGTTGGGCTAGTTGCTCCGCCATTTGTCGGCGAAGCTCTTGCATTTGTCTCTCTAATTCGGCCATAGGATTCGGCCCTTGGCGCTCCATTGCTTGCTTTCTTCTCTCCCGGTTGGCTCTCTTGTGTGTGACCTCAATTTCCAAATCCAAAGGAGTAAGCTCTCCTTTCTTTCGTCTTGTGATCATGCACTAGTTCACCTACAAAAACCAACCAAGAGCACACTTAATTCCATAACAAACATTTAAATAAAAGTTGCTTGATCTAGTATTCTCAACGCAAAGATCATTAACACTTAAAACTCTAAATAGTCCCCGGCAACGGCGCCAAAAAGTGATCACTACTTTCACTGGCAATTTATACCGCACTTTATCGGGTCAAATGTAGCATAAGTAACGAGTGTCGATTCCACGAGGACTATAAAACGAGTTTCTAATGGAAATGAGGTTCATGCGCATTCCTACTATTCAAGCTCTTCGAATAAGGGGATTTTGGATTCATACAACTATTAAACAAGCAATTACGGCTAAACAAGCAATTAAAACTTAAAATCAAGCACAATTGACAAATAAACGATTTAAAGGCAATTGAAGGAAAGGGTTGGTTCTAGGGATTTGCTTTGATTCTAGATGGCTTGATCTTCACTTACTAAGTCATATAACCATATTTAATCATCTAAAAGAGGAGCATTCACAAGGATAATCACTACCCTCTCTCGATAGATAGTAAAAGCGGATCAACTCGACGACTCTATCGGCTAAGACTTAAGACGACGAATCAACTCCCAAAAGCATAAGAATACAAGCTCCCATGCATGCATTTCTCACCTTCTAAGTCTCAAAAGCAAGGCATGTTGTGATCATTGATTTCCATGAAAGTAAAATCCTATTAAGCAATTCTACAAACACTTGGTATGCAAGAAAGATGATCAAAAATTCCCACATGAAAACAAGATCCAACACCACAATCAAATAGATGAGGGCAATTAGAAATAACAAGCTAAGATCAAATCCATCATCAAATCACACAAATCCCTCAAACCAACAAAGAAAACTTAGCTAGACATAATTGAAATTAACACAAAACAAAAGGGAAGAGGATTGCATAAATAAAATACTAGGAACCCAATGCTTAAATCTTCAACAAGTCTTCCAAATCCAAGCTAATCTCTATTACAATCAATGAAATAGTGTTTAGAACTCTAAATAGCAAGTGTTGCAAGTGGAAATTAGGGTAAGAGTGGAGAGTGTGGCGTTTTTGGGCTGCCATCTCCTTTATATAGGAGTAGAAAAGTGTTAATACATGTAGAAATCGCAAAAAGGGAGGAAAAACGCGAGAATGGAGCAAAACAGGAAAAATCGGCGGTCCAGCCCTGTTTTTCGGCGGTCTGGGATGGACCGCCGATTATGGGTTTCCTCTTGGATTTGAATTACAGTGATTCTCGGCGGTCTAATCGGCGGTCTGGACCGATTTTTCGGCGGTCTGGGCTGGACCGCCGGTTTTCTTCGCTGCGCGCGACGTTTTCTGGTTTTGTCTCGTTCTCCCTCGTCCGAACTCCGAATTGACCTCCGTTTCTTCTCATGGCTTCGTATCGAACTCCTCTTTCACATTCTAAGATCCTTATGCTCCAATTCGGTCATAATTTTTCTGCATTTTGGTTCAAACTTGCAAACAAGTGTAAAATCTCATAGAACAAGCAAAGTTAAACCAAATGCTTATTTATAACATGATTTAAAACAAAATGTACATTCAAAATGACTTAAAAACCATACAAAATGAGTGTTTATCAATTAGCCATTTGACTCACTTGACCTTCCAACATCTTCATTTGTTTTGTCAAGGCCAAGACAGTGCTCTCCAAAGTGGTGATCCTTTGATCCATTTGCCCCATGATAACATTTTGATTGTGAAGGAGTTGTTGCATCATTTCTTCCATGGTTTGCTTCTTCGGCTCATTAATCACTCCATGAGAAACGGAAAACCCAGAAGGTGGTTGAATGGAATTGTTGGGGTTGGAGTATGACAAGTTTGGATTCCTATAATTGGAGTTATAGACTTGATTCCCCGAAGAATAGCTTGATTGATTTTGGTTATAACTTCTTTGATTGATGTACTTGGCACCCTCTTGTTGTTGAGCCATATTTACCTCCATCTTGCCCTTTCTTTTGGCTTCATAATCTCTCTTGAGCATGGCAAATTGTTCAACTAGATCATCATATCGATCATCGGAGATAGAAGCTACCTTCTTCGATGCATTCCGCTCTTGAGGCCAATGGCAACTATTTGTCGACATCTCTTCCAAGATCCTCACCGCCTCTTCATAGCTTCGATTGGTCAAACCACCACCGGCAGTAGCATTTACAACTTCCCTTTTATGGTTGGTGAGCCCTCGATAGAAGTTGAGGATTTGTTGCTCTTTAGAAAACCAGTGTTGAGGGCATCGCCTCAACATGTCTTTATAGCGCTCCCACGCCTCATGGATAGACTCATCTCCGACTTGAGAAAAATGGGAAATGTCTGAAATCAACTTTTGTGCACGAGATGGAGGGAAATATTTGGCTAGGAATAGCCGGCACAATTGCTCCCAAGTAGTAATTTCCGAATGGTCGATGGTTTTGTACCAATCCTTTGCCCTATCCCGCAAAGAAAATCCGAATAGCCTCAATCTAATGGCATCATTCGAGATCCCTTGGATCTTGATAGTCTTGCACACGTCCAAGAAAGCTCTCAAATGTGCGTTAGCATCTTCGTTAAAGCCTCCTCCAAACGATTCCACTTGCACCATACTAACTAGTCCCGACTTTATCTCAAAATGATTAGCACTGCATCGATTTCCCCAACCTCCGTCTCGAAACATGTTCACTTGGGGCTCAAACATTTGATTTATCAGGGGTGGAGGTGCTCTTTCTCGTTGGGCTTGTTGCTCCTCCATTTGACGACGGAGCTCTTGCATTTGGCACTCCAACTCGGCCATATTATTAGGCCCTTGAATCTCCATTTGCTGTTTTCTCCTTCTTTCTCTAGTAGCTCTCTTATGAGTTCTCTCGAGTTCCAAATCCAAGGGGTGTGGTTGTTGGCCCTTGGACCTTGTGATCATTCACTATGTATCAAGAGCTTGAAGAAATTAGCAACTATACAAATAATAATAATATAACAACAATGTTTGAACTAGTAATCTTGGTATCAAAATTATTAACACTATATAATCTATATAGTCCCCGGCAACGGCGCCAAAAAGTTGATCGCTAAATTAACTAGCAATAAAACCGCAACTATTCGGTGTTATTGTAGCAATATAGCAAGTCGAGTATCGTTTCCATGAGGACTATAATCCGAAAATATAGTGAAAATAAAGTTTAGACACTTTCCTACTATTCAAGCTTTCGGGGGTTCATGATTGGGGATTTTGATTTACTAAAAAAGAAATTAGCAAATGAAGGAAATTTAACAAAGCTACAAAGAAAATTGAGAGAAATTAACGATAATAAAAAGGTCGATTCTATGGAGATGATTCAACTCAACAACGATGACGGATATTTTCTAATAACCTATTAACCACTTTAATCCAAATCATGCGGAACAAATCACAAAGGCAATGCACTCTCTCTCTCGATAAGAAATGCAAAAGTAGATTAGCAATATGTCTCTCTCCGACTAAGACTCGAAACACATTACAAACTCCCAAAGGCACATGAAGATTTAAGGTTCCTACGCTAGCATATATCACGGCTAAGTCTCAAATGCAAGCATATTGGTAATTCTTGAGGTCCATGCTTATAAAAACCGGCTAGGAATTTCTACAAACACTTGGTGTGCAAGAAAAGTGGCCAACTCTCCAAACACAAATAAAGGCGCCAAGAAACCAAGCAAGAAATAGAAGGAACAATAGAATTAAGAAAATAAATCCATCAACATAAATGAGTCTCACAAATCCATAGAATTAACAAAAGAAATTTAGCTAGACATAATTGAAGAAATGACAAGAGAAATGATAAATAAAACCATAGAAATTTGATACAAAGTTACCCAAATGGAGAAATCTTCAATCAATTCTTCAAACATGGAAATCCAACTTCAATCTTGATTACAATGTTAAAAACCTAACAAAAATCCTAAAAATACAATTTGGGAATGAAAACCTAGGGTAGGAGATGAATTCTGCCGAGTTTGGGGCTAAATCCCCTTATATAGGGTAGAAGAAGTGTTAAAGGGTGTTAAAATGTGAAATGGAGGAAACTAGACAAATCGGCGGTCCAGGGGCCAAAATCGGCGGTCTAGGGTGGACCGCCGATTCCGGCTTTCTTCATAGCCAAATATTACAGTGATTTTTGGCGGTCGAATCGGCGGTTTGGGTACCATTTTCGGCGGTTTGGCCTCAAACCGCCGGTTTTCTTCGCTGCGCGCGACGTTTTCTTGTTTTGCCTCGTTCTCCCTCGTCCGAACTCCAAATTGACCTCCGTTTTTTTCCCACGGTTTCGTATCGAACTCCTCTTTCACATTCTAAGATCCTTATGCTCCAATTCGGTCTTAAGTTTTCTGCATTTTGGTTAACTTGCAAACAAGTGTAA
Organism: Schizonepeta tenuifolia; assembly: GCA_029490685.1. Lineage (NCBI taxonomy): Eukaryota > Viridiplantae > Streptophyta > Magnoliopsida > Lamiales > Lamiaceae > Schizonepeta > Schizonepeta tenuifolia. Next base: position 88,237,579 of record CM055960.1, on the reverse strand, counting down.
AATCTCATAGAACAAACAAAGTTAAACCAAATGCTTGTTTATAACATGATTTCCAACAAAATGTGCATTCAAAATGACTTAAAAACCATACAAAATGAGTGTTTATCAATAAACAAACCAAACCCTCGATTTTACTACTTTATTTTCTTTTTCGTAGCATAACAAATAATCTCCCTGCTAAGTTTTCCTTGTGAGACGATACCTGAGTTAACTTGCTTAATCTATAAAGATCACGTTTAATTGCATGCAACTTAAGATTAAAATAGTTGAAACAATTACACTGACTCAAGGTATTCATTCTTTTCTTTTTCAATAATTCAGCGATCCCAAGGTATGCATTCTTTTCTGATTATTCTTTAATTTCTTCAAGACTTTTGTTTTTATCTTCTTCCTTTGTTCGTTTAATCTTTTTTTTTTTGAGTTTTTTTTTCGGTTCCGCCTTCGCTCTAATTACTAATACAAAAATAATCGTTGAACAACAATTTAGATTTATTCGCCTAGCTCCGAACCTCGCTCAAATCTTGACCAAAGAGCAGTCACAATCCTTACGCCCCTTAAGAAGTATGATGGGTTGTGGTTTTCAGATAGAGCCCGTAACTGCAATGATTAGCTTGATAAAGAGCGTGATAACTTTTTCTTCTCTCTTTTTTTTTCCTCTCTTTCTATATATGTTTATTGGCTTTCTTGCTTGATTTGCATACATATTTATATATAGGGCTCCTGTAATACATATATTTTCCTTTACGTACCTAATTAATAAAATATTTAATTCAACTTCCACGTTTGCCAATTGGCTTTGCCTTTAATTTGTCGTCGGCTAGCTGCTAATTATTCCTTTCTATTTTTCCATTTTCTCTTGAAAAGTCGCATTCTTTACCAACATTGGCCCGACTCCAATAATTATTCCTTTCTATGCTACATATAGAGGTTACGTTTAGCTTATAAATATTATTCCGAGCAATGTACTTCTGATATTGGAACATTTATTGAATACGACAAGGTATGCATAACTACTCATGATAATTAACATTCATCATTTAATATAAATGTGAATTAAATTGATGTAATTCACCTAACCATGTAATATTGAAATATTTAGAATACGCATAAATGGAAAAATACGCATCAAATTGAATTAAATTGATGTAATTCACCTAATTCACATTTAATATAAGAGTATTGATATTTGGACAACAGTTGTCCGGACAACGGTGACATATTCGTAATTAAATATTCTTTCAATTTTTTCTAATAATTAATATAATTAGTGTTTTGACTATAACACCCTTTTCCACTTAATTGTATGCTAATTTCTAATATTAATTAAAAGAAACTAATATCATACACAAATTTTTGAAAATTCGAAATATTAATTAAATTTAAAGATTAACATGTAATTAGATGGGAAAGGGTATTATAGATAAAATACTAATTATATTAACTATTAAAAAAATGAAAGACTATTTAATTACGAATATTACGATGTTGTCTAAATGTAATGTGAATTAAATTTTGAAATATTTAGACATAATACTATTTTTGATCTACGAAAAATACGCATCAAATTTAATGACAAATGTCTAATATTCAGAATATGTGTACATATATATATATGAGGAAATGCACCCATATGTCATTAGCTGAATTGTAATATCAAAAAGGATCACTAGTTTAAATTTTATCAATTTTTGTTATATGTTTACTTTTTGGACATTTATACCCTTATACTTTATACCTTATTCCATCCTAACACATTCTCTCTCCTACTTTTTCACTTTATTTTCCTCTCTCCTTTTTCTCTTTCTTTTTTCTCTCTCTTCCTCTCATTCCCTCAGCTACGTCTTTCTCTCTCTCTCTCGTTTTTTTTTTTTGTTCTTCTTCCTCAAGTTTTTCTCTCTGCTGATTTCTCCATTGTTGGTCTCTCTCCATCGTCGTGGTCGCTGCTGTCGTTGCCGTCGCCGTCACCGCTGCTCGGCGTCGTTGCGCAGTCATCTCTGTCGTCTCCATAATTTCGAGATTTTTCCTCCATCATCGTCGACGTCTTTTTCGTCATCGTCGGAGCTTCTACATTTATGGTCGCGATTAGCTTCATCGTCGCCGTCGTTTATATGTTTTTACTGTGATTTTTGCAGCAATTTGATTGTGATTTTTGGAGAATTTTTTATTTGTGGTTTTTTTTATTCTGCAAATTTTTATGCGATTTTGCTATGTTTTATTATTTTATTTTTGTTTAGAAAGTGTTACGTTGGTTCAATTGTAATTTTCCGGTGATTTGTGGTTGCGATTTTAAGCTATGGATGTAATTTCCGACGATTGTATCGAACTGGTAAAACTTGGTACGAAATTAGAAAATCGTACCAAGTTTTCCAAATATAAGTATAAGCTCTTGGAAAACTTGGTACGATTTCCTAATTTCGTACCAAACGTAACAGATCGAACTGGTAAAACTTGGTACGAAATTAGAAAATCGTACCAAATTTTCCAAATATAAGTATAAGCTCTTGGAAAACTTGGTACGATTTCCTAATTTCGTACTAGTAAAACTTGGTACGAAATTAGAAAATCGTACCAAGTTTTCCAAATATAAGTATAAGCTCTTGGAAAACTTGGTACGATTTTCTAATTTCGTACCAAACGTAACATTTTTAGGTTTAAGAAGGAATTCCCACTGTTATATGTGCTTGAATAGTATTCTACTGCGACGTGGCGTGAGATTTATGCTGATGATGTCTATTCCGGATAAAGATTCATGGTGTGTGCCGCCACATGTTGCTTCAAGGATTGTTCTTACACCTAAGGAACCTAAGCGTACAAAGAGGATTCCAGCTGGATCCCATACCACACGCAGTCGGGGATGTTTGTGGTGTCATGAGAAAGGTCATTATATGAGTACATGTTCTCTAAGACGCCGCTTGATTAATCTGGAAGAAGAATGGAGTAGCAACCAACCAAGCATCAAAACGAGAACCCGCAAAACGAAGAAATGTGGAATTTGTGGCGTTGCGGGTCATACTTGCCAAACATGTCAAGATCCACATAGATTTGGTTGATAATTGGGGATTTATTTAATTCTATTAGCTGTGTAGTGTTTGTCATGGTTTTTGTTTGAAATTTTTGACGTTTTAATCAATATTGTGTCAAATATTATTGTAAATCTTTGTACTTTTTGAAGTAAATTTTGGTACATTTGAGCATTGGTTGACCTTAGATGAAGCTCCACTGTAAGTTAATCTTTTCAGCTTATAATATCAAAGTTTACAGTGTTGAATTGGTAAACTCGTTACGATTTTATCAATGCGTACCAGGTGTACCAGTGTAGAATTGGTAAACTCGGTACGATTTTGTAAAAACGTACCAGGTGTACCATATTGCAAGTGGTAAGCTCGGTACGATTTTCGCAATACGTACCAAGTGTACCATTCTTAATTGGTAATCCTAGTACGATTTTGACAATGCGTACCAGGTTTAATTAATGTAATATTAATTGAAAACAGGAAAAATATCGGAGCCTTTTGTGGTGTTGAGAATGTAAAGAAATTACATTTGCGTACTGTGCGTACCAGAATTCAAATACATAGTTATCTTATGAATAATACCAATATATTTGTTGATATTAATGTTTATACCAAAATATACTAATGTTTATGGATTTACAAAATACTATCCATCATGCACAAAATATTAACACGAATTCACTTTTCATTCATTTGCCTTCATTTTCCTCTTGTATTTCCATCTGTGCTGCAATGAGAAACAAAAATAATTCAATAACAAATACATATTCACTGTTTAGTCATAATCTGCTTGGTAAAACTGGTAAACTTTGACAAATACGTACTAAAACTCTACGTACGCTTGGTACGTTTTTACTAATGCGTACCTAATGTACTTGTCAAGTAGATACGCATTTGCAAATACGTACTTGAAAATAATGAAATACTGGTACACTCGGTATGTTTTTCACAATGCGTACCAAGTGTACCAGTAAAGTAGGTACGCTTTTGTGAAAACGTACCTACATTTTAATGAAATACTGGTACACTCGGTACATTTTTTAAAATACGTACCAAGTGTACCAGTAAAGTAGGTACGCTTTTGTAAATACGTACCTATATTTAAATGAAATACTGGTACACTCGTTACGTTTTTCACAATGCGTACCGAGTGTACTAGAAACACACTAGTTTTCTTGGTACGTATTTGCGAAAATCGTACCAATTTTAAGCATACAATGCCATATTCAAATGAACCGAATGCGAAAATACATTATGCATAAATAATTTCAGAAATTCAACAAGAAGCTATCCACGATTCCAGAAATTACAGATCTAGAATTACTGGTACGTATTTCACAAAACGTACCCGGTGTACCAGTACAATTTTCTTCCAAATCTGCAAATTGTACCCTAATTTCCATTCTACTCAACAAACTGGGTACGCAATCGACATTCAAAACATAGTAAACCCACGAAATCGAAGAAATCAAGTGATAATCAAACATAGTACCTGTATTTTACTTGACAACTCTATACGTATTTACAAAAACGTAACAAGTTTATTAGGTACGCAGTACACATTTACAAATACGTACTGCGTACTGAGTAAACTTGGTACGCATTAATAAATGCGTACTGTGTACCCAGTAAACTTGGTACGCATTAATAAATGCGTACTGCGTACGAAGTACACTTGGTATGTACTGGTAAATACGTACTGCGTACCAGGTAAACTTGGTACGCACCAGTACGCAATTACGAAAACGTACCAACCCTGAACCAGAAAATTCCGTCGCCGGAAATTTACAGCAACATCAGATCTACACAAATACATCGAAATCGCTCAGAATTCAACTCAAATACACTAGAAATCATCAGAAACTCAACGAAAAACCTATAAATATGTAAAAACAAGGCTAAAAAAAATCATGAATTGAAAAAAATTCAAATAAACTCATTACCCCAATTTTAGATCTATGACTTTCCGGCGAGATCTATGGATTTCCGGCGACAATAGTTGATGTAGTGGTTCTGAATGATGCAGACGGCAGCGGAAATGAGTGGGGATGAACGAAGAACGGAGGACCTAGTTTTGTGGCGGCTTTCGTCGGTTGCGTTGCGGCGGTGCTCTGCTTCGTCGCGGCTTTGGTGCTTGCTCGCGGCGGTTTTGCTCGACGCCGCGGAGAGAGGTGACGGCGGAGTGAGAGGAAGAGGAATCGCCGTGCTGGAGAAGAAAATGGAGAGAGAGAGAAAAGCGGGAGCGAGAATGAGAGGGAAGAGAGAGAAAAACAGTAATAAATATACACCCACTACCCTATAAGGGTATTTCAGTCAAATTGGATACAATTTTACCCAATATTTGTCAAAAATGAACTTTTGACAAATTTTGATATTACCATGTAAGGTAATGACATATCACCATTTGCCTCTATATATATTAGTTAATTAATGAGTAAGATCGATCTTGATCTTGAACTCATCTTCCCTTAATATTTGTCTATTTAAACTAAGAATACTCCCACCAGATTTGTTAAAATTTGTTTTAACTCAAAATTTAGATTAAAATAAATAAAAATGAGTTAAAAGTTGTATCTAGCGCATCTCTCAAATTAGGTGGCCCCATAATAATATTTACAATCCCCTAAATGTTTTCCTAAATTAATTTACACCTCCCTAAATCATTTTATCTCACAAATTGAATTGGGCCCACAAATTTTATAAATGATCAATGTAAAATAGGAGAATTATTGTATGCACTTGTAAAATAGGGGCTAGAAATAGTACGGGGGCAACTTTAAAATTAAATTTAGGATCAAATTTTTGATAATTCTACCACGAGTGCTCCAACCATATTTCTACTATTTAGTGGATCCCAATACATAATGGGTCCTAATTTATTTATTTTAATTTATTCTCATATGCTGATAATTAGTTTTGTTTAGGATTATGAATTAATTTATTAAACAATTCAACAAAATACTTAAACGTATTTTAAATTTATTGAATCTTTTTATATTTATTTTGATTCTATAGACATGTATTTAAACACTATTTAGTATTTATTAATTTCTTTTTTCAGACAGTAATAAGTTAATGTATTTGTTAAATAATGAGTTTTTAGGGAAAGAAATCCTCAAAAAATATTTATAACCATAAACTATAATGAAATTAAACGAGTTAGAATAAGTCATGGTTTTTTATTGATATATATATATATATATATATATATATATATATATATATATATATATATATATTGCATATGTTTCAATGTTTTTTGATATATATATATTTGATATGTTTCAATGATATTACGAATATTGCATATATTTATTAGTTCGCCTTGGGCCTCATGTTTGACAGGACCGGCCTGCGCCCATGCTCATGGCATATTATATATTAATAAGGTAAAATTAGATAAAAATACTCGACTTTATACTAAAATTTGGTCTTTTGACAAATCTTTTAATTGTAGCAAAAAATATATCAACCTTCTAATTTGTTGCAATGTCTGTCCGGTGACGATTTCCGGCTAAATCGTTACTGATGTGGATCTCCGGAAAGCTGAGATGGCAGGGAAAATTAGATGAAAATACCCGACCTTATACTGAAATCTGATTTTTTGACAAACCTTTTAGTTGTAGCAAAAAATATAGTGACCTTTCAATTTGTTGCAATGTCCGTTCGAATTCAATTTGGGAAAAAAAATTAATGGTGACGTGTGCAATTCATAATGACATAACGTTCAAAACGACGTCATTTTGATTAAGAATTAAAAAATATATATATTACACATCATTTAAAAATTCTACCTCATTTTAAAATATAATACATCATTTAAAAATATTACCCTTTATCTCTCTCACCCAACCCCTTGCCTCTTCTTCGTCGCATACACCATTCCCACAGTCATCCATTCATCCATCCATCCATCCTTCTCCACCATGGCCTCAATCAACGGCGTCACCGGCTACGAGTGCAACTACGCCGCCTTAAATCCCACCTCCATCCCCACTTTTTTTTTTAATTCTTAATAAAAACGATGTCGTTTTTTAGTTAAAACAACATCGTTTTGAATGTCAAGTCATTATGAATTGTACACGTCACCATTAACTTTTTTTTCAAATTGATTTCGGACAGACATGGCAACAAATTGAAAGGTCACTATATTTTTTGCTACGATTAAAAGGTTTGTCAAAAAACCAGATTTCGGTATAAGGTCGAGTATTTTTATCTAATTTTCCCTGCCATCTCAGCTTTCCGGTGATCCACATCAGCATCGATTTAGCAGGAAATCGTCACCAGACAGACATTACAACAAATTAGAAGGTTAATATATTTTTTGCTACAATTTTGTTATAAAATCGCGTATTTTTATCCAATTTTGCCTATTAATAACTAGTATTGTCTCCAAACAATGGGTGGGGATCGTGTGAAACAACGTTCAATCACTTTTTCAATAATGTCACATGCATATTGGTACACCGTCATTTAATATTTGTTTGGTTTAATTGTAGCGGTATATAATGGATGATGTTTGGTCCAGTATTTCCAAATAAAGGGAACAATAAAACAGCTAATATTGTAAACGAAGCATAAAATTTTAAAATAACAAATTAGCCAATTCAACTGAAATTAATTCCCATTGTGATAACAGATTGGAAAACAAAAACAAAAAAAAATGCCTCTTGATGGAAATATATGGATTGTAAACTTAAATGTTTTTATCTTATTTTCAGTTGTACTATTTGAAGTTGACTACGGATTATTTTTGTTGCTTATTACTATAAGGTATTCATGGGACAGGCTAAAAAGTTATCCGTTCCAACCAATTTTACTAGTCCGGCCCAATCTGAAAATCAAATCATATCTTATTTTTCAGGCAACTCCCCAAATCGAAATAGATATTAATATTGAATTTTATAACATCGCACATATTATAAACCTAAGGAATACAAGATTTGAATTAATCATGCAAAGAGTTGCTTGGTTGTTTATTGTACTCTCTCCGTCCCGTTCAATATGCTATGTTTTTTTTTTTGTTTTGGGTTGTCACACAATATGACATGCATCCTTTTATGGAAAAAATAAGGTCTTACTTTAGATTAAAAAAATAAATAAGGCCTTACTTTAGATTAAAAAAATACTTTATTAGCAGTTATTGACTAAAAAACACTTTATTGACTAAAAATACATTTTATTACATTATATCTAATTCCCATCATCTACCTCAAATAGGTATGCATAACTACAACGACAACGTACAATTTTTTAATAAGTAGGCTAAAAATTTATTACTCAAGTACGGCAAGAAACCTTCATCGGCCTATTTGTTTGATGGTAATTGGGTATAAGATAAGTGTTTCACCTTTATTTGGTTGTGATTTGCCTAGTTTAAGTGGTACATCTTTGTTGATTTTATTGCAAAATGATTATATTTTGTTATGAGAATTGTACTAATTTATTGGACCAAGTATTGTGTGGAATTTGATTGTTTGACGTTGAATTGTAGGTATTGAGATCAAGAAAGGGAGAAGAAGAATTTGAGACGAGCAGGAGTCGAAGTTTGAGAAGAGTTCGATCGCGTGGTCTACCCAAGCGATCGCTCAGAGCAAGAGGTGCTCGCTTGGTGTGGCGAGAAGAGACAGCAGAGAGAAGGGTCAAGCGATCGCTTGGCATGGCATTTTAACCGACAAAGACGGGGGCCAAGCGATCGCAAGGCGCATTGTTGGACAGAGACGAGGGCCAAGCGATCGCTCAGCCCTCTTAGCGACAGCTTGGCCCATGGCGGCGTGAATGCGCAGACTTGCTATAAATAGGATTTATTTATTTCCTTCCGCCTCTCTTCTCCTTGTGTGTGATTTTACCTAATTTTTTAGCATCCAAAATACTTTTTACATTGTTCTTAGTTTATTGCTTCCATAGTTTAATATTTTCTTTTCGGATTAACGAACATCAACACCACGGATTCAATTGCAATTCAGGTTTACTTTCTATTCAAGTTTGTGAGTTCTTTTGTTTTTCTTTTTGCTAATTGAATTTGTTTTTCTTTTTGCTAATTGAATTCTATTATGATTTATTTCTTTGCGTTCGTTAGATTAGGTTTAATTTCTTGCCTAGAATTAATTTATGCTTAATTTCTTTTCTCGCCTAGTTATAAACAAATCAAACCCTCAATTTTACTGCTTTATTTTCTTTTCCGTAGCAAAACAAATAATTTCCCTAGTAAGTTTTCCTTGTGAGACGATACTTGGGTTAACTTGCTTAATTTACAAAGATCACGTTTAATTGCGTGCAACTAAAATTAATTAGGTTAAACAATAAGAAAGTAAGCATTCACCTAAGAAAGTAGGCAATCGCCTAAAAAAGTAAGCAAGGTACCATATGCATACCTGAAAAAAAAATCGAGTATCTAACTATCGATCCCATTTTTTGAGTAAATATGCTACTATTTGTACCCGGCCCCATTCTTTCTATTGGGTATCCAATTACCCGAATCGAGTTTTCTGGTAAACGCATACACTTAAATCCGATTTCAAATATCACAATATCACGAAATGAGAAAATTAGGGGGTTTTGAGATTGGGGAAACGATTTCCTTAGGTACATGAGAGCAAATGTTGTTGTACCACTGCCCCCTCAATACTCAGTTCAAGTCCTGTAACTCAAAACTTCAATAAGAAAATATCATTATTTATATGGCTCTACAAAATCAATTAACAATTTTAATAGAAAATCAGACCGCAGGTGATTTTAATTAATCTAGTTGTTATCATCGAACTTTTTAATAGTGAATTAGGATTATTATGTTAAAAAAATAAAATTTTAATTCCTTAATATTAGAAGAAAAAAAAATTAATTACAAACAAAATAATTCCATCTGCTACTCGTTCCAAACCCACAGAACCGGGATATACAGTACCTCGAGTTCAGGTTCGGGTCGGGTACACCAGTACCACGCCAGTTTCCTCCATAAGAAAAAGCATTCACCTAAATAAATTATGACCCCCCTTATGAGTTAAATAAATTTACGTACTAACCTCTATTATATTCTTCCCCGCCGTTGTCACGTCGTTGTCCTCGTCCTCGTCCTCCTGCCATTGTTTTTCTCTTGGTCTAAGGTCCCCCTCTTCCTCTAACTCCTCTGTACATACCTACACCATGCAAATGCACTTCCTAAATTTAAGTAGTACTACTATGTATATATATATATATATATATATATATATATAAGTAGCGATTGACGTAGAAAATGTAATATGCAGCACAAGAGTGAAACAAATTCAAAGGCAGCAATGGCGGAAACGACAGCGTCACTATTCTCCCCTTACAAAATGGGCCAGTTCCATCTCTCGCACAGGCATGCACCTCACTTATTTAATTAATTTTCTTGGTAGAGTACTAATTAAGGAGGTTAGGAGCTAGATTTGTGATTTGAATTATGTGACATGATAGGGTGGTTTTGGCGCCGATGACTCGGTGCAGAGCGATCAACGGCATGCCGAATGCTGCCCTAGGTGAGTACTACGCGCAGAGAGCAACCGAGGGGGGATTGATGATCACGGAGGCTGCAATAGTCTCCCCCTATGCTTCGGGGTAAGTAATGAATTTCTTCTTCTTCTTCTTCTTCTTCTTCTTCTTCTTCTTCTCAAGTACTAGTTGAACAGGTATCCGCACGTGCCGGGGATCTTCAACAAGGAGCACGTGGAGGCGTGGAAGCCGGTGGTGGAAAGAATGCATGCTAAGGGCGCCATTGTTTTCGTTCAGCTCTGGCACGTCGGCCGTGCTTCTCATCCAATATACCAGCCTGACGGTATTGCGCCTATCTCCTCCACGGACAAGCCAATCTCCGACAAGTGGAGCGTGCTTCTTCCAGATGGGACACACGGCGTTTTTCCCAAGCCCCGCAGATTGGAGACCCATGAATTGCCTCAAATCGTAGACCAATATCGACAAGCAGCCATTAATGCCATAGAAGCAGGTAGGCACCCCTACCTACCTACCTATATACTTAATTATACAGTGTGCTGTGCATGCGTTCTCATCTAATTCAACCAAATTCATTAAGGATTTGATGGCATCGAGATCCATGGAGCTCATGGCTACCTCCTCGATCAGTTTCTCAAGGATGGGATCAATGATCGAACAGATGAGTATGGGGGATCCCTCCAAAATCGGTGCAAACTCATTCTGGAGGTGATTGAAGGAACTGTTTCCGCTATTGGAGCCGGCCGAGTAGGTGTCAGAATATCACCAAAGGTCGACTACGGTGATGCGCTCGACTCTGATCCGCGCAGCCTGGGACTGGCTATCATTGACGGAATCAACCAAATACAGCTCCGCCGCGCTTCCAAACTCGCCTATCTGCATCTCACTTACCCACGGTTAACAGTCTATGGGGCGACGCCAACAGAACTGGGCAGGCCCCGCACTGGCTCCGAAGGTGACGATGAGGATGCACAGCTGTTGAGGACTTGGCGAAACGCGTATCAAGGAACAACCATGTGTAGTGGTGGCTACACCAGAGAGCTAGGGATTCAAGCAGTGGCTGCGGGGGATGTTGACTTGGTTGCCTATGGCCGTCTCTTCGTTTCAAACCCGGATTTCGTCGCCAGGATGAAGCTCAACGCGCCTTTCACTAAGTACGACAGGGCTACCTTTTACACCCATGATCCTGTGGTGGGATATACTGACTACCCCTTCCTCAATTCTGATGCTGAGAAACCAAATTAACAAAATATTAATTACTATTATGAGATAATCTCGTGATCGATCTCATGTGTAATTTTAGTTTTGTATACCCTAATAACACCTGGTTACTCACCTATTGTATTGCCATTACTCTGAATCTCGTGTAGTGTATATATAGCTTTCCTTTTTAGAGGAAAACTATTACACAAACTGAATTCTTCCCCCATTGATTCTTTGCCTTGGGTAATAATATACCAAAACTCAAATCAACTCTATTCATTGTGTCCTTCCAAGTTAAATCTTGACCCGGGTTTGACCCGCTTTGACCAAGTTAAATCTTGACTCTTCATGTAGATAAGATCATTGGTGGAGATTAATTTCTATTTCTCACTTTAAGAGGAATTTGCATGGGAATCACTCCCTATATATATATATATATATATATATATATATATATATAAGATACTTGAAAATTCTACAGATGTTGTGCACATTAGATACCTACCTTTCTGGTGCTATGCTGTTTGAATATGTGGACAACGCTCGACCTTATTCCTTCACGCTTTCATGGAAGCAGGCACATTCTCGCTCCTCTCCCCGAGATCATATAGCCAAATGATGCAATTCGTATCCCTAGCCTATACAACAGCATCACCAACTGAAAAGAAACTTCACATCCGTTTCAAGTCATCCAATCTTCGTAGTCAATAGTTTAAGAATGAAGGCCTCTTTCCATCATCGGACCTCTTGATTATTCTCTCTGCATCCTCAAACCAGCTTTCTGATAAATCTTAATCAGGAGTTGGAAACTAATCTCATTTCTTTTCCATCTTCATCCAAAACAAACTCTCCATTCTCAATCATTCCTAAATCATGTTGGTTCACGTAGAATACTATTCAATAAATTAATTACATATGGATCGATAACTTGAACTCCATCCCTCTATAAATGATCCATCCATGAACTTGTCTTCCCTTCCGATTTTGAGAGCGACACACACTCGTCAGAACTGCAGACAGAGTAACACTATAATCCGACGTAGTACAGAGAGTGCTTCCATTATTAGACCATATATCTAATCTAGCAATAGCATAAGCAATGATTACACGAAACTAACTCAAGAGTGCTTCCATTAATTAATGCCATCAAAAACCTTCTTAGCTCTAATAATGTCACCACATTCAGCAATTAGCATGCATATCGACAAGAGCATACAGAACAAACGTATTGTTTCCAAAACAATGGTTTAAATCGCCCATCGATGAATCATTCCAACTCCTCCAGAAGCTTTCAACACCTCGTACATACCCAGAAATAAGCGAATTCCATTGAAAAGATCAAGAGTTTCGCTCAAGCATTTCCTCAAACACCTCGTGGGCTTCAAACGCACAACCTCAGAAGCGACGCCGGCGTTCTTGCGCAAGAGCTTCTCCGGGATGAGCTTGAAAACTCTAACACCAAATTCAATGGCTTCCAACTGGAAACGACATATCTTGAATTCCATGCCATTTTTAGACATGGATTCTAGAGCATATTTCTTCTGTTGGGGCTGGAGATTTTTCTGGATCAAGAGTGGAATTGGGTGTGATTTTGGAAAAGGTTTGGTATTTCGCTTCCAGATTTTCTTCTTCGCGGCACACAGACATGCTGGTTCAAAAGATTGAAGGGAAGGAAGATTTTTAATGTCACCATAAATATATGCAACAGCTTAGTTTATCGAAATATTTAGAGGCAAAGTTTGGAATAGCTAACATAATGGAAAATAAATAGTGTGTTCATCAAACGTTAATTTGATAATTTTTGGTCAACTTTGAGCTAAAGAGTACCCTTACTTTTTTTAGTGCTAAAATTATCCAACAGAAATTACTAGCAAACATTTTTAGTGTCAAAGTGTCCGAATACCATATATGCACTTTTTCCGACTTATTGAAATTGTCATTCGGTACGAAAATTAAGAATTAGAGTAAAATGATAAAAAGTTGTTAGGCTATCTGCATCCCTTGGAGACCATTAGTGGTCTTCAAGGGTGTCTCCAGCACTAAAGACCCTTTAGAGACCATTACCCCTGCAACTCAACGGTTTCCAAGGAATCTCCAGCACCATATTAAATAATTCCTCATTTTCATTTATTAAATTAATTCATGTATTTGTAAATAAATTAAAATACACTAATTAAAAATAATCACGCCCCTTTTAGATAATTTTCATGTCAATGGCATATTGTTTAGCTAATTAAGCCCCGTCGGCGTGTAGACATAAACATCGTTGGACATGTCGGGAAACCACGCTGACAAAAATGAATTATTGAGATCTATTTTCAAAAGAAAGAAAGAATAGGTAAAAATAATGGTATTTATTATAATAAAGAAGATTAATATATATATGTAAATAAAGAAAAAAAAAAAAAAGCTTGGAGACCGTCTCGAAAAAACGAGACCGGCCTCGAGACACTAGGTGCTCCAACGCATGGTCTCCAAGGGAAGGTGTCTCGAGACCCCTTCGAGACTGGGGATGACAATCGGGTACGGCTGGCACGGATAGTGGATATCCATACCCATACCCGCGAGCCAAACACATATCCATACTCATACCCATACCCGCGATGGGTAATTTTCTCCACCCATACCCGCTACCCGCGAATACCCGCCACCCATCGGGTACCCGCCTACCCGCCACCCGCTGGTATCCATCAACCCGCCACCCGCGGATATCCACTAACCCGCCACTCGCGAACCGGAATTTAATCAAATAAATTACAATTTAACTCAAATAAAAGATTAACCACCAAAATTCAAATCCATAAAACATAAAATTCAAATCTACAAAGTTCAAATCTATACCAATATCCAAATTCATCAACAAAAATTCAAAGTCCAAATTTAAAATAAAAAGTTACATTATTCCAACTCAACGGTTGAAATAGAGCAATGTTCCTTCAACTCTTCTTCTTCGTCTTCAAGACATGTCCAAAAACTTTCATTCTTTCCTTGACCTACGAACAAATAATTATTTACATTAGAAATTGAATATTACAAAAAAATAAGATTAATAGTAATTATAAATTTACCGGGTAGTAGTCGGGTATAATTGGGTAGTAGTCGGGTATTTCGTGGATATTTCGCTGGTATTTTTAGCGGGTATTTTTAGCAGGTAAATGGGTATCGCGGGTACGGATAGTAACTATCCATACCCATACCCGCGAACTAAATGGATAGTATTTTCTAACCATGAAGCTATTTATGGATATCAAATGCCTCTCAAACCCGCACCTATTAGGATCGGGTATCCGCGGGTATCGGGTACCCGTGGGTAAATTGTCATCCATATTCGAGACCCTCCCTTGGAGACCGGATGCAGATAATCTTAGATCTCATTACTTTTGAAGTATTTTAAAGGGTTAAAAACTTTCCTTATTTAAAAGATGAAAATATGAGTAAACACTTAAATAAAAAAGTATGATAATATAAGTGAGTCGGAGTTAGTATAAGATTAAAAAAGTAATTTTATCCACACTCTACCCACTATGAGCACGATATTAATGTATCCACTATTGATGTGTGAGTTGATCAGTCAACCACATGAATAAGTTAATTTTAGATTGCATATTAAAATAATTCTACAATTTTTGAAAACAATATCTCGTAACAATATGAATTCTAATTAAATTGAGAATTCTAAATCACACAAAAAAAAAAGAAAAAAAATTCTTCTCCCAATTATTTTCGCTCAAACAATTCATTCCGTCAAGTAACATGATTGTCATTCTTTTCAGTTTTTCTAATTACAATTAATGATTTAAATTATTAAAGTATTAAAAAGAGCAAACGTGTTTCTGTCTTGATCATAAATTCTCGGTTGAGAATTTTGGGTGCATTATTTAGATTGCCATTTATTTTTGACAAATGTTTTGATGAGTCCGATGTATGCTATACGCTCGGATCTTTTTTGACCCGGATCAGGACCGCACCTTTAATTATTAACTACTGTAAAAGAAATTCAAAATAAGGATATGGTGGAGTGGTTATGAGTTCCTAGTTAGGAATTTGTGTCTAATATCTGTGGGTTCGAATTTCTTTAGCATCATTTTTTAGTTAATTTTTTCTTACCTTTTAATTTATTTATTTTTACTGTTCTTTTTTTCTGTTACTTTTTCACTTTTAAATTCTTTTTATTCTTTCCTTTTTCATATGTTATTATTTCATTTTTTTTCTCCAATAATTATGCATTTAGTTATACAAATAATAACTAAATTATGAATTATTATCAACTAAATTAATTATTGAAAATAAAATGATAATGAAGTATTTTTCTTCTGTTATTATTTCAATTTTTAAATAATTATTTTATTTCATTCTTTCTTCTCTTAATTCTTTTTATTTTCTTTTGCTTTCTTTTTTATTTCTTTTTTCTTAAATTATTTTTTTAATTACTTTCACTTATTAATAAAGCAATAAGAATTATTAGTTAATTATTTTTTTTACATTTACCTTTCTTTGTTCTTTTCTTATTTTTTTCTCTTTGTTTTTAGTTTCTTTTCCTTTCTTTGTTTTCTTTTTTCTTAATTAATTTTATTTATTTATAAATTAATAATAGTTATTAGTTACTTTTACAACTATTACGTTTGTTCACGACAATGTTGACTTTTATTTACGATAACTTGTACTTTTAGTTATTTAGTTAAGTAATTATTATCGTTAAGAAAAGTAACTATTGATATGAAAAAATGTAATGTTTCACAATCATTATTTTATTCACGACAAATTGCACTCTAAATTATTTGGTAAAGTAATTATTGTCGTGATTAAAAGTAATCATTGACATTAATAAAAGTAATGTTTAAAAAATATTACTTTTCTTCACGACAATATTTACTTTCATTTACGACAACTTGTACTTTTAGTAATTCGGTCAAGTAATTATTATCGTAATAAAAAATAATCATTGATATGAACAAAGGTAACGTTTTAAAAATATTACTTTTATTCACGACAATATTAATTTTTATTCACGACAACTTGTACTTTTAACAATTCGGTCAAGTAATTATTATCGTAATAAAAAATAATCATTGATGTGAACAAAGGTAATGTTTTAAAAATATTACTTTTCAAATGTAAATAATTTAAAAAATGAAAAAAAAAAATTAAATGAATAATAAGACACAAATCAAATAAATATTAAGAAAAAATGGAAAAAATAAAAATAACTTTAAAAAAAGATAATATGAAAAATAAATAATAAAAAAATAAAAAAAATTAAAAACAACAAATAAAATGAATAACATGTAAGAAATAACATAATGAAAAATAAAAATCTAAGAAAGAAACGAAAAAAAAAAAGAAAAAATAAAAACGAACAAGTCTTTAAAAAGTAAAAACTCACTACTATAAATATTAGATGTACGTAAAAACACATAAAAGAAGCACCGCCCTAATGGCCATGTGCTGCAGTTTAGAGCTTTGTTGGTTACGAAGGTCGCGTGTTTGAGTCCTGATGAGCGCTGAACGAATTTTTTTTTTAATTACTGGAGCACGGGTCAGCGGGTCAAACCCGATCCGTCTGACCCGGTTGCATACTGTAAACACAAAATATGTATTTATTCAATAAATATAAATATGAATACAAATATATGAATTTCGAATATATGCGGGTTCAATCTCTATTTGATCCTCCGATTCTTCTCTTCACTTTGACTCTCGAACGGTCTTCAAGCAGCCTTTGAGATTTTTTGTAGAATTATGCCTCCTAGATCTCCTTGAACTTGATCTTCAAGCTTTGTAACGTTGATACAGATGACTTTCGTCTTGCTTCCGAAGTAAACGTTGAGCTTTGATCTTTGTGCTTGATGACGTTGACTTGATCTTTGAGGTTGATGGCGTTGACTTGAGTTTTGGGGTTGATGGCGTTGACTTGAGCTTTGGGATTGATGGTGTTGATGCGGAGGACGTTCGCCTTGTTTCCGAAGTAAACGTTGAGCGTCGAGCTTTATAACGTTGACGTGGAGGGCTTTTGTCTTGTTTCCGGATCAAGCACCACTTGAGATATTTTCGCCAAAGAACGCGTTGCTTCCAACGAAGAACACTTTGAATCTCGTCGGGACACCTTGAATATTAAGAGAGAAATCTTAGAGAATTTCTCTCTTCAATTCTTGAACTCTTGAAGATGATTTTTTAGGTGTCATTTAAAGTTGTGTGGAGACCTCTATTTATAGGGAAAAATATGGTGGACTTGGTGGGCTTTTAGGCTCCATCATGGGCTTGAGGGATGAGGTGGCGCGATCTCATTGGCTCTTAAATATTGATGTATATCATTTACTTGTTCCCAAAGAAATAGATATTTATCACAATATAAAGATATATTTATCAATTAAATAACTTATTTAATATGGATATCATAAGATTCCATGATAAAATAAATATTAAAATCAATAAAATATTTCTTTAAATTTTCAATATCTACAAATGCTCCCTCGAGACTTGTTCATGGACGACTTCTCGTGAAAATGAATGAGTCTCGATAAATTTAAATTTGTTAGATAGTTTATACTCATACCAAGGAGTTATTGAACTTCAACTTGTGAAAGTTTATACTCATATTCAAGAGTTCTTGAATTTGCTAGAAAGTTTAAACTCGTTTCAAGGAGTTCTTTGAATTTGAAAGGAAGTTTATACTCGTTTCAAGGAGTTCTTGAATATGTTAGAAAGTTTAAACTCGTTTCAAGGAGTCTTGAATTTGATAGAAAGTTTAAACTCGTTTCAAAGAGTCTTGAATTTGGACTTGATTTTAGATAGTTTATGCTCGTATCAAGGAGCATCCATTTGATTTTAATTGTAGACCTTTTATACTCGTGTCAATGAGTCTTCACTTGATTTGAATTTGTAAACATTTTATACTCGTATTAAGGAGTCTTTGACTTGGACGATTCTTCAAAAAAATTTGATTATAGTTTTAAGGAGGGGCGCTGTACACAGTTTATACTCATGCGGGCTAGGAGTAACATGCAGTTTAGGCTCATGCGTCATGGAGCGTTGTAGACAGTTTATGCTCTTATCAAGGAGCGTTTGAAGTTATTTGATTGAAAAGTTTAGACGGTTTTTGCTCGTATCTAGGAGCATTTTAGACAGTTTAAGCTCTTATCAAGGAGCATTGACTTCATGGATTCTACCAAGTATCAGAAGATTGATTTGTAGCATCTTC
This sequence comes from Schizonepeta tenuifolia, assembly GCA_029490685.1. Classification (NCBI taxonomy): domain Eukaryota; kingdom Viridiplantae; phylum Streptophyta; class Magnoliopsida; order Lamiales; family Lamiaceae; genus Schizonepeta; species Schizonepeta tenuifolia. The sequence goes on along the minus strand of CM055960.1, from coordinate 88,218,694 downwards.
TTCGTCTTCACTTATAGCTTCTTCATCACTTGAACTTTCTTTAGGAGATTTGCCCCCATGGGTCGCTTCTTGATTTTCTTCAAAGTTGTGATCATCTTCAATTGAAAGATCTTCAACTCCATTTGCGATTATGCTCAACTCCATGTCATGAGCTCTTGTAGCCAATTCTTCGAAGGTCTTTGGCTGAATTCCTTTTAAGATATATTGAAGACTCCAATGCATGCCTTGAGTGCACATCTCAATTGCAGAAGTTTCAGACAAGCAATCTTTGCAATTTAAGCTTAAGTCCCCCCAACGATTGATGTAGTCGATGACGGGCTCGTCTTTACATTGACTTGACTTTGTAAGCTCCACCATGCTCACCGTCCTTCGAGTGCTATAGAAGCGATTGAGGAATTCTTGTTCCAATTGTCCCCAACTATCAATTGAATTTGGCTGCAAGTCAGCATACCAATCAAAGGCATTGTCCTTCAAGGAACGCATGAACTGTTTCACCATGTGATCTCCATATGTTCCAGCGTCGTTGCAAATCTCCACGAAGTGGGCTATATGTTGCTTTGGATTTCCTTTGCCATCAAATTGTTGAAACTTTGGAGGCTGATAGCCGATCGACATCTTCAAGCTTTCAATCCTTTGAGTGTGTGGCTTGCTATAAGTCCATGATGATTTGGAGGTCCCTTCAAACTTGTCCTTGATTGTTTTCTTGATGAATGCTTTGAGTTGATCGGCATGCATCGATCCATTGAAAGAGACTTCAAGCTCCTTAGTCGGAGATTTGTCACCATCTTTTGGCTCCATGAAAAGCTCAGCTTCTTGATCGTCCTTTGCTTGTTGGCTTCTCATATCCAAAGTATTTGCATTTTCCAACTTTGCGAGTTGAACATCTCGTTCTTCTAAGCGTTTGGCAAGTCCTTCTGCAAGCTTTGTCAACTTCGCGATTTGCTCCTCAAGACTTGTAGACATCTTCTTTGTATTTGGCAAAGAGAAGAGATGAGAGGTAGAGATTGTCCCACTGGGCGTGCCAAAATCTGTAAACACAAAATATGTGTTTATTCAATAAATATAAATTAAATATGAATACAAATATATGAATTTCGAATATATGCGGGTTCAATCTCCATTTGATCCTCCGATTCTTCTCTTCACTTTGACCCTCGAACGGTCTTCAAGCAGCCTTTGAGATTTTTTGTAGAATTATGCCTCCTAGATCTCCTTGGACTTGATCTTCAAGCTTTGTAACGTTGATACAGATGACTTTCGTCTTGCTTCCGAAGTAAACGTTGAGCTTTGATCTTTGTGGTTGATGACGTTGACTTGATCTTTGAGGTTGATGGCGTTGACTTGAGTTTTGGGGTTGATGGCGTTGACTTGAGCTTTGGGATTGATGATGTTGATGCGGAGGACGTTCGCCTTGTTTCCGAAGTAAACGTTGAGCGTCGAGTTTTATAATGTTGACGTGGAGGGCTTTTGTCTTGTTTCCGGATCAAGCGCCACTTGAGATATTTTCGCCGAAGAACGCGTTGCTTCCAACGAAGAACACCTTGAATCTCGTCGGGACACCTTGAATATTAAGAGAGAAATCTTAGAGAATTTCTCTCTTCAATTCTTGAACTCTTGAAGATGATTTTTTAGGTGTCATTTAAAGTTGTGTGGAGACCTCTATTTATAGGGAAAAATATGGTGGACTTGGTGGGCTTTTAGGCTCCATCATGGGTTTGAGGGATGAGGTGGCGCGATCTCATTGGCTCTTAAATATTGATGTATATCATTTACTTGTTCCCAAAGAAATAGATATTTATCACCATATAAAAATTTATTTATCAATTAAATAACTTATTTAATATGGATATCATAAGATTCCATGATAAAATAAAATATTAAAATCAATAAAATATTTCTTTAAATTTTCGATATCTACACATACTATAAAGGAGGTGTAGGGAAACACACCCCTTTATTTTTTCCAGATTAATTTTGGTGAAATTTTTTGAACCTTCAGAAATATTGAAGGAGTTGTATACGTATGTACCATATGTTTGTATAGGTTTAGCATTTACTGCAAGTAGAAGTTTTCAGGAACCATTATTGTAATGGTGATTATGTGTTGACAGTGTTAACAAATTACTGCAGTACTTATTTTGATTTTTCTTGCGTTGAGTTTTAGTAGTACTGTATTAATTTTCTTGCGTTTCAATAGAATAATATTTCGGTGACATATGAAAAAAAGAAGAATCTCGTCGACGCCGTCTTTTTTAATTGGTTTTTGTGAACTTGAAATGGCTGAGTGAACTTTGGTTTGCGAATTTGGCTGTTAGGTGGCTTGAACTATACTATATACCTCCATTTTAACTCCATTTACATGTTGACGCTACCAAAAAAAATCAAAAGACAGTTGAAATTATTTATTTCTGAATTATTCTCAACTGTCAATACCAGGGTCAAATCTTAAAACAAGAGACACATATATATGGATCAAATCAAAGATGAGAGAATTTGTATCTTAATTATCGGCAAGTCCTTGATCATAAAACTAGGTGTAAAAAAAGATCGATGTAAGATATAATTTATCATTGATATGCCTCTATATCAATAGATTAATTGATTCAACAGATTAGTACGTACATGATGCATGCATGCTATGCTAGTTTTGGTTTTGTGAAGAATCTACTAGGTAGCTTATTGATCGAGTTCCGATCCGAAAAAGAAAAGGAAAAGAAATTAAGTATGTTTTGGTAATTATTTGATTATGTTTGATTATGAGGTGGGAGGAATGATGGGGTTAATTAGGATAGTAGGGAGTGGGGATTAAGACAAGATTATCCCTTCGAATTCCGGTGAGGCCAGGTGTCTCATCCATATCCATATCAGCAGGATTGACGCCGGAAGGCAATTTCCAGTCGAAGTGGTAGAGCAGCTGAGCCAACGGAACCTCTACATTGGCGAGCCCGAAATTCAAGCCGGGGCAGATTCTCCGGCCGGCCCCGAACGGGATGAGCTCGAAATCATTCCCGGTGAAGTCCTTGGGATCACGCTCGAATCTCTCAGGGCGAAACGTGAGGGGCTCGTCCCAGTACCTGGGATCCCTTCCCATGTACCACATGTTGACCACCACTCTGGCTTTCTTGGGGATCGTGTAGCCCAGGACCTCGCATTCATCCCTGCACTGTCGTGGCAGCAGTGGGATCGGCGGGTGCATCCTCATCGTCTCCTTCACCACCGCTTTCAGGTATTTCAGATCCTGCACGTCCTCCATGTCCACACTGCTCTTCCCCTTGAGCGCCGCTCTTACCTCTGCCTGCGCCTTCGCCATCACCGCCGGATTCTTCATCAGTTCCGCCATCACCCACAGGGTTGTCGTCGAGGATGTTTCAGTTCCTGCAGAGAACGTGTCCTGCATGCATGCATGCGGCATGCATCAATGATTTTTTTATAATTAATTAATTAACTAACTGATGCATGTAGACAGTATGGATTTTAAGAAAAATTTAATTAGTTAAAAAAAATCAACTTACGAAGATGAAGGCTTTGATGGTGCTTAGAGTAATGGGAATTCTGAGAGTGGTGTCCTTCTCCATCCTGAGCAGCACGTCGATGATATCTTCCCCACCAAACTCGCCGGTGCTCTGCTTGAGGCGGTGCTCGTCGACGATGGCCTCGACAATGGAGTCGACGCGGCGGCGCATCTTCCAGAGGCGGCTCTTGTTCCAGGAGAGCAGATTGAGGAGAGTGGAGGAAGGAAAGAGATCGGGCAGCTCGAAGCCGGAGGCCATGCCGAGCGCCTGCTTGACCAGGTCGACCAGGACGACGTAATCCTTGATGACGCTGCCGAAGGCCGCCCGGCAGATGATGGAGCACGTCATGGTGCAGATCTTCTCGGTCATGTCGACGCCGGAGCCGGCGGAGGAGCGGAGGGAGTCGATGAGGCGCGACATCTCGTCCTGGCGGATGCAGCCGAAGGAGCGGACGTTGCGGGCGCTGAGCAGCTCCATGACGCAGATCTTGCGCATGTGGCGCCAGTGCTCGTTGAAGGGGCTGAAGATGATGTCTTTGTTGTCGTACCACATGATCTTGCTGCTGATGCTGTCGAACCGGTCCGCGCACGCCGGGTCCAGCGTCTGCAGCGCCTCCTTCGCCGCCTCCGCCGACGACAGCACCACCGTGAACACTTCCCCCAGCTGCACGTGCGCCACCGCCCCGTGCTCCTCCGCCACGCGCCCCAGCACGTGCTGCGGCAGCTCCCTTCCGAACAGGTGGAGGTGCCCGATCACCGGCAGCTTCGGCGGGCTCGGCGGCAACCGCGAGTACTTGGCTTGCGCCCTTAGCTGTTGCCGTTGCTTCATGATGATGTAGGATGCCACTACCAGAATCAGCGCCCACAAAAAATCCATTGCCTCCATCTCAATTAATCCTCCTAATTAATCAACTAACTAGGAGTAAATTAAAGTTAATAATATTGTTAATTGTTGATGTTGGATCGATGATGAGATACTCTACATATTTGCAAGCTCTATTTATAGTGCCTCAATCAATTCATTCATTCTCATCCAGATCGCTCTTAATTAATTGTCTCGATCGTCTAATTCTTCTCAAATTAAAATAACGAACCTGAATCTCAGTCCCACAACACAAGATGTGGATTGCACCAACGTCAGAAATAAATACGATAATAATTAGAGAAACTGTATTTTCTAATTATATTTTCTTCTGATTAACTAACTCGACGACTTCTTGTATATAATACGAATTATTAATTGGATCAACCACTAACACGTGAATTCTTTTATTTCTCATAAATTAATTAAGCCCATGCATGCATTAACATATCGAGGCTTCTTATTCCACAACGGAAGCACGTACTCATGGAAAATAATAGTTTGGGTTATTATTCAACTAATTAATCAAGTGATTTTTCATAAGAATAATAAAACTATATATTAAAAATGCCAGGATTGAGTCATTCATGAAAAAAAAAAAAAAATACTCATTATGATGGAATTTTGCAAACAATGATCAAAAAAGAATTCCTGTCATGCAAACGAGCCTCGAGCAGCAACCTCTGTGCCAATAAAAAAAGAGGTAATATTGCAAAATATCCCTTTTTCTAACAAAAATTGTTAAAATGTCACTTACAAAATAAAAGTGTCCAAATAGCAATTTAGTTTGTAAAACGTCTATTATATTCTTAATGAGAATACAAGAAGGCTATCTTTAATTTGAATCATACACGAAGACTAACTTCATTTATGAATTTCCGACGGTAAAATTTTCCGACGCCAACAGTGGCGCGGTGGTGCGATTGCCGGCGAAAATTTGAATCATACACGAAGCCTAACTTCATGTATGCATCATACATGAAAACTAATCTTCATGTATGATACAAATTTGAAATTTTGGCGGCAAAAATTTTCGTGTATGATGCATACATGAATGTTAGTCTTCGTGTATTATGCATACATGAAAGTCAAACTTCGTGTATTATGCACAGATGAATGTTAGTCTTCGTGTATGATGCATATATGATGTTATAATTATGAATTAAATATTTCTTATAATAGTAGGTTATTCTCTCACAATATTACTCTATCGATATTTTAGGATTAAATTAGAACATAATTTTACATTTACAAACCAAAGTTCATATATCAGAATAGGGTTTATATATGATTTTTTATATTTAATTTGCACTTTTTAAATTTTTGAACAACATTACAAGGAAATTTAAATACTGCGTGACGGTGAGAACTCAATTTTTGAAAAAAAAAATTGAACAATATTACAAGAAAATTTAAATACCACGTGACGGAGGACTCGAACCCGTGACCTTTGGCCCGGGCATTAACCTCACTACCACTAAGCTAACACACACGCTTTTTGAATTTTTAATTGTTAGTTAGGGTCCATTATTTCAAAATTAGGGAATATAAATATATTTTTTATTTTCAATTTTTTAAATAAAATGCTAATTAAGGTTTATTTTATATTACTAAAATTTTATTTATAATTTGTTTTAAATAATATAGAATTAATAATGGACACGGAAGATGAGACACAAGTTGAGGACAAAAGATTTCATCCGATAGTAACCAGCTATTACATACCATTATTCTTTCCCAACAATCCTCATGTCATTCCTTGTCTCAAAACTTCTTTGTCATTGTATAGTTTATATTTTGAACAACTGGTCCACTCTCGAGATCATCTTTTGTTCACGTACAAAAGAGATCGGACAAATTAAAAGAGACAGTGATTACTCGTGTAATTACGAACGCCGTTGAATTCCGACAAGTGCCACCGGAGCAGCGGCAAGAACACGACGAGGCGAGCAGCGTTTCCTTGTTAGCAAAAGTAGGTGGACCGATTTAACTAACAATGCCCGACAGCACACATCGTACATGGCTAGCTACCAAACTCTTTGACGGTGATTATCTGTTTTTATATATAGGGGACAAATAGAAATTCCACTAGTAACTAAGAATTTATTGGAATCATTAATATTCAAATATTCAAAAACTAACATGCATAAAGAGAAAACATTATATATATAGTACGAGTGAGAAATTCTACATTTTTACTTGCAAGCGCACAATTCAACACCAACATACATGCAAAGTTAATACACATACTATACTCCGTTAGAGCCGGTAAAATATGTGGTATTAATTACTTTCCAAAGTTCAATTATTTTATTTATTTATTATTAATTAGTTTAATTGCAATAGGTGAAATCAAACTGACCATGTCCAAAACGACAAGTAGCCAGTGGTAGTAAGTAGAAAATTACTTGCATACAAGGAAAATAACCATGCTAGGACCACGGTAATTAATACTAGTACTCGCCTTCGCCTATTATTAATGTAGGCGTTTTTCCGTTTGGATTTTCGTTAGCAAGATTTTAATTTAATGTAGGCGTGGGATGACTTGATTGACTAATCATGATCATTGATCAGTATGTTATATTCGTTGGTCCCTAAAAAGTGTGGCCTTTCATTTTTGGTATATATATCACTCCTTATATTTTAAATTTATAACAAATCAAAATAGGTGTATCTATTTATTAAAGCAGACGGCTGGCATGATTTGACTAAAGGGTTCAAAATTTTATTTAAATGTTAGAAATATGTACCCTAAATTTTGTAGTTCAGCCATATATGGTTCCGCTATATATTAATATAATAAGAGATGAAATATAGAGAGATAATAGAGAATCAGATTTTTTTTTTTTTTTTACAGTCTAAAATTACAGAGCGAATGTTCATGAAATTTATTTTGTGAATCGTTTGTGAAATTGAACTTTTACTTTTCTCCTTTGAAATTGTTTCCGAACTTTGATCTTCGAGCAAATCGAGCATTAATTAAGACAGAATTTTTATCTTTTAGGGAGGGAGGCAAGAATTGATAAATGAAATTGAACGAAGAGATAGAGAACTGAAGATGGAGGCGAGATGTTTTATTTGTTTTTTACTTTTAATTTTTTAGTAAGGAGGCAAGACTTGATAGAGGAGAAAATGGAAGCATAGCCACCCTAACATGGAGATGTATATCTTAAAAGGAAAACATGGAGATTTGTTGGGTTATGAGGATAATATAGTACATTTATTTTTTAATTATATTTTAATTAAGGGGTTATAGACTTATAGTGAGAGAGATTTTGAGGCTGTATACAAAATTATTCCTTTATTTTATTGCTTTTCGTTGGGCTCAGATTTTTATTTTTTTATTTTACAAATTTGTTACTGGAAAATCCTTTTAGTTGGGCCTTAATTTTTAGCTTACACAAACTTTTTATTGGCTATGTCAAAAAAAAAAAAAGAAATGATATGATTGTGACACGAATTGAAAAGGTGCAAGTGTACTCTAGAAATGAGTAAGATGCACGTGTTTATAAGTGTTTCGAATCATGAAAATTATATGAATTTTTAAAATTAAAGAAATTTACTATTCCGAATCATATACCTAATTGATTTTTTGTGTTTAAGATCACACCTAAGTTTTTTGGTGATTGAAATTTCAACGTGTGTAATCTCTAATTACACATGGATTCTTCTTTTAAATGACTTTTTATTGTCTAAAATAAAATAAAATTAAGAGATATGCTTGGACTTGCTTGATTATCTATTGAATCGAGCTCGAATGGATCCAAATATCTTTCCACACTTATTCCTATATATCTTATGTTACCATAGTTGCACTTTGTAATTTAAATGTAAAGTCATGTTTAAACTTATTTATTATACGAGTAATGATATTCGAATACACTGTGGTCAGCCATACATGCAAAAAATGGTAATATAAGTTTTGAAAATAGAAATATACCCTAATTGGAAAGCATAAACCATAGGAAAAAATGTAATTATTTTCATTTTTACAGTTAATTTTCTTTTTTTCACACGTGTGGTTGGCCATGATGTGTCCGAATATCATTACTCTTAATAATATATATATATATATATATATATATATATATATATATATATAAAGATCATATACAAAATGCTTTTATTTAAAAAATGAGAAGTGATCTGAAATATTGATCTTTGTAGATCCACGATTGTCATTTATCGATGCAACACTAAATGTATTATCATAATTCATAAATATGTATATTATTATGGCAATGTATTATATAAAACATGCATTATCTTAATACATAAAATACATTGTTATTATTTTTACACGAAAAATATTTTGTATATGAACTAACCGTATATACTTTGTGAAAATTTTGGTTACTTATATGCCCAATATGAATTTTTGTCTAGTAGCTGAGGACCATTGACTTGAGATGTTGGTAACCGAGCAATACCACATTATGCAAAGTTTGAGTTGCTTAGTCTCATTTTGTTTATTGTATTTATATTTCCAAGATTATCACGACTTGAGGATTATCAACTTTCATTATCCAGCACTAAACTAAAGCGGAATTGCCATTTTTTCAAGGAAAATCAATAAAATTTCTTCGTGGGATGAAAATATAAGTCGCAAAATTATTGCCGGTGTTTAATATTACGAAGATATAAAGAATAGTTGAGAATAAGCGCCCATAAAACTTCTCTCTGTGATCAAACGCCTAATTAATTAATAATTATCCAAAAAAAACAAGTTGAAGAATGAAGATGATGCGAGAAAGAGTATTTCAAAGATTTGGATCTGTCCTTAAAAGAATCCAATTTCTTGTGCTCTACAAGGGCACCGAATCTTTGATTTTGGCGTTCTGTATTTTGTTCCTTTTTTTAATTAAAGCAACTCAAGGTCTAAATCTTCAAAAATTACACTTCGTCTCTAATTAAATGTTCCATTTTGGAATAAATTTCGTTCCGAATTAGTGTCTTATTTAAAAATAAACTCCCACATCACCATATAAATGGTGCATTAAGGCAAGTGAAGTGAAAAAAAGAAGACATGAAAGAAAGGTACACCGAGACAATGACGTATTGAACTATAGGGGATACAATAAAAACCTCAACTTTAGAAGATCTCTGCCCATTTGGGAGATTGTCTATATTGAGTTTGCTTGAATTTGAATCACGTTCTCAAAAATAAATGTGTCATTGTTTAAAGATATTTATTATTAGGGCAATTTTTAATTAAATAGTAAAACTATTTAACTTTTCACAATTATATTCCAAACTATTTGAAATGTCAATTAAATGGCCAAACTATTAGATTTTTCACAATTATAATCTAACCTCAATTTTCCGGCTAAGAAAACTAACGTGGCACTTTTTTTTCAAATCACAAGGCCACTACCTTTATGATCGCACATGGAATGCCACCATGGATACACGAATCCTTACTACACTTGTGTCGCTCAAACGAGCCCATGTTTGGATTCCACCCAATGTTCCTCCGATGTCGGCGTTGATGACGGCACGAGGCGTTGTCAATGCCGAGTTTGGTCTGCATTTGAGTCTTCCCGACGTGAGAGCTCGTGTTGAAGTGCTTCAACGCCGTTACAATACCTTTCGGCAAATGGTAAACCTACCTCAAACCCACTGGGATCCTCAAGTCAATCAACTCTACACTGATGATAACATGTGGCAAGTTATGATTAGGGTGAGTATGTAAAATGTTATTGACATGCATTTCATCAATGCCTTTCATGATCCAGAATATTGTCTTTTTAGTCACCTTACTGTCCTTTTTTGCATTTCATAGAATAATCCTCTAGCGCGGGCGTACTACTTTCATGGTGAGCCTGAGTTTAATTTGATGGCAAATGTATTTGGAATCGACGAGTTGAAGAACGAGGATGAAGCAAATGTAATCAACATAAGTGATAACTCCGTACGCCCGCCCGAGCGTGTCTACATTTCTGATTCTGATAGTGAAGAGGTAACATCTCTTGTCATGAAATCCCATGCCACTTGGGGATGACCGTGGAGCCACGAGGAAGCAAACAGGGCTATTGACCAAATGTCAACTAGCTTCAATTCATGGGGTAACTTTGGTTATCCTTCGAGCAACGCTATCCCTCTTCCACCTGCAGATCCGTTTGAAAGAAGCACCGACGATGACGGTGGGAGCTCGTGTGCGTCGTCAGACCCTTATGCGAAGAACCAAAACCAGCGACGTTATTAAGGAAACTTTGATGTCTGTCTTTCCTAGTCTTTTTCGTCTTTTTTATTTTATTAGAATGAAGTTTCAATTATCCTACTAGTACAAGTGTTTAAGTTGATGTAATAGCGTGTTTAAAATAATGTATGTCAATGTTATCAAATAATGTCCCAATAAACTTTGATGTCTGTCTTTCTCCCTCTTTTTCGTCTTTTTTGGCTATAATAATGAATTTTAATTTATCCTACTACAAGTGTTTAAGTTGATGTAATAGCGTGTTTAAATTAATGCATCTCACTGTTATCAAATTATGTCCCTACAAATGGACTTTATGATTCTGCATCAATAGCATAATCTACTACAAAGCCTTAGCCCATACATGCTACATGAAATAATGAAAAATGGTAAAAATCTGATTGATGACATACATAATTAACAGCCGAAATCAGCCGTTAACTGCCGAAATCTGATTCAATGAATATAAACACAAAATTAGGGGTGGGGTGGAACTAGTATATCGTCTGATTCATGCCAAAAATATAAATACATATTCATAGGGTTTCAGTTGCATTAAAGGTCAGTAAAATATTCACCAAAAAACAGGGCTATTGAGCAAGCCTTTGAACATATTCACTTCTGTTGGAGAAGCCTTTGAACATATTCTGCTTTCCGAGACTCGGGAAGGCCCTTGAACATACACAGGCGCTCAGGTTTGTCGGCAAAAATCTCGCAGACATCGTAAATTTGATCACCTTCGAGGCCTTTGATGTTCTCCAACAATGTGAAGATTTCCTTCTTGGATTCATCCAGATCAAACTCGTACCCAATTCGAGTTGCAATGGTATCTAACCTCGCATTGGTCGAGCGGGTAATTTCCCCAAGCAAATCAGCCACACCTTTGATAGTATCATCGGCTTTGCGTTTCTTCCCTTTACCCTCCCTCTTGCTTCGAGCTTCCTCTCTCACACTATTTGCCGTACTGTTTTCTCCCACATCATCAACGAAGAAGTCTTCAAAGTCGGGCCGGTAGACATCGTCATATTCAGATTTGTTTTGTCCTAAGTCCTCTTCATTGTGCATTTCATCCGCCATGTCTCGCACATCCTGAGCAGCACCACCAGTAGCCCTATCTTTCCCAAATATTTCTTTCCATTGCTCAAACAAAGGCCATGACTTGTAGCGCATGGTCTTTGCATTAGGATCAGCCTGAGACATGAAATGTTTGTTCTTATTTAGCACAATACTATTGTTCAAAGTTGCTAGCCAAGAAAAAAATACACAAACACAGAATCAACCATGCCCTCCACATTATTTTGCTGCTACTATGTTTCATGTTTCATATTTCATTGGAGGTGAAGAATGTAGTTGCTTCACATGCCTAGTTCTGCTCCAATTCAACCCACACTTGTGTATTTTCAAAGCTAAACTAAGGTATAGAGCTATTGTGCAGGAGCCTATTGAGTTGCCACAAAAAAGGATAAACATTAATTACCTTTACAATGGACTCCCACTGCTCTTGGGTGCATGAAATGGTGTGAGTTCCATCCTCGTTGAAGCCGACGCCGGAGCGAGAAAACATCAATGTCAGGGAGCCGTAATTTTTCTTCCACGTTGTAATCTTGGAGGTGATGTGGGGTGTTCCTTTCAAGTCGGTACCAGGAAATTCCCTTGCAATTGCGTCCTGAAGCCTTGGAAGGTAGCCCATCTTGAAGCCATTATCGGACTTCCATCCCAATGCGACAAGCTCCTTCAATGATGCGAGGAGGAGAGCTTCCTCCCGCGGAGTCCAACTCCGTCTACCCCTGTCAACTCTTGGCGGCTTCGAACATGTTTGATCATTGCTCCCTTTTCAAATAAGAAAAGCATTATAAAAATATATGATGTAGCAAGATACTTGGCATTGCATCCATCTTGCAAGTTCAATACGATAATCATAAAACATAAAAAGTGTAACACAGAAAATTCAGAAATCTTATTATGCTACTTGTATTATTTAATACAACTTTGCCCTACTGAGATTTTAAATCTTTGATTCATATTCATATGCCCTATTAAACAGAGATCATTGCTTCATATTCAAATTCCTACTGCCCTATTCCATTCATATGCATATGTATTGTAGGAAACAGAAAACTCCATATAATTAATCCTTCGTAATGTCAAATCCAATTGATATGATTAAGGAATCTACATATGCAATTACTAGTACCATACTCTAATAAACACAAATCTTGCGAATAAGAATAACCTGGGAAAATCCGAAGTTTAAAGTAGAAATTAAACCCCAACAAGAGTGATTCCAGGCTCAAATTCACGCCGAACAAATTTCCCAAACCGGTATAAAAATCGAACAGAAAAGAGAAGGGATCCCTAACCTTCTTGGGTGGTACTCATTTTGGTCTCTGTTCTTCACCTTCGGCGCCGACTTCAGGAGGATTAAATCTCCTGTGAATTGCGTTCTGAGAGGTACTCGATATATGGCTTGTTCATTTCATATATATATTAGGTAATACTTGTAAATTATTTATTAGGTTAGGGGTATATATGGTATTTTAAAAGTTAATCATGGATTTTATCTAACCTACCAAACAACACAAATTTTAATCTAACCTACCAAACACCTATATTAGTTTTTCTATCTTAACATATCAAGATAAACTATCTAAAGTTTTTTTATCTATGCATATCCTAACATGGCTACCAAACGAGCCCGTAATATCATAGGATCAAATCAGAATAACATGTCTGTCCTTGGGCCACGTAGCATGGTTGATAATGATTTCAGATTTAGTTATTTTTTAGGGTAAAATACAGTTTTATATCAAAAATATATATACATGACTAGAAATTTCATTCTTAAAAGTTTTCGTCGGACCATGAGCAGTTCAATTAAATTCTCTAGTGTTCCAACCAAATTATTCAAAATTTTAAAGGATATATTATTTCGAAAAATTTGAGAGAAGATATCGTCATAACGCATAAAAATAACGGAACTTCAACAAAATCTTTAATTTTTGCACAAATTTTAAATTTAATTATTTTGGGCCATCAAAACTAAAAAGATTTCATCAGTTTTATCCCCCAAACCTCAGTTTCGCGCTCGCTCGCTCTCTCTCTCTCACATGCATTATCCTCAGAAATGACCAAAATAGTCACTAAACTTAATTAAAAGAAAAACATAAACGGCTATAAAATTCCCGTCGTTTCCCCTGATAAACCAAATCTTCGCCATCATCGTTCTCTGCGCCACGCTACTCGCTCCTCAACTTCAACAATAATCCTCTCTCTCTCTCTCTCTCTCTCTCTCTCTCTCCCTCAAGTCTCAGAGAGCACACTGGCAAATTGAAAAACAAAAACTAAAAAAAAAAAATAACACCCAATGCTTGCGCAAGTTTTCTGCATTTGAAGGAATTGCAGTCCACATGCCGATTTTTGTTCCTTTTCTGATTGTAAGCTCTGTTGTTGGATTTCATAAGGGTTTTCGCAACTTTATTCTCGGCGGTGTTGCTCTGATGGATTGCGTTTCATGTTTGAAGCACGAACAGGGGTGTGGGAGTGGGTTTTTCCTTTTTGTGAGATTTAAAGAGGTGTACAGAATTTTAGGGCTGTTTCTGTTGTTTGGATTAGGGCTCAAATTTCTCTTCTCCAATCAATTTTACTGCTGTTTACTTCGATTTTTGAGTGGGAAATCAGGGAACTTGAAAATTGGCTTCTGTTCAATAAATAATGCTGTCGATAGAAAATTCCGGCTGTCAAAATTTTTGAAGTCGGGTAAAATACAAAATTTGAATTCCGAAACTGAATCTGATTCTGATGATGAATTTGTTGATGCTAAGAATGATGAGGGTGATGAAAAGGAGTATAATTATAAAGATGAAGATGTTGAATCTGATAGTACAAGATTGAGGGAAATGCTGAAGATTGAGCGGCAAAGAGTGAATGATGTCTGTGCAGAGCTTATAAAAGAAAGGGCGGCGGCGGCCACTGCAGCGGAGGAGGCAATGGCGATGATTCTGCGGCTGCAGAATGACAAGAGCTTGGTTGAAATGGAGTGGAGTCAGTACAGAAGACTGGCTGAAGAGAAGCAAATCCACGATCAGCACGTGATCAGGTCGTTGCAGTGGCTCGTGTGGCAGCACGAAGAACACCAGCAGCCAACAACACCTTGCTGCAACAAGGATGAAGAAAGTGATGAAGCTCAGACTTGTTTCAATGGTAACATTTTAGATGCTCTTGAAAATGTGCTATATAGCTCCCGTGATTCGGATTGCTTCTCGCCTTTGCTAGTATAGATTCTTCATTCTTGTATTTGTGCAGTGGTGGAAGTGGAATCAGATAACTGAATATACTTAAAAACATTTTGTTTGAGGAACATCTTGTGTTGAAAATTTAAATAGAGAAAGAACATCATCATTTATCATATAGTATCACATATCACATATCATTTACTTCATCATATATGTACTGGTCCCCCCAGAATATTTTCTTGATGATTGGAAAAAAGACAAACTTTTTGGTGCTATTAATGTTAGTTTAGGATGTTTTGAAGTTTGGATCATCTACACTTAGCGGGCTTGTGGTCCTAACTCTTCTCTAATCTTTGTTCTTTTTTTTTAACTATAAAAACTCTTTCTTGGCCAAATGTTCTTGTAACAATTGTGATTCTTCATGCTAATAACATTCAATTATGTGAAGAAATGAGAATTTGGTTCGTTTTAGCTCGATAAACTACACTACATGGAGGTATATGTTCAATTTAATGATCATCTTCTGGTGAAGGTAGGACATGAAAGAAAATAAGTGTAATAATAAAGATAATATCTTGCTGCATTTTAGTGAAGATTTTCTTGAAACCATAAATGCAACTTGCTCTTGAGAGTCGTGGATCTTTGAGTCTTTCTTAAGTTCTACTTTTCCCTGATTTCTATGTACTGCTGTAGAAATGAAGATTGAAATGCGCCAGTGCTCGTTGAAGGGGCTGAAGATGATGTCTTTGTTGTCGTACCACATGATCTTGCTGCTGATGCTGTCGAACCGGTCCGCGCACGCCGGGTCCAGCGTCTGCAGCGCCTCCTTCGCCGCCTCCGCCGACGACAGCACCACCGTGAACACTTCCCCCAGCTGCACGTGCGCCACCGCCCCGTGCTCCTCCGCCACGCGCCCCAGCACGTGCTGCGGCAGCTCCCTTCCGAACAGGTGGAGGTGCCCGATCACCGGCAGCTTCGGCGGGCTCGGCGGCAACCGCGAGTACTTGGCTTGCGCCCTTAGTTGTTGCCGTTGCTTCATGATGATGTATGATGCCACTACCAGAATCAGCGCCCACAAAAAATCCATTGCCTCCATCTCAATTAATTCTCCTAATTAATCAACTAACTAGGAGTAAATTAAAATTAATAATATTGTTAATTGTTGTTGTTGGATCGATGATGAGATACTCTACATATTTGCATGCTCTATTTATAGTGCCGCAATCAATTCATTCTCATCTAGATCGCTCTTAATTAATTAATTGTCTCGATCATCTAATTCTTCTCAAATTAAAATAACCAAAGAATATAAAATTGCCTCCTCTATAATTAATAATTACTTGATGACCTGAATCTCAGTCCCACAAGATGTGGATAGCACCAACGTCAGAAATAAATACGATAATAATTAGAGAAACTGTATTTTCTAATTATATTTTCTTCTGATTAACTAACTCGACGACTTCTAGTATATAATACGAATTATTAATTGGATCAACCACTAACACGTGAATTCTTTTATTTCTCATAAATTAATTAAGCACATGCATGCATTAACATATCAAGGCTTCTTATTCCACAACGGAAGCACGTACTCATGGAAAATAATAGTTTGGGTTATTATTCAACTAATTAATCAAGTGATTTTTCATAAGAATAATAAAACTATTAAAAATGCATGGCAGGATTGAGTCATTCATGGAAAACAAAAAACAAAAAAAAAAAAAAACAAAAAAAAAATAGACAAAAACTTGGGTGCAAGACTGCACCATACAGACGACCCGCCCCGACCCAGGCCAAGACCCGCGCGTGGCATGTGAGCGCAACACGTGTATCTCACGCGCCTGTATTTTTATTTTTATTTTCAAGATTTTTTTTGCCCCTTCGATCTTTTTCATTTGTCACTTCCTTTTTTGTTTGTCTCTTCTTCTTTTGGTAAGAGTCGAGCAAGGGGAGTCGAAGGCTTCAGAGCGAGCAAGGATCCAAATTGTTGTCACTATGATTATTTATACATTAAAATTGGAGCGTACCGTAAAATCGAAGCCAAAGACGGAATTGGAAAAAAAAATTAAAAATTAAAAAAAAAGAAAAAAAAAAAAAAAGAAAAAGTCAAAGGGTCGTGTTGACCGGATTGGACCCAGTTCCGGTCGGGTCAGCCCAATCTGTACAGTGCAAGTAGACCAACTCAATAAAAGTAACCTAGATAACAATTTCTTGATTTCTCAATATAGCAACTCCTAATCAGATTCCAAAAAATATTCCATTATGATGGAATTTTGCAAACAATAATCTAAAGAGAATTCCTGTCATGCAAACGAGCCTCGAGCAGCAACCTGTGCCGATACTTTAAGATTAATTAAAAAATAATATTTAATTAGTTTTTTGTCATTCATTTTTTTTTTCAATTTTGGTTTAGAATGTTTAGTAACCAAGGTTCTTCCATCAGAATAGGGTTTACATATAATTTTTTATATTTAATTTGCAATTTTTGAATTTTTAATTGTTAGTTAGAGTCCTTTATTTCAAAATTAGGGTATATAATTTTTTAAGATTTATTTTATATTACCAAAATTTTATTTATAAATATTTTTGTAAAATAATAAAATTAATAGTGGACACAGAGGATGGGACACAAGTTGAAGACTAAAGATTTCATCTAATAGTAACTAGCTATTATGTACCATTTTTCTTAATTTTTCAACAATCCTCCCATCATTCCTTCTCTCATAACTTCTTTTTCATTGTATAGTTTATATTTTTGAACAACTTGTCCACCCTCGAGATCATCGTTGTTCACGTACAAAAGAGATCGGACAAATTAAAAGAGACAGTGATTACACGTGTAATCGCGAACGCCGCTGAATTCCGACAAGAGCAGCCGAAGCAGCAGCAAGAAAGTGACGAGGGGAGCAGCGTTTCCGTGTTAGCAAAAGTATAAGATGGACCAATTTAACTAACAATGCCCGACAGTACCCTACATCATGGCTAGCCACCAAACTCTTTGACTATATATAGGGGACAAATAGAAATTCCACTAGTAACTAAGAATTTATTGGAATCATTAATATTCAAATATTCAAAAACTATCATGCATATAGAGAAACATTATATATATATATATATATATATATATATATATATATATATATATATATATATAGTACGAGTAAGAAATTCTACATACTTGCAACTTGCAAGCGCACAATTCAACACCAACATACGTGCAAAGTTAATACTCATATTTGTATTAACTTATTTTTTATTATGGTCTAAAACTATTGAGACAGTTTATTAGTATTAACTTATTTTTTATAGTTTGGGATAATACTCATGAGTAAGATATCTTCTTATGAATTCATCTATGTCCAGTTAATAGGGGCTGAGTGAGATGATTTCTCCTATATTTAGAGACCTTTTCTTTTTTACATGGGAGAGGGGTAGCGATAAAGTTTGAACCCGAAAACTTATTGTTATAGACCTATTGAATATACATATCTATATTTATACTTGAGAAGGACTTGGGTGCATAAGTCTGCACCCATTTGCAAACAACCCGACCCGCCCCGACCCGACCCGCCACGCGTCATTCTGACCCGCGTGTGGATCTCATGTGCCCAGTTTTTTTTTAATGTTTTTTTAATTTCCAAATTTTTTTTCTCGGCGGAGCCTTCGGCTCCGATTTTACGGCTCCGCCTTCAGCTCCGATTTTACGGTTCCGCCTTCGCTCAAATTACTAAAATAAGGATAATCGGCGGGCAACAATTTGAACTTTTTCGGCTCACTCCGAGGTCTTCGGCTCCCCTTGCTCGAATCTTGACCATAAAAGAAGCGGAAAAATGAAAAAAAAAAATGGTCAAAAGGGGGTGACCCGGGTCAATTGAGTCGGGTCGGGTCGGGTGGGGTCAAACGGACAGGTGTTCTGCGGTGCAACAGTTGCACCAGAGTTTTTGTCTTTATACTTATATAAAAAGAGCCTTGTTTTACAAAATTTGTTTTGCCTATTATATCCCTGATATATATTTTATACTATAAGGGTTGTACTGTAATATAATAATATTTTACAAGAAATACAATAATTTACTATAAATCAGGTTTTCCTTATATAAGTTTATACTTTATACTGGTAAACGTTCATAATAAGGAAATAGCTTTGAATATAAGTTTTCATATTTAATTCATAACTACAAAATGAGATTTAATTAAGAAAAAAAATATGCAAATAATTTGAGGTTTTCAAATGTCTTACTACTGAAGACGAGTATAGAAAACTAAGACAACAAATTAAATAATTAATGAATAATTTATTTTTTGAAAAGATTAAAAATGAAAACATGTTAAATAAAAAAGAATTAAAAACTAAACATTGGCTAAAATGTGAAATATGGGTTAACATCTTACTAAAAATAGTAACATATAAAAAAATCAGTTATTTTAGTCAAAATTTACGTAGAATTTATAAATATACAAGTTTCACATGTCAACAAAAGTGTAAACGGTATACAACAAAAAATATTAGTTGATCCTAAATCCTTAGGCTCAATAATGACTCCTTAGTTGGAACAATAAATTTTATAGAGTATGAGATAGTGATTGAATTTCAAACATATCACCAATATTTCAGCTTACCGCCTAAATCTGTTAGATTATTATGATATAATAACTTTCTTTTTTAATATTCTTTATTATTTATCCTTTTTAATAATCATATTATAGAATTTTGTGACATTGCAATAAGCACTTTAAAAAAAAATAGAATCAAACATTAAAAATATATTTTTATTTGTTGGAATCATTGCTTTATGCACGTTATTTTTACTAGTATAATAAAAAGGACAAAAATGAAAACATGTGGCGGTACACGGAAGCAAAACGGGTTTCAATCATTACAAACAATCCTCTTGAGCCGAAATCTGTCTTAGTTTACATATCAAACAGCGGGGGGACGGATAGCTTGAGAGTGTAGTTCCATGTAGCACATTCCGGTGTGATCAGTATGACGTTTCTCCGGCCACGTCTAAGTTGTGAGTCAAGCTTCTTGAGGGACCAACAACGACTCAAGTTCTTCTCGACGCCGCTCAAGATCCTGTAATTATTAGTTTGATGCAGAATTGTGTAAATTTCACAGTGCATGATATGTATGTGAAACAAACGGCAGAAACGCAACAAGTGAGGCACTGAGGGCAGTGGGGGAACTTCAAATTTATATACAGCTTAAAGCAGTAAAAAATTTCATTCCCATACTAACATTTCAAGCTTCTTTCATCATATATTATCCTCCGACTTAGCCAATCTGCTAGGTGTAATATAATGAGGATTTTAGATCTGATAAGAGTAATTCCTACTTCATTTATATTTTCAAATGTCACCAACATTGTCGTGCTGGTCAGCCAACAAGAGATTGGGATCAACTTCTACATTATAATCTACTTAGGACTGAAAATATTAAACATAGTTTACAATTTCAAAAGTGAGCTGCAAAAGTTGACAAACTAAGCAAATTTTTTTGCCAAACAATTGGGAAGAAAAAATATTAAACGTAGTATACAATTTCAAAGGTGAGCTGCAAAACCTTTATATAGAGCAAGTATACTCTAACTTATTGGTAACTCAAGCATAGCAATGGGTCTATTATGTCCGCAGCGAATAATTAATGCAGAAAGACATTACCTCAAGATCCTTTACTGCTTGCTCCCTAGTGTGTTCTTTCTTCTCGCGAGCACGCTTGACCATGCCAATGCAGAACATTCCCTATATAAGCATTTAAAATTCAGAATGTAAATTAGAACTCGATGTACCCAAAACATAGCGTAAAACTCTGAATCATCAGACCACATTCTATCTTGAGAGGATTAGTTCATAACGGCACACAGTGTGAAGGGAAAACAAAAACCGGAGATATTGCAACCAGCAGAAGTGACTGGAATAATAGGTGCAATGTAATCATAAATTAACTTACTGATATAATGTAAACCACACCACATGCAGCAAGCAGGTAGCTGGCAATGCTCTGGAGAAGATAAAGCTGATCACGATCCTTTAAATACTCGGGGTAAGCTCGGGTCATCACTGCAACACTGGAGAAAATAGATGAGCACAAGCCACAAATGCAACCACCTAGAAGCAGTTCTTATAATGTATGAACAGAACTGGAAATGGGGATTGTCATTTATTGCAGTTTCTCCAGATGAATGCAACAGATTTTCCTTACTAGTCACAATTTGATAAGGTCATAACCTATTATATAGTGGAAATCTTCGGTTTAGTCACCCAACAAGAAAAGACAGGGAAACTAAGGTGATTTAGGATACTCAGTAGAAATCTATTTTGGAGGATGAATACAGCTAACATAACTAAGCTAAGAGTCAACTAAAACTATACGTGAGGAAAGCTTAATTAGAAGTTCAATCAGTTTAGTCAATTGGGAAACAATATACAGCAAAAGTTGGACATACAAAATCTGCAGCATTCCCCTGCCTGCCCAATACTCCAAGACCTGCAACGTGTTGGAGACTTAATTTACGAGCATATGGATTTGAACACAACAAATACTAGCTATAGTGTTTTCCGAAAATATCAGGAAAAGGATTACAGTAACTTTAAGAGACAAAAGGGTACTCTTGGCTGAACTTCCCTTCCCATCATATCACTTACTCTTTCCGTCCATGATAAGTGTGAACTCATTTCCATTTTGGATCGTCCACAATAAGTGTGACATTGCATAAATGAAAATGACCTCACTTAATCACTCTCCTTCATTCCACTAAAATCAACACATATACATTTCCGACTGTCACTCACTCTCCATTATTTCTTTAAACCTGTGTCACTCCCTCTGGGTCACAGTTATCGTTGGAAGGAGGGAGTTTTTTTTTTAGGGGCCACCATATCAAATTTGTTAGCTTATGATTAAACTAATTGCTACTATTCATCTGACCAAGCACTAGTTACACCTTTTTTTTTTTTTTTCAGAAAACAGAATCAATTCGACACATTTATTCTCTTAATTAATACACCATGGTAAGCAATAGGTAACAATATATGGAAAGAACACAGAGAACATTAATTACCCTAAAACAAGTTCAGTTCTCCCAGCAAATACACGAACTAAACCCAGTGATGGAGAGAGAAAGAGAGCGAACCTTTGAGAACTTGATGATAAATTCCCACTCGGTCTCGGCGACCACCACAAACGCGGAAATAACCACCGCGTAACACCGGAGTATCCCGTCGAATATCTGCACAAAATCAAACGATTTCAGAATGTGCTCACAGACTGAAAGCGAGGAGGAGAGAAGATGAGGATACATCAGATCCGTTTTTGAAAGAATGGACGGCGGAGAGCACGTTGACGGTGAGGCAGAGAATGGCGGCGAGAGAGGTGATGACGCTGAAGAATCGGCAGGTTATCAAGAAGGGATCATGCCTCGAAGGGGCCGGGGCGGGCGAGTCGGGCGGCTGCGAAGTCTGCGCCTCCATTTTCAGCTGATATTATTTAGGAGTGAATGATGGATACAGTTGCTGCTGTGGCTGATTCAGGTGGGAGATTCCTGCTGCGCCCGAAAAGGAAAACCCAAATTAATGCTATAATTGGTTAACAAGGCCACGTATATATACATTTAAATAACAATTTCCCCCTCCTCTTGGGATGGCCTAGTGGTAAAAGTAGTGAGTACTTGAGATTGAGAAGACTCAGGTTCGAACCTCATGAAACGCTTTTATAGATTGAGTCTGTCACACTTGTACTTGGAAAAGTATGGTTTATCTACCATGTATGGTTTGCAGGCTACTGCACAAGGGATGGAGGTTTACCCAGTGCGCACCGAAAATAGCGATTGCAGTGTCTGCGGTGCTCATCGAAGGTAGCGGCTGCGAGTTCCCATGATATTAAAAAAAAAACAACAATTTCTCATATAGTATCAACCAATTTCGCCGACATAGGAGTATTAATTATTGATGCAAATGAATGACCGACATGCAGGCTACTGCATAAGGGACGGGAGTTTACCCAATGCGCACCAAAAGTAACGGTTGTGGTGCGCATCGAAGGTAGCGGCTGCGGATTCCCACGGTATTAAAAAAAATAACAATTTCTCATAGAGTATCAATTTCATACTATGTGTTTGCCAATTTCGCCGACATAGGAGAATTAATTATTGATGCAAATGAATGACCGACATGTTTAAATTTAAAACATAATTCTTTAGTCGACGATTTGGTTGTTCTTTTACACTAAACATACATACAGTGCCTTTTTCAAATTTAAAAAGAAATAACTTCATTCAAAATTAGTCTACTCTTAACGTGATTTATTATAATATTATAATGATTGGTCATATTTATATTTTGTTTTCATGATTAGCAATGGGCTCAATCTCGACATATTACAGCTAGGGGTGAAAGTATGAAAAACGGGTTTTCAGGTTATCCATATTCTACCTGTACCCGGCCGGGTATTGGGTACCCAATACTCGTAATTTGCGGGTATTGGATGGATATGGATATGAGATTTTTAGAAAATACCCTAACGGGTATACCGTTAGGGTATTGAGTACTCGGTCAAATACCCGATCAACAATATACAATTATTTATTATATATAATTATTACTTTTATACTATAAATTATAAATATATTCATAATATAAATATAACTCTAAACACAACCTATGAATAATATATATTCATAATAATTTATTTGTTGAACTTAAATGTTTAAACTACGTTTAGTATTGATTTGTTGTTGTCGTCTAGTTATTGTTACATAATTGGTTATTAATTTGTCGTTGAAAATTATTGAAAAATCGAGTGGGTGAAAAATTATCATATTTTTGTCTTTTTTATTTATTTTCTAAACGGGTATACCGGGTACCCTATACCCGGGTCGAGTATACCCGGCCGGGTATTGGATACCCGTTCGACTAAAATGGAAAGGGTATGGGTATTCATTTTTTGCTTATTTGGGTACGGGTACCCGCAAATGCAGGTATGGATATTCACGGGTACCAGTTTATTCACCCCTAATTACAGCATCCACAAACCTTACGCGCCCCTTAGAGAGTATGATGGGTTGTGGTTTTCAAATAGAACCCGTAACTGCAACGGTTAGCTTGATAAAGAGCGTGATGTATTAGTTGAGATGTTCGATAAAATTTGTAGAAAACGAAAATTACATAAATTCAGCTAAACACAAGATACATTAATTTAAAAAGATAAAATTCAATAGTTGAAAAATGAAAATTAAAATAATTAAAAAATGAAATTACATAATTAAGAAAAATCTATAATTCCCCCATTGATTATTTTAAAATTTAACAAAATTAATTAAGACATTTAAGCCCACCCTATAGCTCATGCATTAAGATATTTTTGTTAACCCTAGTCTATTTTTTTTTCTTCAATCGTCGCTGCTTCTCCCTCTCGATCTCCGGAGTAGCAACGGGGCGCTTGTTATACGCATGCTCTTATTGTCATTATAAACTAGCGTATAACCCGTCGTAAATCGACAGAAAATTATTATTCTATAAATTCTTCTCAAAATCGATATAGGATAATGAGGTGGATCGTTCTAATAGAAAATATCCTCTCTCTCACATGGATTTAGAGAATTAAAATAATTTTGAAGAATGCCAAGATGACCCAAATCCTACATTATAAATTCAATATAAAATATAAAAAAATTACTTGAACTATCGGTTAGGAATTGACTCGTCTAACGCCACGGTTCTGTATAAGAATTGACCTGTTCACCACGGTTTTCATCGGAATCGGCCCGTTTATCCCACAATTTTGTTCTGAGTTGGGCTGTCTACTCGACGGTTCTAAGTCAGAACCACCTCGTAATATAAAAGATAAAATAAATAAATTTCAAGTATGAGTAACCACAGTTTTCATCGTAATCGGCCAGTCTACTAAAAAAATCAGCTGCATTGTCAGTTAAGAATTGATTATTTCTTTGATAAACATATTTATTCTGTTAAATTAAATTATAAATTATTATGGCTAAGAAAATATATACTTGATGATTTTGTAAGAACTAATTTTGCTTCCATATACACACGAGGCGTGAATTGATATATATGTAATGAAATAATTAATAATTTGATATATTTTTTAAAGAATTTAATTTGACTATGAGATAATATGACGTGAGAATTAACATAGATAGCGGTGGATGTGTATTAATGTTATTATATGAGAATACATATACTATATATTTTTATATAATAATCCTGAAAATACGAGAATTAAGATAAATAGGAATGAAGACTATAATGGATAACGTTTTCCAAGATTTGATCTTTTCAAGATTTTGTTTATTAGTATTTTTAAAAATTATACATACTATGTTTGGTAGTTATATTATTTTTTTGGGAGGTAAATATTTAAGTTTATAATTAAATTCAAGAAAATCGTTAATAATATTATATGTTTTTCTACCCATTAAACGTTTTCCAACAATTTGAAACGATGTGTTTGCAATTATACAAATCCGATTAAAAAGTTATTCAACTGCATGGTCCATTCTCAAAACCCATATAACCGCTAATCTTCTTGCTTAACTTTATAAAATATCAAAACTGATGATTAGAGATAAGTTATTATACAAACTTTTAATTTACTCAAATATTATCACAGAATTTACGCAATATATCAAATTTAAAAAAAGGCATATTGGTGTCATTAGATACACGCCGATGCAAATAAGAAAATTACAACATTTCATGAATTTTTATATCAAAGAAGTTTTCATTGAATAGAATTAAAATAGTCTAATATAGACTATATATTTGCCTCAATTGAACTATAATATTTGTGGAAGATACAAATATGTTCCTAGCTAGAATTGTTTGCACTTTGAATAGAAAACAAAAAGAACTTTTGTGTTGATCATCCAAGAAAACAAAATAATATAATGAAACAACATTATATGAAATTATGAAATTTATGGTAAAAGTAAATAATATTCATTGCTAGCAAGCAAGATGCACTATCCAATTACAGTTTTTCTTGCAACGAAAAATAGAAACACGTGTATGTATAAGCAGTAATAAAAACTTTTAAATATATATAGTCAATAGACATACACTATAATGAAAATTCAAATAGTAAGAATACTGATCTTGTAAGCAAAATTATATAGAGTACGAAAATAATTAAAAAAATAAATTGTAACTTGATAGTTTGTACCATGAGTATATGGATCGTGAGGTTTTCCCTACGTTCCCGGCCGCTGATGTTATACATTATCCTTCTTTGCAAATTGTATGGATCACAACACTGTTAAAAGTATCAAATAAAAATGAATAAACAAATTTTACACACCTCAATATTAGAGAGGAAAAAAAAATCTTACGCTTTCTCCATGCCTCCCCTTCTTTCCCTTGGAGGTCATTGTATATAATATATATATAAAGATAAGGTCTAGGTTTGATTTTATAGATTGAGATCTAACAAAAAAAAAAGAAGATTTGGTTCTACAATTAAATACTACTATCGTGATAAGTTTTTCTTAAATTTCATTGTAAAGTTATTTACTTGTTGAAAATATTTTCGTATTTTGGGTAAGTTAAAAATTCATACTTAATTAGAGAAGTTTTAATAATATTAGTATATTAAATAATAGAATATATAAATAAAAAATGCTCAAAATATTGTTGAAAAAGATTTTCGTATTTTGGGTAAGTTAAACTTTCATACTTAATTAGAGAAGTTTTAATAACATTAGTATATTAAATAATAGAATATATAAATAAAAATTGCTCAAAATAAAAATTTAAAATAAATAGGAATACCGAATTGTGGTTAATAATATATAAATATAATATAGATATAATATACTATAATGATATATATATATAATATTAAAATATGATAGGTATTATTTTGAAGATTTAATATTATTAAGATTTTGTTTTCATATAATATAATAAATATGATAAATATTAATTTTAAATTCAGAAAATTTGTGAATTTAGAAAAATAGGAATAGAGGAATATGAGGGGTGCCACATAGAATTTTTTTATGTAGAGTCGTTTTCGTTTATATAATAAATAGATTAATTAGTACAAATATTACTAAATAGAATATAACTAGCATATAACTTGTCGAAAATCGATAGGGAATCAAACTATGTTGTAAAACATGCAATAATTCAATTCCTTTTACACAAAATCGATCACTTTTTATATTAAATAGATCAAGAAGGTCGTTAGTTATATTTGAACAAACATCAACATCAATTAAAAAGAAATTTTACTATATGTTCACGCCTCAAATAAGATATATATACGTTAAATTCAAATATAATTCACCTACGTTTCTATCAATAATTTTTAAAACTCTATTCTTTTCAAAATTGATGCGGACAAAAACATATTTGACTCTTAAAGAGATTGTCCTAACAACGATTTTGTTTGAGAATTGAATTGGATCTTTTTCCATAGCAAATTCATCTCTTCATCCCACACAGATTTAGAAGAAAATTAATTTTTAAAATTTTCTAAAGAAGGAAGATGACCATGAACATTATGAGTTCAATATAAAAAAAAATATTAAATCACCGCTTCGAAATCGGCCCGTTTACTCCCATATGGTTTCGGATCGGAATCGGCCTGTTGACCGGAGTTCTGCAAGTCCACCATGAATCCAAAATATCTCGCTTTTGGTCTCATGTGATTGTACTCATTTTCGATCTAAAATTATCAAATTTATACCCATCTTCACTCTAACCCTATTAATGGAATTTGCTACTTGTATATATGCTAAACCTGTAAAATACAACACTACAAGGTAAAAATTAATTATAAATGATAGAAATAATAAAAGATTATAATCCACTCATATTTCATTAATGTCCATGTATGGTATGTATATAAGTTAATTAAATTAGCCAAAAATTATTTACTCGGCCAAATAAAAATTGGCCAAATTACATTAAATTAATTAAATTATAAAAATATAGTTATTTGTTCAGCTGACTAATAAATTAATTGGCCAAATAAAACTGATGGTGCAAAAGATGAGAAAATATATATTGATTCTATGTATTTATAGATTTTTTAATGGGTGAAGTTTCATTAAAAAAAACCAATGCGGGATACAAAATTGTAGTAGATATTTAAAATTTATTATTTTACATTTAAAAATTCAAAAATTTGAGATTTAAGATAAATTGGAATGGAGGATTAAGAGGAGTTCCGCATAGGATTTTTTTGAAACCAATAATCATTTTCTTTTTAATAATATAAAATGAAAAATATTCCGAGTTGAGGTACCCGTTGGTTGAGAATTAGCTCATCTACCGCAACGAATTTGGGACAGAATTGGTCTGTTGACCACGATTTTGATTTATAAATAGATAATTTATAAAACTCATTTAAAATTCATATAGATCCAAAAAAAAAAATTATTGTACTATTCGTTCTTATCTTAACTGTATAGTAATATTTGCTAATTACGATTATAAATTATGCAAAGTTGCAAACTCAACTACAAATAACGTAAAAATTAATTTATAGATAATGATTCTAGATTTTAAAAAAATACATGAAACAATTGAATAAAATGAAAATTTTAAATAAAGAATGAAAATGTGTCACATGGGATCTCGAGTTAAGGTATCTGTCAGTTGGGAATTGGCACGTCTACCTTATTAATTGACAAATTATAAAATTAATTATTCTTTTATCAAATTAAATAAAAAGTTATTAGACTATTTCAAAATTTAATTTGGTCAACCAATAAATTAGCCAAATTATTTTGGCACCATTTATTCTTTCAACTAATAAATTGGTTTCCTATAAAAAATAATTTTTTGTTCGGCTGATTAATAAATTGACCAAATTAAATTAAACTTTAAAAATATAATTATTTATTCGACCAATTAATAAATAAATTGGCCAAATAAAACTGGTGAAGTAAAATATGAGAAAATACACATTAATTCTAAATATTTTTAGGTTTTTTAATATGTGAAGTTTCATTAAAAAATCGATGTGAGATACAAGAGATAAATAAGAATGAAGGAATAAGAGGGGTGCCACTAAATATTTTTTCAAAGCAAAAATCATTTTCCTTTTATTTTATTTCGAATCATAATTATTTTTCTTTTAGTAATATAATAATATAAATATATTATATAATGATGATATAATTTACTTAAGCACAAAAGTCGTGAGTGCATTCTATAATGTCATTCTTATTTTCTAGTTTGTTATCAAAATTTTGAATAATAAATTTTGAAACACATGGTTTCGACAACCGAGAACAAAGAAATAATTATCTGTAATGATCGATATACGATATTAATGTGATAAAAAACAAATTAAGTCGAACATAAAATATAACAAGAATTACACTTGCATCTCCCATTTTCAATTTATCAAGATTTTATTAATGCTTCACGTGTGCTTAAGTGCTTATTAGTTTGCTTAATTACACTATGGTGTAACGTGGCTAGCTCTTATTACAAATTTGTTATTAACTTGGGTAGATCAACGTCAAGAAATTCTATAAATATGTATACTACACAAATCTCTTACATATAAATATTTTAATAATATAAATTTATATTATTAAAATATTAACATGTTAGAGCATGTTCATGTAGAATAAAATTTCTGGATCGATGTTAATTCTTAATTCGATGGTTTCATGAATGGTAAACTAAGCAGGCCACCGTCCACCACCAAATCAAGCCCCGTCACAAAAGCCGCCTCATCCGAAGCCAAAAACGCCACCGCTTGTGCGATATGCTCCGCCGTCAGCGCCACCCCTTTCAAGCAAGTTAACTGACCGAACAAACTCTCCACATCGTCGGCTGTCCCAAGCCCCACCTTTCCGGCGAGCGGCGTCACCACCGCCGCCGGCGACACGCAGTTAACCCTGATCCCGTGCGCCCCCAGCTGTATGCTCGCCGCCCGCACCAGCCCCAACACCGCGTGCTTCGACATCACGTAGTCCGTTATGTTGGAAGCGCCCTTCGCCGACATCACGCTGCCGGTGCAGACGATCGCGCCCCTCCTCCCCAGCTCCACCATCTTCCGCGCCGCATGCTTCACGCACGCCGCCGACCCGCCCGCGTTCACGCGCATCACGCGATTGAGCTGCGACAGCTCCAGCTCCATCACGGTCTGCGCGGAGCCGCCCACGGTGCCGGCGTTGCTGAACATTATGTCGACGCCGCCGTACGTGGCGGCCGTCCATTCCACCATGGACCTCACCTGCTCCTCGTCGCTGACGTCGCACTGGACGTAGCTGCACCGCTCCCGGCCGATGGATTCGGCCACGGAGCGGCCCAACTCGGGTTGGATGTCGGCGATCACCACCGCACGCGCCCCGAGGTTGGCGAAGAGGCGGGCGGTGGCCTCGCCGATGCCGCTGGCGCCGCCGGTTATGATAGCTACTTTGCCTTGGAACTTGTTCAAGTTCGTGTTTGCCATTTCAACTATGATAGGATGTATGTATTTTGGGTGATGGTGTTGATTATGATGATATTAATTAATTCTTCATCATGCATGGGATGGGATCTATATATAGAGAGAGAGAGAGGCTGAGTGAGGAAGTTAGAAAGCTAGTATTATTTTACTAAATAAGGAGCTATGAGTCAACACTGTTGACTATCCATTTTCTTTAATTAAATGAAATTAATTATATATGGACCAATGTGCCTTAATTTAATCAGAAAAATATATAAACGTTATGAAATTGAATGCATGTTCTCGCATTGAAATTTTCGAATAGTGTGTATCAATTGGCAGCGCAATTAAAAAGAAAAACAAAACAAAACAAAACAAAAAAGAAAAACAAAACTGAAGAAGATCTGAAATTAATAGACTCGTTTGGCTACAATTTTTTAACGAGTTGGTATAGTACCACGGGTGAAGAAATTAGGGGTGGGAATACGAGTCCGGTAGGGTACCTTACCCAGAAAAATTTTGTACCCGACCCCATTTTTTATCTAAGTACACTACTCACACCCGGCCGAATTTTTTATATCAGGTATTCAAAAATCCGGCTCGAGTTTTTAATTAGGGTATTTGGGTACCTTGAAACTCAATTTAAAAAAAAAAAACATATTTCTAGCACTTACCCACTTAGCACGCATTAATAATTAACAAGTTACCAATAAAAATTGAAATAAAAAAATTAGAAAATTGAACTCTAATAAACAATCAAATAGCACGCATTAAAACAATTAATTGAACTCATATAACATTCAAATATTGAAATAAAAGTATCAAAATAACCACTAATAAGTCATCAACTATAAAAATAGTTAAGTTTAAAGCTCATGTTGTTCTACATGGGCTAGGATCGATAGGACTTATTGCAATAGATGAATTCTATATATAAGTCTATTTTCTTATTTGTTACGACTAATTTTTGGAGAACTTAAAATATTAAATATTATTATATTAATATTAATTCTATCCTATTTTAAATTAGGCGGGTAATTGGATAGGTACCTGAGTATGGGTCCGGTATATCTGATATCCGCCCAAACAAAATAAATTTATCCGCCACTACGCCAAAAATGCTCATAGATAACGGATAAAATCCGTTATCTATGTGCAAAAACGTCCGTCAAGTATAATGGTGTTATCTATGTGGCGCTCATAGATAACGGATATTTATCCGTTATCTATGTTGAAATACATAACGTTTTTTTTTTTTTTAATAAATAACGTTAGAAAATCCGTTATCTGTTAGACTATACATAACGTTTCTTACCGTTATAAAAGATCATAAATATCCGTTATCTTTATCTTTATTGATAACGGTAATTTCCATATACATTACACTCTTTTTTCCGTTATCTTTATCTTTATACATAACGTTTTGTTCCGTTATGAAAAATTATTTTTCTCCGTTATTAAAGGTTTGTTAGATAACGGTCGTTTTTTTAGTATCGTAATGTATGCTATAGACAGATTCATATATATAATTTTTTTGCAATTAAAATTGACCTAAAACAACAAAATAATAAAAACCATCCGTAAATCATGTCGTACGTACATCATCCAAAATATTCATACAATCATCATCCAAATATATTTAATATTCTACACATGTTTTATCAAATGTATGTCCAAATAAAGATAACAACTGCAACTAGCTAGCTAGGCCTAGAAAATCCGAACAACGTTCCTACGAAGTTGAGAGGCGCCCATGCATTCAACTCAACGGCTCAACTGCAATTTTGTTCACATACCTGGTGACATAAAAAAGTATAAAGACTTCATGACTCGTAAGAAATCAAACTAATGTCATCATGTATGCTGCATCAATGAACCGACAATATCTATTATAAACTAACTCGTGAACAAAAAATTAATTAAATGAAGAACCAAATGCAAACAGTCATCTTCACCGAACTATCCAAGAAAAACTGAATGAAAAATAATTAAACTGGCTCAAGCAAAAAAAAAAAAAAAAACTTTAAACAATATACCTATCAATGCATGATTTATCACACAGGTTGCCCATTCTTCACGAAACTCGTTGAGTTGAGCTTGAGAATAAGTTTTGACATCCTTAAACTACAAATACAAACAATAACATAAGTATATTTAGTAATAACTACTAATACTATATTATACAATATTGAAGGCAATTGAAAACTTAAGGCTGCAGCATTTTCAAATTCTGTGATAATATCTCTCATAAACCGCATCACATAATAGCCACATTGCTTATCATCGGGTTGCATAGGACCCTTTAATTATTACAGAAATAAAATGTTAAGTGATTAATGTAATTAACAATTTGGTTTTTTCAGTTTCTTTTGCTTATTTGCAGTGACAATACTTAGCGCACTTCAAAGGAAAGTTACTGACAGTCAACATTAACATCAAATAAAATGAAAGAGACGATTAATTAGTTGGAAGAATCATGCTATGATTAGGAGTTGTCAAATCCATAAACCATAACGTTCCGCCAGTTGCAAAGAAGGGAACTTTCACCATCATGTTTAAAATCTGAAAGGAAAGTATTGAGGTAAAGGATTTGGAAAGATGGATGAAATAATAGGAAACAGAGGAAGATGGATACAAATTTGTCCAACTACGAGGAATGTCATCTTATAGCAAGACACAGAATGCCTGCACTGGCAACTTGGATTGTTTCTAATAGAGAGACTAAATCAATTCTGCTAAGACCACATTTCTTCTAGAGGGAAAAAAGAAGACCAGAAAAAAACAGAAAAGTATAATAAAAGTTCAGGGATTAACCATTTAGGTGCAACTATGATAAACCTCAAAGTAAGATGCTTCAGCATTTTGAATGGCAAACTATATCTTATGTACTTTAAAAATGGGTTCACTTTTATACTCTCTCTCCTTAGCGTTTCTCTAGTTACTGCGATGGCCACAACTTTTAACATATAACGGAGTTGTCAAAATAGAGTCATTTTGATCTATGTAGAACTCAAACAGAGCTGGAACACGATGAAGGAAAAAAGACACACATACGTTCAACTGTCAAACAATAACTGATTATGAGTTGAATGAAACAAGATTTATTACTCATTCAACAAGATAAATTAGAACTAGACAACAAAAGCCTAAAGCTCATACCATTATTAGCAAGTCTTTCGGAGCTGATAACACTTGCTCTTCCATAATATGCAAAAAGGTGCAACAACACAATTGTGTAATTATATATTCATGAGAATATGTTGTAGTAACTAATATTTCATCCAAAACATCAAGTTATGCTTATGCAGGTGGTGGAGATTTGGATAAGTATTAAAACCGTTTTTATGAATTATTTTGTACTACTAAATAAATCTAGAATGTAATATGTATAGAACAGATACATGGATAATATCAACATTCTTATTGCATACAAACATATCAATCAGAAATGTATATAAAACTCAATATCTTCTCCACAATATAACATCTTCATGAAAGTAACAATGCAAATCTCCTCAGAATGTGCAGACTTACATGTCTATTTTGTGAAAAGAATCTCATCTCATATAAGCGGAAAGAAAGGTGGATGAAACGCATAAGAAGAGCTGTCGCAACAATTGTTGCCCACCTAAACGCAAATCCAACAATCAATCCAATATAACCAATTCACTTTAACAAAACGTTCAATTTTTAACTTAAGAAGAAGAAGATTATACTACTTGCCCTCACCATCCAAATCCAGTATAACAGTGCACACAATCAACTAAGTGCTTGCAGGCGGCCACCGGCGACTTCATTCACCACCACCGGAGCTGCGGCCTCCACAGCCTTATCCCCCACCACGGTGGCTGCATCATGTAGAGCCTGGATGTTTGAAGGAAGCTTTGAGAAATTCCTATGGAAAATCAACCCATAGGCTGCCGGAATGTTGGATCGCATAACTGGACCACCTAATAGCAGGGGATTGCCGGCATTGTGTTTGGGTATAAGAAAACGGCTGCTCTAACTATAGCAGTGGCTGCTGTAGCAGATGGAACTATAGCAGCCGGTAAAGTGAAGTTCGCCGGAGCGAAAAGCACTGTGGAATCAACCGTTGAGTTGACCGGAAGAGAAGAGCTCTGATTCATGGTCGCCATAGACACGACAACAACAGCCCTTAACAAATCCGATCACCACCGCTGCCGGAAAAAGCAAAAACGGTGGCGCAACCCCTTTACCGCGATGGCTTTGAAACCACCGTTAGAAGCGATGAAACTTGACGATTCCAAAGCATATGTTAAATGAAATTCACCAAGGAGCAAGTATAAGTGAACGTCGAAGGTCGATTCGTCGTGTCGTTGCCGGAAATTGCAGTTAAAGATCGACGACGAAAAAACCTCCAATATTCGCCATTGATCAATTTTAGCCGTAGAAGCCGGAAAAAATAGATCGCGACCAGTGGAACCCTAGAGTGCGCGAGAATGGTGGGTATCTCAAATCGGAATGAAATCCAACGATTCAAAAGCCTAACTTCAAGAGAAAAGTCCCAGGAATCCAAGTCTGTTGTCGCCGTTGATCAATTGTTGACGGCGAAGCCATAATTTGTGATCTTATAGTCGGCAGCGTAAACCCCAAAAAATTCGAAACTCACTCAAAATTGGATGAAATTGTACGATTCAAAAGGGTAGTGTACTTGATTTTGAACAAGGAACAAGAATCCTCGATCAATTTCTGTAATTAATGGGTAAAATTCGATCGGAAGATTGAAAAAATATGAAAACGGAGCCTTCCTTAAACTACAAAATCATACCGCTTTTAACAATAGGGTTAAGGGATTTTAGGGGGAGGAACGGCGGCGCGGGCGGAGGAACGGTGGCGTGGCGGAGGAACGGCAGGTGGTTCGTGCGCTGAGGTTTAGGAAGAAGAGGATGAATGGCGGAAATATTGGAGGAGAGAGGGAAATATTGGCGGAAACATTCCGCTAATAATTTGGGTGAAAAAGCCAAAAAATAAATAAAATTAAAAAAAAATTCTAATACATAACATACGGTAATATTTACCGTTATTAATGTGCTCATACGTAACACAAAGCATAACGGTATTAAAAATGCGTTATTAAAAATAAAATAAATAACACTCATAGATAACGTAAGACGCAAAAACCGTTACAAAAGATTAGAGATAACAGTATCTTCATAACGGATATTTCGAATATCCGTTATCTATGTAAAAAGGACGCTCATAGATAACGGATATATTAAATATCCGTTATCTATGAGCCGTTATCTATTAACGTTTTTGGCGTAGTGCGCCATCCTACCCGTACCCACAAAATTCGGGTTTAGGCTACTCACTTACCTGCCGGGTATTGGGTACGGGACAGGTATACTCGTAAATCATAATCCGTATTCTCACCCCTATAAGTAATAAATAACCTTCAATATTTTGTAAAATTTCAAATTTGTTTTAGCCGTCACTAGTGACCTAAACTATTAATTTGTATTAACTGCTCATTAAGAGCTCTGCATATTGATAAAGTATGATTGATCACTTAGAAAATACGACGACTTTTTTTTTTTTTTTTTTTCTAGTACTTGACTTTTTGACGAAGAAAACAACAACAACCAGCAATAAGACAAAGTCGAAATAGAGAACCCTGAAACGTTAGAAATATAACCAATCACGTAAGTGATGAGGAAAATCATAAAATTATTTTTATTTAAAAAAGTTATTCTGAAAATTCGAGACATCCAATCACGTAAGTCGTATTACATGCATCATGGTCAGTAGAAAATTTGAGAAATAGTATATTTTTATACAACGAAGTAATACAAGTACACATGTTAATCCTAATTGTGTAGAATTTCGAGCAGCCTAAAATGGATTTTTTTCCTTTTTCTTTTTACATTAGGTTAATATCTTGAATTTAAATGCATTAAATAATTTCAAATCTACAAATCCCTTTATCTGTCTTAAAAATGCAACATGTAATTTTGAAATATTCAGAAATTTTAGAAATAACGATTGTATATTACATAATGTAGGGATGAATTTCAGAATTTGCAAATCGTAGTCTCCTCTTTATTAATGTTTTCAGGTTGCCGCAACTAAATTACATACGTGGTTAATTTCTAATTAATCTAAACAATATTGTTGCATAAGATTAAATCATTATAAATTTCGATTTTCATCTTCTTCTCAGCATCGATAGCAAAGCTTAGGCCAATTTATTTATTATTAAATCAATTACTAAGAAAATGAAAATTAAGAAAAAACTAAAACTATCAAGGCATGCCCGCACATTTATTTTGTGGGTGGAACACATCAATCATACCTAAATTGCATCAAGTATACGGGTGAATTATACTCACTCCGACTCATTAATATTGTCATGTTAATGTTCAGCACGGAGAATAAGACTGTGAGTAGCGACGATCGTGGTGATCGAGCTCGCTCACATGCTACGTCATAGCGAGCTCGCACGCTCACTAGGGTTGCAGCTGCAGCGGCGAGCTCGCTATTATTATTATTATTATTATTATTATTATTATTTTTTTTTTTTTTTTTTTTTTTTTTTTTTTACTTTTTTATTTTATTATTGAACAATAAAATACTAATAAATTATATTAACTTCCATAACTAAATTAAAACAAACATAATAATAAAAAACTCTAATACAATGACATAATAAAAAATAAAAAACGCTACTCAATAAAAAAACTGGGCCTATCCTTCATGAAGTGTCAAAATCGCCAAATGCTTGAACGTCTCGCCGTGCATGGACGCCCATTCATTGAGCGTCGAGTTCACAATCATCTCCTCAGTGATGCCGGTCGGAACTTGAGCGCGGGTACTCCGGTACATCGCGTGGAATAACCCGCAACTACTCTTGACTCGGTGCCAGTGGTGACGCAACTGTGTCGAGTTGCGCTCCGCCGAGTATTGTGGGAGATTCACGTTGCAGCGAGTCGCCACTCTCGTCTAAACGGCTCCGTTGCATCCGCCGCCATTCTGGACATATAACCACGCCCACGCCAATTCCAAGGTTTCGCCATCGGTGTAGGGATGCGGTGCCATTTTCGGGAAGATCGCCGGAGATCGCTGATTGAGAGAGATTGAAAGAGAGAGAGAAGGAGAGGTGTGATGTTTGAGGGAGGTGAAGAGGGTATTATAGGGGAAAAATTGAGGATAAATAAATAAATAAATTTTGAATTTTAACCATTGCGATCGCCAACGGTCGCATGGCGATCGTTGTGCGAATAAATAAATAAATTTTGAATTTTAACCGTTGCGATCACCAACGGTCGTCTGACGATCGTTGTGCGATCGCCACGTGTTTGAAAAGCTGTCAGCGCGCGCTGCGAACGGCGATTGCTCTAGCGAGCGCGCGCTCACGAGCACCATGCTCGGCAGTGGACTCGCGCTTGCTCAATAGCGCTTGCTATGGGTGTGCGCATGCGCCGCTGCACGCAACCTAAGAATAAGGGTAAAAAAGATAGAAAGTGAGTGGATCCCATTACGTTTGATGGATTTTAAAAGGTTAAAATTTTCTTTATTTGAAAGATGACAATATGAGTGGGACACGTAAAAAGAAAATGATGACAATATAAGTGGATCAGATGGAGTACATTAACATCAGAACGTGGAACGTATTTTAAAAACGACAGGGTTCTTGAATTATATACTAGCTAGGAGGTAATATAATCACAAGGTTGAAAGGTTGTCATTGAATCCCTTTTGCAATGGTCATGAGATTGATAAATCTCAAGGTTTAATTTGTTGCCACGGAAGGTTTAATTTGCGATGGTCATGAGATTGATAGTCATTTTAGGCATTAACAGAATATTTAGCCAAAGTTAAAAATTTCAGATTTTTGAACAAAAATGCTCTCATAACTCAGTGCCCTTCGCGACTGGTGATGTTGAGATGAGTAGTAGTACATATAGTTCGTGTTGATCGTTATCTAATTTCTTACAAAAAAACAAAAAAAATTTATATATATTAAATAAATAATTTTTTAAAATAAATCTCAAGAAAAATGATTAAAAAAATAAATCACATTATGAGGTTCCGGAAAATAAACTCCAACAGTGTGACAGCAAAAGTCTAAAATATTACTCCAAATGAGTTGTTCATTTGTTTGTTTGTTTTCTTCCTAATCTGTTTAAAACAATGGGAATCTCCACATCAATTCAAAACCGCAATTCCTTTCCGCTTCGTTCATCTCCGTTGCGTAGGAACAACCCCAAATGGAGAACAAAATCGCTGCAGAAAACGGGAAAGCTGAAATCGGAAAAGACGGTTCCATTTGCGGCTTCGATTCTCTGCACCGCCTCCTCAATTCTGCCCTTCCTCCCCACCTTTTTCAGGTCAATTTTTTTTTTAATTCTAATTTTCCCTCGAAGTTAAATTATGATGATACTCTGTTCTGTTCTTACATAATTTTCATGGATGCCTTGCTGTTTGTTGTGACAGGAAGTTAGCCGATTACTTATTGGGCTAAACTGTGGAACACCGCTTGATGCTGTTTCCCTTCCTGAGCCGGCCAAATCTCTTTCTGTAAACCATGATTTTGATCTTCAGGTATGCTTTCGATGTCCTTAATTTTTGGTGGTGTTAATTTAATCAAGTAAGTTTTCACTCAAATTAGTTTTCTTCAAATTATCGAAACGTCTTTCCCCTTGACCAGATGCCAAATACTCACATGTACTGTATGTAGATCTAGTGTGTAGTATGCGAAATATTTAATTTACTGAGTTTTTATGTCGCGAGCTTCTAACTGGATTCCTTGCGATTGTTAAACTTTAATGTGATGGAAACTGTGAGCTACTTGCATTTGCGTCTGTAATTGTAACATCAATTTATTTATTTTTTTTTAATTTTTTTTTTTGTTATTTGTGTCTTGCAATATAAGAATGCCGCCTTCTTAAATTATGCAGGCATTTTCGTTTCGTGCTGATAAGGAATCACTGAGAGAACCCCGCAGTGTGAGGGTGGGTTTGATTCAGAATTCTATAGCTCTTCCAACTACAGAACCATTGTTTGATCAGAAAAGGGGCATCTTTCAGAAATTGACTCCGATAATTGAAGCTGCGGGCGCTTCTGGAGTCAACATATTATGTTTGCAGGTATTCTTCCATAGAAAATAGTGAACAAACTCTGGCTGTAGGAGATTGATTGATTAACTACAGATTCATCGATGCAGGAGGCATGGATGATGCCATTTGGATTTTGCACTCGTGAGAAGAGATGGTGCGAGTTTGCAGAGCCAATAGATGGAGAATCGACAAAATTTCTTCAGGAGTTTGCTCAGAGGTACAATATGGTTATAGTGAGCCCTATCCTTGAAAGGGATGTGAACCATGGGGAGACAATCTGGAACACTGCTGTAATAATTGGAAATCATGGCAACATAATCGGAAAGCACAGGAAGGTAAAATGTATTATAAATTTGGTCTGTTTATTGTTTGCATATTATGAGTGTGTCTCTCATTGTAATTGTCGCAGAATCATATACCTAGAGTCGGGGATTTCAATGAAAGCACATACTATATGGAAGGGAACACTGGGCATCCCGTGTTTGAGACAGCTTTTGGAAAGATTGCTGTCAATATATGTTATGGAAGACATCATCCGCTGAACTGGTTAGCTTTCGGCTTAAATGGAGCCGAGATTGTTTTTAACCCATCAGCAACTGTTGGTGAACTAAGTGAACCAATGTGGCCAATTGAGGTACCTTTTCATCATTCCACTTTTTGGTTTTTCGAGTTTGTTTTGTTTGTTCTAACATACTATTTCTTTTGCGATTCTTGAGATGTATTGTGAATTTGTGAGCTAGAACATAAACTATGGTTTAACTGATTGAGGACCTTCTTGTTGCACATTCAAAAACTTGAACAGCATCTACATTGTTATTGATTATGTTACGAACAAATTTGCAGGCACGTAATGCATCCATAGCAAACAGTTACTTCGTAGGTTCAATCAATCGTGTTGGGACTGAACATTTCCCAAATCCTTTTACCTCGGGAGATGGGAAGCCACAGCACACAGATTTTGGGCATTTCTACGGTTCCAGCTATATATCAGCACCCGATTCCTCTTGTACCCCGTCTCTATCCCGTCACAGGGATGGCTTGCTGATATCAGACATGGATCTCAACCTCTGCCGGCAACTAAAGGACAAGTGGGGATTTCGCATGACTGCCCGGTATGAGACGTATGCAGATTTACTTGCTCGTTATGTGAAGCCCGATTTCGAACCCCAAATCGTTCCCGATCCATTGTTGAAATAAGAAAACCTGTTAAGGATGTCTGAGAAGAAACTGGGAATTGGTTGTTGAATATAGTGTGCTTTTGCCATGGAGATTGGAGATTGCAGGATTCTGGACAATGGTTGCGTTTGTGAATAGTTTTATTTTACGTTATCGTCCATGGTCCGTCTTTCTTCTATCAGAATTAAGTTTCTCTGAATTTATGAATCGAAGATGTACCTTAAACTTTATTTACACTTGCTCGTTATTTCTAATTTGATCTTTTATAAGACCGTTCATTTATGACACTGCACAATCCAACCTTTTCAATCATAAAATAATTTCTGTGTCTTCTTTCTACATTCATAACCTATATGCTTTATCATCAATACCAACTTAAATAAAATACAATAAAAAAACAAAAAGCAATGACACTAACCAACTTAAAAAAAAAAATCCCATTATTTATAGATTACATGGGAACCAGGATGTTGCTTGCACATAGTGTGCATCCCAAATTTTTCAGCCATACACGTGTATTATGTATTGAATTTTCATTTATTTATTTTGCCTTGTTTGTTTTGTCTTTCTTTATTACTTTAATTGTAACTGTTGTTGAGTTATCGAACCACCAACTATTACTTTAATTGTAACTGTTGTTGAGTTATCGAACCACCAACTATTATGTACACTGATATTTAGTCTTAACCCATCAACTCCTAGCATGAACATTTTATTTATCAATTGCCGTTTTTGTTTGTGAACTTTTATTGCTATGAATGTTAGCTTGTATTAAATTGGATCTCATATGAAATTCAATGAACAAATTCTACTTTGAGCAAATTCCGTCAGTGGAGGAGGCGGTTTTGCGGCGGCGCAACCGAAACAGTCTCTCTCACGCTCACACCGGCCTTCTTCCTAATTTATGGCTTGGCTTCTCAAACCTTGAGTATATTTTCAATACTCTCTTAATAAACAAAATTTTAAGAAAATCTCATTCAAATAAAGTAACTGAATAAGCAACCCCAAATCTCAGCCCATGGTATCCTTCATTAACTGAATCTATCATAGACTCTTTAAGTAGTGTTAGCATCAATTCCAAACAGTGAATAGATCCTTGTAGGTCTATTCAACACAATTTTGCCGCAGTCCAAACCGTGTTGCTGTCGTTGCGAGTTGCACCGCTAGTTCTCCTTCTTCTACCACTACGCCGCCGACCCTCAACAAAACACACCGACCGAAAGATATTTGCGCCCAATGCAGGATCCAATCAGATATGGACCAAATTATCTCCCCCTTTTGGTGTCTGTAACTGTTGCCTCTTTCAAATTGAGAAAAATAGAAACAAAAAAGAGTGAAAATCAAAAAGGGAAGACAAAAGACGAGACGGGTTAGAGAGAGAATTTCTTCCTCACATGCTTTCTTGGCCTAGAAATTGGTGAACTATCACGGGAAGAGGGAAAACAAAGAAAGAGAGAGAGAGAGAGAGTGTTATGGCAGACGAAGAAGAGAGAGATGGGTGTGGGGGAGGCCGGAGGGGTGGGGAAGAGAGAGGATAGGGTGAATTTAAAAAATTTAATCGTATTTGCCACTATAAGTGTAAATAGTGTTTTTACAAAAGGAAACAAAACTTACTCGGAGATAAGTTCAACTGTGGTTTGAATTTATTATTTTTTAATTATTTTTATCCAGCTTAATATGGAGGACACTTGTACGCACATTAGGAAAGGGGAAGCAAGATATGTGGTGGCAGCTTTTCAATTTGCCAGATTACTTATTAATTACAAATATTTTTTGTTATATTCAAAAGGTGCAAACAATAAATGAAACTTATTTAAACTTTAAATTCATAGTTATAGTAATACAAATAATTTACGATACACTTAAAATAAGTTACGAACTCGACAACAAATTGAAAACTACAAGAGATGGGATACAAAATTGAAAAGAAATATATCAAGCTACAAATAGATGTATGAAATACCAAATTACAACTGAAGAAGATGCGTGCGTATTTAATTATCCAGTGCCAAATTTTTGCTAGATATGCTCAATAAATCAAAAGCTTGTCCCAAAGATAAGGCATAGTTGAGTGGTCAATAAAATAGCACGTGCTGATGCAAAGTAGAGTAGACGACTCACAATTACTCCCTCCTGTTTATTTTTTTGCTTTTGGAAATAATTAAGAGATGGTTATGGTTCAATTAATTTGTTAATTAATTTATTTTACTCTTTTTCATCCTATTTTTTTATTTCATTTTCTGTATCATTCATCATTTCCCGTCACTACCAACTTTATTCTATATTATTTCACTATTCATTCTTTCCATCCATTTTATTTCACTTTAAAAATTTCACTAAACATACCTTTTTACTTTTAATTGTTTTCTTCTTAAACCTTAGAATCAAAAGAAATAGTTCAAACTTGGTGGGACAGAGAGAATATATGTGTTCACGTTAATTTCTAGGCTCGTATCCCCAACATTTGATTGAGGATGGGTAGACATAAATGATCTCTATATATTGATTTCTTTAGAATAAGTTAAAACAATATTGTTCCTTGTTTTCCACATTAATTTCTGATAGTCTATGTCAATTAATTCGACCTATGTAAATTAAGTTTCATTTCTGATAGTCTATGTCAATTAATTCGACCTATATAATTTAAGTTTCAAAATATATTTTTTAGAATCTTATAAAATCAATTATCAATATGTAGACTGTTGAAGGTCACAGAAACTCTAAGTTGGGGACACAAGTTGGTATTTACCAAATATAAAATATAACAAAAGTTAGTAAATACTACTCCTTTCGTCCCACTTATTTTGTTCCCTTAGGCTGTGTGGGCAACAGCAAGCTCACAAAGCGAGCTCGCTGCCCACTTTTTGGCCACGTAGTTAAAGAGAGCACGCGCCTAACTTATGCTTACAATGGCGATCTCCATTAAATTGGAGATCGCTACATATATTTTTTAATATAAATTTTTTATTAAATTTTTAAAAAACATACATAAAATAAATAAGTGAAAAATTACATTAATTTTCGAAGCGTATCCAAATCTCTTCGATCAAATCATCCTCAAGCTTTGTGTGGGCTCTTTGATCTCGAAAGTCTTATTTCCGCTTCAAATAGTCTCGAAAGCTCGATGGAGCACCTTGCCTCGTACTCGAACTAACTTGGGCTATAGAGGCTGATTCTTCCTCGGGGTTCCAATTAGTTACAGAATCGTCCTCATTTTCAACTATCATGTTATGCAAGATAATGCAAGCATACAT
Organism: Schizonepeta tenuifolia; assembly: GCA_029490685.1. Classification (NCBI taxonomy): domain Eukaryota; kingdom Viridiplantae; phylum Streptophyta; class Magnoliopsida; order Lamiales; family Lamiaceae; genus Schizonepeta; species Schizonepeta tenuifolia. The sequence goes on along the minus strand of CM055960.1, from coordinate 88,174,971 downwards.
GATGTTTGATAGAGTCTCTCAGAACCAGGAACGTGTCGGCCTACTGATTAGCCCAACGAGCTTTGAGAATGACGAAAGCTCTTTCCACGTCCTTGCCGATGACTTCTTGTTTCCTTGCAAATAAACATCTCTTCGGCTCAGTTGGGCACGTGAGTCTTCACAAAGGTCAGCCAAGCTAGATAAATGTCGTCATCAAGATAGTAGCCCATTTTGTGCTGAGTGTCGTTTGCCTAAAACGACACCGCCGAGCTCTTTCCCTGCAGAAGATTTTGGAACACGTCCGACTGGTTAAGCACATTGATGTCGTTGGTTTGAGTTGGTGACATCGAAGAACGCGTGCCAAATCCACAGAACTTGAGAAGCAACGACTCCAAGCACGAGCGTCGGGTGTCCTTTCTTCTGGTTCGTGTACGCCCCTTTCCACTCAGTCGGGCAATTCCTCCACTGCCAATGCATGCAGTCGATGCTACCAAGCATGCTGGGGAAGCCGTGCTTCGATTCATGCATTTGCAGAAGCCGTGTGCAGTAAGCCGTGTTTGGCGGCCACAAATACTCCGCGCCGAATGCATATATGATTGCTTGACAAAAATAATCAAGCGATTGCCGACCAGTTCTGTCTCCCATTCCTAGATACTCGTCGTATTGATCAGCATAACCACCATTTGCAAGTTGCCGCAACACCATCGTACATTTCTAGAGTGCGGTGAACCCCATTTTTCTCGTTGCATCCGCGCGTTTGCTGAAAATAAGGCTCCCGAGCCTCCACTGTCGTGTAGATTATGTGGAATAATTGTTTGCTCATCCAAAATCGGCGGCGAAAGATGTCTTTGCCCCACGTTGAAAACTCGGCGAAGTAATCCGCACGAAGACGAGCCTCCGCCTCCTTTTCTTGGGCAACGACGATCGGCGGTCTTCGCTATGAGATTGTTGAACATGGTGGTGGTTTGGAGAATAAATTCTCTCATTTCTTCCATTCTTGTGTTGAAATAATCGTCGTCACCAGACATGATTTTGTACGATATTAAAATAAAAAGAATTTGAAGGTGTTGTGGAGATTTGAGAGAGAGTGAAGAGATTGGTGTATGAAATGGTGTGGGAAGAGTTATATTTATAGATGAGAATGAGAGAATAAAAAAAATTGAATAGGCGACCGTTGGCGAGCGCAACAGCTAGCGATCGGCTCAACCAGCAATCGCCATGTGTCTGCTGACTTCAGCGAACTCACATGAGCTCGAGCTCAGAAGAGAGAGCGCGCGCTTGAACTCGCCAACGGTGTGCGAGCTCATGGTTCGAGCTCACATATGCAGCGAGCGCGCGCTCGAGCGCGCCTCTGTGGAGAGTCTTACTGTTGGGCACAAAATTTAAGAATTAGGGTGAAAAGATATGAAGTGGGTAGGTCCAACCACTTTTGAAGAATTTTGAAGGGTAAATTCTTTTCTTATTTGATATGTGACAAATTGAGTGGGATATCCATTTAAGGGAAGTGAGACAAAATAAACGGGAGAGAGGGAGTACTATTCTCTTTGTTCTACTCAATTTATCTACCTCTCCTCAAATATATGTTTCATTTAATTTGTTAATTTAATAAAGAAATAATTAATGTTTCAAATTTTTTTAAAAGTGATGAGAACTATCCATTTTCTATTATTTTTGAAATAAATAGATTGATTGGAATGAAGGGAACAGTACCAGATTCATGTATAGTACTCTCTCTATCCCGGTATTAATGACTCATTTACTTTCGGGACGGAGAATAAGGAGAAGGAAATTAAAGATAAAAAGATAGTGACCCACATACTTAGTGAAAATTTATAAAATATTTAATCTTGTTAATAAAGTGATTTTATGTCCATAAAGTTATTTTAAGTAAGGAATTAGAAACAGAGGGAGTGAATAATCTAGGTTTTTGATAAAAATGTTGGATAATTAAAACATTTAATTACGTTCTAAATGAGTTAAAAAAAAAAACTGACTATCAATAAGTGATGGTAAAAAAATGAAAAATAAGTTATCAATATCGAGATGGAGAGGTATAAATTGCCCTAGAAGGAATTCGGACCGCATGAGTCCATCCCCCACCCCAACCTTCATCTTTTTTTTTGCAACTCAAAATATCCAAAGCACCAAAATAAAATGAAAAAAAAAAAAAAAAACAAAGCATTGTTTGCCAAAGGTAAATAAATATTTAAAAAAATGGTAATAATTTGTAAAGAATAGAACAAAATGGCAAAAATCCAAAGAAAAATTGAGGACCTCTAAAAATAAGGCTGTCAAATTGGCATTGGTACAAAAGCATATATCCAACGTTAGCAACAACAAAAATACTCGTATGCATCATCATCCTTATCCTGCTTCTTCCCTGCCCTTTCTTTTCTCTCTCGTCGCTCTCTTTTTCTCTCTATCCCTCATTCAATTCACAGTAGTAATAGCAACACCGTGTTTCAATATCTTATTGCCTATCCTCAGAAGTTTACTGTTATAAATTTCTCTATCTATTTATATATCAATAACTTTTCAGTGCTGTGCGACGTGTTCAACAATGGCGTCGATATGTCCGCCAACGTTCCCGTCGCCGCGTACGGATCCCTATCCTCAGAAGTTTAACTCTGTTAATTCGAGATTCAGCTCATCCAAGTTCGGAAAAAGATTGCAATCGGGGGTTTCTCTGTCTAGGGTTCCTCATTCCGCTTTCTGCTGCCGTTGCAGCGATAGAGGAAGTGGCGGCGGTGATATCTCCGATTCAGGCGCCGAGGGCGCTTGGCGGTGGGACTTCGGCATTCAGGAGACTTTTAGGAACACAATTAAGCGTTTTGATGATTTATTGAGTTCGTTGAGAGATCAGAAAGGGGATGGAACTCTGGTGGTTGCGGAGAAGTGGGAAGATGAAGAGGAGGAGGAGGAGGAGGAGGAGGAGGAGGGAGAGGAGTGGGATTGGGAGAGGTGGAGGAAACATTTCGTGGAGGTTGATGAGCAGGAGCGCATTGTATCGATTTTGAAGGTTTTTTTCTTTTCATTGGGTTTTCTTCAATTCTTAAAAAATAAGCTTCTCCAAGCTTTCAGCTTTCATGTATTTGAATTTTGTTATTTATAGAGTGTTGCTAGGAAGCCTATTCTTAAGGAGGGAAATTATGATGAATATCTTCCTCAAAATGAAGAAATTAGCATACTTGAAAGTGAGAATATCTGTATTCAAATAAGCAAATAGGCATAATTCACGTGAGCATGTTAATAGTCAAGTCGAGAAATATGCTGCTACTTCATGTTGGAGGGCGCTATAAAATCTGGATGCTTTTGGTTTATGCACTGTGGTCTTCTGCTTACATTGCTATCTTAATTCCTAACAGTCTCAGTTAGACAATGCCATTGAAAGAGAGGATTATGGAGAGGCTGCTAGGATAAAGGTGGCAATTGCAGCTGCTGCTAGGAGTGACACTGTAGGCAGGGTGATGTCCCATCTGAAGGTTGTCTTGCACGACTTTTCTTTCTAAATGCCGTGTCTTTGTAGTTAATTTCTTAACATATAGCTGTTCTGGTATCTTTCATCAAATGCAGAAATCTGTGGAGGAAGAGCAATACGGAGATGCAGCTCTTATACGTGATCATGCAGGGGCTGGATTGGTGAGTTAGCCTCATATTTGGAGTATCATGCAGTTGCACATTGAGCCTATATTTCATAAATAAATGTGGCTGGCTTTTTTTTTAGAAGCAATTTGTCATTCTCTTTTAGTAGTCTTTTGCTTCCTTGTTTGAATGAGGACTATGCAAATTGAATATAAGACGTTTATAGCATCAGATATTTCTGTGCTTCAAGTGATAGTTAGATTACAACCTGGCCTGGTTAATGGGAATTATTCATGCAAGTAGTTATTATTATTATTATTATTATTATTATTATTATTATTATTATTATTATTATTATTATTATTATTTACATACTTTGTGACCGTCTGTACTTGAATTCTAATGTATGTCTTGTCATTTTGCTACCAAAAGCATGTTGAAAAAATAATAAAGACCATAGTGCATCCACATGGCTTGAAACTCAAATTTTTCCTGCCAGATGTTATGTGTAGTTTTTTAGGGTTTATTTGTTTTTCTTGGACTTGGCATTCAGGTTGGATGGTGGGCTGGAACTTCAGAAGATACCAATGATCCGTATGGTCGCATTATTCGTATAAGTGCTGAGTATGGAAGATTCATTGCCAGAAGTTACAGTCCTAGGTAAGATTACATTTTCGCTCTTTAGGGATTTCACATTAACTAGGTAAGATTACTTTTTCAGTTATAATATACAATCTTCAAAAAAGATTATTGAATTTCTTTTGCGAGAAGAGTTGTGCAACATTAATGAAGCTCGTAATCTATTTAATCCTGTGTTTTCCATTTGAACTTCTTGGCAGACAGTTGGCTACAGCCTCGGTCGGAGCTCCGGTGTTTGAGGTTTACCTAAGAGACAATAAAAGAGGCGATTATAAGCAGCAGGTATCTTCTCATTCTCCATCATGTTCACTAGTTCTCCATACGTGCTCCATGATTGTTGCGGTACTACACTCACGCATTCTGTGAATGTCAAATAAGTTATTTTCCTGTACTACTTAGGACATCATGCTATTAGTTAATTTGGTGAATGGACAATTATTCTTTTTAATGCAACTGCTGTGGGAAATGTTGATGGATATGGGGTTTATGGATAATTCGTCATTTGTTATTTTCTTATGCTTTTACCTGTAGGGATTGTAAAGTGCAGGACATATCTGCTGTCTCTTTTCTTTCCTATTTACTAAGAAAGGCAGCATTTGCATTGGGAAGACCTGCTTGAATGATGTACCTGATATTGCATTCTGTATGCAACATGCAGACACTTGTACCCTGATTATAAAAATATATTCATTGATTTGTAGGCCGTTTACTTGAAGCGCAAAGGGGCTCCAGAAAATCAATATGTTCCATCCTTCAAGTCATCAGGAGGTTCTAGAAGCCTGGACTCTGGTGATGCAAGAGATAACACAAGTAAGCTATTTGAAAGAAGTTCCGAAGAAACAGAGGATAGTGAAGATATGGATGATGTGTTTGGTTATGATAATATCCTGGGAGACATAATTCCCGATATGAAATTCAAGGTTGTGAAAGTAACAACACCAGAGAAGGTCGATAGGGATATGATATCTAAGGTGATTGACCGGTTAATAAATGAAGAGGAGGAAGAACAAGAGTATGACTTAGAAAGTGTAGATACTGATAACGAGATTAAAAGTGAAAATGATGACGAGCTCAGTGACACTGATCTGGATTCTTCTGGAAGTGAAATCGCTGAGGAAGATGAGCAACAAGAAATGACACTTCAGGTCGTTGTTGGTGATGGGATTCTCCAGAATTTATCTCATGGCACGCAGGCTAAAGACTTGCTTCGTGTTCCAGCAAGGTTAGAGAAAAAGGGTCTGACAACATTCACATTTACAGTCGAGGAAGATGCCGTTGACCATCAATCTGGTGGAGAGGAACAGTCTGCTAAAATCAAAAGAGCTAAGATTCCAGGTCAACGTAGCGTGGACAATCTTATGCTTGATTTTGTGAAGTCCATTGGAAAAGGGAAGATTCCCATGAAGGTTGGTTTAAGTTCTACAGTTGTGGAGACTCATATATGTAATATATTCAAGTTGAGTTTGTCCATAGTCCATCTATTCCAGACATAATTTCATGAACTTTGCAGGTTCTTCAAGATGTAGGCGAACTAATAAACCTAACGCTCAATCAAGCTCGAAACACTCAGCCACTCTCTGGGTCTACCAAATTTAGTCGCATTGATGTTTCCTCATCTTCGGATCCACTAAATGGTGATTAATTTTGTTTTCCAACAATTGATGATTCACTGCAAATATGTTGCTTGCTTCATGCAGTTTCAGTAGCTTTAAGAAAGATTATTTGTTTACCAGGTTTATATATTGGTGCACATGGGCTTTACACTTCAGAAGTTATTCAAATGAGGCGTAGATTTGGACAGTGGAATGAGGATGGGAGCACAAAGAAACCTTCAAAAATTGAATTTTATGAGTATGTTGAAGCTGTTAAATTAACTGGAGATGCTTATGTGCCAGCTGGCCAGGTAATGTCTCATTGCCGTTAGGTCAGAAATACTTCATTTGTATACTATTAACATTAAAACATCACTCTCTAAGATGTCAGCTTAATAATCAGTGGCCTTTTAGTATCAAATAGCTAATGACTATCTATCAACAATTGCTTGCAGGTTGCATTTCGTGCAAAGGTAGGAAAAAAGTATCAGCTTCCTCATAAAGGGATTATCCCTGAAGAATTTGGGGTGGTATGTTGTATACTGTTTCTATTCAGTTCATATTTTATAATTTTCTTGTACCCTAAGTACTCTTTGTTAAATTAACTTGCAGATTGCTCGATATAGAGGTCAAGGAAGATTGGCAGAGTCTGGATTTGAGAATTCTCGATGGGTTGATGGTGAACTTGTTGTATTGGATGGAAAGGTAAAAGTAACTTCTAGCTCACTTGCAGATAAACACTCTTTTTGGAGGTTTCCAAATGGCTTTAACTGATCCTTATCCTTTTTGATGCATTGAGTGCAGTATATCAAAGGAGGCCCAGTTGTTGGTTTTGTATACTGGGCTCCTGAATATCACTTCTTGGTATTCTTCAATCGACTTCGGCTACTGGATTGAGTACTTGTCACATCAAACACGGATTTTGTAAGTTTGATTTACTTCGTGTTGGTTCCCTTCTTTGAAATTGAAATTGCCTGAAACATGGAATCTTAAGCTTCAGCCAAATAGATAGTTGTATGTTAAAACAACTAAACACTCTATAAGTTGGCTGTTTGATTTGCAAGTGGAAGATCTAATCTGGTGTCCCTCATTTATTCAGGTAACAATAAAGACGATATGCTGTTTGCTCGGATGAAATATTCTGGTCCCCAACTTAGGATTTGGGCTGAAGGAAATGCTAATTGCTGGTATCTAGTTGTGGAAGTTGTTCGACTTAAAACCAGAATGCAACCTGTCTGCCCGAACGATTTTGTTTCCTTGTTTGCTAACCAAGTATTGATGCCTGCAGTAATACTTTTTCTGTACTTGTGCAGTTAAGGTGGCGAATTTGGCCTGAGTCCTTCCGTCAATACTTATGGGAAAACTGGAGATTTCATTAGTCAGGCCAAATCCCATGTGGCTGACTCCTTCGCTGTTAGAAATGTGAACCATTGTGGTAGTCGTGAAACTAACCACAAAATTTTGATTTGTAATATTTACTGGATAACAGGCTCATCTATGTTATGCCTGGCCTGTCCTGTCCTGTCCTGTCCTGTCCTGTCCTGCTATCTTTCTTCTTAGAATGTACATATTGCTCGGTGCCATTATGTATATAATCTAGCTTTTGCAACTATTGCCATTTGTAACAAGTTCGACATCAAATGGTGTATGGGAGTGTGATGGTGCCTAGGGTTTTTCCCATTTGTTCATTGCTTCAAGATGGCAGTTTTATTTTGTAATCCGTGTTGGCTTCCATGTTAAGATGTGGTTTATCTCAATACTAGTTTAGTTTTATGTTTTTGTGTATGAATAAAGCCAAAACTTTCCAATCTTGATTTGGCAATTTATATTCATATTCTGTAGGAACTAAACTTGAAGGAACACTATTTTGTTTACATGACAAAGAGCTGCATATAACTACTGAGCTTTCTTATTTGATAAGAGTCCACAGATTATCTCTTTACTGCAAATGGCAGATCGAGTAGGAAGTGCAATCTGTTTCGAGAGCAAAGACACTTCACGGCTGCTTGAGATGATGAAAGGTAAGTTCCCTCGCAATCTTGGCGCCTCTCCCCTTGGCCATGTAAAGCCCTACATGGTGCATCAGCTCCTGCCATCGATGATGGGGAAATTGACATTACTGCTATCTTAGGTTTGATAAGCAAAAAGTGAGGATGAAGGGGTGTGGATAACATACCTGGGGGTGAGGTTGAACATCTTTGCTGTTTGCTGGGAAATCAAAAGTAGCACATCCTTTGGAGTAGACCACGACATCGTCCAGGGGGTGGAGGAGGCCGCGGTTTTTGGCTGATAACGTCGAGCAAACAAAGTCCAGCACGCATATGTCTGTGCAGATGCCTACAATCAACAGCTGCAACCATACACCATCTCTCTCAGGGATTCATGTCATCATATTATGAAACTTGAAAGATGAGGGGGGAAAAAAGGATATGGAGAAATCATTTCATTCTCACTCACTAGTTGTATCTTGTTCTTCTTCACCCATTCAACAAAGATATTGGAACCATCCTCCTCGATCGAACCCACAAACCCATCGTAACAATCTTTGCGCCTCATAGTGACGTTTTCCTCTTCTTCAATCCATCTTAGAGCTACACACAAATGCAGAATAAAGAATTTGGCAACATAAAATCAAGATTTGGAAGCAACAAGGCCTTACCGGGTACGAGGTTGGATTCATCAGTCCCGCTGATGCAGTGTGGAGGGTAGGGATGTTCGAGTTTCCCAGGATGGTGCGAGTCGAGGAAAGCAAGCACAGGCCATTTCTTCTCACAGAACACTTTTGCAACATTTGCTGATTCTTCAATCATCTGCGAAATCTGCCTGTTTGTTTCCCTTGGAGCCTGAAAATGAACGCAATGCACATCGATTTAGATAGATACACACACACACACACACACACACACACACACACAGAAAGAGCGAGAGAGAGAAGACTCACTAGGGTGCCAGCTCCAACGGTGCAGAAGCCATTGATGATGTCTACAAGGACTAAACCAGGCTTGGCATTCTCAGATATCAACACTGATTCCTCATTTACTGGAATCTCATTTTTCAAGCTCTCCATCTTTCTCTCTGTAATTCTTCAAAGTAACAACCATTGGTAAGCCTCGTTGCAATTACTAGATAAGAGTGGAAATCAATCATGCATTAATAGTTAGTCAAAAGTGGTGAAATGTGGTGATGGATGGGGACATAATGTGGTGAACAAAATGCCAAAAGTATGAGTTAAATATCGTCACGGCATACTACTATTCTACACTTATCCAATTACTACTTTGGCGCCTTGTGAGATAATGAAGACTTGCTTAAAACAGAGCCTCCACCATGACTCATTTTCTTCTTAGACTAGGCGGAATCAACATCGGTGGTGGAAAGTTTTCCTTGTGCTGTGGATTTCCACGACCTGAAAAAAGAAATAAATAAATAAATAAATGTCCCACGAAATTCAATCATTGTGGCTGTGGATTTCCACTACCTGAAAAAAGAAAATAAATACTAAATAAATAAATATCCCACGAAATTCAATCAACACGAAAACTCTTATCGTCTAACGCGCTATCTTGCCCGTGTCTCTTCCATGCCTCGTCAGGTGATGGTTAGTATGTTAGAATGGAATGCGAAAGGGCTGCTTTTATTTCTAATCTTAAGATCAGTATATTTTTTTTGATAAGGAATGACCATTTCTTGAGAACTAATCCTATGAGTATGAGTTTAGCTATTTCTTCCCTCTCCCTGATATTACCTATTCCACATCTTCGAGAATGAATATTATTATTATTATTATTATTATTATTATTATTATTATTACAAAATAATTCTAATAATTATAATTAAATTATATTAACTAATTTTTATATTATTATACTAGTAATTAACTATTAAGGATATTATAATAATATTAAATAATAATAAATAATATTTAATTATTTTAATATTATATATTATTATTAAATATTATTGTAGTTAGTATAAAAATTATTATTATTTCTATTATTAATATTATTATACATATTAATTATTAAAATAATAAATTATATTAAAATAGTACTTTATTATTACTTATTTAATCTTACAATTATTAAACTAATTATATTAATTATGAAAAAAATTATTAAAAAAATCATTTGATTCCTTGTGTATACCAGCTAATATAGAAATATCATTCTTCATTCCATTATTAAGGTCATTCAATTTCACTTTATTTCATTCATGTGTATCAAGCATCACTTCAGTGTTTATTAAGTTTGATAAGGATTTATCTTGGTAAACATTTATTAAATATCAATTAATTAATTAAAAATATAAATAAATAGTAAAACATAAAAAGCAATTTCACCAGGCCTCTTCAACCAATTTTCTTGATTGTGTAAGATAATAGAAATCTGTACCATCAGTGGATTTCCATGGCGATTTTTTCTATTATAGAATGAACCAATCATCCAATTGGTTGGCATTATTTATCAATGGGGCATTATGGTACTTTAATTTCATGTAACAATAAAATGTGACTATATAGATATGGCCTACGAGTCTGACTTTGCACTCTTGACCTTTCCGGTGGGTTCACTTGATTATAAATTTATATATCTGAAAAGAGGAACAATATAATGAGATATAAATTTATATATTTAAAAAGAGTAATAAGAATATTTTGTTTTATACCTTTCAAATTTTATATCTTATATGGTAGGAATGATATTTATCTCTATTTTTAAGAGGAATCACAACTTTTATATCTTGTTCGCTTGAAAGGAAATTAATAAATAAAGGGAGAGATATCCAAAGCATGTGAGATGTAAAATGATATATAATATTAAACCTTCATAAATTTATATCTTGGGCAAGCGAGAATGGCGTGCCCATATTTTTATACCACCTTATCAAATTTTTCTTAAAATGAAACCAAACAAGGTATACAATGATAAAATAATATTATACTTTATTTTCCCTCCTTTTCATATCAAGTGAACGTATTATATAGGTAAAAAACATTACTAATTCTTATTTTTGGAACAAGTGATAAATGACAATGGGAGACTATATATATAATACTCCATGATTCTGGTTACAAAATGAAATCAATACACGCAATAATGAGACCGACCATTACTAACTACTATTACTAAGGTTTCTACTAATTTTTAAAAATTTAATAACTAATTAACTTTGTGAAATTTAGTAAGAGAAAATGGCAAGTTTTTTTTTTTTTTTTTTTTTTGAACAACATTACAATGAAATTTAAATACCGCGTGACGGAGGACTCGAACCCGTAGTTTTATTCAGTGTTATGTGCAGTGGGCAAAAACGAAAAATTCATGTGCGTATATCACCGATGTTGTCTATTAGCCTTATTAGTCAGACAAATTAGACAGTTCGAACCAATAATATAAACCTAAGTACTATAATCTAAAGAAATGAGACTCTTGTAGATAATTAGTAGTAGAATATTAATTTCTAGATCTTTTGTTGTATTCCATCCGATTTCTTCGTTCCCCACTTCCCCTTAATATTCCTCCTCATATGATGAGAAATAAATGATACATAATTATATAAAATTTGGCGATGTTCAATATAACTGCAGTCTAGAAGCTTCTATTGTTATTAAAAATAAGAAATTCATTGCTTCACATCATCTATCTCATGATTATAAATGCTCCTCAAAAAATAAAAAATAAAAAAATCTCATGATTATAAATAGGATAAATTTGAGTGAATTTACAATCTCGACACGATGTTTACAATATTTTGATTTATTCAACAAATATTTTACACGAGACAGAAAAATAGACGGGAGCCGAGAATATAAAGTCGCTTTGCAATATGTTGGGCTAATTAAATTATACAATTTGTGTGAAAATTATAAAACTAAAGCAACATTACTTTTACAATTTTTCTTTTTTTTTATTAAATAAAAATTTTATTTCAACCGAATTAATGAAAGTACATTTTCTCAAAACAAACCAACACAAAAACACATAGTAAAGATCTAATTCTGCATGAATCCAGCAAGTCTTCTAAAATAATATTTACTAAAACAAAAATAATTCATGAACACGTTCAGATTAATTAGGTTAAGCAGGAAATAAGGGAGTAATTAGGGATGATTAGCGAAGATTAATTTGGTTTTATAAAAAAGTCTCAAGTAAAATGGTTTTTTAGGAAAGTAAAATAGGCTTATAATAAATAAAATAGGTTTATAATAGGATTGAAGGATGCTCGGATAAGAGAGAGAGAGAGACCATATCATATCTTTTCCTGCTCGGAGTTAGAGAGAGAAAGACGAGAGACAGCCATAGATAATATCATTAAATAATTAAAACCTACGAAACTAGGAAATAAAACGAAAAAAAAAAAAAAGTAAAAATACTATAAGCCCTTTTCCTTCTTCAACTAAAAAACCGCCCAAGATTTTCGCTATCTGCGTGATTGATTCTGTGCGACGAAGGATGTTGTTTGTGTGTCAGTGTGTGTGTGTATATATATATATATAGAGAGAGAGAGAGAGAGAGGGAGAGAGAGAGAAAATGTAGTAGTAATCCATAATAAGCGAAGTAATTGGAATTCTAAGACAGTGGAAAGAAAGTTTTAATGCAAAGTGGCCTCCTCTTCTATCCACTACAAAATAGCCCTATCTCCACACTATGCACGAACCTAATTCCGGTAGCAACCCTGCCCTCAGCGGCGGCGCCGCTGCCCCGAGGCGCCCTAATAAGCCGCCACAACCGCCCCTCTTCATTCCGCCCGGCCACGTCGCCTTCCGCCTCCTCTGCCACGCATCCCGCATCGGCGGCCTAATCGGGAAATCTGGCTCCATCATCAAGCAACTCCAGCAGTTCACGAACTCCAGAATCCGGGTGGAAGACCCGCCCGATTCCGGCGACAACCGGGTCATCAGCGTCGTGGCGTCGCCGGCTATCGTCAAACAAATCAAACTTTGCGCCGCGCTGAATCACGGGGAGGAGAACAATGGGTTTGCTGAAATCGGCGGCGATGGTGAGGAGGTTTTGTTTGAGGTTTCGGCGGCGCAGGAAGGGATAGTGAGGGTATTTGAGAGGGTGGTCGAGGTGGCGGCGGAGGGCGACGCCGTGGCGGGGATTGGCGGAGTGGTGTCGTGTAGGCTGCTGGTTAACAAGTTTCAGGGCGGCGCGGTTATTGGGAAGGGAGGAAAGGTGGTGGAGAAGATTAGGAAGGATACATGCTGCAGAATTAAGGTTTTGCCGGTGGAAAAGAATTTTTCGAATCCGTCGTCTGTGGAAGAAATCGTGGAGGTGAGGAAGGACTATTGATTCTGAGTTTACTGTTTTTATCACAATGCTAGTTGAGTTTTGTTTGCTTCATCGATGTTTTGAGTCCTGCACTGCATTTACCTTTTGCAGTTACTATATTTGAATTGTTGTTTTATGTAAAAAGATTGAATTATGTGTTTAACAACTGTTTCATAATTGAATTTAGATGTTGAAGTTTGTAGAATGTGCATAAATTTTTCAGAGGTAGAGCTCAAAGCAATGAACTGTTGCATTAGTGATGTTTCTTCTACAAATTAAGAAAACATTAGGGAGGAAAAGATGATTCCCTGGAGGAAATTTCAGATGAACTTGTAGTATTTGAGTGTGTTTGTGTATAGTTTGCTTTGCATCGATGAGGTAGGTGGGCTTTGTTTGTCATGTCTTGATCTCTTTGGTAAGGAAAAAAGCACACTCCTTAAAGAAAAAGATTTGACAAACTTTTGTTTTTGCCTTTGGATTCCTAACAAGATATTTGTATTTAGGTGTGTAGTGTGATTTGAACTTGCAGATGTTGCTTATCTACAATAATTTGTGATTTCTTCTCCATATAACTTTATGGATTTTGGCTGTATATATATGACTGCAGTGAGTAGCTTTTAAAACTAATGTACGTTGGGTGAGTTTCATTATTCTGCCACAATGCAAATGTAATTGAATTGCCGTTTCCAAATAATCCGAAAATATAGATTGCTACTTTAGCTATGTTAGGGAGGATTGAACTTTAAAGACTCACCACTTGGAACATGCATTAGTAATTAAATTATGTGATATATAAACTATCCATGCTTTTTCGGTTTTATTGTCCTGGCACCGACATTGTGAATATTTGTTCAGGTCCTGGTAAAATGGTATGGTTGAGTTCCATTACTAAGAGGTGTTTTGGGATCATATTGGTCTTTAGTTGACGCGTCCTGTAGCTTCTTCTATTTGCATTTGTTGAAAGGTGTAACTAATGTAACTAACGGGCTTGATGAGCTTAAAACTTTGATTTTGTGGTAACATATATCGATGTTATATATCATCTGATGCAGCTAAAGGTGGTTCTTGTGGATATCATTGCAGATTGAAGGTCTTGGTCTGGCTGTTAAGAAAGCACTAGTTGCTGTCACTAGTCGCCTTCAAGAGTTTCCACCACCTGAGGAAACAATGCCAATTCAAACAGTTGATCTACCCCTGCAGCGGAGTCCGATACTGCAACCTACGCCTTCAAATTATACAAATCATGCTTGGGTACGTGGTACATCATCAATACCTGAGAAGTTCTCCTATATGAACTCTATAATGCCACAACAAGAAGTGCTTTTTAAGATACTCTGCCCCAATGAACACATTGGCCTTATTATTGGCAAGGGAGGATCTGTTGTTAAGGCTATTCAAAATGAGACTGGTGCTTCTGTAAGTATTGCGTCACCTGTAGCAGACTGTGACGAACGATTGATTACAATTACTGCAATGGAGGTAAGGTTTGATTCCACTGTGTACGTAATTCCCAGATTTCATTTGCATCAGTTGATATATTTCTTGTGTGTGTATTGTTTCGTAGAGTGTAGAATCTAAATACTCCCCTGCACAGAAAGCAACTGTTGCTGTGTTTACTAGGTCTATAGAGACTGGTCTTGTGAAGGGATTCCAATCAGATCCTGTATCAGCTCGAGTTCTGCTGGCATCACACCAAGTTGGTTGTCTATTGGGAAAAGGAGGTGCAATAATTTCAGAGATGAGAAAGATGACTCATACTAGCCAAAGGATCATGGGAGGCGACCAAGTTCCAAAGTGTGCCTCTGAAAATGAAGAAGTTTTACAGGTACTACAGCTTTAAGTGTTTATTATATCTAGGTCGTAAATACACTCAAAATATAGATGGAAAACTTAGGAAAGCAGAAATCTTCTGTGCAATTTGGAGATATTTTTTGAGTTGTTAAGCAGAAACCGGCATTGGCTTGTTCCGCTTGGCTGATGTTTTGTTATTCTTCACTTAGATTACAGGAGACTTCACTAATGTACAAGATGCTCTGTATAAGGTGACTGGTAGATTGCGAGATAATATGTTCTCCACAAAAATTTCGACTGGAAATAGGAATTATAATTCTTCTAGGACTGACAATGGTGCCTATGGTATAGTACGAAATCATCCTGTTTTTGGATCAAATCAATCTTTGGACTCAGACAAATCCAATGAGCACAAGTCCTTAACCCAGAGCATGGATCATCTTGCAATTTCGAGTAATAAAGATCGATTTTTGTCGCCAAATTCCTTCACATCAATGGTATGGTTTGATCATTAATACATCCTCTTCTTTTGTCTATTTTATTTGTTTCCTCATACTTTATGCTGGTCGGATGACTCCGATTGCAGACCGTTTCTGGAGTAAACCAGCGAAATATCATGGCTACTGGCGGAAGATTAGCTTCATTTAAAAATGGTGCAGAATTTGGCAGGTTAGCACAACACACAACTCTGCAAAACCTTATTACCTACCTCTCTGACATTGGTTTATCAGTACAGATATGTTTTGTATGCCTAATCTATTACAGAATGAATGGAAGTGGTAACAGATAATAGCTTGCCTCCTAAATCCCAGAGTAATTGCTTTGTTGGTATTTTAGATGTAATTTACGTCGCCATTTTAAGATAGAAATGGAAATACTAGTATGTGATAGTGTGTAACAAAAGATATTTAGATTAACAGCTTGCTAACTCATGATTTGTGTCCTATAAAGCTGCTAATGCTAGTAGAATATCAAACTTGGTTGCAAAAAATCAAGATTACAGTATAAAGTTGATATTAACAATATTACACTCACACCTTTAAAAGTTGTTGATGTCATAGATATACAGAGTAATCTATTTTGCATGCAAATAATAAAATATTGAAGTATTACCATATTGGTGTTACTCCCACCTTGTTTCCCTTTCTTGTGACTGGGTAATGAGTTTAGTATGTCTCGGTGATCTGGATGATAAACAACATTTATTCATTGGTTGTATGGTGTACTCCCTTTCAGTTGTGAGTCTACTCTAGGTTGCCTATATTCGTTAGTAGACTTGTTTATATAAATAATTCTTTCTGAAGACAATGTCAAGTCTGCTCCATCAACCCCATTCTATTGGCTTATGTGCTCATAACAGTACAAATTTCTAGTTAACGGAACATTGTTCTGACATTCCTGATATATGTAATGCAAGCAGTGGAGACAGATCGGCAACCGGAGAAAATACTACGACTGTAGAGATTGTTGTCCCTGATGCTGTGATTGGCTCCATATCCGGAGACAACAATAGCGATTTTGCTAGGTTGCGACAGGTAAACTGATATACCTTATAAAATTATGTTGCTACATAGATATTGAGTACAGTGCACAGTTTTTAGAAACCAAACAAATTTGTTTGGGTGCTATGAATGCCATTGACAAGTTGGCCCAAAAATTGGGGAGAAAAAGAAAAAAAAAATTTGTGTATGTATATTGATTCCTTGTTTTTTTGTCAACTTTCATCAAGTTGTGTCTTCTGGTTAGCTCGTTAAACCGTTTAATTTCTCGTTTGTCGACATGCATTTCACATAAGATATCTGGAGCCAAGGTCGTAGTGCAAGAACCTCATCCTGGAACATCACAGAGAACAGTTGTTATATCTGGGACACCACATGAAACGCAAGCAGCTCAAAGCCTGCTCCAAGCATTCATACTGTCAGGATCGTAACATTGAATACAACAGGTTCTTGACGTTTTTTTTTTTTTTTTTTTTTAAATCTTCTCAAGGAGGTGAGCTGTTCATAGTTTACATGCAAACTGTTGGCATTGATTGATTACTGATTAGTCTAGAGTTATGATCAGCCTTCTTTTCTCAGCCTTTTATCTGTTACCAGATTTTGATTTCCTCTACACAAGCACATTATAATAGCAATTGCAAAATGCTTTACATAAAAAGGCATCATTTCTTCACTCAAATGTGTGAATGGTTAAGCATACCGATATTTGCAGAAACTCGAAATACATCAAAGAAAACACAAGAGGTCTTATGCAAGATCCATTATACATCATGGAAAATACAACATAGGTTTCACAACACAGGCAACAGAGATGTGTAGCAAATCCATTTTAACTAGTTTTAACTGCATCACTTGCTGTTGCTTCTGCTTTCATTCTGATCTCAACATTGTCATGGACTCCCTGCAACAGCAACTCACCTTCGTATGTTAAAATTTTTCGCTTCTTTGCTGCGCGTAGAGTGCCAACCAGAGCTTCGAAAATGTTGGCGCACCTATCATCATTGAATAGCACACCAA
Organism: Schizonepeta tenuifolia; assembly: GCA_029490685.1. Classification (NCBI taxonomy): domain Eukaryota; kingdom Viridiplantae; phylum Streptophyta; class Magnoliopsida; order Lamiales; family Lamiaceae; genus Schizonepeta; species Schizonepeta tenuifolia. The sequence continues at coordinate 88,157,604 of CM055960.1, read as the reverse complement.
ATGTAACCTGCATAATTAAGAAATGTATCATCTACTAAGACTCCTATTACGTTGCTACGCCCATAAAAGAATTGTATTATGTGATGATTAATACACTGATACTGCAAATGAGAGACAAACACAAAACGCTGCATATTACTGTGTCTTCATTAGGACAATCAGGCAACTATTTCCTACCTTCTCAAACACTTGCGGTCAAATTTAATGTAAAGGCACATATATGAGAAAATGATAAAGAGAGGTCTCGGGTTCAATCTTTACTGGTCCCCTTCCTCCACTAAAAAACTAACAACCATATGAAACTCCTTGTGTGAATAACAACAAATGGCACTTCACCGGTTCACCCCCTTCCCAAACTCTACAAATATTAGCATATCATAGTAATACCAGCAGAACAACAAGTGGAAGAGGCAGCGTTATCTACTTGTCGATTGCACATTGGTCAGGTAACGACCATCAATTGGTCGTTATCATGAGGAAAGTGCACAATATGAAGGATGGATACGAATCAATATAGGTTCAATCTAATCTAGGTTTGGTTTTATCTCAAGTAAGGCAAGCGGCCAATACATAATATAGTAGCTCGAATGCTCTTCATTGACCAAATGTAAGCAAAATCCCAACGACCGCAAACTATTCATATCTCCCAAGCTTAGGCAGTTATTTCACTGAAATGAAATCACCTATACACAAAATTTCAGATTGTTATAACCTAGAACCAACTTTTTTGCTTGGAGCTATCCATCATCTCCACCAATTACATTACTTTTAGAAGCAAAATCTAGAGCGCGTGCAATCATATAAATCTCACGAAAATTCATGGATCGAAGAATTCATGATAAAATTTCGCGGTTTCAGTTGAAGAAAACATTCGAGAAATGAAGAAGTAACCACCAGATACAGTAAAATTACGAAAAATGACATGGATCTGAATGAAATGGAAGCATAATAACTGAAATTGATCCGTAATTGAAAAGAGATGGAGAAATGACCGTGTAGGAGCCGTCGGATTGGGGTTTGCCGAGACGCTTAATCTCCTCTTTGAGGCGCTCCACCTCTTCGTCCACGTTCATGATTGATGATTTCTGTGGGTTGTTGGGATCTGTTTTCTTCTTCACCGATATTTAATATTTTTATCCTCGACTCGGAAACGCTTTTTGGTTTTTATAGTTGTATTCCTATTATTTTTCATTTACTATTTACTTTTCATTATGTTATACACATCGCATCGTCAATTGCACATTATTTGCTACATATTATATATACATGTCTAGTATCTCATACCAAATTTACTTCTTACATGAGATTTATATATGAGCATATTCCTTGAGCATTATTCTCATCAGAAGGAGAAAAAAAAAAAAAAAAGTTGCATGTATGTTACATCTCAATATCAACGTGATCGTAATGGTTCGATTTCACTCACAAACTCTTTAAGATGAATTCTTAGTCTATACACCTCTACTTTAGCATTGGCAGAATTTGAATTCATGATTTTCTAGTCACAAAATCGCCTACTAGGCTCGTACAAGCTACAGTCCACACCAATATCGGCTACTCGTATAGATTTTTTTTTTTTTTTTTTTAATTACATATTCAATTTGGCCTTAATATGACAAAATTTCATAGCTCATGAGTAAAAAAGAATCTTTGTGCGCATATAAATTATTAATTGATAATGAATCTAATTGTATTAATAATTAGAGTTAAGTGGGTGGAGCTAGTCCAAACAAAATCCAATTTAGTAAATGGTGTAGGCTTGAATTGACCTTTGAAATGTGCCGTGTATAGATAGGCCTTATTTGCGGCCAAAATTATGTGATTTCTTCGTGAGCCTCAAATGGGCCTTTTATCTACGAAATTCCGGCCTAGGCCTTGCTCCATAAGTAGACTTGGTCGGGCCGAAATGCTGGTGGGCCTCCTCGAGCCTAGTCAGCCTGACTCGTTTGATATCTCTAAATTTAATGAAAAAAATAATTAACCCTTATACATATCATTGTGAATCAATTATATTGAAAACTGATTATTCATGTAAATATGAAATATGTAGTACTAGACCTGTAATTTTACTCAATAATGTCAAAATTCATAATTAGTTTTTTGTTTATATCGTAGTTCTTGCACCACCCAACTCCCCCCACTTCCGATCTTTGCCGAGAGATGACGGCAGCAGCAAAATGACTTCTCCTCTTCCCCTCCTATATATTTACTCTCTCCTCGTCCTCGTATTAGTTAGTGATGAACGACAATTGGTGGATTTGGTTTAAGGCCTTGAAGGAATACTGTTTAACCATAATTTACATATAGCACTCACCCATTCTACAATAAATATCTCTTTTTTTTTGTCACGAGAATTAAAGAAAAGAGTAATTCAAAGGATAAAGTAATACGTAGTGTTGTTCACATCATTTTAATAAAAAAAATACGGTTTCCATAAACGAAATACAAGATTTAAGTGGGAAAAAAAAAAAAATTACCCAAAAGAATGGGTATAAGAAACTTATTATGGGACTAAAGGAATGTTACTTTGGGTGGACCATTGTTTGATACTACTTGGGTTATGTTTTGTAAATAAATACTTAACTAAGTTTTAGTATAAATCTTAAAAAAAAAATATTATGATGAAATCATCTCATACAAAATTTCAATTTAGTATGTGCATTCTTCTTGTTGTACTGTATAAGTGTAATCAAATCCTAAATTATTACACATAATTAATTAAGGAAAAAATGCATAAAATACATGAAGTTTGCTCTATATTTCATTTTGCGCATAACTTTTGAAATTTTTACATAAGTACACAAATTTTCAATTTTGTTCAATTTTTCCCTAGTTTTAAACCCCACCTAAATTGAATCTTACTAATTGGCGTTTATATGGCAACTGACATATGCCGACCTCTTATGTCCAACAAATTTAACGAAATAATTTTTAGAAGTTCTGTACGACATCGTTCCTTATTTTAATTACATTTTTTCAAATTTTCCTCTCATGCTAATTCGCGAAATCTGTGCCAATTTTATGGCGAAATAAAATAAAATTGTTCACATTTATATTATGTCATCTTTCTCATCTTGATCTATTGAGTTATGATATAACAATACATAAGATTTGGTCGAAAATTTTTGTATTAGGAAAAAATTAATAAAATCGAATATAGGTAATTTTATAGAAAAAATTCAAAAATCTTGTGCAAAATGAGAGAAGAGTAAACTTCATATATTTTGGCAAAGTCTTACGCGCGGCGCATGCACCCCACGCGCCCCATTTTATTTTATTTTTTTGATTTTTTTTTTCTTTTTTTTTTGTTTGCCGCTTCTTCTTTGGTTAAGATTCGAGCGAGGGAGCGAAAGCCTCGGAGCGAGCCGTAAAAATTCAAATTGTTGTCCGACGATTATCCTTATATTAGTAATCGAAGTGAAGGTGAAACCGTAAAATCAGAGCCGAAGGCGAATTAAAAAAAAAAAAAAACCGATCAACAGATTTAACCGGATTAACCAGGTCTCTTACTAGAAACCGGTCTCATGAGAGACCACCTCATATATTTTTATGCAATTTTATCATTAATTGAGTATTATTCCGTGGGATAGAATTGTGTCGACGGGAGGAGCTAACCAATCTGGATCCGTAAGTGGGGGCCACAAGACAAATCCCACAAAATCTTAAATTAATATTTTGGGGCAACATTCTTTAGTTTGAAAGATTAATTAGTGAATTGAAGAAAATATAAAGTTGTAGTAGTATTTGATTTCTTCTTATTTTATGGTGGAAGCTGAGTTGACTCAGCCAAATCTTAGAGGTAGAGCATGTACGGACCACCACCCATGAATGACACCACCAACGACCACGGCACAGCTCATCTCGATGAGGACGACGATGACGACAACGATAACGACAACGACGTCGTTCAGTGCTCCAATGCCCACGACGACAACCCTTCTTCTCAGATCAGGTTCGACGCCCCTCACTCGCCCCACGCGCTCGCCCCCCTCGACCCCGTTGCCTCTCACGCTCTCTATGCCCCCGCCTCCGCCGACGCCGCCTCCGACCAGCTCACCCTCTCCTTTCAGGGTGAAGTTTATGTTTTCGACGCTGTTTCTCCTGAAAAGGTAATCTATATATATTTTTTTTAATTTTGTTCCTTTTTAATTAATTACCTCAACTTTTGTTTTTTTTTTTGTGTGTGTGTGTGTGTGTGTGTATTGAGTGTGTCGGATTTTGTGTTTGCGATTTGAATTCAGCTTAGCCCTTAATTGCATGAACTAATTTACTGTGTTTCCCCTTCATTCCTCGCACTATTCACTGTGTTTGCCCTCATTTCTATTTTTTCCAATTCAAGGATTGTAAATTTATGCTTTCTATTAAATTATGGATGTTGGTTGCATAATTCCTTTTATGTTTCTTTTTTTAATTGCCTAGAGTGTGATTCTTTGTTCTGTAATTGGTGAGAGTTGGGAAGGTTCTTGAGTTCTCTCAATTAGTCAGAGATTATAAGAAAACAAACTGGAACCCTATGTAATTTCACAGGCTGAAAATAAACTTCTTGATTTTTATTGAGATTCAGATTCTGAAATTCTATGGCCTTGAAGGCGTTATGATGTGCTATAACTGTCATCTGCAAAGATTCTGATAATTGTCTTTTCTTTATCAATGTTTTAGGTTCAGGCAGTTTTGTTATTGTTGGGAGGGTATGAAGTGCCCACTGGTATTCCTAATCCGGGGATGACACCTCCGAACCACAGGGTACGAGCAAAGCTCGCATATCTTCAAGAATTCAACCTTCTTAACTTGGTATCTAAGTTATTGTTTGTTTGCTCCTTCGCTTATACTTAAACAGAACTTGGCTGATTATCCTGCAAGGTCGAGTCAACCTCAGAGGGCTGCCTCATTAAACCGATTTAGAGAGAAGAGGAAAGAAAGATGTTTTGACAAGAAGATCCGTTATACAGTTCGCAAAGAAGTTGCTCTCAGGTTGCAAAGAGTTTAAGATTGTTCAATAAGTTTTGACTCTTTTTTTGTTGGATCATGGTTCCCATTGAGCCTTTCTAATCATTATGTGTGTTATAAGTTTCCTGGAACAATTTAAAATATTCAGTGAAATTTTCCAGTGGCAGTTTTCGACTGTAACTTCTTATTGTAGATATGCGAAGAGGTTTTATTTGCACTGAATGAGAGTAGGAGTCTGGTTTCATTGGCATACATGCTTTGCTTTTTGTCCCGTAAATTGAACAAGAGAATGAAAAGATTTGCTCTGTTTTTGAAATTTGTTCCTTTTGTTTCAGCACATTGTTGCATTATATGGTTGTAGATGATGGTTTTACAAAAGGTTGGGAAGTTTGGTTACTTTGTATTCTGAATTGAATTTTCAAATTTGTGAGTAACAAATTATGGTTCTGAAATGGTGAACATGCCTGAGAGATTGATTTACATTTTTTGTATTCGCATTATCATATTTGGTGAACAAATGTTCTTGATAGGGATTTATGTACATGTTTCTTATTTGCATTGTCATATCTGGTGCACAAATGTGCATGATCGTGATTTATTAATATGTTCTGTAGTTTGGAACAACTCGACGACTTATTCATATGTTCATATCAAAATGTCATGTCATCTTCATCTCATGCGTATGCCATCTGCCAGGATGCAGCGTAAGAAAGGTCAGTTTACGTCGTCGAAATCAGCACTTGACGAACCAGGATCATCTTCTGCAGATTGGAATGGACATTCTGGCCCAGAAGAGCAGGAAACCTCGTGAGTGCCTCTATATTAAATATCTTAAGGTTTTTTTTTTTCGTTTTTTTTTTCTGGCTGGTGTATCTTAATGATTTTTTTGCTTTCCGGTCACAATTATGGATTTGGAAAATTTAATGATTGATAAGCTGCCTTTTAGTTGAAGAGGTTACTTTTATATCAAATGCTTCGTTTGCTTGATTTCAACAGATGTAGACATTGTGGGATCAGCTCAAAGTCCACCCCCATGATGCGGCGTGGACCAGACGGACCCAGAACTTTGTGCAACGCATGTGGTCTCAAATGGGCGAACAAGGTATGTATTTATAATCATTTGTCGAAGGTACCTTTTCTATTTTTGGCTAGAGAGGGTCTATGATTTTTTCCATTTCATGTTGGGTAGCATAGAACCTCTGTCTGTGCATATACACAAACACGTATAATCAATTTAAGTTATGTGGGATAACATGAAACCATGTTGGGTAGCATAGATAGAACCTCGGTGCGTGTCATACACACACACTTGGATAATCGATTTAAGTTGTGTGGGATATCGTGAAACCTCTGTGTGTTTGCACAAATGCATATGGCATTCTTTGTAACACCTTCAAATCTCGGCAATTATCCATCTTGCTTTCTTAACGCCTGTACTCTTGGCAATTACTCGGGGCTGACCGAATAAATCTGCACAACAATTGTTACTGGAATTTCTAGAAATTTTATCATTTTTTCCCCATATATGGATGGATCAAATATGCATTGTTTCTGGAAATTTTATCATTTTTTCCCCCAGATATGGATGGATCAAATATGCATTGTCCTTTTTTGATTTATGTTTTCTCTCTGTGATCAGGCTTTTCATTGCTAAAATTCCCTGGCCTTCTTAGTATCAAATTCCCTCTTCAAATGTTGTACTTCCTCCGTCCCGTTCATAATGCAACGTTTCTTTTCGGCACGGGTATTAAGAAAAAGAGTATAAAGAGTAAAGATGGTGATTAGTGTATTAATAAAGTGATATAAAATGTTTTTAAAGTAAATAAAATGTTGTTGATGTGATATAAAGTGGTTTTAAAGTGAAGAAAGTGTTACTGATGTGATATAAATTGGTTTTAAAGTAAATAAAGTGATTTTCTAATTATTTTTATAAAAAGAAACGTTGCAAGATGAATGAGACACTCCAAAAGGAATATGTTGCATTATGAACGGGACGGGGGGAGTAGTATTTTTTGTTGAAGGTTTAATAGAGAGGCTTACTATGTTGCAGGGAGTATTAAGGGATCTGACAAAAGTTCCAATTATCATGCAGCAACATCCTATGAAGGTTAGTGGCTCCAATAGTTTTAAAATTGTTGGACTAGGATGCAAGTGTTTTATGCCTTGTCTTTTCCTCGACAGCTCAACGGGGAGACAAATGGCGAAGATACCGGCATACCAACTTCCAACGTCATCACATCTTCGAGTGGCGACAATTAGTCCTTGAGAGCATTGATAGCAAATAAGCAAGACCTCTAACAGTTGTCGAGCAACGTTGCAATTGCGATTGGTGGTGGCAAAGGTGTAAGATGGGTTTGTTGTACATATACATTCTGCACTAGTGATGATGTGCAGCTAATGCTCTCTGCTAATCCCCAATCTCCTCTCTCTCTCTCCATTCTTCTTCTCGTGGATGTTGCATAACCTGCCTCCATCAAGAGATGTAAATATTCGTTTTCATCATAATTGGAGTGAACTGCTTGTGAAACCCACTAAATGGAAACGTTGTCAGGATTGCTATACAGCCACTGATGTGTTTCTAGGGCCCAGTGAATTTTGACATGAGTTTCAAAAATGTCCGAATTATGTCTAACGCGGCTCTCGCAATGTGTGGAATTTCTCAGCAAAGAAATGACGTCGTTTTTCACTTTAAAAATGAGTGTTATTTTGTCTAAAATTATATGCGATGGTGAATGAAATGAACTGGTTTAAATCTCGAAACTAAATTGTTTAAACGATGTTGCTCCGTGTTATTTATATTGTCATGTCAAATATAAAATACCATGTCAATTAATAAATAACACATCAACTAAAATTGTTATATTTGTCGTCGGATGTTCTCGTCATGTCAAAATCCAAACAGATGTGAAGATGATGTATTTACAGATATTTTTTAAATGTCATGTTACATTTAAAAATTAAAGTGGTACTATATTTTAGGCAAATTAACTATTTTATTTTCAAATTTATTTTTTCTTCTTTTTTGACATGGGGAAGGAAAATGATGGAGTTTATTACAAGACCTTATTGCTTACAGGTTCAAGCTGCGCCGCATAGGTTTTAGGATTTGATATACATAATTTAAACTTTCGTATAATGAAAGGTAGTAGAAATCTGCACTTTAATAAGGTAATATGATTATCAAATAATGCAAAAATATGTCACGAAAAATAAAATAATAATTTAATCTAAAAAGCTGCGAGACAGGATTCTCATTTGGTGATTTAGCAGATCCAAACTGTTAGTTTCATTTGCATGGATTTGAAAGAGACTATATCTGCAACAATAAATTGAAATCCATGCAAATGAAACAAAAATTTAAAATACAAATTGGTACAATACCATCATCCGTTACAATTCAACTCTTCTTCACCGATTTACTCCGAATCAACTCTCAAAATAGAAATCTAATCAGCTTTTGAGGCCTGAGAAAGGAAAATGAGGAGGAATGCCATGGAGAGCGGGAAGACGAAGAGCAGCAACATCGACGGCGGCTGTAGCGGGGATGGGATCCCCAGCGGCAGAAACACCAGAAGCATTACTATCACCAGCATCGCCACCACCGACCCCGCTCCCCAGCCGCCGTGCTCCGCCTCTTCCCGCGCCATTCTTCCCACTGCGCAGCGATAACTTTCAGTATACTAATATTCAAATTAATTCAAATTGCAGTTTGAATTAATAATTTAAGTGGATGCTTAACATGAATCCGAATTGAATCTATATATATGTTGCATGGTGCCATTTCGCAGCGGCCACAACTGTTCGTGGAGAAACGCATACACAGCGTTTGGATTCGATCGCTGTTATTTGCTTCTTCTTTTTTATGTTTTTTTTTTTAAGATTTTTATGGGAAAATGGAAACCTCTCTTTCACTTGTAAACTTCAAGAGACGCAAACATTTCGAAAAAAAAAAAAAAACAAAACAATTCACTGGACTGAGTTAAATGAAAAATAATGATTGCATAAATTTCCATTCATTGATACCGGTTTTCGTAAATTCGAATTTTATTTCCCAGTCCGTTTGATTAATAATCATCCGAAAATTAAACCTCCACGTAGTCAGAAATAATTTTTTTCATAAACCGGAATTAACTAGAAACTCAACATATCAACACATTATTTGGTATGATTTGGATTTTGCACGTGTCTTTTCACCAATCGCCCTCACTCTTCCTTGGTATGATTTGGTATGATTTGGATGATTTGGATGATGCAGAAATTTTATTTGGTATGATTTGGATGATGCAGAAAATCGCCCTCACTCTTCCTTGTGCATCCCAATCCCTATTAACCATTTTTATGTCAGAAGATCTTAGCTGGTCTAGTCTTCAACCGCTGCTAAAATCTGTGAAGAAAAGGTTTTGATGAAACATGAAGGAGAAATGGAGAGCTAGTTGTCTCTGTGAGAGAGAAAGAGAGAGAGAGAGAGAGAGAGTATAAATGAGAGAAAATTATTTAATTAATCCTAAAATGTTAGAAATAAAATACTCCCTCCATCATATATATTATTGATGTCCTATACAATAATATACTTTTCGGGATGTTTCTATTGATGGATTATTATTTTCTTTTTTTGAAAATTACCTTCTCTTACAAAAAAAAATGTATAGGCTTCATAACTTTTATGATTTTATCCTTTAAATCATTCATCTCTTTTAAATCACTCGTCTCATTTTATTTTAATGCCCCAAAAAAATAGACAATCAATAATGGGACGAAAGAGTAAAAAAATATGAAGTTTTTATTATTATGTACAAGTATATTATTATTTTAATCCGCTATATATTTCTGGCCGTATCGACGACATGTACACGTGTACTATTTTGGCTAACATGTAAGATTTAATTCCTCCAAATTACAAATTTGAACAAATTTACAAGTCGATGATTTTAGTGAAAAATTCAATAATCATGTGCAAATGAAAGATGGACCAAAGTTCATGTATTTATATAGTACATTTTTCTTTTTCTATTTTGAGTGGAAAGGAATGTCAATATAGATATATAATTAATTTTATAAAAATTATACTATAATTATTCTTTAAAAATTCATATTTTTATGAATTAGATATGTTGTTTTTGAAATTTGTTTTACGTGAAATACCATTAATCACATATAAGAGCTAATCTATGTTTGTAGGAATATTTTCATGTCTACTCATGGGATTATTTTCATGTCTACTTTATACTCCTTCCGTCCCGTTCTACTTATCCCATTTGAATTCGGCACGGAAATTAAGAATAAGAGTATTAGATGGTAATAAGTGAGTTTAGTGTCTTTTCTGAAAAACATTTAATTGTTAATGATAAAGTGGGTTGAGTGGGAAATCACTGTTCAACAAAGCATAAAGTGGGTTGAGTATGAAATCATTGTTCAATAAAGTAGGTTGAGTGGGCCTAATTATTTTGGATTAGTGAGATTAATTATTTCCAATACAGGAAATGAGACAAATAGAGTAGGACACCTCAAATAACAAAATAGTACAAGTAGAACGCGACGGAAGGAGTATATACCTTCCATGAAATATATAGGAACGACACGGGATTTAAGAAATATTTGATAGATTGTTTGTTGAGTATTGAAGAAAGGGATCCACCACTTTTAAAATGTTACGAGATATATATATTCATATATATATATATATATATATATATATATATATAGGAAGAGGATCATGTGAGAATGCTTTTTTAGATGAGAAATGAGAATAAATTTGGACCCTTGATTTTTGTTGATCAATGGCTCAAATTTAACAATGCATCACGTTATACTAATTTATGCATTACTATGTTTATGCATTAAGTTACTGCAATTTATGCATTAGAATGTGTATGCATTTCATTTCTGCAATATATGCATTACCGATATGATAAAAATGCATTAAAATATATTATTCTCATGTTCTCATATAAGATCTATTCTCACCAGATCCTTACCGAGTAGAGATATGTCCAGAAATGGACGTGCTTTATATTTAGTGGATGGACGACAATAATCTTAGTACTATATATTTTGTGGACGGAGGGAATATTAAATTAAGAAAATTATTAGACTATGCGCAGTAGTAGTGTCTCTATGAGGTGTCTTTATAGGATGTGATAGAGATAGAGATACTCAGCTGCAGTGAGATTGTCTCTATAGGTGTTTCCATCTAATTAGTTTATTAATTTTGAATATTAATTTTGCATTAATTTTAATCATAAAATTTGAAATTTTTATTAATTAAAATACAAATAAAAAATTGTATTAATTCGAAAATAAACTTTTTTTTTTAAGAAACATATTAAATATGAAAACTAAAAAATGAAAAAAAACAAGAAAAAAAACTGATGAAGAAGAAAAATCAAAAAAGAAAAAAAATGAAAGAAAAAAAAACTGAAAAAGAAAAAAAAAGGAGGATCGAAACTGTCTCGTTCCAACAAGACTGTTTCAAGATAGTGGGTGTTGCACTGGGCTGTCTCCATGAATTGGATGTCTCGAAACAACCATGGAGATAGCCAGTGCAGATAGTGTTGGGTTGAGTGCTTATTTCTTTAGTAGGATTAGGAAAATAATCTGTGCTTGTATGGAAAACCTGAGTTTATTTTAAGCGTGGTAACTATATGCAGAGTAATTGTTGATGATAATTAATTGCAGTGAAGATACGCACATTTTTCATAAACGCATGCATTTTCAACTAGTTTACTTTTTCCTTAATTTTTTGTTTGGTAGATAAACATCAAAGTACTGTTACCTAAATTGTACTACTAATCAATACACGATATATATATTAATTAAATTTAATTTTGAGCAATTAATTTCTAATCTATGCACTTTAAAAAAAGTCAAAAACGACAGCAACAACATATTGGAGTATATAAATTTTGAGCAATTAATTTCTAATCTATGCACTTTATGGGATTTTTTAATTCTCTTCTTAATCTCATCCGATCCCCTCTCCCCAGCACCTAGAATAGATATGATTTTTTTCTTGGATCTACAAAATAAATAGATCATGGACTAGTTTATTTCTCACCAAAACAATAATTAGTCGGGAGCCATTGTTCATTTTCTCTTCTCTCTCAATTTCTAGCTACTATATATACTCGACTCGATGCATATCCTCGATCATATACTTAGCCAAATTAATTAAAACTAGAGACAGAGAAATTAATTAAGTATATTATATAGAAAGGAAAATCATAAAATGTTGGGAAAAATCTCAGAGGAAATAGAGGTGAAGGTAGCAGCAAGTGAAGCATGGAAGGTGTACGGCACCCTCCTACTCGACAAAATTATCGAGGAATGCATTCCCGATTTTGTGGCGAAAATCGACGTGGTACAAGGCGACGGGGGTGCCGGAACCATCCTCCACGTCATTTATGGCCCTGCAGGTACGTACGTGCATACACACACACACATATATATAGTAAACGATGATCGAGAAGATAAATTGATAATTAAATGCATATATATATATATAGGGATTGATTCATATAAAAAATAATCTCAATGTGGGAACTACTAATTAGGAACCAATCATAATCATTCATTTCATTAAATCGACGGTTATAATTAATTGACAAAATTGAGGATAAAATAAAGAGGTAACGATTAATCAAATAGCTATAAGGGTGTTATTATCCCGTCCAAATATTCCATTCTCTACGCTTACAGAATTTCGTTTGATTTTCAGTTTTTTTACTTTTCGTTTTCTCTTAGGATGCGTTTAATTTGATGGAAAAGGATGGAAAATAAAAATTTCCATCTTTTTCACATGTTTACTACGTTCGTTAATTTTCATCGGACAAGATGGATAACTTTTACGAGCAACCTCTTTTCCATTATTTTCTCTCCAATTGTGGATAATATTAATATGGGGGAGGGGTGTGATAATATTTTCCAATAGATAAAAAATATAAAAATAGGGAATGGGTAGGGGGATCATGTGATAATTTTCTTTTTCATCGTAATAAACATGTGATAAAAAATGATGAGAATATTAATATTTTTTCATTTTTTTTGTTCATCATTTTCCAATGAAAACATTTCCATTAAAGTAAACACATTCTTAAAATTTATTGAATTTGTTTATGAATACATTTGGAAATTCAAAAACTCTCTTAAATATAGGGTGCTTCACAATTTTTTAATGATAATTAAATAGTAGTGTATTATTTTATAGATTATATTCGTAATATTCAAAACTTAAGAACTATTTGTTCGTATTAGTATTTTTCTCTTAAATGGATGACTTTTATACTCTAATTTTTTATATTATATTTATTGGTGTGCACGTATTACTTATATTAAGCATTAAATTTTTGTGATTTAAGCTCTTGCAAGTTTTATATAAGCATAAAATAAACACAATTTAAGCATATATTATTATGCACATATTTTTATATTAAGAAACAAACTTATGCAATTATATTTAAGCATTTCCATGTTTCATGTTAAGCATGGATAACAATAGATACAATTCAAACATTTATTATGATCCACATATTCTTTATATTAAGCATATCTTAGATACGATTAGACCTATTATTGTGCAGGGGCGTAGCTAGGGGATGGGCGGGGGGTTACTGGACCCCCCCCCCCCCCCCCCCCCCCGACATTTGGAAAAAAAAAATAGTGATACATACATAGTTTATTCTTTAATTTGTACATTATGTCTACCATGTGTTCGATAAAATTTCCAAATCAGTTATATTTTTTGAAACTTTAGATTTTGGATTTTATTCGTTCTGGATAGTTTGTTGAGTAATGAAAGATTGAGTCTCATAACTTCCAAATGCCTAGAATTCTTCCAAAGTAGATATCTTTAAGAAATTGACTCATAAATCCAAAATGACTTTTTCCACGAAGATTTAAAAATGGCACATATTGTCGGATTTTCGAAAATTGGGTCCCCCGAACCAAAATTCTGACTACGCCAATTTATGTGATATAAGAATTTGCATGTTTCATTTTATGATTTAAGCATTTGCATAAATATTGCTAAAAGAAATATTCAAACTCAAATAACATATTTAATGTATGCTTATTTAAGCATTCATTTGTGTATATGATAAAAAATTAGAGTTCTGGAATGCTCAAAGGAGTACGTACACGTATAAGACAAGTCGTAGAAATGCGTGAGAAAGGATTTTAATTTAGTTGAAAATTTGAGAAAAATGGGTATATCATCATCATTCGCCGCTGCTTTGTTTTAATTTTCCTGCTTCCCCACATTGTACCCCTCCCTCTACACACTTGTACTTTCGGCATCGCTGGTTTCCGATCCCCAAATTTACAAAACTGCCCACGCACTAGCTTCCGAGAGCGGTGATTTAGTGCGTGCGTCGTCTTGATGTATAAAAGCAAGGAGATTCATTTAAATCTATAAAGAAAACGTTTTGATGGATGAAATAATACGTAAATTATGGAATGAAAGATTAATGGTGGTATTCCTTAAAATTCGAGATTCCCAAAAAGTCCATATAAACATTAAAAGAATTAAAGAAAATTCATAATTTAATATATAGAATGGATCTCATCCATTAAGTTTATTTGGATGGATGGTTGGGATGGGTTCCTAGTTCCCATATGAAAACTAGTTTCTATGTACTTATATATATATAGTAAAACCTTTATCAATGAATATTTTGGGACGGCTATAAAAAATTATGCCTAAATAGGAGGTTATTCCAATTCCTATTCTTAATTAATAGAGTATTTGTTTATAGAGGTTGTTGTACTGTTGTATATGCAGTGAGCGGAGGAGGAGGATTGAGATCATATAAAGAAACAATAACGGTGGTGGATGACGAGAAACGAGTGAAGGTAGGAGAGGTGATAGAAGGAGCATATGTGGATCTAGGATTCACAAAGTATCGCATCAAGTTTGAGGTGATAGAGAAGGAGGGGAAGCCCAACGAGTGTGTGACGAGAACTACGGTGGAGTATGAGCTCAAACGCGAGGATGTGGCCAACGCCTCTTATGCCTCTATGGAACTCTACGTCGCTATTATGGAAGCTGTTGCTCGTCACTTGCTCCTCCAAAATCACACCCAATAAATTATCTATCTATCTATCTACCCATCTGCAATAAATATAATAATTTATTAATTAAGGGATCATATTAATCACATATATGATCAGACGATATCAGGTTTCTTGTAATAATAAATACTAGTAATAAATATTGACTAAATGTCATTAATTTAAGGTTATACTTTGGCCTTAATATATGCAAGAAAGTTTTATTTGTCACGTGCATGAGACTAATATTCTTTAATGTGTTAATTGTGCATTGTACTCTACGTATCAACTGATCCGTATAATATTGATATACATATATAGGACATAGATCATATATATCATTCTTATCTTAGCTACGAATGCGAATAAATGCACCAGACAGTGTAACATGATGCACTAAACCGCGTAACAGGTTGCACCAGAAAATGCACAAAGATGCACCAACATATTTATGTCGATAGGTGTTATGCAGATTGATTAGAACACGATGAAGAAACTCAAAACTCATGCTCAAGAACTCTCACTGATTTAACGAGAAAGAAAATCAACACAAGATTTACGTGGTTTGATCACAAAGGATCTACATCCACGAGACAAGGACCTATCTCTGATTTTATTCCGATCAACCTTCGATTACAAAGAGAGTGAGAAACTATAAACGAAACTGTATAATCCTAACTCTATAGATCACAGAAGAACTCTCTAGATTCTCTCTTCTCTTCGCTGCAAGCTAACTTGATCTCCAAGATGAGCAGAGTTAGTTATAACCAACTCCAACCATGCCTTCTAATCTCAACCATTCATCCACATCAACGGACCCGATTAAAACAATTGTTACTCCCTTTTGCAACTAGAACCTTCCATCTTTGAGTAATTGCAAAACAAGTCCCCGTCTTCATCAACTAGCTCATTCATGCAACGAGAGATGAAACAGATTTTACTTTTTCTTTAACTTTCATGATGTCAAATTGATGTATTAGAGCATCCACAGCAAGGGTCTTGTTAGACCCCGGGTCTATCGCCGAGAAGCGTGATTTCAATGATTGGTGGTGTTGAGTAAGACCCCGAGTCTATTTTCCACAGTAGTGGGGTTGAGTAAGACCCCGAATCTCTATAATCATTGGCAATGATTGAATAAATTTTATTTTGTTATTTTTTTATTTGTAATAAATAACATAAAAAATATTTAATTAATTCAAAAATTAAGAAATAACAATTTTATTGAATTTTAAAAAAAATACATTAACTAAGAAAAAAAATACAATGAGGAAAAAAAAAGATACAATAATTAAGAAATAAAAAAAAAACACAAGAACTACTAGCGGAGTGAACCGAAATGTGTACAAATCTCTTCAAACATATCGTCCATAAGATGTACGTGGGTATGTGCATCCTGAATCCGAGCTTGTCTCTCAATATATTGGTGGAGTGGCGCTGACAAACCTTGATTGACTTGTGCCCTGTTCACTTGTCTTTCGCCCCGTTCGCTCGATTCAGCATTGAATTGAGTTGCTCTAGGTCCTTCATCTTCAATGATCATGTTATGCAGAATGATGCAGGCATACATGACCTCACATAAATGTTCTCGAAACCACAAGCGAGTAGGGCCCTTTATAATTGCCCAACGAGCTTGGAGGACGTCGAAAGCCCTTTCAACGTCTTTACACGCAGCTTCTTGCATCCGAGTGATTCGCTGTCTCTTCGGATCTTTTGACGCATTGAGCGTCTTCACGAAAGATGCCCACTTCGGATAGATGCCGTCGGCGAGATAGTAGCCCATGTGGTGCTCGCGATCGTTTGCAGTGAATTCAGTTGACGACGCTTTCCCATTGAGGACGTCGCTGAAGAGGGGGGGACTGATTGAGCACATTGATGTCATTGAGAGAGCCGACGACACCAGAAAAAGCATGTCAGATCCACAAATCTTGGAAGGCGACAGCTTCAAGGATGAGCGTTGGATAACTCTTTCATCCAGTGCA
Source organism: Schizonepeta tenuifolia (assembly GCA_029490685.1). Taxonomy (NCBI): domain Eukaryota; kingdom Viridiplantae; phylum Streptophyta; class Magnoliopsida; order Lamiales; family Lamiaceae; genus Schizonepeta; species Schizonepeta tenuifolia. The sequence continues at coordinate 88,140,634 of CM055960.1, read as the reverse complement.
CATTCCTCTCCAAGACGATGGACAATTCTTCGATGCCCAGTGCATACAGTCGATGCTTCCAAGCATCCCAGGAAAGTCGTGCGTCCTCTCGTGCAATGCAGTGATCTTGGTGATGTCAGCATCGTTTGACCGCCTCAAATAGTGGCTACTGAAAGGAGATCTGATGGCCTGACAGAAATTCTTGAGAATCAGATTGCCCGTTGAATCTCCACAGTGCAGATATTTATCGTATTGATCGGCTGATCCACCATTGGCGAGTTGCCTCAGAGCAACGGTGCACTTCACAAAGACGTGAAACCCCAATCTTCCAGTGGCATCCAGGTGTTGCTGAAAATAATGCTCCTTAGCCTCAAGAGTTTGAGCTATTCTCAAGAACAGATCCTTGCTCATTCGAAACCGCCGGCGGAAGACAACATCACCCCATATAGGGTGGTCGCCAAAATAATCTCGTCGGAGGCGTTGTTCGGCCTCCTCACGATTCCGGTGCAGGTATGTCCTCGTATCCGGGTCGTCATCGAACGAATCATCACCGTATGCTTGTTGGTAAAGCTCCATGGCTCGCTGACCCAACTCAATACGTCTGCGGCGTCACTGCTCCTCCTCTTCATGATTGAAAGACGCACCCAGCTAATTCATTATTTTTTTTTATAGCTTGTGGAAGAAAAGAGCGAATTTTTTTATGGAATTTAATTGAATTTTGAAGGTGTAGAATGAAATTTGGTGTGAAGTATGAATGAAATGAAGGGGTATTTATAGGAAATGAAAAAAGGTAACCGTTTAGGGTTTTTTTAATAATTTCTGGAAAAAAAAATACGGACCAATAGCTAATCGCCACGTGGACGGAAGGAGGGATGGTGTGAGGTCGAGAACGGTGTCGATAAATCGACACTGCGCTCGACGCCGGCCACTCGACCCCGGTATCGATAAAAGCCACAACGGCTTCGACACCGACGGGGTCGATCAAGAGTGAGGTCGAGGGGATCGACACCGCGCTCGACGCCGGTGTAGATGCTCTTGTACATATTATTTTGTGTTGTATTGTACGTGTCAGTATTCTCAACCACTGGCTCGAGACAGTCTGGCGGTGAGTCAGACCGTTGTCGTGCATCCGCCATCGCGTCGAGGTGGTTCTGATTGGATTTGTGCCCAATTAAAAATAAGATCTATATATAGAAGATGTTGCGGTCAAAAATTGTTTTAGGAAATTGAATATTTTTCGGTCTCCGAAAATACTTTTCTTTTGTTAGATGAATGTAATTTTCAGTTTACTCAAATTAACATAATTTAAATTTTATTTACATTAATGTATTTTTGAAACTTCATTTAAAATAAAAATAACTCAATTTCTCAAAACTAAATTCGTCACACTTTCTGCCACGGGACACTATGCAGCAACAAGCACAATGGTGGTGGGACCACAACCCTATCATGCCCTTAGAGGCGCAAGGGTTGTGGATGCCCTAATGCATCTCATGATATATAGTCGCCGGAATTGATGATTCTGTATATGAGCATAAATGCTGCTTACGAAATGCATCTTCAGATAATCGAAAACTTGTCTTTTTGAAAACTATAACATATTTCATTAAGTGAAATGCTTAAAAAATACTAACTGAAAAAAAAATAGAAAAAGAAAAACATTTCCTGCAATTTACGAGGGAAAATGTTTAACCAAAATTATCGAGTAATCATAAGGCGAAACAAGCGTGCACCATATATAGGAAAGCGAAGAAGCATTATAAGGTTTTGCTGTACAAAATTTTTATGAGTTTATGAAGTGTTACGAGAAGTGCCAAGTTGACATTCTCTTCTTCTATGCTTTTATAACCAACTAATAAGTGCACTAAAGTTGCTCAAGCAGCTGCCGCATTTGCCACATGAAACAACCCATCTATATATCCTAAAAGAAAAAATGGTCAGCTTTGATATGCAAAAATTAATATCGAGCGCCCCTCGTCTCGTCATAATTTTTTCCTTTCCAGAAGTTTTATGAACAGCTATGTATCGATGGTCGGATATAGGCCAACGCCATAACTATGTCCATCACCAGACTCGGGCGATCTTGAGAGTTTGGTATATGATTCCGTTGAACCACTACTGGTGTTATACAACGGTGATTTGGGGAGCCTGTTCATCCTTGGCAGGCCCGTTGAATCGTCATTCAAGGGGTAGCCTCTCTCAACACTCTCAGCTTCAAGTGGCAGTTCATTAATTGTCTGCATAATCAATTAAGTTCAGCATCATACAAGTTGCATCTTGAGATTATAGTTTGTGGCATTAATTCCGTTCACTTCCATGGTATTTCCACAGAAGAGCGTTAAGCACTAACCCGGAAAGCTTGCTCTAGGACCTTAAGTGTATCATGGGTACGTTTTCTCTTTGTGGCAACCTCATCAGGCTCTCGCAACAATTTTTCAATAATGTCGTCACTGCTCACAAAATTACAGAACACGAACATCACAACATTTTAACTTACAAACAAATAAAGAGTCATCAAAGCCTACAAGATTAATATAGATGGATTTTTTTGAGGTATTATCGTGGACGTTCAACCTAACTTCTAGACCAGTTTGGACCTTTGATGCAAAACAAAGGTCTAAATTTTAAACTTCGTCATCCATTTATCACATTACTAAAGACCATTTACAAAAAAAGTTGTTGACAATGGAACATACCTGTACAATTTTTTTATGAGTTCATTATGAAGCTCTCTCTTTGTGCGGTTTACCTGTCAGATTCAAAAGTAAATAAACAGATAGCAAACATATTCCATCAGAGATGTCAAACATGAAAGCAGAATTTCAGACTGCTAACAGAACTAAACGGAGCAAACCCCAGAAATGAAAAGCAGTTACCAAAAAATGCATAATCGCTTTTGGTACATAATCTTGAATGCTCTTCCGTACGATATCATAATACGACCTCAGTAACAACTTTGTAACAGTTATCTCAATGGCCTCTTCGTCTGAGTGGGTTTCTGATGGCCTCAACACACTAGGGGGCTTTCAAAAAATAAAAAGAAAAAGTTACCAGCAAAACGTATTACAAATTTTAAAAACAGATATTAAAAATTTGATATAGCTGGAAAAAAATACTTTTAGCAGTGTACCTCTCTCAAATGGATCATCGACATGCTCTGCTCCATGCTTTGAACAGGTTCATTAAATTGTTTGCTTGTGGAGCACTCTTTAGCTGATGTACGATTATCAAGTCCGCCAAAAATCGAAGATACCCAACTCGAGCCAGCATTGCTTACTAATTAATCATTCAGAGATCCATCATTAAGATTTCACAAAAGAATATCTGCTGCAGACGAATCAATATTTTCTGCTTAAGCAGCTAAAAGGTGTGCTCAAACTAAAAACACTAGAAAGACTTGGTTCTAGAATGAAATTTGGATCTAGATATCTTTTGGTTTACTATTCAATTGTTTTCATGTTATGTTACTTTTTTATATCTAGTACTTTATCCTTCTTGTTCCACTCCACACAATAAATGGAAGGTCTACCCCTCGATCATGTTCTTTCATTTAATGGAATCATGATCAAGTTACCCCGCCATTAGAGAAATTTACATAAACAAGAGAAAAAGAGCAGCAAGGCACCTAACAATTTGCAAAGGCATGAAAGCATTGCTTCTGAATTTAAAAAAAAAATGTGGCAACATATCTTTTAATTTATCTGATTCTTCTATTAGGTGTGAAGTAACAGAAATTTGTCACAAAAGTGTTTCTGCACCCACCAAAATTATATATAAGCAGTCAATTTTTCTAATTAGAGAAAGAGAGTGATACAGAAGAAATAACAAATATTACCAGACTGAGAAGTTTTCTCGACATCTGCGGCAAGTCCAACGCCCTTTTTCCATGTAAAGAACAACAAAGGAAAGTTGTTGATTTGAATTACTAAAACCAAATTTCAGTGTCCATCAGGGGCTCTAGGTGCCAACACATTACTTACTTGCCCTGGAACAATTCCATTCATTTGACGAGCATTTACGCCTCGATATGTGAAATTTCTTTCCATGTAAGAAACTTTTTCTGATTCTCCTGTATCCTAATTTACGATCAAATTAGAAGAATGAAGCCCCTTGTGAATAGACAAGCATATACGTCACTGAAATTCAAGGCAAGTGCACTCACCTTGTGCCTTGCAAAGGGCACTGTAATCCTGGATGACTTGATTTGCTGTGATGCAATTTCTAAAGCTTTACTTCCACCAATAAAATCTGGATTCGAAGTGTTTATGAAATCCATCTACAGTAGGTACACCAAGCAAAATGAAATGTCAAAATAGAAAAAAGAAAATCGATAAATTACAAAAACAATAAGTTAAAGCAGATAACAATCTGTTGGCTTCAAGTTTTTAATCAAAGTAAATCACAAATGGACAGGAATATAAGCCTCTCCCCACTATATAAACTTCATCTCTCCATCATTTTCCATCAAAACAGAGTTCCAATAGTATAATTAAATCATCTAATCTAAATTTATATTAAAGATTCAGTTTCCTCCATGAGTTAATGATGGTATTGACACAAACTGTATCATTTTTCAGGTGCTCCACTTTAAGATGGACATATTTGACAAGTTCACAACTGAATGGGAGGTCCTAAAGGAAACATGTGCACTGCAAACTTATAATATAATATAGACGTTCTGCTTTTGGGTCATAAACTACGGATATTCAGGCAACTCTGTGAACCTGAATAGAGAACCTTCCTTTAGCAACCAAGTCCTCAGGTTTGGCCAAAGAGTAGCATGAATCAAAAGTTACAGAAGTTTAAGGTAGTAATAAAAATAAGGAATGACCTCGAAGCTCTAACTGAAAAGGTGAGCCAGGATCCTAATAGGTAAAAGCTATGTAATGAAGTACTATATTCTACTGTTAACTGTTCTTAAACACCAGCATTAATGCACCATATCATTTTTTTAGGATCTCATCTGTTAATTCAATTTGCTTTTCCCGCTTAAGTAAGCTCTACTTGGTGGTGGATGGCGGAGGGGGAATATAAAACAAAATCTTATTTGAATAAGTATCCAGCAGAAATAGATAAGTCCCACTAAAGGACCCAAACATAGCAAAAAACTCTCCCACCTAAAGATATAATTCCTATCTCAACCTAAATCTGAAAAATAGAATGCCTTCCAACTCTTCATGGTTTGAGACCCACCAAACAACCCTAAACTCAACCCATTCACATAATCTGGTATCTGATGTCAAGCTATGCCTAATGTAAGAAAATCACAAGTGACGGACCGCGTTATGTCAGGAAATAACACCCACAAAATAAATCACGAAAGCAATAAAGAACACGAGAGTTGTTTACCGAGTTCATTACAACATGTAGCTACGGGTAGAGGCGATGCCAAACCAGGGTTTTTGCTGTATGATTTTTTGGATTCAAGTACAATGAGAGAACAGCTATATATACATATATATAGCAATTAATTAAACCCTAATCCTAACTGCACAAGGAAACATGCGTGGGCTAAAGAATGGACCGTACAAACAGCCAAAAAAACGAATGTTCAGTTCCCTTCAGGCTCCATACACGTTACTCATTCACATGCCATAGAAAGAGAGGAAGTACAGGGAAAGGGCAAAACAAACATAAATATCATAATGCAAAAGGATGTCATACGACGACACAGCCAAAAAACTAGTACGATATATCAGTAGTGACTTCATCCAAAAAAATATCTGGAACTTATTTTGCATCAGGTTATTTTGCTCGCAAGACTTTCAGTGTTCAGTACAGAAAGACCTAAACACAAACACGGAGACTGAAATTACCTGTGTCTCAATATGACTTTCTACCGTTAACTCAGTTGGCTGAAGATTTGCTCGCAAAAATTTTCCAATCTCAATATCCATTTGTTTTCGTAGGGACGGAAACTGTTGGAGCCCATTTACCATACAGTGATGGCTCATCTAACAGGAGGACAACCAAGTTAAGGCAATGACTAGACCATGACTGCAATGAATATGAACTCAAGTACAGTACCAATTATGCACCTTAATTAGCTCATCATAGACAAATCTGGTACACTGGAGACTAGGATCCAACAGACGTGCTATTTGTCTTCTAACAAGAACTTCAAAAGGAACCTGCATGTTCATGTTATTTTGCAAGCTACACATTAGGTGGAAGGCTTTAAAAGTGAGAACTCATTAGATTTCAGTTTTCCTCAAAAAATCCATGATAGAATAAAACGAAAGGAAACACGAGCACCAAGACCTACTTCTGGTACAAAGACAGCAGATCTGGTACCAGTTGCATTATGAATGGCAATGCGAATGTCGTCATCAGTTAAATCCTCACAAGGATCTATATCCTGCAGAACAGACAAAGGAGTATGATATCTTAACAAATTTCATTTAAATTAATTGGTTGCACAATGTCATTTAGAAGCCAAGATTGTCAGAATTAATCCCGAGGTACTTGCAGACAAAATCCAAGTGACTTTACATAGATCTACTCATTCATAGACCTAATATACTACTAAATCTTGGTTTAAAATGTACTGTCATGTCATATTACTGAGTAAGTGGAAGAATATTAAGTAATCACACATCTCTAATATGCATCTTATAGTATTGCATAATCTATCTTGACTCCTCCATTACAGTAAAAAAAACAGCCAATTCCTTGTTTACTATTTCAGACATTCTTCTTTACAAAAAACCCAGCATTGTGGCATGACAAATATGAAAATCTTGATAACCCGATTGCATTATATCAATCAACAATAAGTTAACAAAAGAATGGACTGCACAAGGTCCACTTTGAAAACTCAACATTCAAACTACACTACAGCAGAATTTTCCAGGACTTCATAAGGCATGTTCAGCATTCAGATCAAGGGAACAAACCTCCAAGCACTTCACAAAAATACTTTGAAATATATAATGTATTCTTGCTCCACCAGAAAGCTCAGATGTTGGCATTTCTCCATTCTTGCCTTCTATCATTGCAGAGAATGCTGTTCCAAACAAAAATTTAAAATCAAAGAAGAAGATAGATCAGATTATTCAAAAAAGCAATCAACAAGATATCCTGATCATCCACCCATTTCCAACAGAAAAAGAGTACAATATCCTGGCAGTAACAGAACCCCCACCCCTCACCCCCCACCCCCCACCCCACCCCTGAGTGTTAATATTACAGATGACTATAGAGAGCAATCAGGAAGGTTTTTATGCCTGGTGTTAATTAAACGCAATCCCAACTATTACTCCAGATATTAAAGAAAAATAATATTATAAGTATTATAATATTGTTGTTCATAGTATAAAATTAAGCTCATTGGAATTCAATGATAGCCAAAGACTAGATGCAACAGGGAAAGAATAATGATGAACAAATACAAATGAGCCTTATGGAATAAAATATGAAGCAATCATTAACGCCTCAATTATTTGACAGGTGTGATGTTGTATATGATGGGCTTCTTGGCAAGTAGAGACAAGCAAATGTACATGCATGGATTCCACATATATGTTGTACATAGAGAAAAAGGAAAACATACCTTCCGTATATTTGGAAAGAATGTTAAGTAAGAGTGCCCTTTTGCCAGCCTGTTCTCCATGAAAGGGTAAAGAGTTGTCAATTGACATAGTTAAACTAGATAAACAAAAAAAGTCACAAAAATCATCACAGAAACTAGCTATGATTTGCAATTAATTGTAATGCCAAGCGCAATGAGAAAGGTCTGGTCATGTAACTTAATGCCAGAAAACTAGGAAATACTTCTCTAACACTTCAGTTTGCTAAGAGTTAAGGAATCTAAAGAGAAGTAAAGTCTCACAACAACTTCAAGGGCAATAACCGGTGTGAATAAATACCTTTGACTCACAAACTTCTCCATAGCTAGCATACTCCTTTGCAGCAGCGACCAGAGCGGCACTAATGCGTGACTTCAAACCCGGAAGAACGGTCTTAATATGTTGTACCAAAATCTGTTAAGAAAGTCGAGAAGTTACACCATGCAGAAGACACTGCGAAATTATTCTTCATGCATACTTGGGGCTCGTTCCATCCAAGATTACATTTGCAAAGTAAAGCATGTTTACAACTTTCCACATAGTTTCATAAAGGGTATTTTGGTATTTTTCCACAATCATATGATAAACAATTGTCAGTGAGTTACTCTGTCAAGTGAATTCGTTTGAGTTGTTTATCGTGCACAGGAAAGCTAACTAAAGCAGCAAAATAGATAACTCAGGCATTATGCACGAGAAGTATATCTGACATGGAAAAGGGGGCAGGCAAGTCATGTTGATATCGTTATAGAATGAGACTCTTAAAGTACTACTTGTGCTTTATATGTTAAATTTAACAAGAACTGCTGCATGTGTCCAGTTGGGATTCATTCTCAACCAGCATTACCTGGTTCAACTTCTTGGCCAACTGTGGGACTCCGCAACGGTCAGCAATATCACTGTACACCTGTAAAATAGATATTAACAAGAAGTGCCATATGAATTATTAGTGAGAAAGGCAAGAAACCAATCAGTAATAAGAACAGTCAATGGCATACTGGACGAGAGCAAAAGAACTTCTCTTCTGCAACAAGTGCGTCTTTGATGCTTCGGTTCAGTAGGATATCCTGTTAAACAAAAGATACGCATTGTTATAGAAATTTAAAAGTCATACAGTGATTCTATAACAGATAATATGCACTAGATAAAACTTCTATCCAATGGTCACAAACTCTCAGCAGTGACATACAGGAGTTCTCTGCTTCCTAATATTCCCCCTTGCAAACTATATATTCCAGTGACCTGCCTGGCTACTAGTGATTGTAAATAAATGTCTAGCAAGGGAATTGCTAAAACTATATATTTCGTCACATAATTATCTATTCACTAAGCACTTAAAAGCCTGCAGCAAAGCAAACACCTCGATGGCACAGGGTACTCAAGGAAACAGAAAATACTAATTGACAACAAATTACTTGTTTTTGTTTATATTCTTACTCCCCAGATAGAGAATATGAAATATAACTCCAAACTACCTAACAAAATAGAAACAGAAATACATGTACCTAGGTCTAAAATATCACAATAACATTTATCAAAGTCCAAAGACATCTCACTTATATCAGCTTAGAACAAATAAGATTCAATATTAGAAGGTCCAAGTAAATGAAGATGAAAGCTTCAAGCAGTCCAATTATCTAAAAATGTAACATAAGAGCATAAAAATTTTCAGCAAAAACTTCAGCTCTGCTTGAAGTAGATGAAATATAAGGAACTAGAATGAGCATAAAGTTATCTATATGAAAATGGAATATTACCTCTTGACTACGATTTACCACACCTACATAACCAAGCCGAAGCGGAATCACTTTCCCAAGCAAAAAATTGCGTGCATCAGTACCTCTATCCATGATATCCAACTGGAGCAACAAAATGAAAACGAATAAAGCCATTTTAATAAAGTGCAAACAGAAAATGGTAGTACAAAACAGCCTAAAATTTTCACCTTTGTAATAATACCAATAGTCCTGTGACCTGAAAATAGAGACTTTTAGATGTGAGCTCAAGAATCCAACAGTTTAAATTCTAGAACTGCAAGAAACTAATTTTAAGAAATATTTTTCAGACCAGAGAAGCCATTATAACTGAAACTAACCATCAGGATCAGCACATTGTGCCATCTGAAGAGCATCTGAGTTAGCCAGATCGGCATTTGCTGGCGTCACAGCCAGGATCAGGCAACTTTTGCGCTTAATAACTGCCATTATCATATTTCTAATACGTGTTTCAATGTCAGATGGCTGATCACCAACAGGAACTCTCGTGAGGCCCGGTAGATCCACAAGAGTAATGTCAAGAACATTTGGAGAGTAAATCTTTAAGTTTATTGGTTTATCCGAAACACCTTTGTTTCCTCCTGCTTCTCTCTCTGTTGCAGCCTAAACAGATTGCAAGATCATCTAGAATTAAGAGCCAGCCAAATCAACAAACTCTAGAAGAACACAGAACTAGAAGCAAATGAGTAACATTTAAGGAAACAAAAACAATAAGGGCAACAAGGAATTAAATTACAGCCAAAAGTGAAATGAACTGATGGATCTCTTTTGAGTTTTCGCATACAAAGCAACTGCATCATTCTGTGAGAGGTGTTTCAACCCATGTTCAGAGAATGCATAGCCACAAATGATATAGTATTTCATAAGCAAGCAGAGATCGACATATACAATCACCGTTTTTTAACTCTGTAACTGTTACTCCTTACTATTCCACTAGGTACAACTTATCCTTCATTGGAAAAAATAGATAAATGAAGAACCTTTGTAACTGTTCGCATGCATACTAATTTAAATTATTCAGACAACAAGGTCCCAAGCCTGTGGCTCGTTTCGACCATTAAGAGAAAGCCACTTGTTCCAGGTGCATTAGTCCAACATCAATCCACATTCAACTTCCATTAAGAGAAAGCCGCACAACCTTAAATTGTTCCAGCACTTCAAGGTGCCTAGTCCAACATCTAATCCACATTCAACTCAAAAAGGGGCATTACTCATAAATCGTTCACAGAAATAATTATTGCTAGCATATGAATACACTATATGTTTCTATCATACTAATTGTATTGTCATTTGAAATGCAGTATATGAGACAATATTTTTGGCGTGAAAAACTAACTTGTATTTCCTTCCGGATTTCACTAAAATCAAAGAACTTTTTTCCCGGCAAATGCAAGAACTCTCCCCATTCTTCCTCCACTTCATCATCCTTCCTCTGTCTTTGCTGGAGCTGCAGCGTGAGCGGGCGGCGGGTGCAGATGTCACTTCCACGTGGTAGGAAATCACGGCCTACGAGCGCCTCCAACACACTCGATTTGCCGCTGCTCTGGCTTCCGACTACCGCCACCTGCGGCAAGTCGATCATAGACTGGCCGCCTAACTGCGCCAAAATATCCTGCAGTTTGTTGACTATGGGTATCACAGAGTTCCCAAACGGCGTCGCCGGCGATCCGCCGTTAGACGCCACCAATTTCTCTTCAGCCATCAAATTGATCAGTTGAAGATCGAATCAATGTTAGTTGTATGCAATATGTTGAATTCTGGTGGTGGTGGATGTTAAAACCCTAGAGAGGGGATTGAATTGGCGCAATGGGCGGTGGGGATGAGAGCAGGAAGTCTGGAATAGTTTGGGTTTTAGAGAGATAGAGAGTGTGAGAGAGAAACTTGCGCGAGGATTCTCGTAGCGCGCAAGAAACAGTAGAATTTACAAATTGTTATGCAAAACTTAAACACATCCGTTAGAGCAACGCAAAGCAATGGAGGTTGCCGGACCACCGCTTAGGTAAAAAGTTATGAATCTAAATAAAATACTTTTTTCATAGTTTAAACAAATTAATATATATATATATACACACATATACACATATGAAATACTAATTTTTATCTTCCATAAAATGAAAAATAAATCAAATCTTTGTAGATACTATATGGTTTAAAGTTACTATTTACTGAATATTCTAAAAAATATATATATAAGCATATTATGAATAGGAAATAATATATGCACCGACTCATTTGTGAGGACTAGCGCTGAAGTGCAGCAACATGGCGTCGAATATTATGCGTTTTTTCAAATACATGTTCATCAATAGTGGTCTAACTTTACATCAAAATTATGAAGTCTCGCATATTCAACCAATGTGAAATGCGCAACCAATGAATCTTCCTCATTGCTTAGAAGCTAAATCGGTGCCCCCAACATCATCCATCATCCCTTCATGATTGAAATCACGTCCGACAATGATACCATACTGATACATATAGTCTATAGTTGGGTCTAATTTCACCTCAAAATCACATTGTTAAAAGAGAATGGTAGAGCTCATGATAGGTGATTTTCCTGTTTTGAATGATAAAGATAATGAGTTTTTTTTTTTTTTTTTTTTTTCATCAAAATGAAGGGAAAATAATATAAAGAAAAATAATAGTAATAAAAATGATGAATCACACACCACGGGTGCTTAAAGCCTTAAACTAGGTGTTTACCTATGATGCGTGGCGTATTAATTCTCATTAAAACTAGTGAGTTGTCCGTCGAACATCGACGGGATTATTATATTTTATACTAATTGTATAAAAAATTAGTCGTGTAATTACTCGATTTGTTCTAAAATACGTATAGTAATAAATATCCGTTAATTATTAACAAAACCCATATATTTAATATTTATACAAAGAAACTATTCATAGTTGATTGAAAAAAAAAATTAACTTGTTCACATCTTAAACTCGTACAAATATCACAAAGTAAACATGTAGTAATATATTGTATAAATACCTCATTTATTTATATCCCCATTTCTTATATATATATATATATATATATATATATATATATATATATATATATATACTCGTTTCATATACTCGTTACCTATCTCAAATCAAAATTTAAAAAAAAATGTAATCTTACACTTGTTATCGTCCCAAACTCGCACAGTCATATGCAATAAAGCCTGGAATATTATAAAGAAAATATTAATAAAATAAAATAAGTATCATGTTGGAAAATTTATTAGTAAGAGTTTTGATGAATTCCAAAACCAACTGACCCCAACCGAGTAGATGTTGCCAGTTCCTAATGTTAGGTGTTAGGCTCGCTGTTTGAGTAATGTTAAGATTTTATCTTTACAGATCTCCAGCTGAAGACGGCAACATAGCAACACTCGGATACAACCCCGGATGAAAGATCGGATGAGGAACATCAGTTACAAGACTTTGCCTGATGAGAGAGCTATGCTAAAAAGGGGAATGCTTTTTGACAGCTGAGAGTTCAAGCCAACTGTTCAGTTGGAATATCAGCTGTAGTATGCCATCCGAGAAAGAGAATGTTTCAAGAAGGGGGAAGTTATAAAGAAGTCTCAACATGAAGTTCAAAGTCAGCTGAGAGTTCAACGGTTCAGACAGAACATCAGCTGAAGACCACTCAGATAAAGATCAAGATTTTCAACCGACTAACCGAGGTTGACTGTCAGAAAGGTTTGAATTTGAATTTCAAAAGGAAATCACATGAGGGTTTGACCGTTCAGTCATTACCCCATTTGGCCCAACACAAGGCTGTCTCAGATGGAAAGCAGAAGAGCACAGATGCCATATCGGGAAAGTCTGCAGAGATGAGAGACAAGCCATCGCTTTCAACAATCAGAGATCAACAGCTCCTCCAACGGCTAGTTGATATTCTCCGCCTATAAATAAGAGGCATTCATTCATTCGAAACACAAGACACACACGCGAGAAGAAATCTGAGAGCAAAAAGAAAAGAGCAATATTCTTCACGAACTAAACTGAATCTCTTAGAACATCACTTGTTGAGAGTTCTAGAGTTAGATAGTTTTTGTGTCTTTAGATCGAACCTTGAGAACATCACTTAGTGAGAGTTCATAGAGAGTTAGATCACAACTCACCTTCCGTTCGAGCTGTAAGTTGGAATCACATTTTTTTTCTTTCACCTGAAAAGGTCTAGGATCCTACTCTTCCTGCAACTGAGTAGTGAGGTCGTTTAGTACCCGTAAACTAAACTGTAAGGTTGATAAGTACCCGCAAACTTATCCATAACGGTTGCTCAGCCCGCGTAAGCTGAGTGGTTTGTCCAGAAGAACTTGGACAGAGTTGTGTAGACTCACAATTCCCCGTGGATGTAGGAGGGTTATCTCCGAACCACGTTAAATTCTGTGTGTCTGTGTTTATTTCTGTTCAGTTACTTATTGCATTTTCAACTGACCAAACTAACCGGCATACAAACTGCATATTTGCATATTCAACTGTTTTGGTTCATGACCAACCGAGCATAATCGCGTGAGTTGTTTTTACGAGTATAATTTCCACCATATTCCGCACAGCACCACTCTCACATCTGAGTTCTCTTACTCAGTTATGATTTCAGCTGAGCCTTTCTTTACTCAGTTGAACTGTTTTTCGAGTGTTAAAGTTTTCAAAGTTGAAAAATCCTAACTGGTGTATTCCCCCCCCCCATACACCAGTATCTCGTATCGGGACCATCATATTAAGTATATATAAGAAAATTATATTGCAATTTACGAAACCGCCTAAAGTCCGATTAAAAGTTATTTTACCACTCGTTCCCGCCACAACATATACCATACCCCGTTTATTGTTCACGTCTAAAGTGGTTTTCCAAGAATTTGTAATAATGTATTTGTTTTCTTTTAACAATTGAACTAATACATGAAATGTAGCTGAATGAAATTCAGACTTCTTTTTTAAAAAGATTATTGTTTAATTATCTTAATGCCAATTTAATGATTGGCCAAATTATATTTCTATGTATTTGTGATATTTAATAATTGATCAAATTTAATTTTAAAATTTAAATTGTCCCATATATAGATATGGGACTATTTATCTGACTATAAATTAATAACTGAAAATATATATATTTTAATAAATCATTACAATAAACATTACATAAAGGATCATCTCGTCGCAAATAAATGTTACATGATGGATTATCTCGTATAGAATTTATTGAGTGAGAATTACTATAAGTTGTACTTAATTTATAAATATAATAATTACAACAAGACACTTAATTCGAAGTGATATATTTTGACAAATCATTGCCAATTCACATAAAGGATTATCTCGTTGCAAATAAGCGTTACATTAAGGGTAATCTCGTGTAAAATTCATTGACGGAAACACACTTTACGTTGTAATTTACAAATATAAATTTAAGAAAATAATCCATTGCTTTATTTCATGGTGATATTTATAATTTGAGATATCATTGCAAATAAGTGTTACATGGTGGATCATCTCGTGTAAGTTTATTAACAGAGTATCACTTTACGTCGTAACCTATAAATATAATTTTACAAAATAATTCGATACTTTATTTTAAAGTGATGTAATTTGACAAATAATTGCAAATAACTATTAAATGAAGGATCATTTTGCTGTAAATTTAGTGTTACATGAAGAATCATCTCATGCAAATATTATTGACTGATAATCACTTTACGTTGTAGTAACTTATAAATATAATTTTAAAAAATCAATATTTCATTTTAGATATAATTTCACAAATCATTACAAATAAATATTACATTAAGGATTTATTGAAAGGTAGTTAAATTATGTTGTAAAATCATGTAACGTATATTATAATTAGTTGAGTGAAATTTATTAAATTACAAATATGATATGCCATTAATTTATATTAACATAAATTGTTGTTATCACATGTATTCAGAATTGCACTAATTGTGTACGAAAATTTATAAGTTGCATTGCTTATGGAACATAAGTAAATATACATTACATTTATATAAACATTAATTATCGTAATTTATGATTTTGTAACATCTAATATTAATTGATTGCTTTAAAATCATTAAAGTACAATTATAATATATTAATTATATATATCTTTTTTTTCAAACAAAATAGTATATTGAAAATAGTTACAATACTCTAGCTAGCTGTGATTGACAGTTTGACACTTCATTTTATATGAATATTACAAATGCTAACTTATGAATAACTTTATGTTATATTTTCTCTGTTCCACTCAGCATGCCTACTTACAATTTGGTATGAAAGTTGAAAATAATAGTTAAAAAATAGAAATTAGTAGGTCTCAACACTTTTGAAGGATTATTTCTTTCATTATTTGAAAGTAGACAAATTAAACGGAACATGCATTTAAAGAAATGTAAACAAATTGAATGAGATGGAGAAATTGTATAATTTATAAGTAGAAATCTAAAAAATAAATTAATACTTACTTGGTTAAAATTATACGTGATTAAGAAGGTTCAATCATTATGAATTGTTACTTCCGTGATGCATGGTGATGAATTGAAATGATAAGGCTATGGTTTAATCACATAGGCTCGTCTATAATATATATGCTCATACCCGTATCAAACTCTATTTAATTTTAATCTCACTACTCGTTCTCGTTTCAAACCCTTGTAGTTCTCGTTCTCATTCCAAATCCGTTGGGTATATGCTAATTATTAACCTAAAGTTCGGGTTAAAAAATTTCAGCTCTAATCTTTTTTTTTCAATATTTTATTTCAAAGTGATATAAGTTGATAAATCAGTGCGAATAAGTGTTATACAAAGGATCATCTCATGTAGAATTCATTGTTATGGAATCTCTTTATTTTGTAATTTAAAAATAAAATATTGACCGCTCCCTTACCCACAATGAACACAACTTCCCTCGTATGGTTATGTTACATAGATATGAAAGTCAAATTATTAAACCACTATAACAAACTACAATTTCAATTAAACAAAACTTTCGACATAAAATTTTTACTTATTCAATTAATCATAACTCATAACATGAAACCTATCATAGTATGGTTTATGTTTACGACTCTTATAATTAATAATTATATTGTAGTAATTTTTTTTATACCATGCATTCTAAAGCTTAGTAATAAAGTTTTCTTTGCCAGTAAATATCTACAAAAATTATACAATCTACAAAACCGTTTAAAATTCATATATAAGTATTCTTTATAAAGTGGATTAAAAAATAATTTGCAATGTGTTCTTATCCCGAACTTCTTGTTTATGTCACAACCCATATAGAAATATCCATTTATACAAATAAGGAGTTTATAAAAGAATTATACATTCGTATGCTAATTTCTTTTGAAAGAAAGATATAAGGTATACTTGTAGTAATAAAGAAGTAGAGATTGGAAATCAAAGGCCGAGTCTTTTAGATCTCTCGTGAAATTCTGTATTACTCGTAGCAACAACACAAGCTTCATCTTTTCTTACTGTACTTGCCGATTGTTAGAGGCACATTAGAACCAAGAAATGAGCTCAATTCCCTCAAGTGTTTCATGATATTTCAAGAGTCATGCTCCAGAATCCCGACTTCTGTGACTTTTTCCTCTGAGATGAAAATATACATAGTTCATATTATTCATAAACAATATCAAAGAACTAAAATCAAACCTTAATAGAATGTGCATGCTATGCGGCAAAATGACCAATTGCATCTATGGGACAAACCTGCAAAAGAGAATTTATTAGATACAACAATCATCATTAGTATTCAAATATTAGCAACATTAACTATATGGATTCATCATGCCAAACAATCATACTCCATTCCATCATAACTTTTTTCATTAGCAGTCAATAAGCATGATAAAGGTATTAATAAAGTGATGATGTCAAATACGGTTGCAAGTCTATAACTGAAATCATAAAAAGGTTTTATAAGGTTAGGAGATGGTGTAACTGAACATAAAGGATAATAAAGGTAAGAAAGAATCATATACGCAGCCACAATACTAATACTATCTAATTCACAAATTATTTAAAAAGTTCCACACCAAATTCAAAGCCAACAAAAAGGGTGCAAAACCTAAATTGCATAGTGTAATTTTTCGCTCACCAGAATTGGAACTAAATATGCGATGCCCGGTGGGTTGACGGCATCTGTGATAGTGTTGTACTTTCCCGTGAGTATCAGAGACTGCAGCACGGCAATTTAAGGAAGAAAGCTTAAAACACGTATGGGTATGAGAAGATTTTCGATGGAAATGGGAATGAAGATCGAAGAGTATGAGAAGATTTGTTGATTTGAAGCCTATTTATTCGCACATATAATTGATTGTCATTTACTTCATAAATTGATTCCCAAAATTTCAGTTTTTCTAAAACTAAAACGTAAAAGCAGGAGGTTGATTTCAATTGATAAGAAGGATATATACGCATATCGAGACATTTAGATAAATAAAAGAGAAAAAAATATGAAAATTCCACATCACCATGACAATGACTTTGGGCTTAGGGATCTCTACTCCTATTATAAAGAAGACTGTTGGACATTCTCATTATTAAAATTTGCAATAATGTTAAGAATATAACAGTAAAATTGATGCAGACCGTTAATAACTTGGGTCTAACTTCGCCTCAAAATCATTATAAGAGAAGAATTGTTCATACTATTTAAACCTCAACAACCTTGCATATTTAATCGATGTGGATGTCCTCCTCAGGCTTACCACAACCGAGTCTTCCTCATTTGTCCAGGAGCTGGATCGATGCTCCTGCATCAAAAATCTTATGCTAAAATATTATCACTATATGAATTATCATTATATTTTATCTCAGGATAAATATAGTATTATTTATTTTACGTATCAAACTTATCTTTTATGAACATGATAACTATTGATTAACATGTTAATTAACATATTTTTTAATCTTTTATTTTTGCTTAAATGGTTGGAGAAATATTTCGTTAAAAGATGTGTTAGAGGAGAAATTTGTCAGTATGACCAAATATCAACAACACCTAATTCAAACTTGCTATTCATGTTGGAGCTAATGTTGATGTGAATTCAACCATTGCCCCGTATTGAAAGACCATATTCTTACAAACTTCTCAACACTCTCAGAAGCTAGTGTAGACCCGACGTCGGTGACGAGCATAAAGACGTAGCCACATGTAATAACATATTCTTTCCTACAAAGGAATTAAACACAAAAAGTTCACACAATACTACAGTAGCATAAACGCGTCAATCCTAAAAGAATTGGATTTAATTTGTCTCCAATTAAAATGTTTTTTGATAAATTTTGATCCTCACTAACCTTCAAACTTGATCATGGTGGAGGAATGTAGTTATGCAAGGATTCCGAGCAACATGCAGCCTCAGGGGTTCGAGCCACTCAACATCCCTGAGTTGAAACCGGAGGACAGGTTGATGCCATCCTTACAAAAAGCCCCTGCATTGGAGTTAAAACCTTTGCCCAAGCACCCAAAGTACATATATCTTGGCAAGAACGAGACCTTGCCCGTGATCATATCATCAGAATCATCAAGCATGGAGGATGATGCGGCTAGAAAAGCACACCATGTAAAATCAGGTCAAATGAATGACCAAAAACCAGTACTCGCCTATACCACAGTTCTTCTCCGCTACAAGTGGTGAGAATCGTCCTCCGTAGAAGAATCCGAGCGCGGCTCTGCAAGAAAAGGAGGGCCGAGAAGGTTTTCCGGCGAACCACCTCCGAAGATTAAGTTAGCGTTCTGGGTTTTTCTCTCTGAGCAAGTTTAATGGAACAGAGAGTAAGATTTAGAGTAATGTGTGTATGTGTGTCGTGTTTTTTAATATATATATATATATACCCGTGAGTATTCTTGAGGGTGAAGTTGTACTACTGCCAACACCCCTTTTCCTTGATCTTTACACGTTCTATCATCTTATTGGCTATGGCATCATCGTACTCTTTGACGGTACCTGATGAACATTAATTAAAGTGTCCTTGTCCGTCAAGTGTTCAACTAGGAGAGAGCCCTGACTAAGAGCTCTTCATGCAGATCTCTGGCGAGGCCTTGACAAGAGACCTACTGACTGTTCTCTGAGAGTAAGTTTCTACCCCATTGCAACCATTTAGAGTGCTCAAATCAGGTGTTCAGGTCGCGTGCTCAGGTCTTCCTGGAGATCTAGATATTTTTGTCACTATCACCTACTCCCCCCTACTCTGAATTTTGGGAGGTCTCCCTTTAGGAAATTTCAGAGTAACTTAATTCACGCAACTGTCACGTGCACGAACTCCCTCGGCAGTCCCCTTTTTCCCTTATGCAGATCTGCCCATTTCAAATTTTTAAACCAGGTCTCCTTTGACCGGTATTAAGTGAAAAAGTGGAGAAGACTCTACAACTTCCCCTACCTTTTTTCATCCGTCTCCTTCTCTCTCTTATATTGGGGTTTTCACTTTCATCTCCTTTCACTTTTAGCCACTCCTTTCAAATTTTTACTGAAATTCATCCATGGCGCAAACTCCTTCCCATCAGAGGAATTCACCACCTCCGATCAACGCGAACCCCCGCCATCCGACACTCGGCACCAAACTTCTCCGCACGGGGATTCTCAGTCAGACACATCCGTCCATACCCAGGTGAAGAGGAAGAAACCCTCTGCTCGGCGTTCCCGCCGAATAACCGTCCAAAACCCCTCCAGTCAGGCACCTCCTTCCAACCCGAATGATGTCATCAACTTGACCGAGGGCTCCCCTTCCTCTGGTCACGAGGTCAAAGAGATGGATTCGTCGCTCCCGTCTGCGGAGACTTCCTCTTCTCTGAAGATTTCTGCTCCTCCCGCTATGACTGCAAACACTATAGCAGGTGAATCCTCCCTAACCTCTGTAGAATTAGCGCTAGTAAAGTCAATGTTGAACTGTGATGAGTTGTTCGATATTAGCATGCCAGAATCATATGACCGCCCCCATCTACTAGAATACCCTTCGGTAGCGTTTTGGTACCACCAAGTAGAGTCAGGCCTAAGATTTCCTCTTCCTGACTTCGTAGTCCAAGTTTGTGATTTGTACAATCTATGGCCCAACCAATTTCATCCTTCCTTCGTCAAAATCTTATTAACTTTCTTTATCCTGCTTCGTGGTAATGGGGGCGTCCCTACTCCCTCTCTCTTCCAAACCGTGTATGATTTAAAACCCACTGGCGCCTTCTACTGTGCTAGCGCTAGGCCCAAGGGTCATGCCCAGTATTTGTATGTACCCCGCACATCGGGAAAGGAATGGAGGGACAAGTATTTCATTGTTACTCCTAAGCAGGGCCGTTGGCCTTTTGATTATCCTCAATGGCAAACACTTCGTCTGAAGCATTCCCGCCCTGCTGTTACGAGTATTGCTCCCATAACTCTTCAAGTGCTATAAAAGTTGTCTCAGAAAGCACAGGTTGCCCCTTTTCCATTCAATTCTCTGCTGTCTGATCCTAGTGTACTTTCCTTCTTTGGACTAGCACCCCGAGGAGATCACTCTTTCTCCATTGAGGGTGGGTTTCAATTGTCTTTTCATCTTTTCCTTTTTTATTTCTCCAGCCTTCCTAACATGCATTTCATTCTTCGCACCTTACTTGGTGCAGGGACGAGTTGGATTCAGGATGTGAAGCTTCCTGACGTGAAGATTTTGATTTTGCTATCCTGCTAGAGGAACAAGCTCGTCTGGAGTCCCAAGCTCATGATACTTCACGCCCCACCAATCCGGCTTCTTCATCTATTGTTGTATCTGCAAGACCACAGTCAACTTCTCTTACTACTTCGGGAGTCATCATCAAGCCCACGGCCACTAAGTCATCGAGTCCAAGTGTTCCTCCCCAAAATCTAGGCAAGGACAAGACCAAAGTGGACACCTCCATTAGCCTTAAGAGACCTCTCTTGCCTCGACCTCCAGCTGGTGCCACCAAAAAATCCAAGCACACTCCTCTTCTCGGCAGCTCCTCTCCCAGAGGTACTGACTCATCAGGCTACACTTTTAGGGGCCAGACTTCCAGCTCCTTCCGCAAGCTGCCTCCTTCCGAATGCCTCTCCTTGCTAAAGGCCATCCCTCTATCTGAGGAGGAGGTTGAGGATACGCCTCCCACTCTGCGCCAGCTGCAGGAGGAAAGTGCTCAAAACCTGGTGCAGGTGTTACTGTTACTATGCTCTCATTTCCAGAAAATGCTCATCATTAAATACTGTCACATCCTTATTGTCATATATCTAATGCCTTCTTCTTCTTCCTTTGGCACCATTGCAGCTGTTCAGTACCCATGGCCGACTGCTACAATTTCAAGATGCCGCCTAGGAGAAGGAGATGGAAAAGCTAAGGGAGGCACTGGTGGCTAGTCAGGTGCAGCAATAGGAATTGACTCAAGTGAACGAGGACCTGCAACATCAAAACCGGGATATCCTGCCAGCGATGTTGCAAGGGATAGTGAACATCCCCGAATCTTTCTTCTTAGGTGGCAGTTTCTGCTGTATAATGGCTGACACACTCTCTCCCATAATATATCGAACATCTTCATCAATCTTCACCTTCCTCGAGCAGAGATCTTTAAGGAACTTGGTATACTTTGGAATTTGCTTAATCGCGTCCAGTAGGGGTTGGCTAAGTTCCAATTTTCGAAAGATCTTCATCATATCATTGGCTTCTTTCTCTCTGGCTTTCTGTCAAAGTCTACCTGGATAAGGGGGTTCAGTCTGCTCATCACCATCTATTTCTCCTGAAATTTTGTTGTTGGTTCCCTCCTATCTTTGCCGGTCAACTTTTGCCTCCGCCAAAATTTTTTTAGCTTGCTCATCATCCACCTATGTGATTATCACTTGTGCCTGTTCTTTGTGGTTGATCCCTTGAGATGGGAGCTTCCCTGTATTCTCTTCTACTTTCGCCAGCGCCTTCGCCAAATGACCAATCTGCACGTTGGTTTGATTCATACCAGCTCGGATTTCATTGCGGAACTTCTCACTTTCCTTAGCCATACTCTCCATGGCCTCTTCCCATGGTGCTCTCCTCTGATAAGGCGGTTGATACACCTGTTGCTGCTGTGGTTGGTAGTGTTGTTGTTGTGGTGGGCCTCCCTGATATTGTCCTTGCTGTTGATGCTGGGCAAATGATTGAGATGATCCTGGTAGACCTGTACCGTTCTGTTGTGGTTGACCATCCTGTTTCCATCTAAAGTTAGGATGATCCCTCCACCCTCTGTTGTACGTATTTGAAAACGGGTCATGTTTCCTCTGAAATCCTTCATTTCCCCCCATGGCATTTACGTCCATTATATCTTCACCAAAGTTGGGGCAATTTTCAGATTGATGCCCTACTGCATCGCATAGGCCACACTGTCTAACCTTCTTCTGCATGGTCAGACCACTCAGCAGTGTCTTTATTTCCTTCATCTCCTTTTCCAGATTTGTCAGTTTATCTTTTTCCTCTCCTCTCTCTGGTATCTCTCTGCTTCTTTCATGTCCATCATCTCTGGATTCTTCTGCCATTGTTCCCAAGAGTTTGAAAATCTCTTGAGGTGTTTTGCTCAGCAACGATCCATTGCATGCAGCCAATACCAGCCCTCGATCACTCCTCCGCATGCCCTTTATGAAGCTTTCCACTTGATCTTTTGGAGTGATCTGGTGATGAGGACAATTGCTTAACAACTGTTTGAAGCGAGTTCAATACTCATAAAAAGTCTCCAATCCATTCTGTTTAATGTTTTGGATGTCCCATCGCATCCTTTCAACTCTTGTGGCTGGGAAAAACTCTTCCAAAAAACTCTGCTGCATTTCTGCCCAATTGGTAACGCTTCCTTGAGGTAGATTGTACAGCCATCTCCTTGCTCTGTCCACCAATGAGAATGGAAAAAGAACCAGTTTCACATATTCTTGCTGATTCTCATTGGACTGATGCATCACTGTCATTTCGAAGTCCTGGAGATGGGTATGCGGGTCGTCTCCTGGATATCCATTAAATTTCGGTAAGACCTATATTAATGCAGGTTTCAAGTCAAACCATTCAGGTGCGAAGGGATTCGTTGGTAAGGTGATCCCGTTCGGCCTGAGATTCAGATTAGTTGGGTAAGCCAACTGCTTGAGGGTCTGCGGCGGCTGTGGTTGTTCACCCATAGCGTCGCGTCTCGCTATTCGTGCAAGTGCGCATAGTCGTCGTTCAGTTCGTTCAATATCTGGATCAAAGGTTAATGCTCTCTGTACTCGACGAGTTCCACGCATACACTAGTAGTGGAAGATGGAATGAGAAGAGTAAAATTGTTGCGCGTCACTCCCTGGCAACGGCGTCAATTTTGACACGCACCCGTCGTGTAGTACGATCAAAATACCTGTGTATGCCCCAGACGGACAGTACATGCTCCTATGCCCACTACCGGACTGGTTAGTCTTAGCGGTAAGCTAGGGTCGATCCCACAAAGAGTGATGAACCACCTTACTCTTCAGTGTATAAATCAAGTTGTCACGGTCTCAATCTGTATATCTGCACAATAAACTAAACGGAAATCAAATATAAAAGGGGGTAAGATTTGGGGTAGTTCATGTTTCAAACAATATTTCTATCCGCTTCTATACTAAACAATTTCTTTTGCTCTTTGGCGTTTGAACAATTTCAGTACTTTTGTTTGTTTTACTAGTGCTGCATTCTCTACTTAGCAGCTTAATCCACTATGTCTATTATTGTGTTATCACTTATTCTGCGTATTTCTTTCATTTGCATTTTCATGGGGTATTGTGGGGCCCCCTTAGGGGTGTAAGGTACACCCCTACTCCCCCCTACTCTAGATGGTTTTACCTTTTGTCAAACCATTTAGAGTAAATGTCTCATTTTTCCTAATATCATGTTTACTGCCCTGCCCTGGTCTTATAATTTCCAGTTATCATAACACGGCAATATGTAAACAAAGACGAAAATTAAAGAAAACAACTTCTCAGCCTTTATTTATTTACGACAAGTTCTCTTCATGCCATTACAGGAATACTTATCTAGCTAAGCAAGTATCCTATCAAAAAAGAAAATGGGCATAAAGCCTGGCACGTAGACCTTTTCCCATTTAAGACAAAATTTCCCGTAGCATGTTTCTAAACATAGTACTTCTTCAAATTGCTTACATTCCATGGTCTTGGCTCCGTGTACCCTTCATGGCTCGTAAGCTCATACGCTCCGCCAGGGAGCACCTTGGTTACCATAAATGGTCCTTCCCAATTTGGCTCAAACTTCCTTATCGGATGCATGGCGTCAGCTCTCTTGAGCACCAGGTCTCCCTCTTGAAATCTCCTTGTCTTTACTTTCACATCGTATGCCGCTTTTATGCAAACTTTACAAGCCAGAGCTCGCTGATACGCCTCTTCACGTACCTCATCGATCAGATCTAAGCTATTAGCTCTCAGCTCCCCATTCAGGTTCTCATTGTAGGACAGGACTCTATGTGTTGGAATCTTTACCTCCATTGGCATAACAGCATCGGCACCGTATACCAAATAGAAAGGAGACTGCCCTGTAGCCATTTTCTGTCCGGTTCTATATGCCCATAACACTGAGCTCAGCTCCTCCACCCATTGAGACCTCTCTGTTTCTAGCCTTGCCTTGATGCCATTCACTATGGTCCGATTGGTGACTTCAACTTGCCCACAAGTCTCTGGGTGAGCAACAACAGCGAACCTCTGCTCGATTCCCGTGGCTTTTGACACGCACCCGTCGTGTAGTACGATCAAAATACCTGTGTATACCTCAGACGGACAGTACACGCTCTTATGCCCACTACCGGACTTGTTAGTCTTAGCGGTAAGCTAGGGTCGATCCCACGAAGAGTGATGAACCACCTTACTCTTCAGTGTACAAATCGAGTTGTCACGGTCTCAATCTGTATATCTGCACAATAAACTAAACGGAAATCAAATATAAAGGGGGGGGGGGGGTAAGATTTGGGGTAGGTTATGATCATTGTTGATATGTTAATTCAGTTATGGGCACACTGAAGATCCGTCCATGCTTCATATAAACTCAAGGCGTGGCCCAAAGACATTGGGGCGTTTTAAGAGTTCATACTCCACACTTGGGATGGTTGAATCCCTTGTTGTCGTCTTGGTCCGAAGGTCACGCTTCACCCCGGTCACAAGGCCGTGCTTCACTCCTCCTTAGATAGTAGTCATACCCGATCTCTCCAAATATGACCCTCACCAACCTTCTCTCCCAAACTTCCCATGTCCGCACCTACAGAGTAGACATAACTCGCGAGATATTCATTTCCGGTACTACGTCCAACCGGTCATCGGTATGCCTACGATACGCGAGATGAGTCCTTTGGTCGATAACCATGGCTTGATGCCTCGTCACAGTTGATGGGTGATTGTTAGAGAAGCCCAAGACTGAAGAAGGACGCAGTATCCCCTTGTCCATTCCTCACCATCTAGATCTACAGCACCATGTCAGGTGCTGCTTAGCTACTCGGTCATGGGCATATCGAATGCTGCCGTCTGTCATACCCTGTCTTTGCTTGACATGGTACAGCTCCAACCGAGCGGAGATCACCTGTTAGGTCAGGACTGCCCATGAGTTCTGCTCCAGCCCTTCCGGAACTACTGGACTCAACCGATGGCACAAGTGCCTTACGAATGTTTCGCATATCAACAGTCAATCATTTCCCATACCCAAATCTCACCAAGTAGATTACTCACACATAATTAAATATATAATGACAAGCGAAAGAGAACACATGAATGAAAAGAAATACGAAATACCTAAATTAAAAGTACCTAAGGTAAACAGCCTTGGATTTGTTCTTCACAGCGGAATGTAAATCAAAGTAGATAAATTGTTTTGAACAGAAATATAGAACTGAGAGTAAAAGTGTTTTCTTCGGACTAAGAACTGGAGAATGATCGATTAACCAACATTGTGCCAGCTGCTCTGGCTGGACTTTTATAGTAGCAATGGCAGCGAGCAAAACCCTAAGCGGGTAGACTGAATCGGCATGATTGGCAATTTCCATGTTGAGCGAGATTCTGATTATCTGTGATTGACTGGATTGATGATTGGCAATCTTCGATTGATTGATTTATTTAGGGTAAGGCGTTGACCTCCAAATCCTTCCTTCCATAGATGCTTGGCAGATATTGTGCGAATCTTCTTCCACGCGGCTTTCCTTCTTGAGCTCTGGTGATTGACTGGCAATTGCTGTAGTGGTCAAACTGGTTGCATGTTTCATGATTTGATTCTTCGTAAGCAAGGCAGTTGCAAGATCTTCTTTGTTGTTGGGTGCATTGCGTTAATACCACGAATGTGAATGATGAACAGCAACTTAGCTTCAGGGTTCACATGGAATCCTCCTTTTAACCTCGTCTCTTGCTTCAATTCATCTCCTACTTTGCATACTCCTTTGCGTAGTCCTTGCAACCGACTGAATTTACTCCAGTTCTGCTCATTCTGACCACCTTTCCTCTGTTTGACTTGGACTGAGCTTTCTTCCTTTGAACCATAGTTTCCTTCCCCTGGACAGACACTAATGACACAAAAAGACATGAAAAATAGGGCCAAATGGCCCAAAAGTCGAAGACGCATCAGCTTTACACCAAGCCTGAGTTCTTTTTCCAAAGAATTGCGTCCCATTATTGGAGACCGGCACTCTGGGCAAGCCATACCTGCAGCAAATATTCTTCCATATGAACTTTATGATACTTTTCTCTGTTACTGAAGATAAAGGCTCTGCCTCTACCCATTTGCTAAAATAATCCACCGCTACAATGATGTGGCATTTCTTTCCCGCTGCCATGGGAAGCTTGCCAACTAGATCTATGCCCCATTTGTCGAATGGACATTCTGCATACTGGACTCCCATCTCTTCAGCAGGCCTGTGAATCAGCGGTCCATGCTTCTGGCATCTGGCACACCTTCTTACGAAGATCTCAGCATCCTTCTTCAGAGAAGGCCAATAGTACCCAGCTCTCAGCACTCGTCGGATCAGGTCTCGGAACCCCGTGTGACATCCTGCTATTCCTTGATGCGCCTTCTTAATTATCCGTAGACCTTCTGCCTCAGCTACACATCTCAGTAGTGGCTGTGAATAAGCCTTTTTGAACAATTACCCTCCAATCAGACAGTACTTAGCATAAATTTTTCTTTTTCCAGCTCTCTCCCCATCTAGCAATCCCCCTGTTTTCAAGAAATGTAAAATAGGTGCTCTCCAATCGCTTTTTTCTTCTATCTCATGAACGATTCTTTCTACCCGACTGCTGGCCATTTTTAGCAACGTCACATTTTCAGGAACCAATCCGTTCAGAGAGCTGGCCAGCTTAGCGAGGCGATCTGTCTGTGCATTGAGGTCTCGAGGTATCTGTTCTACCCTCGAGTGTTGAAACTGCTTACTCAAGTCTCTGACCTGTTTCACATACCTTATCATCCTATCTTCTTTGATCTCATAATTTCCCGAGACCTGTTGGACCACCAACTATGAGTCAGAGTGAATGACGACCCTCTGAGCTCCCAACTCAGCTACCATCTCCAGCCCTCTGACAAATGCTTCAACGCAAAACTAAGTTCACTCTGATCTGGCGTTACTATGACAATTCCAGCACCGCATCCTTCAACCGTCACCGATCCATCGACGAAGACTTTCCACTCTGGCCATTGCATAGGCTGGGTGGTTTCTTGGATAAAATCCGCCAGGGCTTGCGCTTTGACAGCCGCACGTGGCTCAAATTCCACATCATACTCCCCCAGCTCCACACTCCATTTCACCATTCTTCCCGAGAGATCTGGCTTGCTCAATACCTGCTTAAAGGGGAAATTAGTCCTCACTACCACCTTGTGAGCTAAAAAATACAATCTTAGATGCCTCGCTGCCGTTATCACAGCCAAAGCAGCTCTCTCAACATCCGAATACCTATATTCAGCCCCCTGCAAGGCCTTACTGATATAATAAATGGGCTTCTGAATAGAGCCCTCTTCCTTTATGAGGACTGCACTTAAGGAGTGATCCCCAACAGATATGTAAAGGTGCAAAGTTTCATCTGGGGTAGGCTTGGTTAACACTGGCAGACTTGCCAGATGAGCTTTCAATTCCTCAAATGCTTTCTGACAGCTCTCATCCCATTCGAATTTACTGGCTTTCTTCAACACCTTGAAAAACGGAAAACTTCTCTCCGCCGAAGTAGAAATGAACTGACTAAGCGCAGTGATTCTTCGATTCAGTCGCTGTACCTCCCTTACATTGGTAGGAGCAGCCATTTCTAGTACAGCTCGTACTTTCTCCCGATTCACTTCAATTCCTCTC
This sequence comes from Schizonepeta tenuifolia, assembly GCA_029490685.1. Lineage (NCBI taxonomy): Eukaryota > Viridiplantae > Streptophyta > Magnoliopsida > Lamiales > Lamiaceae > Schizonepeta > Schizonepeta tenuifolia. Next base: position 88,112,051 of record CM055960.1, on the reverse strand, counting down.
GGAGTCACCATATATCCTAGGAACTTTCCTGACCTAACTCCGAATGTGCCCTTTGCTGGATTCAACCGTAAATCATACTTTCTCACAACTGTCAAGACTTCCTCTAGGTCTCTGGCATGGTGCTCTGCTCTCACGCTTTTTACGAGAATGTCATCTACGTACACCTTCAGGATTTTCCCTATCTGGTCTTCAAATATTGCATCCATCATTCTCTGATAGGTAGCTCCGACATTTTTCAAGCCAAAAGGCATTTTCACTTACACAAACGTACCACAGACAGTTACAAAGGCCGTTTTGATCACATCCTCAGGGGCCAGCTGTATCTGATGATAGCCCTGGTAAACATCAAGCATAGACAGCAGCTCACATCCCGACGTTGAATCAACTAGCTGATCAATGCAAGGCAGCGGGTAATGATCTTTCGGGCAGGCCTTATTTAGGTCTCTGAAATCTATACACATCCGCTAGCTGCCATTGCTCTTGGCTACCATCACCGCATTCGACAGCCACTTGGAATATTAAATTTTAACGATATGACCAGCATCTAACAGACGCTTGATCTCTTCTCTGATCACTTTTTCCTTTTTTGGTCCGAAGGACCTCTTTTTCTGCCTTACTGGCTTCACTCTAGGATCTACATTCAGATGATGCAGGGCTACCAATGGGTCTACCCCTTTCATGTCCTCTGGGCTAAATGCGAATAGATCTGCATTCTTCCACAAGCATCGGATTATCGCCTCTCTTTGTTCTTCGGTCATTTGTCTCCCCATCTTCGTGGTAAATCCCATTTTCCCAGGAACAGTTCTACCATCATCAAATCCTCTTCCACCGGCTGCATTCTTGGCTCTAGGTCTTCGTCTACATCTTTTACCTTCGCGTTTTTATCTTGCAGTGGGTGTTCTGCCGCTGAGGCTCCTTTCACCTTTTGTTTAGCATGCTTTATGGATTTTACATAAGACTCTTTTGATACTTCTTGGTCACCCGAGACCTCACCTACCAACCCTTTCTTAAAAGCTGGGAACTTCATTTTCATGTGGTAGGTGGAGACCACCACCTGGAAATTTGTTTAGAGCAGGTCTTCCCAATATTATGTTGTATGCCGAAGGTGTATCTACTACTAGAAACTTTACCATCCGAGTGTTCGAGGTATTACCACTACCCAGTGTTACCTGAAGAGTCACCTCCCCTTTAGGCTGTATTTCACCTCCAGCAAAACCGTACAACGCTGTGTTTACTGGCATTAAATCAGCATTAATTTTCATCCTCTGGAAGCAATCCCAGAAAAGCACATTCACCGCGCTTCCTGTATCTACAAAGATCCGGGCTACCCTCCAGTTAGCAACTTCAACACTAATCACCAATGCATCATTATGGGGTGCCGTGCTGACCAGGTCCTTGGGGCCAAAACTCACACTCACCTTTGGGCTCGTTTCTTCTCCCGGGAATGAATCTACTACATCAATCTCCATGCCCATTGTTCCTGCTAACTCCTGGACCTCTTTGCTCACTTGAGCTTTCGCAGCCCTTACATGAGCTTTGCGAGCTCGACCTGAATCCCCATTAATATTTCCCCCCCATAATCATATTAATATTTCCTCTTTTTAGGGGAGGATCCTCTCGCCTTGGAGGAGTTCTCTCCCTCTGATCAGACTTCTTCTGCTCCGGCTCTTTCCTCTTGTAGCCTTTCTCTCTTTCCTTCTTAACAAACTGGAGTAAGGTGTCGTCCTTCTTCAGCAGCCGCTCAATAGTATCTTTCAAGTGTCTACAAGAGTTCGTGTCATGCCCATAATCATTATGGTACTTGCAATATAATTCAGATCGCGGGTTACGCGGAGCTTCTTTATAAGTGCTGGGTTACTTGAAATGAGGAGACCTACCGGCTGCTTCCATGACCTCCACCAAAGATGCATTAAGGGGCGTATATTGATCAAACATCTCAGGAGCTCTTTTGGGCCTTTGCCCCCCTCTGTCCTTCTCAGCTCTCGCTGCTGAGGATGGCCTCCTTTCTGAGGTCTCTTTTTTGGGCTTAAACGACTCCTCTTTAGCTCTCCTAGCTTCTTGGGCCTCTTCCAAATTAACATACTTGTCAGCTCTCTGCTGTAACTCCTCAAAATACAACGGAGGTTTTTTGTTCAATGAATCAAAGAACGGCCCTGGGGCTAAGCCCTGTATCAACGCTTGCACCTTCACATCATCAGAAGCCAGGGGCACTTGCAATGCTTCAGCATTAAAGCGTCCAACATATTGAAACAAACTCTCAGAGGGTTTCTGCCTTAAAGCCATGAGCGAGGAGGAGGTCTTAACATGCCTTCGTGCACTAGCAAACTGATGCAAGAACATAGACTTGAACTCATTAAATGAACTTATGTTGTTGGGGGGTAGCTGGGAAAACTACTGCTGAGCTATCTTCGACAAGGTTGTAAGGAAAACCCTGCACTTCACCCCCTCCGTATACTGATGGAGCATTGCCCCATTCTCAAACCTCATAATGTGTTCATATGGGTCTGTGGAACCATCATATTCCAATGTCAATGTCTTGAAATTTGGAGGTAACTGATCCTCTCTAATGTCCCTCGAGAAAGGAGACTGGCTGTTATTGGCTTTAACAGGCTTCTTAGGAGATTTCTTAGGCGAGGGAACCTTGCGCTAGAGGTCTTTCAGCTGCTGTTTGAGGGAGGCAATCTCAGCGACAGCTCCCTCATCTTGGGGTTTTGTGATCCGTGCTTCGTCCTCTGCAAATTTCATTGTAAAATGAGTGATCATGACTTCATCAGCGAGTAAATTACTTTAGAGATGTCACAAATATCTACTTTCTCTATTTATTCACTGACCATTTTCTGATTCAGTTTGAGGGCTCTCATACCCATCACTTTCATACTGACTTCCTCCACAGGTTCTCCATGTCAAGGAAAATAGGTGTATTTAGATCACAAACACTTATTCTTATATTCATGAGGTTCTAACCACTTCATTGGTGTCTCATTATAATCGAGATCTTACAAGATCCCTTCATACCTTCTTGGCTTTACCCCTTGCTGTGCTGCCAAACTTCTTAGTTTGATTCTCCAGCAGAGCCAGAGCCTGGGATACAACTTGCTTTACCATAGCATTGAGCTGATCCATGGATACTGTATAGGTAACACCCTGCTGTGCGGGCATCTGAGGTTCATCTCTCGTAACCTCTGAACCTTTGCGACCTCCTGCTTTCTGAGGGCTAGTCGACTTAGAGGCCTGTTGTGTCCAAAATCGTGACCCAACATGCGAGCTTCACAAACAGCACACCTCAAGTGGAGTGATTCTAGCTCACCTATTGCAACTACGTGAAAGACGAGAATCCACTCTTGAACTCAGCGACGGGATCTCCTCAATTCCTACAACGAGAAAGGGACCGGAGGTTTTCCGGTGAACCCCCTCCAACGCTCAAGTCAGTTCTCGAACGGGAAAAGAAATGAAGAGAGAAGAGAGTACGTGAGTATAGAATGTGTGTGTGTTGTGAGTAACTCTCTTTTTTAGAGATGAATGAGATAGTATTTATATCGAGATCTTTTAAGGACATATTAGTAAATAAATTGAGGATCTGTTAGACCCTTTTGGTATGGACTCTCTTCATTGGTGGACATTCCTGACATTCATCTGTTGGAACCGTACCCCTGCAGGTAAAAGGTTCTTTATGGCATTTGGCCATGTTTGGCCAAATGAGTCCTTTTTTATGTTATCATTTCTAGTAGCTCGTGAGCTCACTCATAAGTTTGCTTCTTTACTAGCTCTCAGTTTCCTGACCTGCATTTGATGATCTATTTCCGTGCTCCCCATAAATAGATTAGAGATTCAGGTCTCAGAGAGACCTGAACTTTTTAGACTATAACATCTACTCCCCCCTACTCTAGTTAAAAAGATCTTCTTCTATCTTTTTACACGTAGAGTAGTTACAAGAGTAGTTTAGAGTGCAACCTGACAAGCATTTATCACCAGGGACACGTGTAAGACAGGGGCCTCGGGTGAGACCTGATTGTTTTGAAAAATTCCGTCCCTATCTGCTATGACATCATCTTTCCCTCGCCTTTTCAGAGGGGATTGGACAGCCGCCTCTTCGGTTCTCCCCCCCCCCCCCCCCCCCCCCCCTTTTTCTCAACCGTTTGAATACCTTTAACATATTATTTTCCCCTCATCATTGTTTTTCATTTTCACTTTCCAAACTTACTCTCTCTACCCCTCTCTGCTCTCTTGAGAAGAATTTAGACATGGCCAATTCCGATTCACTCTCCGAGGAAAATACCCTTTCCGATCACCAGCGGTGTCCTTCTGGGAATATTTCCGTTGAATCACCTCCTCGAGACGATTCTCTTTCTGAGACCTCCTCTCACACTCAAACTCGGAGGAAGAAGTCAGTTACTCGCCGATCTCGCCGCCTTTCCTCGCGGCGCACTATCTCTTCTGGCCACGGCTCTGACGTGAGGGACATTGTAGATTTGGAGGAAGACTCGGCATCTCCTCGACCGGACTCACAGAGATCTACTGCGCCTGCTGCTACTGGGGGTGAATCCCTTGCTCCTCTCCCTGCCTCCGACACTTTCGCAGGTGAATCCCTTCTATCTTTAGAGGAACTAGAATTAGTGAAGACGTGGTTGAACTGTGATGATAGGTTTGACATTCGAATGCCCTTATCTCATGAACGCCCTCACTCAGTAGGTTTACGTTCAGTAGTTTTTTGGTATCATCAGATTGAAGCAGGGTTGCGATTTCCCCTTCCTGACTTTATTGTGAAAACATGGGCTTTACATACCCTGTGGCCCAACCAGTTTCTACCTTCTTCAATCAATGTTCTGCTTACTTTCTTTATTCTTATGCGCGGAATGGAGGTCATCCCAATCCCACTCTTTTTCAAACAGTATATGACATTAAGCCCATAGATGGATTTTACTACATTAGCGCTAGACCTAAAGGCCCAGCACAACATTTATGTAATGCTCGTAGCCTCGGAAAAGACTGGAAGGATAAGTACTTTGTGATTACCCCTAAGGATGAGAGTTGGCCTTTTCCATATGCTCCTTGGCGAACCTTACACCTAAAACAGTCTCGTCTCAGTATTAAGGCTATCCAGCCCATTGAGCGTAAAGTTTTGGATAAGCTCACTGCCAAAGCTCGCTTTAGCGCTTTCAAATTCAATGATTTATTGTCTAACCCATCGGTTCTTTCATTTTTTGAGCTAGCTCCCCCTGGCGGATGTTCTTTCTCCCCTGAGGGTGGGTCTCGCTCATCCTCTTTTCATTTTCCTCTGTCATTTTTCCATTTGTAAGTAGGCGTATGTGATTTCCTCTTAACATTGTCTTTTGCCTGGTTATATCTTTTGCAGAGATGAGTTGGATTGACGACGTTAAGCTTCCGGATGACAAAGAGTTTGATTTTGACCTTCTCCTTCAGGAGCAAGCTGGTAAAGGGATAAACAGGGTCCCGGACGATAGCATCCTAAGCAACACAGCTTCAGGTCCATTGGAACCCTCCCCACTACCTAAATCTGGCCGCATACCCGTAAGAGTGACCTCCACAGGAGACTTGACTCGACCACATCCTTCTTCTTTAGGCTTACCTCCTACTGCTGCCCGAGGAAAAAAGGTTACCTTGCCTTCAACAGGGCCCAAGAGACCTGCTCCTATTCATCCGTCTACTACAACTTCTAAGAAGGGGAAACACATTCCCCGTATCGAGGTATCTCCTCAGAGAGCTTCTGACTCTACAAGCTATGTTTTCCGAGGGCAGACATCAGGTTCTCTTCGGCAGTTACCCTCTTCTGAATGCCTCACTCTGCTGCAATCCCTACCTTCCTCTCCTGAGGAAGAAACACCTGCGTCTCCTCCCTCTTTACTTTCATTGCAAGAGGACAACGCACAATGCCTTATCCGGGTAACCACTTAACTGCACGCACTATTATTATTTATACATTTTCATTGTTACTTTGAGTCTTCCATTACCTTCTTATTCTACTGACTACTCTTCTCCTCCTCTCAGCTGGTCAGCGCTCATGGCAAACTTCTTCGATTCCAGAGTGACAACCACAAAGAGGAGGTGAAAAAGTTGAAGGAGAGTGTTGCGAGTTATCAACTGCAGCTGAGAGAGCTTTCCCATACAGTGGAGCAACTTCAAGCAAGTAACCGCGACATTCTGGATGCTAGCAGTCAGTTATCCCTGGCCAACGATGACCTGAAGAAGCAAAACCAAGATCTATCCAAGTCGGTGGAAAAGCTATCTAATCTCTCGACAGAGAATGCTTCCCTAAGTGCTGTCAACGCGGACCTCAGCTGTCGGCTAAATCAGGTTACTAAGGAGCTCGCTGAGGCCAGGAGCCTTGCTCAAGGTGCTAGCAGTGCCTATCAATCAGGCTACATAGAAGGAGTGCAAGGATGCCGCAGTTTCATCCTGCGCACCCCCATGGGTCAGCGTGCTCTACAAATTTTGCACGAAGGCCTTTTAGCTTCCTTTAAGGCCTCACCAGAGTACCTCGCCACCATCCGTGGTGATATTGCTTATTTGGCGAAAAGGTGTGGCATGACTGTTCTGGCCACAGCTCGCAACATGGGATTTGACCAAACTCTTGATGTAGATCAGATCGTCAAGCGTTTGCCTTTGCCCCCTTCCTTCAAAGGAGATTTGAGAGCTCAACGTGATGCATCCTGGTGGCTTCCTATGATGAGAGAGGCTTTCGAAGCCCTGATTGCTCCTTGTGACCTCCACGCTGCTTTCGCAAATCCTCCCGACCCTATTTACGACTTTTTTCCTGAAGACTTTCAGGTTGTAGGGCAAAGTGGAAGTTATCTCTCCAAACTCCCCCCGGGTCCAGCTGTCTCTTCAGGTATATTTTTACTTCGCACCTTTTCCTTTAATCAGTTTTTTTTTTTTAACATGCGTTTGCTGCTTCCGTTTCCTTTATTTCCTGGAGCAGGTGTTCCACCTTCCTCTTCTCAAGCTGAAGATGCCGATCCCTCGAGCAAGACTTCTCAAGACATGGCTCCACCCCCTACTCATCATGCTGACAACAAGGACACCCCTATGGAAGAAGATACCAACGACTTCTTAGCATAGTGTTTCATCGCCTCACTACTTCTTTTGTAATGACATTTGTTTTGTATGAGCTTGACTCTTTTTCCTACTTTCACTCTCTGGCTTCTGCCTACTGCACATTTTTTAACTTCGTGGTGTTCGCACATTCTGCCATCTAAACCTTGAGCTCGCTTTAAGCCTTATTATGTTTAAATGTTTTACTATTTAAACTTTGCTTTTCCCTTATTCGAATTTTATATATCGTATTCTGCATTTTTCATGCATTTTCATGAGGTATTTTGACCCCCCTTGGGGTGTAGGGTACACCCCTACTCCCCCCTACTCTGGATGATTCTGGACGAACATCTTTTCTTTTACGAATCATTCAGAGTATATTACATTTCGTGCACCTGACTTAATTGTTGTTTTAAAACAGCACACGAGATAACCAAAACTTTCCAGCCTTTATTTATTTTCAGTAAGCTCTCATCGTGCCATTACAGGAATACTCACCTAGCTGAACAAGTATTCTACCAAAAAGAGGGGTTGAGAGGCCTGGCACGTAGGCTCTCACCCTTTAAAACAAAACAAAACAGTATTTCCACTTTCAAAAGGGGAAAAATGCTTCAAACATAATACTTTTTAAAATTGCTAATGTTCCATGGCCTTGGGGCCAACTTTCCTTCTTGATCCATGAGCTCATATGCTCCTCCCGACACAACTTTAGCTACCACAAAGGGTCATTCCCAGTTCGCTTCAAATTTCCTCAAGGGGTGCATCGTATCAGCTCTCTTTAGTACCAGGTCTCCCTCTTCCAACCTCCTGACTTTGACCTTTTGATCGAAGGTTGCTTTAATCCTAGCTTTGTAAGCCAAAGCTCGCTGGTGAGCTCTCTCCCTAACTTCCTCAATCAGGTCTAAATTCTCCTTCCTGAGCTCCTGATTTGAGTTCTCATCATAGGTCAACACTCCATGTGTTGAGACCTCGCTTTCTACTGGCATGACAACTTCCAATCCATACACCAAACGGAAAGGTGACTCCCCCGTGGCGGTTTTCTGACTTGTTCTATAGGCCCAGAGGACTGAATCCACCTGATCTAGCCACTGGGATCTTTCTCCCTCCAATCTTGTTTTAATGCCATTTACTATGGTCCTGTTAGTTACTTCCACCTGTCCGCATGTCTCTGGCCGAGCTACTGAAGCAAATCTTTGCTCAATTCCTTTCGTCCTGCACCACTCCTGCGTCTTTTTGCCGAAGAACTGCGTACCATTATCGGATACCAGAACCTTCGGCATGCCATACCTGCAGCAAATGTTCTTCCACAGAAATTTGATCACACTATCCTCTGATATTGAGGAAAGCGGCTCTGCTTCCACCCATTTACTGAAATAGTCAATTGCTACTATCAGGTGACACTTCTTCCCCTTGGCCATAGGCAATCTCCCCACTAAATCTATGCCCCACTTATCAAAGGGGCATTCAGCATATTGCACTCCTAGCTCCTCAGCAGGTGCATGTATCAATGGCCCATGTTTTTGACAATTAGAACATTTTCTCACAAAGCCTTCCGCATCTTTCCTCAGAGTAGGCCAATAGTATCCGGCTCTGAGCACCCGCCTGACCAGGTCTCTGAACCCAGAGTGACACCCAGCTCTCCCTTGATGTATCTCCTTCAGGACTTTCAGACTCTCTTCTCCTGTTAGGCACCTAAGCAATAGCTGAGATATGGCTCTCTTGAATAAGTATCCTCCTATCATGCAATACCTAGCATAGATTCGTCTCTTATAAGGTTTCGTCCCTTCTAATAATTCTCCTGTCTTTAAGAAATGCAATATGGGAACTCTCCAATCATGTCGAGCTTCTATTGCACTTACCTCCTCTTCCTTAGTGCTTTCTGCTAACACCTTTAGCAATATAACCTTCTCAGGCATCAGCTCCCCTATTGAGCTCGCTGTTTTAGCCAAGTGATCTGCTTTGTCATTGAGGTCTCTCGAAATCTGTCTTATGCACATATCGGCGATTTTTTTCTCCAAATCTTTTACTCTTTGAACATAGCGCGCCATTCTCTCATCTTTCACCTCATAATGCCCCATCAGTTGCTGGACTACCAGCTGAGAATCAGAGTGTATTGCGACCTTTTGAGCTCCCAACTCAGCTAGCATCTCCAACCCCTTAATAAAGGCTTCATACTCAGCTTCATTATTTGACAACTTGTACTCAAACTTTAGGGCAAAACTCAATTTTTCCTCATCGGGGGTTACGATAACGATACCTGCCCCGCACCCATTTACTGTGACCGATCCATCTACATAGGCCTTCCATTCAGGCCATTGCATTGGCCTCGTGATCTCTTGAATAAAGTCTGCCAACGCCTGAGCCTTAATAGCCGTTCTTGGTTCAAAATCCACATCATACTCTCCCAATTTCACACTCCATTTCACCATCCTCCCCGAAAGGTCTGGCTTACTCAAAATTTGTTTGAAGGGCAAATTGGTTCTTACTATCACTTTGTGGGACAGGAAGTACATCCTCAACCTCCTGGCAGCTATCATAACAGCAAGAGCAGCCTTCTCTACATCAAAGTATTTGTACTCTGCCCCTTGCAAAGCCTTGCTAACATAATAAATAGGCTGCTGCCGAGATCTCTCTTCTCGTACGAGGACAACACTCAACGAGTGTTCTCCTACAGATATGTATAAATACAACATTTCAGCTGATTCTGGCTTAGTTAATATCGGCAAACTAGCCAGATGACTTTTCAGTTCTTCAAAGGCTTTTTGGCAGCTTTCATCCCACTCAAACTTGCTCGCCTTTCTTAATACTCTGAAGAATGGAAAGCTTTTTTCCACCGAACTGGAGATGAACCTACTAAGAGCCGTGACTCTTCCATTCAACCGTTGGACTTCTTTTATACTAGTAGGAGCTGCCATCTCAAGCACTGCTTTTACTTTAGCTTGATTCACCTCTATGCCTCTCGGGGTTACCACATATCCCAAGAACTTCCCCGACCTCACGCCAAATATGCATTTGGCTGGATTTAAACGAAGATTATACCTCCTGATGACTGTCATCACTTCTTCCAGGTCTCTGGCATGATGTTCAGCTTTTATACTCTTGACCAAAATGTCGTCTACATAGACCTCCAAAATTCGCCCTATCTAGTTTTCAAATATTAAGTCCATCATCCTTTGATACGTGGCCCCTGCATTTTTCAAACCAAAAGGCATTCTTACGTAGGCGAACGTCCCACACACCGTTACGAAGGCTATTTTTATCACATCTTCTGGTGCAAGCTGTATCTGGTGATACCCCTGATATGCGTCCAGCATAGAGAGCAACTCACATCCCGAAGTGGATCAACTAGCTGATCAATACACGGCAGAGGATAGTGATCTTTCAGACATGCTTTGTTAAGGTCTCTGAAATCAATGCACATCCTCCAGCTACCATTACTTTTTGCTACCATCACTGCGTTCGACAACCATTCAGAATACTGTATCCTCACAATGTGTCCTGCATCCAAAAGCCGTCTGATCTCTTCTTTTATGACTTTTTCTTTTTCCGGCCCAAACGCCCTTTTCTTTTGCTTTACTGGCTTTGCCTTAGGATCCACATTCAAACGGTGCACGGTTATGGAGGGATCTATTCCTACCATATTTTCTGGAACAAATGTGAACAGGTCAGCATTCCTCCTTAAACATTTTATTATAGCTTCCCGCTGCTCAGCGGTCATCAACTTGCCCATTTTCGTGGTTGACCCTGCTTTATCTAGGTAAAGCTCCACCATCATCAATTCTTCCTCTACGGGTTGCATGCGCTGTCTCATGCTCTCCTCCATGTCCTCCATGCCTTCCACTTTACTTCGGGATGAGTGATCTATCACCTGAGCTCTCTTACCAGTTTGCTTGGCTTGCTTAATGGACTTTACATATGCCTCCTTTGATACCTCCTGGTCTCCTGCGACCTCTCCTACCAGCCCCTCCCGTTGTGCTGGGAACTTCATTTTCATGTGGTAAGTTGACACTATCACATGGAAATCAATGAGAGCTGGCCGCCCCAAAATAATATTGTATGCTGATGGTGTATCTACTACCAAGAATTTCACCATTCTTGTGCTCGACGCTTCTCCACTCCCCAGGGTAACCTGGAGGGTTACCTCCCCTTCTGGGTGTATTTCTCCTCCAGCAAAACCATATAATGTTGTATTAACCGGAGTCAGCTCCGCATTGGTTTGCATTTTCCTAAAGCAATCCCAAAAAAGCACATTAGCTGCCTACCGGTATCCACAAAGATCCTTGCCACCCTCCAGTTAGCTACTTCAGCACTGATAACCAGCGCATCACTATGAGGCCCTGAACTGACCACATCACTAGGTCCGAAGGTAACATTCGCTTTCCCAGACAATTCCTCCCCTGGGAAAGAATCAACAATATCAATTTCCATACCCATTGTGCCAGCTAACTCCTGCGCTTCCTTGCTTATACCAACTTTGGCAGCTCTCAGACGAGCTTTGCGAGCTCTCCCTGAGTCACCTTCTGTGTTTCCTCCCATAATCATGTTGATATTTCCTCTTTTTTGTGGAGGTTCTTCTCTCCTTGGAGAATTCTTATCCCTTTGTTCTGGCTTTTTTGTCTCGGGTTCCTTTCTCTTGTAGCTTTTCTCCCTTTCCTTTTTGACAAACTGAAGCAGCGAATCATCTTTCTTTAATAGCCGCTCAATAGCGTCCTTCAGGTGCCTACATGAGTTGGTATCATGACCATAATCATTATGGTACTTACAGTACAAATCAAATCTTGGGTTACGAGGGGCTTCCTTGTACGTACTAGGGAACCGAAAATGAGGAGACTTAGAAGCTGCTTCCATGACTTGTACTAAAGATGCGTTGAGCGGTGTGTATCTTTCAAACCTCTCAGGGGCACCTCTAGGCTTAAACCCCCCTTTGTATCTGTCACCTCTATTGACTGGGGCTGACCTCCATTCTGAGGTCTCCCTCCCGGACTTGGGAGATCCCTCCTTAGCTCTCCTAGCCTCATGAGCTTCCTCTAAGTTGACATACTTATCAGCTCTCTGCTGTAACTCCTCAAAACAAATGGGAGGCTTCTTGTTCAATGAGTCAAAAAATAACCCTGGGACTAATCCTTGTATCAGCGCCTGGACCTTCACATCATCCGAAGCCAAAGGTACTTGCAACGCTTCAGCATTAAAGCGTCCGACATACTGTCGTAAGCTCTCCCCACATTTTTGTCTTAACGCCATAAGTGAGGAGGATGTCTTAACGTGCCTTCTCGCACTAGCAAACTAGTGTAAGAACATGGACTTAAACTCACCAAACGAACTGATACTCCGTGGAGGTAGCTGAGCAAACCACTGTTGAGCTATCTTAGACAGAGTAGTTAGGAAAACTCTACATTTTACCCCCTCAGTATACTGATGGAGCATCGCTCCATTTTCAAACCTCATTATGTGCTCATGTGGGTCAGTAGAGCCGTCGTATTCCAACGTTAGCGTTTTGAAATTTGCCGGTAACTGATCATCACGAATGTCCTTGGAGAAAGGAGATTGATCATCCTTTATCCTGACAAACTTCTTGGGAGACTTTTTTGGCGAAGAGGCCTTCTTCTGGAGGTTCTTAAGCTGCTGCTTAAGAGCTGCAATCTCAGCAGCTGCAGCTTTATCCAAAGATTTTGGGATCCGCTCATCACCTTCTGCATATTTTCCGTCATGCAAAAATAGCAAAACATGAATTAGGAATTATGATTTCAATCATCATTAACACATCTAACGCATTCGGTTAGCGTCACAAACCATTTTCAGAATCAGTTTGAGGACTCCGCCTCCCCTCACTTTCAGAGTGATTTTCGTCCTCAGGCTCTTCCTCTTTTCTTTTCTCCTTGACTTCACTGCTAACCTTCTTGTTATGACTTTCAGGAGAAACCATAGCATTCGACACTGCCTGTTTCACCATAGCACTAATTTGATCCATTGAGATTACGCACGTGACATTTTGCTGCGAAGGGGTTTGAAACTCATCCCCTTGCTCCGTCACCTCTCGGCGAGCTTTCTCCCTATGGGGACTCTGAGATTTAGCAGGCCTATCTTTTCGAGGTGTGATAGGCTTCTGAGCAGCTATCTTTGGGACTTCGTGATTTTCTTCATCATTGTGCCCCTCTGGGGAGCTATCATCTCCCACAGCCCCATCAAGGGCAGGTCCCAAATCCCGGACCACCATGTCATCCATGACTGCTACAAGAAATTGCCAATAGTTAACTCACCATTAAGCAAAATTATCAATATAACAAGCATAAGTGTTCAACACTACATTTCTCTCAAGCAAGCTATGACAAAGCTTTCTTGGGGGAATGAGGGAACTAAGGAGCGAGATCTGTCCTGCTCCTCCCCTTATCTCCCCTATCATTCTTTCCACCTCTGTTGAGGTCACGTAACATTCGCTTCAGGAATATTAATATTTCTATATTTTCCTTTCTCATACCATGAGAACTTCCTCGGTTCCTGATTCTGGACCGACGAATTTCGAGCAACATTTCTGAGGGACAAATCCAAACATGGAATCTCTGCCCCCCTCTTTTGCATACATCCACGCATGTTTTTATTACTATATTATTTTTTTTTTTAAAAAGATGTTTGAGAAAATATCCAGAGAAACTCTTGAAGTAAGGCTGACACAAATCTTAAAAATTCTTAATCAATCAATCGAAGAATTTTAGAAAAACGACGACACCAAACTTTTAAAATATACTGAGAAGAAAACCGATTGTGAAAAAATGCCACAAGCCTTAAAGAAATGAGAATTTTTAAAGAAAAAACGAAATGAGAAGCATCATTTCCCACAGACGGCGCCAGATATTGTGTCCAAAATCGTGACCCAACATGCGAGCTTCACAAACAGCACACCTCAAGTGGAGTGATTCTAGCTCACCTATTGCAACCACGTGAAAGACGAGAATCCACTCTTGAACTCAGCGACGGGATCTCCTCATTTCCTGCAACGAGAAAGGGACCGGAGGTTTTCTGGTGAACCTCCTCCAACGCTCAAGTCAGTTCTCGAACGGGAAAAGAAATGAAGAGAGAAGAGAGTACGTGAGTATAGAATGTGTGTGTGTTGTGAGTAACTCTCTCTTTTAGAGATGAATGAGATAGTATTTATATCGAGATCTTTTAAGGACATATTAGTAAATAAATTGAGGATCTATTAGACCCTTTTGGTATGGACTCTCTTCATTGGTGGACATTCCTGACATTCATCTGTTGGAACCGTACCCCTGCAGGTAAAAGGTTCTTTATGGCATTTGGCCAGTTTGGCCAAATGAGTTCTTTTTTATGTTATCATTTCTGGTAGCTCGTGAGCTCACTCATAAGTTTGCTTCTTTACTAGCTCTCAGTTTCCTGACCTGCATTTGATGATCTATTTCCGTGCTCCCCATAAATAGATTAGAGATTCAGGTCTCAGAGAGACCTGAACTTTTTAGACCATAACAAGGCTCATTCCTTCTGAGGCGTAGTTATCTTTGGTGGAGCTTCCTTAAGCACATTTTGATTTTCCTCCTCAGTACGTTCCTCCGAAGAGCTGTCATCACGCACCACTCCTTCAGGTGGGGACTCCCGGTCTCGGACCGACATATCTCCCATGACTGAATCTGTATTTCAAAATTTTCAACTTATCAGCCAAAAGACAGCATTAGGACCATCATCGGGTCTTAGAAGGACCATTATCAGGTATACACTACCCTTTTCAAAGGACCATCATCAGGTCTACACTACCTTTTGAAAGGACCATCACCAGGTCTCAAAAGGTAAATTTCAAGGAATTCAAGGAATATGATGCATCATATCCCCCTTCCCTACGCACTCGTTCTCCATCTCCGTGGGGACTACGTAAGACTTACTCTGAAGTCTTTATGTTTTTGCCAATTCTGGCTCCTCGGTTCATGAGGATTTCCGAATTTTACTTCTCGGAATCATCTATCTTTAACCACTCTTCCGCCAACAGGGGATTCTATTTATCTTTTACTCCACCAACGGCTCTATACCGTACCATGAAATATAGAATTTCACGAAAATATCATAAATAAGCAAGTTTAAGAGACTACACCAAGATTCGCAAAGAGGTTTGAAATACGGGAATGCCCAAAATCGCTCAAACCATTTCTTGATAAATAGCAGAAGTTTTTGAAAATAGAAGCGTAAATCGACTAAAATGCTCAGACCCGGTTTCTTAATACTTTTCTTTTCCTCTCAAGCTTAAGCTCAAAACTCAACGTTGTTGAAAAAAGGACACAGAAAAAAGAGTTTGGAATGAAATTCTAAAGCAAAATTCCGTTCCCACAGACGGCGCCAGATGATGCGGCTAGAAAAGCACACCATGTAAAATTAGGACAAATGAATGACCAAAAAGCAGTACTCACCTATACCACAGTTTTTCTCCGCTACAAGTGGTGAGAATCGTCCTCCGTAGAAGAATCCGAGCGCGGCTCTGCAAGAAAAGAAGGGCCGGGAAGGTTTTCCGGCGAACCACCTCCGAAGATTAAGTTAGCGTTCTGGGTTTTTCTCTCTGAGCAAGTTTAATGGAACAGAGAGTAAAATTTAGAGTAATGTATGTATATGTGTCGTATTTTTTAATATATATATATATATATATACCCTTGAGTTTTCATGAGGGTGAAGTTGTACTACTGCCAACACCCTTTTTCCTTGATCTTTACACGTTCTATCATCTTATTGGCTACGGCATCATCGTACTCTCTGACGGTACCGGATGAACATTAATTAAAGTGTCCTTGTCCGTCAGGTGTTCAACTAGGAGAGAGCCCTGACTAAGAGCTCTTCATGCAGATCTCTGGCGAGGCCTTGACAAGAGACCTATTGACTGTTCTCTGAGAGTAAGTTTCTACGAGAGACCCCATTGCAACCATTTAGAGTGCTCAGATCAGGTGTTCAGGTCACGTGCTTAGGTCTTCCTGGAGATCTAGATATTTTTCTCACTATCAGAGGAGGTCAGAGTTGGCGAGGTGTTGAGCAAGTACAAGGAGGCATTAGGGTGGACGTTGGCTGACATCAAGGGCATTAACCCTTTAGACTGTGTTTATCACATTTTGCTTGAGGAGAATGCTGCCCCCGTACGAGATCCACAAAGAAGATTGAATCCAGCCATGAAAGAAGTGGTGATGAAGGAGATACTTAAGCTTCTCGACTTAGGGATTATCTACCCCGTGTCTGACAGCCGGTGGGTGAGCCCTGTGCATGTGGTGCCCAAGAAGTCAGGAATTCAAGTTGTTGAGAATGACAAGAATGAGATGGAGGCCATGAGACTACAAACCGGATGGCGAGTATGTATAGACTACCGAAAGCTCAACCAAAAGACTAAGAAGGATTATTTTCCTTTGCCCTTTATCGACGAGATGCTTGAGAGGTTAGCCGGTAATGACTACTACTGCTTTCTTGACGGTTATTCTGGTTACATGCAGATCTGGGTTGCTGACGAGGATCAAGGCAAGACCACATTCACGTGCCCGTTTGGCACTTTTGCATATAGGAGGATGCCGTTCGGATTATGCAATGCACCAGGGACATTCCAAAGGTGTATGATGCACATTTTTTTAGACCTTCTTGAAGAGTGTATTGAAGTCTTCATGGACGACTTTACCGTCTACAGAAAGACCTTCGAATCATGCCTCAACAACCTGGATCGAGTCTTGAAGAGATGCGTTGAGAAGAGCCTTGTGTTGAACTATGAGAAATGTCATTTCATGGTAAAAGACGGAATCGTTTTGGGGCATGTTATCTCAGGAAAAGGTATTGAGGTGGATAAGGCCAAGATCAACATTATTGCCAAGTTGCCCTACCCAAGATCGGTGAAGGAGTTAAGAGAATTCCTTCGGCATGCTGAATTCTATAGAATATTTGTCAAGGACTTTGCCAAGATCGTCCAACCAATGACGAGATTACTTCAAAATGAAGTACCATGGGAGTTTGATGAGGATTGTAAGAAGGTGTTCCATGCCTTGAAGGAGAACTTGATTACTGCCCCCATCATCCAACCTCCGGATTGGGGGATGCCTTTTGAGTTAATGTGTGATGCCAGTGGTTATGCCGTAGGAGCATGACGCAGCCGTCGTTTAAGCTGCGACAAAATACAATTTGTATTTCACTCCTATGCCTACCCCTAGGAACAGCTAGTTGGCAAGTACAGGGTCGATCCCACAGGGATTTGCTCGCGATAATCTCTGGTTGGGTCACAAAAAGGTTGTGTTGAGTATCTATCTACTATGGCCTTGGGCAACTGTCACTATCACCTTTGGCAAACTGCTGAAAGTAAATAACTGTAACTTGACAAGCAAAAAGATCAGTAATAAAAACAATCCAGATTTAGGTTTCGAATCAATGAATATAACTTTATCTCGATCATTGGTTCAAAGATAGTTGTTGCACATGTATGTCAGTGGTTATAGGCTAAAACTATGCAGGGTCCCCACTGTCACGTCACCATGTACGCTACATAGTCCGCCCAACTCCATCCTTACGTTTAGGTCTTGACAGGCATACCCTAGCCAATCCTCTTGCTTGCCCAAAAGTCCCCAGGCATTCCACCTTTATAAGGCTCATGTTGGTCAAGCAGCATTTGGTTCTAGATGGGCCCACTCCAGCAATGGGTGAGATACGAGGACCTCTCTTCCGGCTTTCTCCAGCATTGACACATCTTTGCAGGTCTAGGCCAAGACTACAACCCGCTCTTGCCGCTCTCGAGGAACGTAAGGCAATTGCGACCAGCACTTGATAACCCTCCTGCGATGTAGGAATCCGTATGTGCCCAGGGCTCGTTGGCCTTCCGAGTTACCTGTGACCACCGAACTTCTTTGGAATCGTTGCCCAATGCGTCGGGAACACACTTATGCAACTATCAAGATCACTTAGACCTCACGAGATTTACAAGTTATACATCATATCATCTATCCTAAACCTAGATTTAAAGGCTTAGTTAGACATAAAATAAATAACAAAAGCAAAAGAGATATAGAAAAACATACTTGAATTAATAACGATAAGCAAAAGAAGTTCGCCCTATTGGGACTTAAGCATAAACGTAAATTGTATCTAAGAACATAAACTGCAAAAATTAAAAGTGTTTCGAAATTAGAATGCGGTAAAAAGAGTGTATCTGCGCCTCGCATGCATGCATGTATATATAGAGTACAAACACTAGGGCAAACCCACAAACGGGCCTTCTAGAGAACGGGCCAGCTGCTTCCATGTAAAGCTCGATGGATAAGGTTGGAAAGATCTCCTTCCTTATCGCTAAGATAATGTTGTAGCTGTAGAAGGAAACTCTGATCGTAATCTTGTATCGCAAGGAATTTGTTTCCTTGTAGGACTCTATCAGCTGCAATCTGCACACGCCAGCACCATTGCCCAAGCTCTGCACTCTGCCTTCCTCAATCTTTCTGCCATCTCTTGCCCCCGATAGTCTGCACCTTGCCTTCTGGAGTGAAACATGCAAACGTCTAGATTGACCATACCACTGAAAGTGGAGCAGCTCTTCATCTTGATTTGGACTTATGCCCTCGGTAGCTTGAGCCACTAGCACGGCTACTATGGTCATTGCCTTGTATCGCCAGTTCTTTCTCTTTTTGTATGTTTTAACTCCAATCTTGCCCAATACCTGCCTTCCCTTGCCCTGCCAACTCAAGTGTCCTCCCAAACACAAAACAGACACAAAAGACACTAAAACAGACTCGATCTAGACCTAAAACACACATTACAAGAGCACAAAATATGGGCTCGTCAGAGCAGTTCTTGAGCAAAAGTGCGGAAAGGAGAGATATGTCATCTATTACGCATCCAAGACGTTGAACCCAGCCCAATGTAATTATGCCACCACGGAGAAGGAGTTGTTGGCCATTGTCTTTGCCTTTGAGAAGTTTAGATCCTACTTGCTTGGAGGCAAGACCATAGTGTACACGGACCACGCGGCGCTGAAGTACTTATTGAGCAAGAAAGAGTCCAAGCCAAGATTGATTAGATGGATTCTTTTGTTGCAAGAATTTGACATAGAGATCAAAGACAAGAGTGGTGCCCAGAATCAAGTTGTCGACCACCTAAGTCGAATCCTCCAGCCAGACGATGGGGTGCCGATCAAGGAGATCTTTCCCGACGAGCATCTGAGTCTTGCCCAAGATGAACCATGGTATGCTGATATCGTGAATTACTTGGTGACTGGAGAAATTCCATCAAATCTTGGGCGTTATCAGAGGAACAAGCTTAAACATGAGAGTCGTTTCTACATTTGAGACGAACCATATCTATGGAGGGAATGTGCGGATAAGATAATAAGGAGGTGTGTCGAAGATAAAGAGCAAAGAAGCATTCTTGAGCATTGCCACAACAAGGAGTGTGGAGGATACTTTGGGCACCAACGTACTGCAAGGAAGATTTTGGAGTGTGGCTTTTATTGGCCAACATTGTTTAAAGACTGTTACGAGTGGGTCAAGATGTACGAGAAGTGCCAAAGGGAAGGCAACATCACAAGAAGGAATGAGATGCCCATGATCCCGATCTTGCCCATGGAGGTGTTCGATATATGGGGGATGGATTTTATGGGACCATTGCCGAGTTCCAAAGGCAACAAGTACATCATATTGGCAGTGGATTATGTCTCGAAGTGGGTAGAGGCACGTGCTTCATACAAGGATGTTTCAATGGCGGTTTCTCATTTTTTGAGAACTCAAATTTTCAATAGGTTTGGTGTACCTCAAGCTATCATTAGTGATCAAGGTTCTCATTTTTGCAACGTGACGGTAACCGCCTTGTTCAAGAAGTATGGAGTTACTCATCGCGTATCAACAGCTTACCACCCACAAGCCAATGGACAAAGCAAAGTTGTCTAATAGAATAATCAAGACAATCTTGAAGAAGACCGTGGGCACAACAAGGAAGGATTGGAGTATGCGCTTGGATGATGCCTTGTGGGCGTATAGGACTGCCTTCAAAACACCTTTTGGCATGTCCCCTTATTGCATGGTCTATGGCAAGAGATGTCACTTGCCCGTGAAATTGGAACATTGAGCATATTGGGTTGTTGCCCAACTTAACCTCGACTGGAATGAAGCAGGTGAATCAAGGAAGCTCGAGATCCAGGAACTCGACGAGATCAGACTCCAAGCCTATGACAATGTCGGTCTATACAAGGAAAGGATGAAGAAAACCCACGATCTCTTGATTAAAGAAAAGGAATTCTATTTTGGGCAACAAGTGCTGCTCTATCAAACTCGATTCAGGCTATCTTCAAGGAAGCTCTCGACCAAGTGGGCAGGACCTTATGAAGTACAAGCTCAATTCCCAAATGGAGATGTTGAGATCAAGGATCCCAAGAATGGGAAGATTTTTAAAGTTAATGGCCAGCGCTTGAAGGCCTATCTTGGGCAAGAACAGTTTGTTGAGAGGGAACCATCTGGGTTTCCTGTCGAGGAGGACCTCTGACTTCTAAAGAGGGGGGTGTCGTGCCCAAGACCTTAAACGGGGCGCTGTCCAGGAGGCAACCTAGTTAGTTTTTAATTTCTTGTTATTTCTTTTATTCTTTATTTTCGTAAAAATATGAAAATCTAAAAAAAATCATAAAATTATGAAAAATCCAGAAAAATTAGTGTAGTTTAGCTAGTTTATGTTTTAAGTATTTTATTTTAAAGCATTTTATGATCGAGTCTAACCATAAGGGGAAGTTTGTTTCCGGAGTGTATTTGTGTTTTTAAGTGTGCAGGAGATGTTGAGCAAGCTGCAGGTTGTAGATCAGGATCCACTCTAAGGGAAAGAACTGTGGGAATGGAGCAAGGTTTTTGGGCAAGAGCTAAGATGTTGGTCAACAACTGTTGAGGCGGTTACTGTACCCCTAAAACTACGCGCCCTTTAAAACCACCCTACCACGTCTATACCCCCACTACCCGATTTTAAATTCAAGTCTGCAACCTCTCATCTTTTCTCTTCTCTCTCTTTATCAAAACTCCCAAATTTCCTACAATGGTGTCTACTCGTCCCAAAAACAAACTCAACAAGATCCCTACCGGAACCAACATCGACCTCACCACTGAACACCCCACTACCACCACTACAAAGCCCAAAATCACCACCAAGAGAAAACTACCTATGGAACCCGCCAACCCTTCTGCCGACCAACACCCAGAAATCACGATCTAAACCACAGTACCTAAGAGCCCGCTGGTCGACGCCACGCTTCTGATGAGCGACGAAAACCCTACCCTGATGGAGGAGGCGGAGAAGTAGCAGGAAGAGGAGAGGCAATCGAAGCAGGTTTTCGAGCAAGAGGAGTTAGAGGAAGAAGCAGAAGAGGAGGAACACGACGGCAAGGATGAAGAAGAAGAGAAAGGTGATGAGGGAGAAGGCGACAACGATGATGTGAACGAAGCCATTGACGCAGTGGCGGCAATGCTGGCAGCGGAGGCGTTGGTGGAGGCGAAGACCAAGGCCAAGGAAAGCCCGGCGAAGAAGAAAGAAGCCAAGGCAGCTAAGAAATGCCCTCACGGTGGCGAGGGGATGCCGGCGAAGAAGCACAAGTCTGCTGCTTCGGACGTCGGATCTTTTCAGCCGTCGATTTCGAAGGGGACGGCTGTCAGCGAACGAGAGGATGGAAGGGACGATGTTGAGGAGGAAGGGGACGATGAGCAGTCTACCCCAACAAGTGGAAAGAGCAGGAAGAAGAAGAGGGGTCCTACAGTGATGATGTGTAGGAAGCCCAGAGAGTGGAAGGTGACTGCGCCCAGGGTTCTCGACTTCAAACTCTACGAGAACCTGGGTGTTGCCTAGGAAGTTAGGAAGCTATTTGAAGGGATAGGCTAGAGCAAGTTTTTGGAGTGGCCTGTGGAGGTCTATGAGGAGCAGGTTAAGGAGGTGTACAGCACGGCGGCAATAACAAGTGATCTAGAGAATGGGGTGAGCACGATCTCATTCTCGCTATTGGGCGAGAAGTATGACTTTCAAGTTAGTGCCCTTAATCAGATTCTGGGAATGGTGAGTTTGAGAGATTTGGCCAAGAAGGAGTTCATGGAGGCCAAGACTAAGGTGCCACCCCCAGGAGATGTGGCTTACGAGGAGCAGTGGAATGAGATCCGGAATGGAACGCCGTACTATGGGGCCAACAACAAGGGAACCGAGCTGAAGACTCACGCCCTTAGGCTTTGCCATCGCATCTTGGCCTACAACTTGTATGGCAAGAGCGATAGTGGCAACAGCCTGAGCAACAAGGAGCGGTATTTACTGTGGTGTATGCACACCAAGACTAGGGTCAACTTTGCGGTGTTCCTTGGTGAGCAGCTGAAGACGGTTCTAGCGAAGCAATCTCTGGGATGCACTTGTGGCCATGTTGTGACAGCCTTTGCGCATGGAGTCAGGGTCTACGGTGAGCTGAAAGGGAAGCCGGTGATGGTAGTCAGCAAGTTGAGAGGAGCTGCCTTGAAGAAGATAAACGACATTGAGATAAGGAATGGCAGATACGTGTTTGTTGAGCACGATAAACCAAAATCCACCAGGCTACCACCCTTGGGCAAGAAGGAGGAGGCAAGCACCAGCGCAGCAGTGCTGCCCAACATCGGGATCGAGACCAGACTGGCCATGTGGAGAGGTTGTTGATCGAGATCAGGGATGCCCGGCTGGCATTCTTTGCACACCAAGAATTCAGGTATCCACCTGAATCTTCTCTTTGATTTGTGTTCCTCCCTTTTATGTTAGTTTAGGTTTTTATTTTTCGTTTTTGTGTTTAAATTGTTGAGTCCTGTTTTGTGTTATTTAGTGTCTTGTTGTTTGAGAGGGCGATTTTACTGTCTTCACCCACAATTTGCCCAGCAAATTGTGTGGTGAAGACCTTATTGCCTTCTCGGTTGTATTTGTTGAGTCAGTTTGTTTTTGTTTGTTTGTTGCCCAACATTTTACCCACTTTGCCTAAGGCAAAGTGTGTGGGTGTTGGGGTGTCAGTTTGTATTTTTAAAGTATGTTTGTTTTATTGATCAGCATGTTAGCATGAAAGTTAGAATAGGTTTATAGATTATGCCGTATGAAAATAGGTAGGACGGAATGAGATATTGGGCATTAACTGTGAGGATTTGAGCTTTTAAAATACTATATACATATGCAGCATTATTCTTTCTTGTGTGATAATGATCAGTTAACATGTGTTGATCTAGAACTTGCCTGCATCTCTTAATTAAAGCTTCATGTAACTTAGTTGAACTACTTAGATGAATTAGACAATTCTTGTTCAAAGAAGCCCATAGCCTAAAAAAATCCCTACCTTAACATTTATCCTTTGATTAGCCCCCTTGAGCTTGATGTTAATTTTTTCTAATCACTTATAGAAGCCTGAATTTTAAGCCGTCCCGGTCAAGAACTCAGGTCTAGAAGAACGAGAGATGAAAGGAATTGTTGGGTAGCACTTACTGGGCATTATCACCTAAGTTAGAGGTGTTGAGTTAAAAAAAAGAGAAAAAAAAAGAAAAAGAAGAAAAAAAAATAATAAACAAAGAAAAAATTAAGTCCAGAAAAGAATAAGTGTGCTAGATGAGGAGGAGTAAGAAATTAAGGGCAGTTTGTTGCTCGAGAACCTAGTTCTTGACTTAGCCAGTTCCTAAATCTCCCCACCTTTTTGCCTTAAAGCCACATTATAACCCGCTAAAGACCTAAGGATAAGTAGTTTGATTTTGTTCAAAGAAGTAGAGATGTAGAGGGCAGACAAGCCTATGGAGAAACTTTGTTGATATTGATCAAGAGCGTATACACTTAACTTTATACACTTGAGAGATGAGTGCTGGTAAGGATATCCATATTGCCCAATAACTCTATCTTGACCTGTTTGATGGCAATATCTGTTTACAAATCCTGTTTTGACTGACATGTTGATGAGCTGATCTTTTGAGTCTGTGCTTTCTGTTTTGTCTTTTCTGTGTTTGAGTCTTGGGCAAGTTGCAACCATACACTTGAGGGCAAGTGTAATTCAAGTGTGTGGGTGTGATGAACCCATATTTGTGTCCATCATTTCTTGTGTTTTTCTTGTGTTTTTAGTCTTTATCGAGTCAATATGTGTCTGGGAGGACACGTAAGTCGAGAGATAATATGCAGGGAAGAATAGGTAGATGTTGGGCAAATCCGATGGAAAATCTATTGTTAAGATGGCGATACGATGCGAATGGGCATAGGGCTGGAAGCTTGTAGCTGGGCAACATCAGAATATCCAATCTACAAGTCAGGAAGCACCTCCTCATATCCTTAAGCCAACAGATAGAGTACTCGGAGGAGCCAGGATCTTGGTCAAGACCGGAGGCAATTCAGGATGCAGACGATGAAGGGCAAGACGCGAGTCGGACCAGCAGCAGTAAAATTATTTTCCTTCAAGGAAGAGGATAAGGATTGGATCTTTCTTTCCTTATCCTAGCTGAGCCTAATCAAAAGAGATATCTACCACGCAAGGAAAGAAGTATCGTGCATGCATGAAGAGAGAGGGCGGATGAGATATGCATGGAAGAGACCTTCATTAACAAGGAAACTTCTCTAAACCTTAATTTCCATCGCCTATATATATGGCCGACTCCATTGTGTATTACACGCTGTTATTATTCTTAGTTCTGCATTCTAGGTTGAGAGAAAGGGAGGAAGAAACAAGTCCTACGGGCAATTTACTTTTATTTCGTATTTTACTGCTTTAAGTTTAGTTGTTGTCGTGAAGCCAAGACCCTGGTTGCTGACTACGCTTTTTGGCAGCAACCCGTTTCCAGATTTATGCTAAGTATGTTTTTCTTTATTTGCTTTGTGTTCTTATTTAATATTATGTCTAGCTAAGTTTATCGTTTGGGTTGGATATAGATGAAGTGATTCTAAATTACTCGTTCAAACTCGTGAGGTCTAATTGTATTAGTTCGTTAATTGATTTTGTTCCCGAAACACTTAGGATTAATTCTAGACTTAATTGATATTGAAGTTGATTGATCACCATCTAGATATTGAGATTAAATCATTAAAAGAAATTGGGATTAACACGAGAGTGTCTTTCGTGCCCAAAAAGGTAAAGGGTGTTGGAGAGCAGTCGGTATTGACCTACCTCTTGGCTGACTTGGGTCTGTTTATTCTTAATGCCTATTGGGCAGCATCCTTACTGAAGTGTCTTCGTGAATTTGCTGATCAAGAGAGGAGATCTTGCCTTCTGGTCATGATCTGTAAAATTGATTAGACATAGGTTAAGTGTGTTTGCATCGTGACTTCGTAACCTTAGGGTGTTAACTAATCTTTGCCTTAAACCAAGTGATAAAATCAGTTAATTGAATATCTTTGCACCAATAAACGAGTAAAGAGTAATTAGGATCATGGATTCGAAATCCAATCCAAACTCTTTTGTTATTTGATATTGTTACTTGTTGAGTACAGGTTATTTAGATACTTCGTGACCAAAATCCCTTTTGTTGAGCAACATCTGAAGAACAGATTACACCAGGTCCCTTGGGTACGATCCCACTTGCGGCTGACTACTACCTTGTTGGGCAAGAGGTGTTTATAAATATTATTTGTACGAAGTGTGTGACAACAGCGCTCCGTCATCTACATAATTTTGTTAGAAATTTTCAATTAGGATTGACGTGGAATTTAATTAATATATGTATAATATAAGATCTAATAAGTTTATCTGACCCCATCAATTCGTTAAATAAGGAACGAATAATATGGAAGGTTGAATTAAAAATGATCCAGTAATTTAAAAACTTTCGTACAGACATACACAAATAAATTAACCCAAAAAAATGTGTAAAAAAATATGTGTTTTACTGCCACGTAAATAAATTTGACCGCAAGCGAGTCGAATATTCCCTCAACGTAACTATCTGCCTTTAACCCAATTGTTAGAAAGGTTCTTTTGACCATTCAGATTTGGACACGTATCAGGTTTACATAAATTAGGCCACAGGCGATTTATCCTCAGGCAACGACCCCCATTTTATAAATAGGAAGGGTTTTGCTAGAGCTCATCATTTCAACAATGCCATATCCTACTTTCCGTCGATTTTTCTTTCTCTCCGTCATTTTCCATTCAACCGATTCTAAGAAGTTAGAGGCGAAATGGCTCGCCGTAGCTCCGGTGGTAAGTTTTTTCGCTT
Organism: Schizonepeta tenuifolia; assembly: GCA_029490685.1. Classification (NCBI taxonomy): domain Eukaryota; kingdom Viridiplantae; phylum Streptophyta; class Magnoliopsida; order Lamiales; family Lamiaceae; genus Schizonepeta; species Schizonepeta tenuifolia. The sequence continues at coordinate 88,085,859 of CM055960.1, read as the reverse complement.
TCTGGGCTTCATTTTCATATTGTTCGTCTATAGTTTTTTCCGATCTATTATTGATTTTATGGTGCTGGATCTGGTGGAATCTTCTTCTGATGCTCTATTGTATCGTTGTTTCTTCCCTGGAGCTGTAATTATCTGCTTAGGGTTTCCAATTTGTGCGTGATTTTGATTTACTGGCTAGGGTTTTTAATTGTGCTAAAATGCGCCCGTACGTGTTTATGTTATTTATTATTGGTATTTTTTTGTTGCTATTATTGACAGTTTTTAATGTCAATACTGTACAGTTTGTGCTTTTAAACCTTAAAACTATTTTAAAAGCGCATTTTTTCTTATGTCTCCAGCGGGAATATGTTGCACGCTTTAATGCTTGATTTGTTTATTAGGGAAAATGAGATAGGTAGGATAAACTTGTTGCGGAATAAATTGTGTTATAATTATTTTTAGTTGTTCTCTTATTGATTTGGTTGGTCAAACCTTTTATTTGAGGATAGATTTACCCGAAATGATAGATTCATTTTGTACCACGACATAGGGACTGTTTTACTGATGGTGAACTGGAATCTTGTTCTCTGATTCAATGAAGGGGGATGCTGTTATTTAACCCCTACTATTTTATTTTTCCAGCAAGATTACTCTATATTCTTGTTTTGCTGGATACTTTTAATGAAAATTGTGTCATCACTTGCTGGATTGAATTTACAGGAAGATCTCGCCCAACTCTACGTCCAGCAGCACGTAGCCCATCTCCTCAAACAGGTGCTTGAGTGCTGCATTTATATTCTAGAACACTGTATTTATAATTGGGTTGATAAACATCTCTTGATGAGTATTTCCTGATTCCCAGTTATTATAAATCTTTGATTGTCCTTTACTTTTATGCCTGACTTCAATCTTAGACCTCCATGTGTTTCCTAGCTAATGCTCTCTTCTATGTCTTTGTGTAGCGAATCGGGCTACTCCTCCAGCTCCAGTCCAAGGCAGCTTTGGTGGATCCATGCTTGGAGGCATTGGTTCGACCATAGCTCAAGGTATGAGGATTCTAAATGGGATATAAACTATTTAATTTATATATGACAAAATATGTTTTGGATCCATTTTGGTTTACAGTCTCACTGATTTCACCCTTTTTTTATGTTTTATTAGGGATGGCATTTGGTACTGGAAGTGCTGTTGCGCATAGGGCCGTTGATGCGATTATGGGTCCAAGAAAAATTCAACATGAAAATGTTGCATCTGAAACTGTTGCAGCTGCAGCTCCAGCACATGCACCCAACGTGGGCGGATCTGATGCCTGTGGTGCGCACACTAAGGCATTCCAGGATGTAAGTACACACAAGTCTTTGTCAATTGTTCTTGTGCACACCCTGTCCAATATTCAATTTTTCTTAGGCGATTTCTTATCATAGAAACTCACTCATTTTTTCACATTTTAGTGTGCATGCATGGTAATTGGTAAATCATCTAGTGGTTATGGAGCTTACTTTTTCAGCTAGGGTCCTCAATATTATAATTGTAACAAAATGGTTGTCATGTTATAGCAACACTCGAACGTATCATTATGCTATCATGTCTTCCTAATTCTCATGCCTCCAAACTGTCATTGTCTTGATATAGAATGCATAGTGTTCCCCGCTTCTAGATTTGAAGAATTCTTGTGCTGTTTTTTCTGCAGTGTCTGAATAGCTAGCTATGGAAGTGATATCACTAAGTGCCATTTCTACATGGACTTGCTGTCTGAATGCCGCAGAAACTCAGGTTCAATTATGAGTTCCTAAATGTGGTGCTGCATCCGACCAAACATTCATTTGAAACTATTATTTGGGGAATATTACTGAGGATTCCTGTCGTTGGATGTTTCTGTTACTTTGTTTGAAGTGTTGGTCTGAAACTCAAAAGACCTTGGGTTCCTATGAATTGTTACCATTTTGCATGGTGCTCATTTCGAAATAAAGAGAACTTTTAAACATAGCTAAAGATGGATGCTTTTGTTCTTTCTCGTGATGTATTTAGCTTTGCAATTGATTGAAATGCTCTTTGCCGTTACTATTGCGCTGAAAAATAATTTTGATGAAATTAAAAAATCCAGTGGTTATTGGCCTACATCTTCCAACAATTTGGAATTAGTGAGAACGTTACCTCAAAGCAGGTTTCATCCCAGACCTAGTACGGGTACGATGGCAAAAAACAACATGCAGGTTTTTAGAAATTGCAAAAAGTTAACAAAACCAAATAAATGAGAGATGACATTCTGATCTATTTCTAGTATTATTTGATAGGTGAAAATTGAGTAGTGTGTAGTGAATCATATCGTAGAAGTTTACAGTGTGATGAAACAATTAAATACTCATAATATATTTAATGTGCTACAATTATTGTGCAGAAATTCTTGCGGGAGTGGAGGCGCAATTGCGTCGAGCCACGGATGCGCACCACGTGTAATACCAGATACGAGTAGTGATTTGTTGACTTTTCTTAGCGGTTTTGCCTCGATATGGGAGCCTGACCGATTTTCTTTATCGACCCCGTATCGTACCCAAAATACTTGCTATGATTGAGAAAATTTTTGAATCGATGCAGATCTGTATTTCATTGCCTATATTTCTGAATTATTGTTACAATCGACGATAGAATTATTGTCACCGAAGGTACTGATTCTGAGTTAAAATTTTCGGTCGGATCTCGACAACTACTCCCACATGCTTTACAACAATTTCTCATTCCCTTTTTTACCCCTTCTCTTTGATTGACCTAAATTTTGAAAAGGTTAAGAATCTGGTTGTTGTATTGTTCATTTCATCGTTGTAAATGACTTGTGTGGGGGATACGAGCGATAATGTTGAAGTCGGAGATGAAGTCGAGTATAGTGTCGAAGATAATCGCGACGATAGCAGCTGGAACCTGGTTATGAGCGATGGCGAGGACGGCGACAACGACGTCGATAGTTGCCCCAACTCGAAGAAAAAAAAACTACGACACACGAACATCGTTTCGTTGAAAGGGCCAGGTATATGATGTATTTGAATTGAATTGGGCGAATACATTCATAATTACAATTTGTACATATCATATCTGCTTCGGAGAGGTAAAATTTCAATTTTGAATGTTGTCGCCAATTAATGATAACAATCTCAGTCTGTGAATGTGAATTACATTGAATTGAATTTTATGGCATGCATGGTAGTCCTCATTGAGATTATTTTCCAATTTGTTTTGTGTTAGTAGTTTGTGGCTTGTGCGGTGTAGTATTAAATTGGGATTCTGTTGTTATTGTCATTGCTCTGCTCTTATCTTATTTGTTTGTTTGTGAGGATGTAGGAAAATTTATTTCATATTTGCAATTTGGAAGCATGATATGATCATTGAAATCTTTACTTCCTTGTGCTGTTTTAGGTGTTGTGATCTCCATTAGATGTCATTTGAACTATCTTAACAATCTTACCAAAAAAATTGTCCACCGACAATATGTATATACTTGCGGCTTCATGCTTTGGCGATCTCTTTGATGTTTCTGACTCTCAGTTTCAAGGCCAGATTTTGCACCACCTTCTTAAGCGCCTGCAACCGTGGTCTAGCGATCGTGGTACTTTAGTTTTCCTAATAAACGAACAACTAATTGAGTTTGGGCCTACGGAATTTCCTAATAAAATACTTAACATTGTATCAATCAAGACGAACTGACGAAGTGGATATAATATATAGTGGTTGGTGAATTTCAGTCCATGGGATCCTCTTCTAAGATGGAGCGAGCGTGAAGCATCACACAAAACTGTTGCCGAAAGAGATCACAATCTCCAGGATGAACAGCGTCTACCCTACCGTTAAACCCAATACACTCCAAGTATTTGGTCGTCAGAACTACAGAGTTGTTATCATTCAGCTGCCTCTGCGGCTTTGAGGAATATTCAACAGGCCAAAATGAACTGATTTTCGCACCCCTGACATGCTTATTGAGTGTCCAGATTTTCTCCTCCTCATGATTTTTAGGATGTGGCCGCACAAGTGGAAAAAGATTAAAGCAATGACTCCAAAATCTCGCTGCATAGGATCGTACACAAATATCTTCTGGGCGCATATGTCAATCTTCAATGCAATCCAGTTATCACTGTTGATCCTACCAAAGCCGATGACACTCTTTACCTAGCGACATCCCAATCCGGTAACCTGCGGGCACTTACCACGAGTGTAAGTGCCAAGAGTAGCACGTGCCACTTTGTAATCCCGATGAAGCATACCGTCCTATGGTGTTAAAAGAAATGTCACTAATAAAGACACAGTAAGGAGCATTTATAAAACAACATATACTTAAATTCACTAACTTTCAAAAAACAATTAACACTATAATTTTTTCAGCTTAGCTTTCATCATACTATAATATCTTTGAGTGTGAGCAATGTTACATAAGAGAACAACATCATGCATGTTTATAGTTAATTCAAACATAAAGCATGATTACAACAAAAACTTACATACTGATCATATCTATAAAGGGCATATCATAACAACATGTTTGCAATATATATATGACCCTCGTATGAAGACATAATCATGATGTTGAAGGGAGATATCAACAAATTCACAAATATATTCATTACAGCTAGCTAACAACCTAAATGATCAAATAAAGTTTAACACTATGATGAGTATCAGTTAAGATAGCACATTTTTTGGAAACTTAAAATCAGGAAGAGAGAATTAACCCAGCACCAAGACTCAAGTATTGAAAAATCCCGCATTGATTGCCCCCACTTGTGGTCAAACTTAACCGCAAGCATGTTCAATAGCACGTCGAGGTGCTACATTAAGCACATACAGATATACAGGAATAAAATATATAACGGCCAACAGAAGCAAACAAAAAAAAAGATACGAGCTGGTACACAGTTCATACCTCACCACGCATGTAGACATTATTCCCATATTTTTGAAAAACCAGTTGGCATCAACATACTTCTTTCTCTCGAACGGCAACCGAACAGTGCGATGCCTAAATTAAAAACAGAGAGTTAAAACAAATGGTTTACAAACTTTTAACTTGTGGAATTAGACACGTACACTTTTTCATTGCGAGAATCTTCCAGCCACTTTAGGAAGGACGATTGATAAAAAACGAGGGGAACATCAGGGGACATCCCGACAGTATACTCGTGAAGTGCCGGCGGAGTGAAATGGAGAGGATCCCTTAACACCTTCACCAGTTGGGGTGGAGTTGTATGTGCGGAGGGAGGGGTACCCTTATTACATATATTACATCCTTTCATCACGACATCACGAAGAATCGTAAATCCTTCGCTCAGCTCACTCAGAAGCTGACCCTGCTGGGTCAAGAGCTCACCTTGGCGAGTCAATAGCTCAGCCTGGTGGGTCAATAGCTTCAATAGATGTTTGTTTTCTTTTACATCCTGCAGATAAAATGATTTATCGACCATGCAGAATCATATGTAGATCGAGATCTGTAATTTTTTGAAGTTAACTAGCAAGAACGATAAACATATACTAGTTAATACCTCTTTCGATCACAAGAGTTATGCCATCGATACAAAGATTTCAGAAAATGAAAGCACATTTGAACAAAAATTGGTTGGCCGATGCCGGGACGATGAAGATAATCTTTCCCCCAAATCTTCCGACGTGACTCTTCAAGAAATCGGTGGGCCCCAACCAATAAAGTTTCAACTTTATCTAACACTTCCCAAAAAGTTGTTAATAAAATAATGGAGAAATTGAAATGGTCAATGGTTTGGCGAAACCGGCGAAAAAATTCAACAAACCGCTTGTGCCACGTGGCGCGCATCCGTGGCCGGCGTAATTGCGCCTCGATTCCCCCATATGCTTCCCGTATTGTGGGTGTATATATAAAAAAAATTGTACTACATTAATAGTGGATGGATGGAGTACTACTTTACTTTTATAGTCCCCCATTTTTTTCTAACGGACTCATGTAGTCCCTTAAAACCAAATTACTGTGTTATGCTAGTATTTTACTCTAAAATAGATTTTTTTATATCTCACAAATAAATTACTAATTGAATTTGGATATCCAAATAAGAAAAAAAAAACTCATTAATTTGGCACGAAGGGATATTAATTTAATCACTATCGTTCCAAATATTTAGATAAGAGCAACATATCAAATTTCAACAAAATTATAATATTTGTATGCATATATTAACCTAATTGTAGAATTGGTATTATTACTATTATATTATATTATATGAGGCAAAAGGTGTTGCTTTCAAACATCAAGGCCCGTTTAGGATTTCTTGTTGAACAATTAAAAAATGCATAATTCCCATAAATTTGATGATAAAAGAGATGAGCTCTATTCAATCTTTATCGTTTTCTCCGACCAAATTAACCATTTGTTGAGTTCGATATAAATAGGTTTGATTTAGTAATCAATCCAAACGAATTCTCGTCAAATTCTTCCACACTCACTTTATCTGGTAAGCTTAAGTTCTTAAAGTTCATGATTGTATTATTTTAAAGGGTAATGATATTCGGCCACAGTGTGACCGACCACACAAATTAAAAATGGTAATATATGTTTTGAAAATGAAAATATACCCTAATTGGAAAATATAAACCCATAGGGTGAAATATGATTATTTCTATTTTTACAGTCAACTTTCCTTTTTGACACGTGTGGCTGGCCACAATGTGGCCGAATGTTATTAAAGCAACATGTATAGGTAAAATAAATTTTACTCCATAGTTTAGGGTTTGGTTTGTTGATAGAAATTACACATTAGATTGAATTGTTTGGCTTGTTCATGTGGATGTGAGACACAATTCGTAATTTTATTTATCAATTGAAAGACTAAGTTGGATTAATTAGGTTATGAATGGAATTGGAGATGGTCTTGGAACATCCAGATTATTATTATTCAAAAAATTGACCGGTTCTATTCTATTTTATGGATAACCTCTCGTCCAAGAAAATGAAAATAGAACCATCTAGACTCGAGGAGAGCATTTTACACATCACCGCAAGCCTCATCAAAACTCCGAGCGTCACAGGTGATTGGTCCCGAGATCGTGCTAACCAATGATAGTTCGACACGTACCGGATTCACGTAAACTCGTAAACAGAAGATCTCGCCATCTACACCCCCAAATATATATGGCTACAGCGCTAGGGCTCCCAAACACCACCATTTCCAATTCTGCTGCATATCGTCGACTCCAACGAAATCATAAGCAAAAATGCCTCGCCGTAGTTCCGGTGGTGAGATTTCTTCTTCTTTGTCTTCATTTTGATATCGTTCGTCGCTAAAGTTTTCGATCTAGTATTGATTTATATAGTACTCGATTTCGTGGAATCGTCTTCTGATGCTTTGTTGTGTGATTGTTTTTCTTTTGAGCTCCTCTCTTGTTTTTCCAATCTGTGTGTGCGATTTTGATTTTTAGGATGTGATGTACCGATTAATGTGTCAAGTTTATTTTTCGTTGTTATTGGCATTTCTTATGTTGTTAATATTGTGTTTAGAGCTTTTTCTCTTGTATAGAAATAAAATGTTTTCTGGAAACTTGAAGCTCCATAATTCACGGGAGAATGAGATTAGTGGAGTAAAATTTCGATGAATTTGATGGTAGTAGTATATTTATGTGTTGTGGTTAAAATTGTATCAGAGCTTAACTGCAAGCGGCCGCTGGTTTGCATCTGATTTCTTGCCTTTATAGGCCAAATTCTCTAGTTTGTATTTTTGAATTTATTTGTTTAAAACTGCTTTCTCTTGCCTTGTAATCTGTTTTTCTCAGTCTGAATCACTCAGTTGTTAGGTACTCCTATGTCTTCCGTCTGCCAATTTTAGCTTGCTATAGGGACTTTGATATTGTGATAACCGCAGATCCGGCTCTGTAGATGTTTGTCACTCATAAATTTCGTGCAAGATTGATTTTATATGTCAATTCTAGTGTATGGTTCTTATCCATCTCCTCGAGTATGTAAATGCATGGATCTGATTGCATGTTGCCAACCATTATTGAGCATTTGAGTTCTTTTTATGCCTTAATTGTTAGTTTTGCTGCCTACTGCCATCTTACATGGTACATAGTTTTGCTGTGTACTGCCATCTATCATGGTGCATATATGACATATCTACAAGATTTCCGGCTACTCAGTGAGATTGGTGCAGTGTTATGCTGTCTAGCTATTTATAATGAAAAGTTTCTTATTCAATGCTGATTATGAATTTGACAGGAAGATCTGCCCGTCCAGCTCCACGTGCTGCTCCAGTACGTAACCCACCTCAGCCAGGTGCCTATTATTCATCTCTAACATATGTCTATGAAGAGAACTTTTTTTTTTCGGGCTTTTCATACTTTCTTGTTGTTGATTGAATACGTAGTATTTCAATGTCCACTGCATGCCTATTTCATCTCACCTCGTCTTATTTTTTTTTTTTTCCTTAAGCAGTTCGTGCTCCTCCTCCAGCTCCTGTTCAAGGTAGCTCTGGTGGATCTATGCTTGGAGGCATTGGTTCAACCATAGCTCAAGGTATGTGGAGGCTAGCCAAAATGTGTAATATATGAATTTTCATCATCATGGAGATTATGATTACATATTTCTTTGTTTTCTCAAATTTCGCCTCGTTTCTTCTACAGGTATGGCATTTGGTGGTGGAAGTGCTGTTGCACACAGGGCTGTGGACGCTGTTATGGGTCCACGAACAATTCAGCATGAAACAGTTGCATCTGAAACTGCACCTGCTCCAGCACTTGGTGCACCCAGCATGGGTGGATCTGATGCCTGTGGTATGCACTCCAAGGCTTTTCAGGATGTAAGTATCACTTTCTACTTACAGTTGATTCTTTTTATGAAACCTCTACTGGATCTTGTTGCATAACCTCTTTAGAACCAATGGTATGTGAATCATAATAAATTTATCGACATGGATCTTCTTTTAAGCGCATAGTAATATGGAACGAATTCTTGAATTTGTTAGTCGTCGTGAAAGCCATTTCTTCTAATGAGTAGAAAAGTGGCAAGCATGTTGGACAATGCAACCAACTGATTAGAGGCTTCTGCATATAATATCATATCATGTATCGCGATTACTAACTGCCTTATGTTGCTCTCTAATTATTGCATCTAATTTTTCTTGCTTTTGAATTCTAGTGGTAACTTTTGGGTTAATTTTTGTGCAGTGCCTGAATACTTCTGGAAGCGACATCAGCAAGTGCCAGTTCTACATGGATATGTTGGCTGAGTGCCGCAGAAGCTCTGGTTCTGTGATGAGTTCCTAAATACAGAGAAGTTCTGCACTGCATTGAGTAATGATTTGGAAATGTGTCTAAGAACCCTAAAAATTGGATGATGTAGTTACTATTTCATGTTGGTGATGTAAGGACTTATGGTTGCTACATCTATGTTCTTGCTACATTTGACGTGTCGTAAGGACATCTGAAAATAAATAGGTGTTTCTTTATTAAATGATGTTTGCTCAAAATGGGATGCTCATATGCAGGTTGTGAATGGCCGTATAATGGATATATTTGATGCAGTAGTATAATCTAGAAGTAATGAGTGAATCTTCTTATGTTTTCGAAATTGGATGTTCCACAGACTATGACTTTACCTCGGCTGATGCATCTACTGGACTCATATTTTGCTGATTGAAGTTACTACATTTTATCGATTTCTGTGGAATATTCAGTGTATCAACATAGCCAAAGTCAAAACGATATACTAATATCTTTTCTAAATACTCGGTATATTTTACCTGGAAGTTTTTCTAAATACATCACTGGTTAGTTCTGCAATTACACTAGTCTTTCTGTTTCTTTTATTTGGATGTAAACTCAACAAAATATGACATTCGTTGATATAATCTTCAATTTAATTGAATGTCCTGTTTTTTAAGCATCCGTAAGTATTTGCTTGTTGGAGGACTAGTGACATTTTTATTCATTATATGACGGAAATTAATGACAATTTGTGGCTGCCATCGAATAAACAAGCGAAATAATGTACCCACTATTGTTTCTGCGCCAGAGCATCAACAAACTCATATATTTTAAATCTCAAAACGATTTGTATCTCACCACATTTTCAATAAAGTTACAACTCATTAATATACATACACCTTTTATTTATTTTTTGTTATGGAGAGGAGGAACGGTGAGGTTTCAATTTGAGTATTCACTGCTTATAAACTGAAATTGCACGGTCCGGTGTTCCCAAAGAAACATATAAAAAAAAGGTTTGATTATAATTACCAAGTCAGTTTTGTACTCCGATATCTGTAATGTTTGTGAATCATATGCCCGACATCAAATTCTTTCTAGCAGCCAAATTCAAATTATTAGTAAACACTTAGCATACTAGTAATAAAGACATACTCTCTCCATTCCATTTCAATAGGCCGTCGAGTCCAAATACAGATCTTTGGAAATGAATTATTTATAATAAAATTTGAAAAAATCAAATAAGTTTTTTTATCGTAATTTTGTCAAACCAAATAAGAGAGAAGAATTATAGTAATTATTTTTTAGCGTATGATATAAATAATGAATTATGCTTTGGTGTTCGTAAAGTATTGAATTTTTACTTCAGAGGGTGACTTATGCGATGTACAAATAAAATAAAGTGAGTTATTAAAATGGAACCGGGGGAGAAGTAAATTTATATTGGGGACATTAATACCATACTATTCCTTCCGTCCTGCCGATTACGACCTAGTTCATATGGACACGGAGATTAAGAAAAAGAATATTGGGTATAAAGAAAGTATTTAATGTAGTGTGAATGCAATATTTTATAATGCTAATAAAGTTATAGATGGATGATTGAGTGTGTAGTGGGAGTAGGTTAGTGGGGTTTAGATAGGATGGTGAGCTATGTATATAAATTAATTGTTTCCTTTAAATAAAACAAGCCAAATATAATGGGACGTCCCAAAATGAAAAACAAGCTGTACTCGGTAGGACAGGAGTAGTTTTATTAAAAGAAATGCGTTTTTTTGGGAAAAAAAGAATTGCGTTTGATTAGGTTGGGACAGTTGCATTTTTTTTGTTTTTTGAATTAGAAACGGTTACAAATGTTAATTTATTGACACACTTTTTGGTACTTTGTGATCCGTGGGACCGCAGTTAGTTACAAAAGATCGACCGGTTCTATTCTATTCTATGGATAACATCACCGCAAACCTATCATAACTCCCTGCTTCTAACTGTTGATTGGTTCCCATATCCATACAACAAATGAAATTTTGACACGTACCGAATTCACAAAAACTCGTCTGCAGCATATCTTTCTATCTACACCCCCAAATTCATATAGCGCTAGGGCTCCGAAACATCACCATTTCTAATTCTGCATATCGTCGATTCAATTTCAAAGAAAACATAAGCAAAAATGGGTGGTGAGATTTCTCCTTCTTTTAGCCTTCATTTTGATTGATATCGTTCAGTTCGTCGCCGAATTTTACGATCTAGTATCGTATTAATTTGTACAGCGTTGGATTTCATGGCCTAAAATTTTACCAGTTCTTCTTTGAATCTTTAATAGTAGGAGCATCTAAAGAAAATCAATATCAAATGGAAGATATGGATCAAAAGAAGGATGTCAAGAAAAAGAGGAGCCCCCTTGATCAATTTGAGATATATCCACTCATTCCTATCAACATAAGCTTATTTGGAGGAAAGTTGTATTTCTTATTCACAAATGCATCTTTCTTTCTTCTACTTACTCATTGTCTTGTCCTATTTTCTATTTATCTAAGGTAGTAGGAATATGACACCTTGTAGCTTCACAGCAACAATATGTTGCATGCATGAGAGAATGAGATTAGTGGGGTGAACTTCTGATGAAGTTGATATAAGTTGTAATAATATTTTTATGTGTTCTGGTTTACTTTATTTGACTTAACTGCAAACGGTGGGTTGCATCCGATTTATGTGCCTTTATAAGCTAAATGCACAGTATTTTTGAATTAATTTGTTTATAACTGCTATACATATGTTGTAGTAGTATGTTTTATTTTGCCTTGTTATCTGATTTCCGCATTCTGAACTGCTGACACAGTTTGAAGGTATTCTTATTGTCTTGTAATCTCATTTTCTCAATCTGAATCGCTGACACAGTTTTAAGTCATTCCTAGGTCTTCCGTCTTTTTAGCTTGCTATAGGGACTTTGATATTGTGATAACTGCAGATCAGGCCCTGTCGACATGGAATAATTTGTTGCTTTGTTATGCTTGTGTCACTCATAAGTTTTTTGTAAGATTGATATTGTATGTCATTTTTGGGTATGGTTAATATCCTCTCGATCGAGTATCTTAATGCATGGATCTGATTGCACGTTGTCGTACAATTGCTGAGCCATTGAGTACATTTATGCCTTCATTGTCATTTTTGTCGCATGCTGCCATCTATTATGGCACATATATTTTCAAGATTTCCATCTATACAGTGAGATTGCTGTATTGTAATGCTGTCTAGCTACTCTTAATGATAACTATCTATCTTAGTCAATGCTGATTATGAATTGGCAGGAAGATCTGCGCGCTCAGCTCCACGTGCAGCTCCAGCACCCAGCGCGGGTGGATCTGAAGCCTGCAGTATGCAATGCAAGGCTCTTCAGGATGTAAGTATAACATTCTGCTTACCGTTGGTTTGTTTTATGAAACCTCTACTGGATATTGTTGCATAACCTATTTAGAACCAATCGTATGTGAATCTTAATAAATTTATCGGTATGTATCGTCTTTTAAGCGCATAGTAATGTCAATTCTGGAATTTGTTGTCGGTGGATCTTAAATGAGTAGAAAAGTGGCAAGCATGTTTGACAATGCAACTAACTGATCAGTGGTTGTGTCATATAATGTCATCATATCATGTGTCACGATTACTAACTATAGTTTATGGTGCTCCCAAATTATTGCACCTAATGTTTTCTTGCCTTTGAATTTGAGAGAAAATTTTGGGGTTAATTTGTGTGCAGTGCCTGTATAATGCTGGTAACAACAACACGAAGTGCCAGTCCGACATGGATAAGTTGGCTGATTGCCTCAGAAACTCGAGCCCTGTGATGAGTTCCTAAATATAGAGCTGTTTTGCACTGCATTGAGTAATGATTTGGGAATGTTAAGAACCCCTAAAAATTGGATGATGTTGTTACTATTTCAAGCTGGTGATGCAAGGACTGTTGCTTGCTGCATCGACGTTCTTGTTACCATTTGACGTGTCGTAAGGACATCCGAAAATAAATACTCCTTCCGACCCACTCATATTGTTATTTTCCAAATAAGGAAAGTTTTCTTTCAAAATCCTTCAAAAGTGATGAGACCTGTCCACTTCCTATCTTTTTACCTTTATTCTTAATCTCCATGCCGAACACTAAAATGACAATTTTAGTGGGTCGGAGTAGGTGTTTCTTTGGTAAATGTTGCACTTGCTCAAAATGGATACTTCGTATGCAGATTATGAGCGACCGTTCAATGGATTGATATGATGCCATAGTAGAAATTAACATTACCAAGTGAAGGTCTTCTTACTATTATTGATTTAACTTTCAGAATATTTCACATTTTGCTCATTCTGTGGATATATGGATTGATGTATGATACTTCTGCTGTCCCGTTTTTATTGACCAGTATTAAGCAATCCATTTTACCCATTTCATATTACTTTTTCACCTTATTTTCTGTGTCATTCACTATTTTCTTTCTATTTTTACCCACTTTATTTAACTTTAAAAACTCCACTAAACATACATGGATTCTACTCTTAATTATTTTCTCTTTAAATCCCCTGGTTAAAAGAAACAGGTCAAGCCTGGTGGGACGGATGGAGTATTAAGTTTTTTTATATGTCAAAACTTGGTTTAATTTACGTTCGATTTTATGAAATTCATTATTTGAATGGAGTATTAAGTTTTTTTATATGTCAAAACTTGGTTTAATTTACGTTCGATTTTATGAAATTCATTATTTGAATTACTTCTGCAATCTGTGGCTGCCGTCAGGTAATCAATATAATTAACCAAAAGTATAGTGTAAACGAGTACACTTTCTTGGCCAAACCATTTTCAATAATATTAGAACTCATTGATATGATAATTAAAAAAAAAAGAGAGTTTGATTACAACTACGAAGTCAATTTTGTACTATTTTATATCCGTAATATTTGTGAATTATAATTATTATAATAATGCCCAAATGCAAATTATTCCCAGCAGCCGAATTTTTAAAATTAGTAAAGAAATTAGCAAAACGTTAGTTACGTTTCTTCCTAGCAAAGCGTTGAATTTCAGTTATAACAAGAACACGCGACAAGGTGGCAGTTGATTATTTGCGGGTAATACAAAAAATTATCTAGTACTAGTACTCATTATTAACCAAGAGCCAACTAAATTTTGTCCAATTATTTGAAAAAGTGCCCCTTGAATTCTCCATCAGTTTCTTGCATAAGAGAATAGTCTAAAATATATTTATTTATTTAGTGTAAAATAATAGTTTTAGTTTAATTTTAAAATATGTTGTTTTTTAATTGTATTTTATGTGATTCTATTTATTGAGCAAGTTTTTAATTTTTTAATTTTTGTGTAAAGTGTGATCCAATATTTAAGTATTTCATATACTTAAAATATCTTAGTTCTATTTTATTTATTAAAAATATTAAATATTAAAAATTAAAGTAGATAGTGATGCAACAGTGACTAATGTAATGTTGCTGCAAACTTATTGCATCCAAAATGCAACAGAATTTGCATCATGACTGAAGCAAGTTATTTGCTTCATTTTGGAGTTAAACTTCATTTTGCAGTTGGGTTGGAGATGCTTTATTATCGTCAACTATCATAACATACATGATGCACGTAACGTCGAAATAAGAATGAGAAGTAAAAGTCAATGGTCATGGGCAAAAAATAAAATAAAGTAGTGAAAGTTGACAATGTCTAAATCCAGTAATTGATAGTTAAGAGTCGAGATTCATATTTGATAACATTAACGGTGTTGATATATCTCAAAATACATTAAACAAGTCAATTTTTTTCTTGCCAAAACCTGCTCAAGACTTTGATCTATATTTACACTCTTGTGATTTCCCCTAGTTTTTGAGGCTCTTCCATCACAATTTCCCTTTAAGAAAGCTCGTGCACAATCTCCACCACGCCTCCCTGTCCGGCTCGCTCGTCTCCAACTTACTCTTTGCCTCATCGGCAAGGGACTCCTGTCGTGATAAGACCATACACGAACATGATTTAGACTTTGCGATGACTTTGTAACACTAATAGCATAGATGATGTGGTTTTACCTCAATGAGTTCGCGGTTAGAAAGGCGGTCAATTAGGTGCAAGAGGATGTCCTTTGTGTATTCGGGATGGCCTTGGATGCCCATAATGTGATCTCCATACCTAAACATCTCGACTCCGGTCTTGTCAGACCATGCTAGCACCTCTGCCTCGGGCGGAAGCACCCACACCTAACTCATTTTACATCGCTATTAGGATTCAAAAGGGCTAGAAAGAAACAGAGTTGTCGAATTCTAGGAATCGAACCTCATCTCTATGGCATTCAATGATGGAAAGTGAAGTAGGCATATTTAGAGAAGTGAAGATCTTTGATGGATAAAGTTGAACTTGTGTAACTCCAATGTCCCATCCGGCTCTAGCTCGTCCGATCTTTCCTCCGAGAGCTCGTCCCAATATCTAAATTAGACACCATACAAAACTATATGTTAACCAACCTAGCTACAAGATTTAGGATTATGTTTTCTTATTCCCATTGCCTATGGAAATAGCTAGAACCATGATCTAATCATTGTCGGAAAACACACACACATAGGACCGGCTGGACCGTGAGGCGAGGCCATTGAAGCGGCCGGAAAAATTGAAGGGCCTCCAGCTTTTAACAGCTGTGGAGGCACAACAAAAAGATTTGCAAATGGACATCCTCATCAACCCACTAGGAAAGCATTAACCATTCTACAACAGATTATTTCTTGTTCAGACATCATGTCATGTTAGTGAGTGATGTATATAAGTGACAAAATAACATGACTCATGATATAACATCATTTGCGTATTGGAAAACAATGGCTATGCCGTCAAGTCAAGTAATAATGGTATAGGTTGTTAAAGAACACTATATATATCTTGTCCAAGGAAAAGCAAAAAAAAAAAAAAAAAGTGACAGACCAACACGAAACTCTACATACATAGTATTATTATGGCTAGTTGATGGCAATTTGTTATCATGACATTTTTTTTCCTATCATGACCAATTTCGTTTTCTATTATGGTCGGTTTTAAATTGATTGACAAATATAAAAGTAAATATTATGATAATATTCCAATTAAATGAAATCAATGACTTTCTTACATTTGCACATGTGGCCGTTTGGACAGTCTATGCCGTGCTTGTCAAAACGATAAAATCTGTGTGTGTGCAGCACTAGGTGGTTGGTGGTCTTAGGTTTAGCCCAAAATGTAGTGAAACATAAAATAGTGCTGGCATGGAACTGACGTGGAAGCACTAGCTAATTGGCAAATTGGTTTCATCCACTAATTTTTCTGAAATAAAATTTGTGGCTGCGTACTATGGTCATTATTGTTCACTTCCTAAATGATAATTCTACGTGGTCGTTTCTTCTACTTGTTCATATTTTTAGAAGAATCTTGTTCACACACACACACACGCCAAAACATCAATAAAGAAACTAAAATGATTTATTCCAAAGCATGAGTTTTCTAGTAGAAAAGTTTATGGAAGAAAATGTAAACTGATGCAAGTTCTCTGTTAGTTTAGCAGAAGCAGCACTAATTAAATAGTGTAGTTAGTATTAAAAGGAAAAAGACAAAGGAAAAAAGAAACATCATGTCAATAATTCATTCTATGATTTGTGGCATGTGTAGATATACACGTTCAAAATCATGGCCTGGTATCTTCTAGTAGTATATATAATTATGTATCTTTTTCTAGATAAGATGGAAAAAGAAGAATACTATATACTTATTGATGTGGTTATCATTATGTAGTGTGATACTTTTTATTTAATTCATAATGTAGCGTGATACTGATGATATCCTAGTAGCATACATCAGTAAAATTTTAAAAAATACTAATATTTGAAATCTGATCTCCATCAGCAATAAATGAATAACTTGGGCGCCTAAGCAAAATTCTAAACAATACATTTTTTTTAGGGGTTCTAAACAACATATTTGATGTCATAAATATTTACTGTTTCTCGAATAAGTGTCGGTATCATCAAACCTCGTATATTAAAGGAATAAAGGAATTAGTACTCTTTTGGTTATTGAATGAAAAACCAAGCATTTAGTACATAACTTGAATTGAGTATAAGGACAAATCAAAAAATTTACTGCCAATTTTGTTTAAAAAAATTGAAATATTAAACAATAATGCTATTCCAAAAATCAAAATAATTATTCGGAGGGAATTGAAGGAGTATATTGTCATTTTCATATTAACTATCCCAACAACGCTTTGTCCCATATAGACAGGTGGTGTTGGAGTTGGACACTTGGACCACAATGTTATAAAGAGACCGTAGACAGACATGCACGCAATACTACATCACAGTTTTCATGTTTTTGATACATACGATATTTTTGTTTAATATCCACTAAATCATTCTTCATTTGTCTCAAAACATAATAAAATATTTTCCCCATGTCTTTTAACATGAGTACCTTTTTTTAGCAAACTGTTAACGTATATGCCTACTATTTCGACTTCTTGTTTTAATTTATATTAATGGTGGAATGTAGTTATACATATTTTATTTTTCAAAGGGAAAATTGCGAATCCATATTAACCACGAAATGTTAAGTACTATATTTATCATACATTTTGACGATTTCATTTTCCCACATAATTAAGTGATGATTATCCAACCCCCTCACAGACAAGGTTCCTTTTTTTTTTTTTTGGTTTGTTTTATAAAAAATTAAATATAGTAACATTTTGTGTGAATTGTTGTGCAAAAGTTCCTGTGAAACTGAGATATAAATGAATTACATAAAAGATTTGAAATTAAGAAAAAAATAGAAAATTAGTGCCGTCAAGAATGTTTTTTTTTTTTTTTTTTTTTTTTTTTTTTTTTTTTTTCTGAATACTTCACTGGAGAGTTGACTAATCGCCTCTATATATTTTTAGGTCCGTCTCTTTTCATGCATACTATATTGTAGGCAGCAATATCTTGGCCATTGTTTTCAGATAAAAAAAAAGTCACCACTCACAACCTTAACTATGAAGTAAATCATATACTGTATGTTTAGAATTGCATAGACTAATTAATTCTAGCCGCCAAGGAAATTGAATTTCTTAATGTTAACTCATCATTTTATAATGCATAATTTTGTAAGTTGAAATTTTATTAGTCATGGATACATCTTTAACCTTTTCTATGCCCCATAAAGTTTTGTACTTGACGATTTTAATACTACTATTTCACAAACAATCTCTATTCGATCGAGCAATAAACGCCTATATAAAAAGAAAGTGCCATTGACAGCTTTCTTGGTAGTTGTCATTGGCCAGCTATATATCGCGGGGCCCCGCTAATTAATTCACTAGTAGCACCCTAACTCCCTAAGCAACTAGTTAAGTATTCTACTATATTACTTTTTTGTTTTTGAGCAGAAGTTAAGTATTCTATTACTAGATTTAGCTCTCTAAATTCATTTAGTATATTTTATACAACCGAAAGAATACTACTCAAATTTGTGATAGGCTAACCCGATGTTAAGGATGAATATCCTCGGCATTGCCGTAAATCAACCATCCCGATTTCTTTCCAATTAACCAAAAAGGGGAAGACAAAAATTGTTGCAAAATACATATTCGCATCTTTAGAATGGTGTAGTAAGACATCGAGTGGTGATTTCAAATTCAAATCTTACCATTCTCGTCGTAATGACTTTTGAGTATGGTCTACATCTCCTATATAATTGTGGAAAATACATAATAATTTTAAAATAGAAGTACTATAAAGTTTAAGATATTGGTGGCAAACGTGTCATCCTCAGCATGATATCTACGTTGCAGGATTAACTAATTGCTTTCACCGACGAGACCAAGTCACCACCGTCCCCTAATCCCGTCATATATTTTTAAACAATTTCGTTCAGATTTTGACGTCTCACCCTAATCTTGTACCTCCTCCGTCCGTTGTTTTTCTTCTTTTTTTTTTCGTCCATAATGAATATGGTATTTCCTTAAAATGAAAATAATTCATCTCATAATAAACATCAAACTCATTCTTCACTTACAATATACTCTATCTATTTAATCCACTCTTTATTCTTGGAACTCGTCGCACTCATACGAAACCAGATTTATCAAGGATGAAGTAAATACCATTTTACCTTGCCATTGATTTTGAGATTGTTTACTCTGTAGTCTTAAAAACTAAAAGAAAGCGAAAAGGAAAAAACCTCATTCTTCATTTTTTGAGGTTCCCATAATTTCATGCTTTTTTTACATAAAAAAATTGAGTTGGCATACTTTATTCGTAGATATTAAATTTCGTACTTTAATTTTAGTTGACCCTTAGTACATTACTCCCACTTGAAAAAAAAAAAAACAAACAAACAAACCTAATACGTGCATTTAATCAATTTGAAAATTATGTTTTTGTTTTGAAATACTATGTAGTAATAACTAATTTGAATTTAAATCGAACCAAATTTACTATTTTTAGCATAATTAAGAAAATTAGTGACTGTTGTTTTAATGATAATATAGGGCTATACTTATAGAGGATGAAATTAACTTAAAAGTACTTTATAAAATGAGATAAAACTAACCATTGTACTATAAATTGAGAAAAATCCATTGTAGTATTTCTCTTGAGAGAATATGGTCGATTCCTAATTCACTAACCTAGACTAAAATAAAAATCAGCTTTAAAATAGGTCGAAAGTTTTTGTGAGGGGTAAAATGAGTCTAAACGAGAAATGTATAAGTAGTGAGGTGGTGAAAACCACACATTTACTTACAGTTTACACACACGCACATGGAGAAAAACGTGTGACGACGGAGGACCAGGTAACGACAACTGACAAACCAAACTCGCCAGAAATACAACCGAAAAGAAAAATAAGAAGAAATTTATAAATTGTAGAAGTAAAATTATGTATTATTTTATTCAGGATGTTGTTTCGTACGCCTAATTTATAGTGGTTATGTAAAAAAATAGTAGATGAATGCAAACGCAACCCACGCAGCACCGAGGAAATGACTCGATTGAAACAAAACGAAATCAACACGATCTGCAAACAACAACTTAATTTTAATTTAGGAGGAAAAAAAAATACCTGATGACCGAAGCAGATGCCGAGAACCTTCTTCTTCCTGGCGTCCAATTCCTTGAGCAGAATCAGCAGTTTGCAGATCCAGAGGTCGCTGCCGTGGGCGTCATTGCAGCTTCCGGTGATGACGAAGCCGTCGTAATCGCCGATCTGATCGTCCGCCGGAAAATCGCCCTTCGCCACCCTGAAAACGTCCCAACTCTCGCCTTCTTCCTTGAGCATTCTGACGAAAACGCCGTAGTAGCCGCCGTAGAGTTTCTTCACGTAGTCGGAGTCATCGGCGCACAGAAGGACGGCGAATTTCTGTCCTCCCATTCTCTCTCTAAAATTTGATAATATTGGCGTGTGTGTGTGTGTAGAGAGAGAGGGGGAGTGGGACGGTGAGGACGAGAGTTTGGGGCGTTTGTAATGTTAAATGTAAATGGGTTTGATTAGGAAACTCAGTAGGAGCTATTTATAGAAGCTGGCTTTACGAGGAGAGGACAAACAGATTGAAGAATTAGAGTCGCCTGAATTTCCATATTTGTCCTTGGAGACGTTTATTTAATTACTAAATTATAAATTTACAACCCAATATATTACCGTATAAATCACTAAATTAATTTTGTACAACTTAGTATCAAAATCAAATTTAGCATCGCCCTTAAATCTAATGTCAATCATACGATGTTTTAGCATCATCCGGTAAATCTAATTTCAATCATATCCTCCAACTCACTCATATTAATATCCTTTTAAGGTGTCTCACTTAGAGCATTTGCAACGGGGATCGATCACCGGTATCGATCCCCATCGATATCACCCTTGCTCGATATAAGGTGTATCAACACCGTAGTGGGTGTGGTATCTAAGCGGTAGCGATGGTGTGGTGTCGATGGTGGTATCATTTTTGCGATACCGCTAGGGATGACAATAGGTCGGGTTTTCGTAGGTACCCGCACTTCCCAAATCCTAATGGGACGGGTTTGAAAAATATTAAATGATTTTGGGACGGGTTTGGGTAGAAACATGCAAACCCGTCACGGGTTTGGGTCGGGTTTGGGCAAATACCTCCGGGTACCCGCTACCCAAACCCATTTATATATATATATATATATATATATATATATATATATATAAATAAGATGAAAGATATTATATGTATAATTTATCATATAATTACAACTATTAGTATAAATATTATAATAAATTTAGGGTTTTATATTATTTTCTTAATCCACACACACATTTCGTAAGAGTCGAGTCTTTAATGTTTCTCCTCTACTTCTGTTAATGTACTTCCGAAATATGACGATACAGCGGCATCTTCAATAATTCATAGTCTTCTAGTTATGTTTTAAGATTTTGTAAGTTCGTAGTATTTTGCATTAAGATTAATGTTAGTGAAATTTTCTATTGATGTTTATGTTTTAATAATATTTATAATATTTTGTTATTTGATGTTTATTTTTTAGTATTCGGGTTTTTAGCGGGTAATAAACGTATTATCCAACGGGTTCGGGTCGGGTATGGGTTTCAAAATTATTTTTTAATCGGGTTTGAGACGAGTTTGGGTGTGGAAAAATTTCATGGGTTTGGGTTTGGGAAATGCTTAATGGGTGGGTACCCGACCCATTGCCATCCCTAGATACCGCCTTCGATGCCGGTGGGCACCTACGTGTTTCCATTGGTCCGGTTTAATTTTTTTTTCTTTTTTCTAATTATAGATACTGGTATCTAACTCAATACCCGTAGTGTAAATTTTTACCAGTATCTTACTCAATACCACCAATCATTGAAATTACACTTCCCGACTATAGGCGCAGTATCTAACTCAATACCCGTTATAGATGCTCTTAGAGCATTTGTAGTGGGGATCGATCATCGGTATCTAAGCCGGTGTCGATCCCCTTCGATACCCCCTCCCTCGATAGTGGGGGTATCAAGCGCCATAGTGGGAGTAGTGGATATAAGTATCTATGGCGTGGTATCGATGGTGGTATCTAATGTTTGATACCACCTACGATACCGGGTGGGCAGCTCTTTGGGGACACGTGGCGTGTCCCCATTGATTGGGCTTTTTTGTCTTATTAAAAAAAATTATTTTATAGCTACTGATATCTAACTCGATATCCATAGTGAAAATTTTTACCAATATCTTACTCAATACCACCAATTATTGAAATCACGCTTCCCGACGATAGACTCAGTATCTAACTCAATACCCGATGTGAATGCTCTTATATTGTCATCTTTCAAATAATTAAAGAAAGTTTTTAGCATTCAAAATCTTTCAAAAGTAATAGGTATTACCCACTTTTTAATCTTTTTACCGTTAGATTGTGTTCACTTAAGAATTAAATTTATACCTCTAAATGGAGAGATAATATTATGAGGTATAAATTTATACTATACTGTGGGGACCACAAGTTTTATATATTGTTTGGTTGGTGGGATAATATACTTATTTATACTCTCAAGGGGGACCACAATGTTTATATTTTGTTCACTTGGAATAAAATTGATGGATAAAGGAGAGAATATCTAAAACACATGGGAGGTATAATATTATACCTCTATTTTGGCGAAATAAATTTGTACTCCGGACAAGGTAAAAGGGGCTGCCCGAAAATTTATACCTCCTGCCCCAGTTTTTCTTAAATCGCAATTAAATAAGATATAAGGGTATAAAATAATATTATACCTCTTTTTATCTCTTTTTACCTCCAAATGAGCACACTCTTATTTTTAATATTTATATCAAATAATTAGAAGTCGTTTTTCTCTTTCTAAATATACGGTCGCACCAATAGAAGTCGTTTGAAATAAAATTTGACAGCTGGTAAGAATATGGAAATTAAGGATGTGGGTGGGTATATACTATTAAAACCAATACAACGTGTGATATGTGACAGTTAATTCCACTAATTCACTCTTCTATGCAGTGACATGATGAGGGATCTCGTATTCTTTTCTATATTAGAACTACAATTATTAATTGTTAAAAATCATTCATATTCCATCACATGTAAAATAAGGCATCAAAACATACACCATATAAAACATTAAAATAATATTTCTCAAATAAATATGAAGATTATTGAAATAACTTATGGAATCTTAAAATTTTCGGAAGAGATTTTTAACACTTACTATTAGACTAATGAGTTAATTAAATCTAGTTCAAATGATTAAATGATCACTATAAGTCTCTTCTTAATTACGAGTGATCTTGAATTCTAGTCCTACACGTATGTAGCGTAGTGTATTTTCCTATTTTATGGTGGATTAGTTGTTTCATTTTTGTGCTTGAATCATTTAATATATTTGTCTTGATTGTATTCTCAATAAAGGTATGAGGCTAACCAAATATTAAAATTAAACATCTAATGACTACGAAATATTTATAAAAGTTTAAGCCATAATCCTCAGATTTTGTATATTAATGGAAATAATAATTCTCTCTGGATAAATTGTGGTCAATCACATACGTAAAAAAAAGAAAGTTAATCATAAAACTAGAAATAATCACATTTAATTCTACTTAAAGTTTAATTTTTCAATTAAGGTATATTTCATATTTTCAAACCTACATTACTTTTCTTTTAGCTAGTGTGACTGACCACAATATATCGAATAGTATTGCTACTAAAGAAATAACCAAAATAAAAAAGAATTGAGGGTGGCCGGCTCTTGGCGAAAGGTGGCTCTATCCCTCACTTATATAGTGTCACGAACTTACGCTGCGGCGTGAATTGCGTGTTTATGGTTTAGGACATAAAATGATATATATATATATATATATATATATATATATATATTTTGGAGCATGATCAATTTTGGCATACTTCCTCCATCACTCAGTAGTAGAGTTCTTTGGAGGGGCACGAATTTTAATAAAATTTAAGTAGTTATTAGTGGAGAATTAATAATAAAATGTAGTTAATATATACTCACCTTTGTGAGTGGATAAATACTTAAAAATAATAAGGTAGTAATGAGATCATATTTCAAAATAGAATGACTTTAAAGTTTAGAAATGACCGAAAAAAAAAGATGATTATTATTCATGGACTGAGGGAGTATTTATCTCTTCAAAAAACTTTGAAATGTTTAGAATAACTAATTAATTATATTAATATGGATGCAACTGTAATGTGGAGAAGATAATTGAGATAATTAGAATTTATTAATTCAAATAGAATTTCTAATCTTCAATTAGATTTTTCTTGTCTTAATTAGTTTTTTTTTTCTAATCTTCAATTAAAATACTAGTAATTAAATTTAAATTTAATTATACCCACTAGTAAATAAATTACAATAATGGCGCCCCCTAGGTAATCTCTACCTACCCACTTGTGTCGGTTTCGAGTACACTTGTACAGTTGTACTGTGCGTTTGGCCGCACGAGAGTTCACTCCCCTATAAATAACATTCCGAAAAAGAAAAAAAGAAGTGAAATTTAACGGATAAATTTTGAAAATTCCAGTTGTGTGTGTACGTGGAACTTGGAAGCTTTCACATGAAATTTTATCTGATATGTCACGTGCGAATCTAACTTGTCTGCCTTCATTGTCTGAATCAGACGCCTCCAGTTTATTTCTTTAATTTATTTTCAGAAGCAATTGATTTCCTGAGTAATTGAATGCCTCTAAATATTTAATCAATGAACCACTGAACATTAGTAGTAATTAAGTATATATAAATGCAATAAGTATAATTAGCTGATCAGATATAGCACGTGACAAACTCTACTCGACTGTTTCTGACATGTTTACGCCCAACAACAAGCATAATTTATATGAGTTAATTTAGTTTAAAAAATTATTTGTGTGTAAATCTATCTGATAATCAATTATATTTTTTTTTTTCATATAAGGTTATAAAAATATTATAATCTTCAAAGAATCATTATTGGATTACATTAATTTTCTGTTCAATTCATTAAACCGGATCAAATCTTCCCAATGAACTGGCCAATGATAAAAGCATGCCACGTTGGATGGATTTCATTAATTCTGTTGAAGTTATGTCAAGCAAGCCCTAATATAATTTCACACACAAAACAAAAAAAAATCATTTCTAATGTAAAAACATCACATATGTTTTTTATACAACAATGAACAATGCTATTTATATGAATAACAGTATTTTTTTCCTATAGTTACTTTTTATATATTAAAATGATAGTTTTAGCTACAAAGATTAATTATTCAAATATATTTCTAATTATGAGATTAATACTTATTTTTATACGAATCATTTTTTGTGTATGTATGAGTCTATGAGTATGTGTGTGTGTCTATATCTCTAAATGATATATCCAGAAATTTTTATTTAGAGTTGCGACTTGTTAGAGGGGGTTGATGGTGGACCCCTATTTCCCGG
Organism: Schizonepeta tenuifolia; assembly: GCA_029490685.1. Lineage (NCBI taxonomy): Eukaryota > Viridiplantae > Streptophyta > Magnoliopsida > Lamiales > Lamiaceae > Schizonepeta > Schizonepeta tenuifolia. The sequence continues at coordinate 88,060,214 of CM055960.1, read as the reverse complement.
GGGTTTGGGGGTGGAGCTCCCGACCCGAATTTTGCCTTACATGTTTCGCACACAAATTTTTGTTTGAATTTTTGCATACAAATTTTCTGGTAGAGCATAAAAATCGCAAGTTTTGCAAAGCACAATCCAAGGAGGAGGCTGGAGGTGCCACCAACTGCAGCCGAAATGCGTGGCAGCGTCGCTAGGAGAAGAATTGAAAGAAAAAAAAAATTGAAAAAAGAGGCTGCAATGAGTTCTGTTTCTGTCAACGTTGTTCTTTTCCCGTATATAATTCTGTTTCTTTTGTTTTTTTGATTACTATTTTGTATTGATGGGCCAGTTTTTGGGTCTAATTTTTGTTACAATGGACCAATTAGACTACCTGCAGTGGTAGTGTTTCTTAGGGGTGTCTCTAAGAATTTTTTGAAGATAGAGATAGTGAACTGCAGTGGAGCTATCTCTAAGGAGTGTCTCTAATGAATTTCTGAATTTGTATTTTGCATTAATTTTAATATTAAAATTCTAATTTCATTAATTTAAATAAAAATACATTACTACGAATAAAAAAAATACATTACTAGAAATAAAAAATTACATTACTAGAAATAAAAAAAAAACATACTAAAAATATAAAAAAACAGCGCCATTGTAGGGGAAAAAAAAAACAACTACGCCCATCTTCGACGTCGCTTGACGTCGGCAACCATCATCATATGGAGTTGGTACTGCTCCGGCGTCATATGTGACATATCCGTGTTGATGATCTTTGCGTCGGTGGCGTCTTGTTTCACCCAAGCACGCTCACTCATTGTCTCGGCGAGGTTGTTCTTTGTCGTGATGATGCCGCTTAGCCTTTCATCTGTTGAGTCGACCATCGACCCGAACTCCGCGTCCTCGCTCACCTTCTTTTTCCCCTTTCCTCTGGCCGCCCTTACCTCCGCCTTTGCCGCGTCTCGTCCTTGTGGGCGGGGGGAGGGGGGGAGCCGTGCTTTCCTCTTCTGTTGCCTCGCTCGATCCGTGCGGCGTTCCAGATGAGGTGTAGGCGTCTTTTGCCTTATTCTTCATCCGCTTCATGGACGGAACGTCGGGAAATTTTAGGTGGAGGAATTTGGGGCAGTCCTGCAAAATTTACCATGCACCAAAATGTTTGAAGCGGCTCCCTTCATGGGCCTAGAATATCTGCTGGGCTTGCTCGATGACCATGTCGTTGGAGGCACCGCTGGGCTTTTTCTTCGTCGCCTTATCGTAAGCGATCATCCACTCCTTCACCCAGTGGGAGATCCGCCCGAAGAAACTCTCCACTATCTTTGAGTTGAGGTCGTTGTCGAACATGGCGTTGTACCTCTTCCACTTTCCCCCAGTACTTGTTGCCACCTTGATCTCTGCCGAGGATGGAGTTGCACGTTTCCTCTTTCCAGATTTGGACGACGGTGGTGCCTTGTTCCACCATATAACTGTGCCTCTTTGGTTTGGCGTCGGCGGCCGGAGGAGGAGGAGGAGGGACTTTGCGACGGTGAGATCGGCCCGTGCCTTGCCCTTGCCTTTGGCTCGTGCCTTCCCCTTTCCTTTGGCTTGTGCCGCCTCGGACGAGGAACTGTCTTCGTCGCCAAACGCATTGTGGAAGGGCTCACCGACGGACGAGTTGAGGTTGATAGAATCAAGCCCCGTCGGCGTATATCCTCCGTATGCACAGGAGGACACCACGACGACGACCATGGATTATTTGGATCCATTTGAGAGATGATTATGTGAAATAGATGTGAAAAAAAGATGGAATTATAGGAGAAAAATGGAGATTTGAAGTGTGAATATGATGTGATGAAATGTGGTATTTATATGTAAAAATGTGGTGTAAAAAAAAAATTTGAAATCGGCAAAAAATAGCCGTTGCCAGATTTTTTTTTATGTATGGCACGTGCAATGCACGCGCTGAATTAAAAAATAAATAAATTCCGGCGCGTGTAATACACACGCCTGCTTGATACAGTCTCGTTGGTTCGGGACGGGCTCGAGACAGTGGTTGCCGCAGCGGCGTGTCTTGTCGCCGGGGCTGTCTCGAGACAGCCCACGAGACAGGCGTTGCGGCTAGTCTTAGCTTTGGGTTTATATATTTTAAGGTAATGATGTTCGGTCACACTGTGGCCAGCCACACGCGTAAAAAAAGAAAGTTGACTGTGAAAATGAAAATAATCATATTTCCCTCTTAGGGTTTATGCTTCCCAGTTAGGGTATATTTCCATTTTCAAAACTAATATTTAGGGCTGTACACGAGCCAAACGGTTCACGAGCTATTCAGAGCTCGACTCGAAAAAAGCTCGTTCGAAGTTCGTTCGTTTACTAAACGAGCCAAGCTCGACAAATTTTTTGAGCCGAGCTCGAACATACCTATGTTCGGCTCGAAATGCTCGCGAACACGTTCGAGTTCGATAGTAAACGAGCTAGCTCACAAACATGTTCGCGAATCACCTAAACGAACATGTTCGCGAACATGTGTCACGATTTTTTTAATATATATTTTTACTTAATACTTTTTAATATCAACATTTAACTTATATATAATTAATAAATTCATAATTTTTAGTTTATCGAGCCGAGCTTGAGCGCTTGTGCTCGAGCTCGATCCAAACGAATATATAGCGAGCCGAGCTCGAACCGAGGTCGAGCTTGGTCATTACTTGTCGAGCCGAGCTCGAGCTCAAAACACAAAGTTCGAATTGAGCTCGAGCCGAGCTCGAGCGTTATAATTTTCCAACGAGCCGAGCTCGAGCCTGCCAGTGTTCGGCTCGGCTCGGCTCGTATACACCCCTACCTATATTACCATTTTTAACTTATGTGGTCGGCCACAGTGTGGCCGAATATCATTACCCATATTTTTAATAGTCTTTTTATTTCGTTGGGCTTAACTTATGGAGGTTCAATTAATTAAAGGGTAATTTTAAACAAAGGCCCAAATTCTCTTTTTATAGCCCCCTAATAAAATAATTAAAAAATATTAAATAATGTATCATTATATTCCTGTAGCCCCTCGTCAACGTTAATTGATAATTGACTCATTAACCATAACCACTTGAAAACTTCTGCCAAAACTTTGCAAAACCCTTTCTACTGCGGCGACTTCTAAATTCTAACACCACTGGAATGCTTGCTTAATCATCCCTCATTCATATTGTCATAATTAATCAATCTTTTTTTGCGTCTAATTATCCTATAGGTGTGGCTCCTGTCGAAGAAGTTGTGGCCGACCCTTTTGCTCCGATCGAGGATGTTGTGATCAAATTAATGGTGACTAGACACATCATTACTGGTGGAGTTAGATTCGGATTGGTGGTGATCGGAGAGGGTGTTGTTGTTGGAATTAGAGCCGTACTCGTGGTGATACATCGTTAAAGTGCGTTCGGATTGTAGTAGCTGACGCCTTTGTTGAATGGCCAAACAACAATCTGCTCTGACTTCCATGACGGTGGTGAATAAATCAACTTGAAATTTTTGTTGGGGCTATGATTTATCAGTTACTTTCCTTCCCGACTGTCTCTCTCTTCCCCACCTTCATTTCCATCGCATTCTCCCCATTACTCATTTTTCCCCACTGCTCGTCTTCCTTCGTTCCTTTTACAGAATCATCAATTCACATCCATAAAAATCCAATCTTTCTCTATCAAATCATCACTCATCCATCCATGGTGTCGATGTTTATGTAACATGTGGTCGACGATCTGAAGGTGTTGAATTCGGATTTTTGGAGTTCCCGAATACGGAGACGGTGACGACGGCTATTGGGGCCATCGGAGATAAGACGGAGGGAAGGATTCCGGTGTGGCGGAAGAGATCGCACGTTCTTAACAGGAGATGATGGTAAATAAAATTAAAGTTGAATGGGCTATGAATATATGATTAAGGGCTGTTAACGAGTTGGTTTTTTTTACATTAATTTAGGGGGTGTAATGATAGAATAGTATATTACTTCATTTTTTATAATTATTTATATTTAAGGGGCTAAAAAGAAAGAATTGGGGACTATATTTAAAATTACTCTTAATTAAAATTAGATAAATTCAACTATATAATCAATACTAATAATTTTTAATTTTATCAGCTGCACGGTTGCACGGTCAAAATAAATAATGCATGAGACTTAATTTATAAAACCGTAATACCGTATATATTCGAATAATTAAAATGCACAGTTTTGGTCAACAGCCAACAACAGAAATCTAAAGTAAAATACTAAAAACGAATCTAATTTAAGAATTCTCGAAACTTAAATGCAAACTAACTAAAAACTAATAAAAGATAATATAAAAAAGTGGTGGTGGTCGTCCTTTGAAAGTCGTCCAAAGTCGTCCATATTTATAGGCTAAGGAATTAGGGTTATGTTAGAATACTTGTTGGTTAAGGACTCTTTCCATCCTTATCCGCCTCTTTTCTTGTATGGATTGCTGGGGATTTATTTCCTTCTCATGGTAGATATCTCCTAGATCACGTTCAATTAGGATAAGGAAAGAAAAGTTTTCATCCTTATCCTCTTTCTTGTCGAGAAAGAAATCCATCTGTTACACATGTTGCCCAACAACTTCCGCTCTGTGCCTGCTACGCCTGTCTTGCCCACGATCCACTGTGATGTGTTTCTTGCCCCAACATCATATAAACAAGTTTTCTGCCGGTTTTTGCCCAACATCTATCCTGTAATGCCCTGCACATAGTTTCTCGACTTTGTGTCCTCCCAAACACATATTGACTTGAAAAGACTCAAAACACAAGGCAAAAACACAAGAAAAATGAACACACATTTGGGTTCATCAGAATGGTTATCACAGGTGGCTGCTGCTAGAGTTGAACAAGATCTTTACGAGTTTGAAGTATTGATCAAAGATTGTTTTTGTGGAAGTAAATGTTTTAATTGAAGCCTCCAAATATGTATATATCAGTTTTTATAAACTACGTGTATTGTTTCGTAGTACAAAAGATCAATGATCCATAATAGTAGTTTATAATTCTTACAATATACTATATGATGGTCCCGATACGAGTTCTGGTGTATGGAGGGGGGGGGGGGGGGGAATACACCAGATAAAACTTTTTAAAACAACCCCCTAAAAATAACTCAACCGAGTAATGCAACTCAGTTGAAATCACAATCGAGTAAGAAACACTCGGTTGGAAGTGAAGTGCTGTGCGGAATGTGGTGGAAATTAACTCGTATAAAAACAACTCACGCTCACGGTTGGTCAAAAACCAAAACAGTTGAGAAAGAATGCCGTTTGTATGCAGGTTAGTTAGTCAGTTGAATATGCAATAAGATAACTGAAAATAAACACAACACACAAAGATTTAACGTGGTTCGGAGAGAACTCCTACGTCTATGGGGAGTTGTGAGTCCACACAACTCAGTCCAAGTTCTTCTGGACAAACCACAAAGCTTACGCGGGCTTTGCAACCATTGGGATAAGTTTACGGGTACTTATCAACCTTACAGATTAGTTTTCGGGTACTAATCAACCTATCTACTCAGTTACAGGAAGAGTAGGGTCCTAAAACCTTTTCAGGCGAAAGAAAGGGTGGGGTTCCAACTAAATAGCTCGAACAAGAAGTGAGCTATGATCTAACACTCTACGAACTCTCAACAAGTGATGTTCTCAAGGTTGGATCAAATGACACTAAGACAGAATCTATAACTGTAGAACTCTCAACTATTGGTGTTCTAAGAGATTGAATGTAGCTCAGCTCGTGTGAAGTATTTGGTTCTTTCTTTCGCTTTTTGATTTCTTCTTGCTCTTGTCTGTCTTATCTTGTGTGTCTCTTCTGAATGAATGAATGCCTCTATTTATAGGCGGAGAAAATCAACTAGCCGTTGGAAGAGCTGTTGATCTCTGTTCTTTGAAAGCGATGGCTTGTCTCTCATCTCTGCAGACTTTTCAGATTTGGCAACTGCGTGCTTCTGCTTTCCATCTGAGACAGCCTTGTGTTGGGCCAAATGAGGTAATGACAGAGAGTCAAACCTTCACGTGACTTCCTGATTTGAAATTCAAATCTCAACCTTTGACCTCCAACATTTGATAGTTGGTTGAGTCGTCTGATCTTCATCTGATTGGTCTTCAGCTGATGTTCTATCTGAACATGTGAACTCTCAGCTGACTTTGAACTTCAAGCTGTTGATCTAACTGATTGAGTCTACAACTGATGTTCCATCTTGAACGCTCAGTTGTCCTTCCTGTATCCGACTCTGATCAGTTGGCTTCGAACGCTCAGTTGTCTTTCTTACAACTGATGTTCTCTTGTATCTTCTTCCTTTGAATACTTGGTTGACTTTTGCATCTTGCCACTTGAATGCTCATCTGATGAACGCTCAGTTGTCTTCCTCACAACTGATGTTCTATCCGAGTGAAGTCATGTTGCCGTCTTCAGTTGGAGTCCTGTAAAGATAAAATCTTAACAATGCTCAAACAACGAGCCTAACTGCTAACATTAGGATCTGGCAACATCTACTCGGTTGGGGTCAGTTGGTTTTGGAATCAATCAAAACTTTAATAAATTTCCCAACACTATATATCTAGGATTTACTTTTATGTTTGATAAGACTGGGTTAACACCTTATCAACAAAGAAAAATGGATAAAATTGTACAAAATCGAGAAATACAATCTTCGCCTCAAGTTGAGTACTCAACATTGCTTACTGCTCCTTGCCTTCGATGTTGGATCTCGATTCATGCAAAATAGAAAAAGTCCCACACCGGGGGTGATGTCCGTTGAGGACCCTCCGATACCTAAGTCAGATACTTGGGCAAGAAGAAAAAGAAGCAAATGTAAAAGGTGTAGAAAGTGTGTATCAGTACAATACCTTGAGCTGTGAGGTGTGAGTGTGTTTTATAGTGGGTTTATATGAAGGAAGAGAGGCTTGTAAGTGACCCTCTTAGGGACCCGAACTGTGTTCAAGTCCAGTTTTGCTTCAATCATAGCACGCCTGAACTGGCTGAACATGCCCGGGTCCCCAGTGTGCAGCTCGGATAGTGCTTCCTTAAACGCTTTCCTCGAATCATCAGTTGCGTAAACCTTCCTGTAGTAGAAGTCATTTACGAACTCCTGCTTGAAAAGCTCCCATTCCTCGTTCCACTCAGTTGGCATCCGTTTGTCGACATGCCTAAACCGACTTTCGAGCTTAGTCTTCCCTGGCAACCTCTACTGTCTTAGCCGAGCTTCAGCCTTAACTTGATGTTTATCGATTCGGCGACGACTGCGGGAGACAATGTTTCGATCCAAATTCTTGGTTATCTTGTCTAGCTCTTCTTCGAATTGGTTTACCCTTCTGGCCTGGCTGGCAGCGAACTTCCTGATCCAGCTCGGATTCATATAATCCTTTTCAGCAACATCCATAGCCTTGGCAGCTGCGATACATTCTTCAGTTGTGATACCGTCGAGTTCCGAATCTAGCTCGGCTGCGATCTCGGCTATGGAGTTGTACGAAACTCCAAACTTCTCCGCCAGCTCCAAGTCTTTTGTCATTTCAGCTCCACCGACTTCGGTTGACTTGGGAGTGGACTTCTTTGTCTTTTTCCTCAGCTGAGATTTTGCTGCAGCTGGCATTGCTTCCTCGGCTTGGGTCTCTTTTTCTTCCTGCATCTCAACATCAGCCTCTTTATCTTCCCCCTTTTTGGCATCAGCAACAAGGCTTGCTACTGAACCATCCAGAGAGGTGAGCTGTTGTTCGGTTTGTTGAATGCGGTTGAAGAGTTCATCGACCGCACACTCGATTTCCACCTTCTTCTCCAGTTTGGAGTCATGGCGCTCTTGTTCGGCTTTCCTCAATCCAGCAAGAGTTTCAGATACCTCAGTCTAGAAAGCAACGAACTTAACCCAGCATGACTCGAACCTGGACTCCCATTCTTCATCTTGTGTCTGTTGGGATTTAGCAAGGTTGGAATCAGACACGGATTGGAAAACGTTCAGCTCAGACTTAAATCCCAAAACAGTTGTCTTCAATTCAGAAATATCTTGGCTGGTGGAGGAGGAGAATTCATCCAGCTTTATCTTTAGTGAAGCATTCTCCTCCACCAGCTGCTTGTTTTTTTCCTCCTGTGCTTTCAACATCCTCAGTTGATCGTCTTTGTGTTGCTGGAAGTTGGCAAGCAATTCAGTCCTCAGCTGGTTCACCCTCTCAGCTATCAGCTCACAGATTTCTTCAGATGAGGGAGCTGGCTGATCAGCTGGAGGGGCTTGTTCAATCATAGCTAGTGGCTCAACTGTAACCATGGCTTGTCGGTTGGCTAGGTACAATTTCAGCTTTTCTTCTTCATCCTTCGCTGCGGCGGCGGCTGCATCCAGATCATTTAGGAACTCAGCTGACTTGACGAGCATGGTGTCGAGGAAATCAACGCAGTCTTGTCCAGCTGTTTCCCTTGTATCAGTGCCTTCTGCTTTGCTGAGGTCCAGACGACGCGTCAGCAGGGCCACCTTGTTGTTGTAGGCCACTTCCAGGTTTGTATAGTTAAAATAGTCTCGGATGCGAGACTCATCCGCCTTCAGTCTGTCCCAGCTGTGCACCCTAATTGTGTCTTCCTTCACGTACCAGTGACTGAAGATCAGGTTGAACTGGTACAACAGCTCGGTTCCAAGAGTTGCGAAGATGGGCATGTCACGAGCTTCTGGGAACATCCCAATCAGCTTTTGGAAACAGTAGGCCACCTTGCCTTCGTGTTCCAACGCGACTGCCTGGCGGTCAGCTTCATCGTCTATTGGGGAGGGGGATAGATCATATGGTAACGGTTCAAATGTTTCATCAATGTTGGCCAAAGAATCGGTCACAACATCGGCATCGAGCTAGGAGCTCGGAATATCAGATTCAGTTGGGAGGGGGGTTTCAATCGGTTCCTCAACATTGGCCGAAGGAGCGGTCACAATGTTGGCATCGAGCAATGAGCTCGGAACATTTGGCTGTGGTTCGGTTGAGAGAGCAAGAGACTCTTGAGGCGGTACGGCATCAACTCCTGCCGTGAGGGAGGTTGGAACGTCTTCAATGTCCTCAGAGGAGGAACAAGCATCCGATGTCACGTCCATCTCCATCCCTTCAGCCTCATCAGCAGCTCGATGAACGATCTTGTAGGTAGTTGCCTCAGCTGAGTGGCTTGACTCAGCTGGTCCAGTCTCAACTGGCGCCTCCTCCTCAGCTGGTGCATCAGCAGCTGGTTCCTCAGCTGGCACTTCAGCTGTCTCTACAACCGTCTTTTTGAACCTCACCCTCAGCTTCTTCTGGGCAGGTTCAGCCTCTTTCTCTTTCTCCGACTCATCCCTGCGTCGGCGTGCAGCTTTGGATTTCGTGGGGCGAGTGACAGCTGGTACCTTCTCAGCTGTGGGTTCAGTAGTCTTCGCAGCATCTTTCTTTTCCTTAGGAGTATATACACTCCTAAGCACCTCATGCGCCTTCTTCGCTGTTGGGAACAACATCAACCTCTTCACTGGGGTTTCTTCGCAATCCTCCCAGACCATATTCCGAACCTCGGTTGCGATCAAGATCAGAGCTGAGATCTTGCAACCGAAGTTGAGCGTCCCCTTGACACTCAACAGTCTCTCCCCTGAGTCGGTTGTGGTCTCGGAGATCTTCTGTTTCTCCAGGATCAGCTGGTTCAGAAAATATTGGAACCAGTTGATCTCGTGTTTGTGCTCCAACACCATCAACTGCTTTAGCTTTGGTCGGCTGATGTCGCCGAATGCTCCGTTGTAGCCGAACATGACTTTCGACACAACATCGAACAGGAGTTGATGTTCTGGCTTCAATTTCGTCCTTTGCATATTGCTCTTCAACCTCTCCGGCGTGATCAGAGCATTCTCCAGAAACTCATCAGCTTGCTCGTCGGTTATGTTTTCAATGAAGTCCGTGGCGGTGTGGTTAACTAGAATGACGTGGCAAAGGACGTCGGAAACTGCGATGGGGAAAGACACACGGTGAATGGTTCTAGCCGGAACGTCTCGTTGCCGACAGGAGACCTCCGTTGTAACTCCTTCTCTGCTGTCGATGGACGACTGCAGATTCACATAAAATTCACCGACCTGGCGCCTGAGCAGGTGGGTGGGGTAAAGCTTCGCCCATTCCAGGAGCCCGTTCTCCCTGAGAGTATTTGCAAGGGGAGCCAACACTAGCGACTCCAATTCTTCATCGGAAAGAATCTGCTCGAAGTGAATCTTTGAAACCAGCAGGTCGAAAGATTCTTCATACGAGGTGGGGACAAGAGAGGGTCCGGAAGAAGCCATTTTCTTGCTTTTGGGAGCCATTTAAAATCAATGCGAAGATATATAAATAGGGAAGGAAAATCTTTGCAGAAAACGGTTAGACAAAATCTGAGAAGATGATGAATAGTAACTGCAGATAAACACGAATGAGGAAGGTAAGAGATCACTTCCTGATTTTCCGCTATTTATAGGTTTTTGACTCGATTGAGATCGACGGCTGGGGTTAAATGGCGCGAATCCATTAACGGCTGAGATCACGCGACTGTTGACTATCTTTGACTTGACGTCATGAACCGAGTTCCAACCAGCGCGTGAGAAGGTGTACAGTTTTTCTTGTTAGCCAGTCACACTATAAAATAGGCTATTGATGTTCAACCGTACTTTACATTAAATGCGACATGATGGCTATTTTAATGTAACTGACTTGCTTTGGAATGTTTGAATTTATTTCAAACATTCTCATTTAAGAACATAACATCTTCAGCCATAAATGTTACCTGCCAGCTGATGTCGGAATCAGCTGTGTTCCAATGTTGCGGCATACCATCAGCTGACTCGAGTTCGTCTGTTCAGCTGACGTCTGATCCTATGTTGCAGCATACCATCAGCTGAGTCGAGTTCGTTTGTTCAGCTGACGTTTGATGTCTTCGGTTGGCAATCTGCATCCGAGATTCCCTCTTCATCTGAGCTTCCCTCTCAGATGGATATCTATCTCTTCACCTCAGCTGGTTCCTCATCTGATGGATCCAACAATCCAAGTAAATCACATAACATCTTGAACTGCGCTTCGGCTAGAGGTTTGGTGAAGATATCTGCTCTCTGAATCTCAGTTGGGATTTTATCCATGGATACGTCCTTCTTCTCAATATGGTCTCGGATGAAATGATGTCGGATGTCAATATGCTTCGTCCGAGAGTGATGAACAGGATTCAAAGAGATAGCAATGGCACTTGAGCTATCACAATGAATGGGAACCTGTCCAGTTGCAACTTCATAGTCTCTCTGCTGTTGCTTGAGCCACAACACTTGCATGCAGCAGCTACCAGCAGCCATGTACTCGGACTCGGTTGTAGAAGTGGCAACACATGCTTGTTTCTTGGAGAACTACGAAACTAGCTTGCTTCCCATGAACTGACAGTGTCCAGATGTTGACTTCCTGTCCAACCGATCTCCGGCTAGATCTGCATCTGAGTATCCGGTCAGTTGGATGTTGTCGTCGGTTGGATACCACAACCCAATATTTACAGTTCCCTTCAGGTACTTGATGATGTTCTTTGTTGCCGACATGTGAGCTTCCCTCGGTTGAACTTGGAACCAGGCACACACTCCAACCGTGTAAGATATGTCTGGCCGACTGGTGGTTAGATAAAGCAAAGAACCGATGATCCCTCTATACTTACTGGCATCCACGAGCTTTCCCTCCGTTCCAGGTTCAATCTTTCAGTTAGTATTCATCGGGATCCTTGTGGTCTTACTTGTCTACAATCCGAACTTGGTGATGAGCTCCTTTGTATACTTGGACTGATTGATGAAAATTCCTTCTGGTGACTGCTTCACTTGAAGTTCAAGAAAATAATTCATCTCCCCCACCATCGACATCTCGAACTTCTCCTTCATGAGATTTGAAAATTTTTCACACAGTTCCTCCGACTTAGAACCGAATATGATGTCGTCGACGTAGATTTGCACAACAAGTATATCTTTTCCAACTTTGATGGTGAACAGGGTTTTGTCAACTGACCATCGTTTGAACCCCGATTTCAGAAGAAAACCACAAAGAGTGTCATACCAAGCCCTGGGTGCTTGCTTTAATCCATAGATTGCTTTCTTCAACTTGTACACTCTTCCGTCTCCAGTTTCAAAATCGGGAGGCTGTTCAACATACACATCTTCCTTGATATCACCGTTGAGGAAGGCACACTTCACATCCATCTGATAGACCTTGAACTTGTGAAATGCAGCATAGGCTAGAAATATTCGGATGGCTTCCAGCCTTGCAACCGGCGCGAAGGAGTCCTCGAAATCGATTCCTTCTTGTTGGCAATATCCCTGAGCTACCAACCTTGCCTTATTCATCACGATAAATCCAATGACGTCTCTCTTGTTCTTGAAAATCCATTTTAATCCAATGATTTTGACACCATTTGGTCTATCTACCAACTCCCATACACAGTTGCGTAGAAATTCATTCAGTTCTTCTTGCATGGCTGTTGTCCAGTGAATACAGTTGAGAGTTTCCACAACATTCTTCGGTTCTAGTACATCAGCTACGAAGCAAGAAATCATGGCAACATCTCCAGCTTGCTCGAACTCTTCAAGAACTGCCAACTCCTCAGCATATTGGGCATAAGTGTTGGAATCTTCCTCGGTTGAATCTGGAATCGCAACTCTGCTCCTTGTACGTACACCTTCGGTTGGATCTCCGATGATGTTGTCAGTGGAATGATCTTCATACCATCTTCGGTTGCGTCTTCCTTCTTCTTCCAACAGTGGCTGTTCCATGATCTGAGCTGTGGGAGATGATGGACTCTTCTGAGCTGGTGATTTGTCAGTTGTTGAGTCTGGATCCTAAACATTGATAACATTTTGAACCGGGCTTGGTTGGGCTTCGGATGCTGATGTAGTTGGAGAGGCATCAGCTGGAGTTCTCCCTTGAGATGAGCTGGGGTCCTCGCATTCATCTTCAGAGGAGTATGGATCATCATCCTCGGTTGCCCATACCAATGGTTCAGCTAGATTCTTTTCCCTTAGTGCTTGCGATCTGGTGATAATGGATGGAACTTGTGAATCAGTCTGTTGTCCTTTAGCCTGTTCCCTGTACTCAAAAGTAGATTTATCAAAACTAACATGAGGTGTTATCTCCACAACACGAGAGCTATTGTTGAAAACTCTATAAACCTTGATCCGAGCAGCATATCCAAGAAATATGCCTTTCGAAGCCTTGGCATCAAAAGTTTTCAACTGAGTTTTCCCATTATTGTGAATATAACACTTAGAACCAAAAACGCGAAAATATGAAATATCTGGCTTCCTGTGTCTCCATAGCTCGTATGGTGTCTTTCCCAACCGCTTGGTTAGAAGAGATCGGTTCTGGGTGTAGCATGCTGTGTTGATGGCCTCAGCCCAAAATCTCTTTGGCAGAGCTGAGCTTGTCAACATGGATGTAGCTGCATCTTTCAGTGTTCGGTTTCTTCGCTCAGCTACTCCATTCTGTTGCAGAGTACGCGCAACTGATGTTTGATGAGTAATTCCATGCTTCTCGCAGTACTCGATGATGGTTTCATTTAGAAACTCGGTTCCACGATCTGATCGGATAGAAATTATTTTCATCTCTTGTTGGTTTGATATCCGATCCATCAGCTTGGATAGCTCATCTCGGGTTTCACTTTTGTGTCGCATGAAGATGGTCCACGTGTATCTGGAGAAATCATCAGTTACAACTAGGGTATACTCGTTGCCATTCATGCTCTTTGGTGTAACTGGCCCGAAGAGATCCATGTGGATCAGCTGTAACACTCGGTCGGTTGAGGGAGTTGTCTTCAACCGGAAGGAGGATCTAGCGAGCTTTCCCACCTGGCATGCACAGCAGATACGTGTTGTTGAAAATACTCGGTTTGGTATGCCTTTTGCATGTTCTTGTCTGGCAAGTCGGTTCATAGTCTTGAAGTTCAAATGGTTGAGCCTTTTGTGCCACAACCAGCTCACATCCGAACTGCTCTTTGATAACAGGCAGGTGTAATGAGGACTACTGTTCTAGTCAGCATAGTAGACATTCCCGGTTGGGGATCGATTTCCCAACAATATGACCTGCTTTGATCCGACATTTTTAACCCTGCAACCATGTGCATCAAACTTGACAGAGAAACCATTATCACATAATTGGCTGATGGAGAGCAAGTTATGCTTCAATCCATCAACATAAGAAACATTAGAAATCGAAACATGATTGGTTTCAAGGGTACCGTAACCTCTGGTGTGACCTTTTGAGTTGTCACCAAAGGTAACTGATGGTCCTTCTTTCTCCACGAAACTCCCAAGCAAATCCTTCAGATTTGTCATGTGTTTCGAACATCCACTATCCATCACCCACATTGTTCGTGAAGCTTTATTCTTCCTCAGCTGTTTCTCCTGTTCCTGCACAGAGAAACTCTCTTAGGTCCCCAATTTTAGTTGGGTCCTGGAGGGTTAGAACCAGTTCCCCCTTGAACTGTGGGTTGTTTTTCCCTGTATACTCGGATAGATTTATCATTCCAGATCACTTTTCCTTCATCATCAACTATGACAACGCCTCGGTTATCCTTAGGCTTGTTGTTAGTAGTGATGTTCTGTTTCTTGGGAGGAGTTGGATTTCTCCCATTTTGAGCTTTCGGAGGAGAGACTTTCCCCCTGTTTTGATGGCGGTTTTTATCCTGTTGAATTCGTTGTTGAGGTCGGACGCCAAGTTGGAATCTTTGTGGCTGATTCTGATTCCAACTCCCTGAATGTTGTCTATAGTTGTTCATGCCCTATTGGTGGTTCATGTTATGGCATGAATATCTCCAGCTGTTCGACCTGTTCCTTCTCGGTTGACTCGGTTGGAACCTTTGGTTGAACTGATGATGGAACCGCTGTTGATTCAGATGGTTGGATCCTTGCTGGTTCTGTGGTTGGTTCCATTCTTTCTGATCTTGACTCTGAGGTTGATTCAGAGGTCGGTTCTGATTTTGAGTTCGGTTGCGATTGTATCTCCGACGTCTCTGATTTCTCTTCTGACTTTTGGAACATTCCCCCTCGGTTGATGTCCCAACCGATGGAACGTTCTGTCTTCTATCTACTGTTCCTTTTCCCTTTTCAGTTGTGGTTCCCTTGGTCGGTTGAGCTTGCTGAGAAGTGGAGGTTGGATTACTTTGGGGAGATTCAGGTTCAACTGTGTTAGATTCGACAACCTTGACTTCCACAGCTTTGATGAAGGTCGTTGGAGGGATTCCAGTATCCTTGATCACATCATAACCGAGTCCTGACACGTCATCCATCTGTCGGCTGTAATTGATGAGACTCTCGATGATCTTGGATGACTGATATAGCTTTATTAAGTTGTCCTTCTCGGTTTGCAACTCCTTGAGGAGACAGCTATATGCTCGGTTTGTCCGTCTGACTTCTTTATCAGCTGGTCGATCTGAGCCTCTTGATTTTTCAACTGATCTCGCTGCTCCTTGATCTGCTTCGTCAACTCCTCATCGATTGGAGCATTAGTTCGGTTGACCGCATTCAATTGACTTTTAAGATTATCTATCTCTTCAGTTTGACTCTTGATCAGATCGTCCTTTTCGGTTAAGGATTCTTCAAGTTTGGAGAACTGTTCTTGAAGACTCTTAAACTCAACCGATTGCTGATGTAGTTCCTCACTGAGTTCTTGAAAGTCACTCCAGGAGGGTTCCAACTCTTCATCCAGTGTTTCCTGCATGTTAGAAATATTGGAAGAATTCAAATTAGCAGGACTAGAGTGTACCTCAGTATCATCTTGGTCGGTTCCAAGTGCCATGAGGCATTGATCCTGACTGATAGCATTGTTGGTGGAAGTCAGCTCATCCTCATCTTCAGTGTCAGTGAAGATGTCCATGTCATCAACTGCTTCTTCTGCAACCATGGCCTTGTTCTTTCCAGCTTGCTTGGCCCTCAACGCTTCTCTCTCTTTCTTCGAGAGGTCTGGACAATCTGCTTTGAAATGTCCTTCCTTGCCACATTCAAAGCAACCGTTGGTCACAGGCTTTGAGTTATCTCGAGTTCGGTTAGATTTGTAGAACCTCTTGTATTTTCCGAACCGAGTGTCCATGTCAGCTAGCTTCTTTGACAGGGCGGCTATGTTCTGTTGCAGCTCTTCTCTGCTTGGCTCCTTAGTAGCCGTGTCCGCTGATCTTGTTGGTCTTGATGTTTGTGGCTTTGAATAGTCAGCTCGGAGTGCTACTGACTTTGTGGCTGAACCAACATCCTCATGTCGACTCGTCTGAACCGAGGACTGAGTTGACCTTCGTCGGTTCACCTTGTACTCATTTCCCTTCAGAATAGAGAACAATCTTTCAGTTCCCATCTCACTAAGGTCAGCTCGGCTCTCATGGATATTAGTGAAGGTATCCCACTCAGCTGGTAGAGCTTGTAATACTTTGAGGTTGATTTCTCTCAAAGTATATTTTCCTCTTCGGATGGACTGGATCCTTCTGATGATGTCCATGAACCGGAGCTCTAGCTGATCGATGGTTTCATCAGTTCTCAGGCAGAAGTTGTCGAAATCTTGACAGGCATGCGAGAACTTGTTCTCCTTTGTCTCGTTGCTTCCTTCACCCAGCGATGCCAAGATATCCCACATTTCTTTGGCGGTCTCACACTCCTCTATCCAAGACAGATAATCTTGTCCAACTGTGGACATGATCGTGCTCTGAGCCCAGATGTCCAACTGGCTTACTTTGGCTTCCTCTGGAGTGTAGTCTTCTGGCTTCTTCTCCACTAACTCCACAGTTGCATCCCCATTGTTGGGATTTGTAGGAGTGCGAGTGATTCTCTCCCTGATAATGATCGGTCCGGATGTGAGTACTTGTTGCATCCGATGATGCTTTGACAGTAAAATCTTCTTCATCCGAGTTCTCTAGGATGTATAGTTCACAACCGAGAACATGACCATGATCTTGTCCTTGACATCCATCTGCACACTACAACAGAAGAAATATGCAAGCAAATATACACTAGCGTGATAAAAAGATCTGTTCAGTTGACCACTAAAGAAAACACCTCGAATTCACACCTTGTGAAACAGAGTCAGCAGTCTTTTGAACCACTGCTCTGATACCACTTGATGGTCCCGATACGAATTCTGGTGTATGGGGGGGGAGAGGGAATACACCAGATAAAACTTTTTAAAACAACCCCCTAAAAATAACTCAGCCGAGTAATGCAACTCAGTTGAAATCACAACCGAGTAAGAAACACTCGGTTGGAAGTGAAGTGCTATGCGGAATGTGGTGGAAATGAACCCGTATAAAAACAACTCATGCTTTTATGCACGGTTGGTAAAAAACCAAAACAGTTGAGAAAGAATGCAGATTAGTTTACGGGTACTTATCAACCTTACAGATTAGTTTTCGGGTACTAATCAACCTATCTACTCAGTTACGGGAAGAGTAGGGTCCTAAAACCTTTTCAGGCGAAAGAAAGGGTGGGGTTCCAACTAAATAGCTCGAACAAGAAGTGAGCTATGATCTAACACTCTACGAACTCTCAACAAGTGATGTTCTCAAGGTTGGATCAAATGACACTAAGACAAAATCTATAACTCTAGTACTCTCAACTATTGATGTTCTAAGAGATTGAATGCAGCTCAGCTCGTGTGAAGTATTTGGTTCTTTCTTTCGCTCTTTGATTTCTTCTTGCTCTTGTCTGTCTTATCTCGTGTGTCTCTTCTGAATGAATGAATGCCTCTATTTATAGGCGGAGAAAATCAACTAGCCGTTGGAAGAGCTGTTGATCTCTGTTCTTTGAAAGCGATGGCTTGTCTCTCATCTCTGCAGACTTTTCGGATTTGGCAACTGTGTGCTTCTGCTTTCCATCTGAGACAGCCTTGTGTTGGGCCAAATGAGGTAATGACAGAGAGTCAAACCTTCACGTGACTTTCTGATTTGAAATTCAAATCTCAACCTTTGACCTCCAACATTTGATAGTTGGTTGAGTCGTCTGATCTTCATCTGATTGGTCTTCAACTGATGTTCTATCTGAACATGTGAACTCTCAGCTGACTTTGAACTTCAAGCTGTTGATCTAATTGATTGAGTCTACAACTGATGTTCCATCTTGAACGCTCAGTTGTCCTTCCTGTATCCGACTCTGATCAGTTGGCTTCGAATGCTCAGTTGTCTTTCTTACAACTGATGTTCTCTTGTATCTTCTTCCTTTGAATACTTGTTTGACTTTTGCATCTTGCCACTTGAATGCTCATCTGATGAACGCTCAGTTGTCTTCCTCACAACTGATGTTCTATCCGAGTGAAGCCTTATTGCCGTCTTCAGTTGGAGTCCTGTAAAGATAAAATCTTAACAATGCTCAAACAGCGAGCCTAACTGCTAACATTAGGATCTGGCAACATCTACTCGGTTGGGGTCAGTTGGTTTTGGAATCAATCAAAACTTTAATAAATTTCCCAACACTATATATCTAGGATTTACTTTTATGTTTGATAAGACTGGGTTAACACCTTATCAACAAAGAAAAATGGATAAAATTGTACAAAATCGAGAAATACAATCTTCGCCTCAAGTTGAGTACTCAACATTGCTTACTGCTCCTTGCCTTCGATGTTGGATCTCGATTCATGCAAAATAGAAAAAGTCCCACACTGGGGTTGACGTCCGTTGAGGACCCTCCGATACCTAAGTCAGATACTTGGGCAAGAAGAAAAAGAAGCAAATGTAAAAGGTGTAGAAAGTGTGTATCAGTACAATACCTTGAGCTGTGAGGTGTGAGTGTGTTTTATAGTGGGTTTATATGAGGGTAGATTAGTGAGTTAGCTAAAAGGAATACGTCGGCCTTCAACTTCGGGCTGCACTCTTTCCGTGACCTTTATCCTTTCATTTTAGTTAAGTTGGGCCTAGATTGTTGGGCCAAACCACTAAAATGGGCCTAAAATATCCCATCCCATGTCAACCACCCTCCCCTACTCTCAGTGACGTGGCAATATCAAGTCACTTAGAGTAGGAGAAAATGGGCGGCCATGACGTCACGTTCGAACTCCTCAACTATTGCTTAGATCTGGACCGTTCACAATGGAAGACTCCTGATTTTCAGCCGTAAGATAACGATCATATAACTGCGCCAATTTTTAAAAATTGGGAAGTTGGTTGCTCTCTATCGGTCTGTACACTTCTGTAACACCCCCATCCCTTACGAATAGGAAACGGTACCAAAACACTATTTCATTTAATATTTTTTTAATTATAATAGAAGCGGAAACGATATATATATATAAAAGTGATGGCGAAAGTTATTGATTAATAAAAACAACGTGACTTCTTTATTTTTAAACTTGTTCCTTAAGCCAATTTTCAGCTTAATTACCATGTCATAACTATGATAGGCATATAAATTTTCCTAAAAATAAACATAAAAATATTACCTCTAGGAACGTTTCTATTTTCAATACTGATTCTAAGATTAATTTTATTTTATAATTTTTATAATAAAATAAGACACATCATATTCATTCCATTCTCAACACTAATTTTAAAAATAATAATTCTAACATAATAAACCATCCATATACGAGAAAATGAAACATCCTTTACTTATATTAGGCATGCATAGTTTTGACCCAACAATCAAGTTTATAAAATGAAACATCCTGACTATTTGGATCACATTCCTTATCTCAATACAAGGTCTGGAACTTATATTTATATAATGCAAAGAATCCCTCATCAAACCATATTCACAATTTAAATTATCGGCTATGACCTACTTCATATCAATGATATAAAACACGTCAAAAACAGAACCAAGTAAGTTCATAGGTATAAAATTTACCACAATAATTATTTATATTATAACTTTGCCAAAATAGTGACTGGGAGAATGTGATCTCATTGTTTGCCGCCTCAGCCTCGACTCCTTGACCTAAAAAAACATTAAATAGTAGGGTGTGAGTATGCAAGCACACTCAGTGGGTATACACTGCAAGCAGTTATAACCAATTGTGTAATGAATCATAACATAATGAACACATTTCTTTCACTTAGCTGACATTCTTTGTGAGACTAGTCTCGGTGTTGACCTGACCCCTCGTGGGCCATCAGCTCTCGATCCCTTGTGGATCGGCTCTTTGATCCCTTGCAGATCTGACCCCTCGTGGGCCACATTAGCTCATATGAATGACGCACGACACAACAATGATTATAACCATGTAACACGCTTACAGATAAAAGTAAACCCCACCTCGATATGCAGTTTAAAAGAACCTCTTTTGAAAGAACTCTTTCCAAGCTTGCTTCGGTTGTCCTCCCTCGAGTCTTGGATGCGCCACTCCTATCACTTAAAAACACCTTTAGACTTAGTATCATTTCAAGCACTCTGATTTACTTTCATCTTTTAAGTGTTAACCAATTTTTGTAACACACTTGGAGCTTAAAGACATTTTAATCTTTTATGAGACTTAGAGCTTCAATTCTCGATCTATGAAATCATTTACAACATAGCAATTCAATCCTTAAATATCCATATCAAACAAAATTTATCATAAACATCTATTATGATTATACAAATTAAGATCAGTGAAGAACATAATAATAATCTCAAATTTATTCCAAGTTATAGCTAATAAATTTATATGCCAAGGTCGTAGTAACCTATTTATTTTTCATTTTAGAGACCAACTCTTTACCATTTAATCAAAGGTTAAGACTTAATTACTGAATAACAAGTTCATGCCAAGTTAGTCACAACAATATGAACTAAATTCCCTAATCAAAATCAATATAAGCATAACAAGAATTTTGAACTTATGCAGCTACTTCCTTATGCCAATTTCGGGCCAAATGAACTTTGATTTCTAGAAGTAAACCTATAGTTGGAATGTCTATGACATGAGCTACAAAACCCCTAAACTTATTCCCCTTCACGACATCGATTTGATGCCGGAAAATTCGACTCGAAAACGCGCAGAAAATTTCACGTACAGACCCGGTACGCTTACTTAAACAACTTATATCTCTGTCATCCGGTGTCGGATTGACAATCCGAAGGTACCGTTAGAAAGCCAACGACGATAGCTTTCTAATGGTACCTATATTGATGGGTTTTGATGAAGTAAAATAGTTGAAAAATGATCTGCAAAACTCGACATTGTAGCTGTCTAAAACAGGGGTATAGACTCCAATGAAACGACCACGGCGACAGCCACCACGCCGCCACCGCTGCCACCTCTACTATTCCGACGACTCAAACCCCCACCCAAACTCACACAAACAGACCTCAACCCACAAAATCATGTTCAAGAGAACCAAGAGTGGAAGAGAGGAAAAGGAGTTCAAAGCTCTATGAAATTTAACAATCAAAATCGAAGAAACAAGAAAGAAATTAGAGGAATATTACCTTGGTTTGCTGCTGAAAGTTGAAGAGAAAGAGAGATGGATGAAGAGAGTGTTGATACGCAGAGAGTGAGAGAGGAGAGAAATGAGAGTTTCTAGTTAATTCTAGCTTTAGAAATAAAACTACTCCACATTTATATACATATATTGCTATTAGAAAAATCTAGATGCTTTATTTCTTTATTATTATTTTGATAAAAATCTTAGATATTTATAATTTTATAAATCATATTTTATTTAACTTATTCAATCTACTTAATTCTAGAATTTTCCACAACTTTCATTTAATTAATCATATTCACTTATTAATTATAAACTTCACATTTTTGCTATGGCGCATCCTCGCTCTAAGTCGGACAATCTGTAAAACATTTAAAATCAAATCCGTTAGGTCAAACCATATCAAAAATAATTTAATTGGAATATTAATGATTAAAAAATTATTTTTGATTACAAATAAAATATAAATAAATATATTTCAAAAGTTTGGGGTATTACAACTTTCACTTTTCAGACTTTTCCTCTCTCTCTTCCTTAATTCCTTCTCCACTTTTCAATTCTCTCTTTCACGATTCATCTTCTCTCTTCAGCAGGCGATTTCTCTGCGATTTTATCTCATTTTTTCGATGGTAGGAGGTTTCCTTTTTCGTTCATCTGCCTTCGATTCCTTTCTTCCTTGCTTTTTCCTGACGTGCCAGGTATCCTCGTTGGCCCCTTTTATCTTCGTGTCCACCCATAGTTAAATTTTCTCATTTTCTCGATAGTAGACTTGATTTTGAGGGGGAAAATGTCGAATTCTGCCGAGCAATCATCTCTTGAAACCAGATTAGATGAGGTTATATCTAACTATGCCCATTCGGAAGAAACTGCTTCTGCAGCACAATCTGAATCATAAACCCCCAACTCTGAGCGGGAACAAATTAGGGCTAGAAAATAAAGTGGGGAAAAAAGGTTAAATGAGATTCTAGCTAATCCGGTGAATACCGCCACTACACCGGTGTCGGGAATTTCATTGTTAATGGGTAATGAGCTTAAGTCTCTCTAGCGCTTGCTTAGGTCTGATGATTTTGTTTTTGCTCAAGTGAATCCCAATAATTTCGCAAATCAAGTTTCTTTCCCAGCTATGATTTTTTGGCAGAATCAGGTGCTGGCAGAGATTAGATTTCTTCTTCATCCCTTCTTGTGTTATGTATGCAAAGATTATGGTATTATGCCTAATCAGTTAACTCCCTCTGCCATTCGTACGATTTTTGGATTTTATGTTATTTTTTCTAGTTTTCATTATGAACCTTCGTCAAACCTTTTCATTAGCTGCTTTGATATTCAAAAAAGTGCCAAGTACTTTTATTTCTTCCGAACTCGCCCTGGGAGTCCTGCCCATTTTGCTTTGATATATTTAGGTGTGATAGTAGTATATACCACTCCCTCCGTATGCTAAATAACGCCCTATATGAGTTTTTGCACGTAGAATAAGAAAGTTGGTAAAATTAGTTTGAGTGGGGTAAAAGTTAGAAAGTAGGGGTAGTGGTAATGATATAAGTTTAGTTTGTTAATTGTAAATTAAAGATAGTGGGTGGATGCGACTTTTATCATTTATTTTATACTCTATTTAATTTAATTCCCTTTGTAATTTAAAAATATGGAGAGAATTTTTTTTTCTTATTCCTGATTTGCTGTATTGGACTTAACAGGGTTTTTTTTTTCTTTTTCTTTTTCTGATTTCTCATTTAATCAAGCAAATTTAATTTCTTTTTTCTTCTTCCTGATTTCTCATTTAATGAATCATTTTCATTAAGGAAATAAAATTAATTGAAGAATTGAAATGAAGAAGGAAGGAATCTGTGAAGTAAATAAATTGAAGAACTAAATTCATATCAACACAGTATAGTCACATCACTAATAGAGAGCAATTACATTAAACTTTTCCCACTAAAACTAAAAATTTGGAGGCAAATATTAGGGGGGATATTTAAACAACACCTAAGAAGCCTAAGTGCTATAAGTAGCAGCATTCAATGCTAATTCCAACATTCATTACAGCTTAGGAGCTTCTCTCTCCAATACACCAAAAACAGGAAAAAAAAAAACCAGCAGCTTGAATTGAAGAAGATGAAGAAGAGGCCGGATTTGACAGATTTAGAGCGCCATGACGTGGTACAGTGACTTGTCCATCACAGTACAGACTGTAAGCTTCACCATGGAGCAAAAAATGAAGTTGCCCAACTCTTCAAAATTGATTTGAAGACAGTTTGGAGGATATGAAAATCTGCTTCTCCACAGCTTGCATTGGGAGTTCCTATTTCAGTCATTTCAAAGAAAAAGCGAACAAAACATAAGGATACATTACTGTTTGATGCAGAAAAAATCAAATCTTTATCAATTTTACAGAGGCAAACAATCAGGAAGCTTGCATTGAGCCTTGAGAGCAGGAGGCAACACTCAATAATGACAACATAGTTCAGGGATTGCACCAGCTAGGTTTAGAAGATTAGGAGGTCTGATTTGTAGATCAGTTTTTTGTAAGGATTTACATGGACAAACATGAAATAGCTCATTCACTTGTTTGGAATGTAAATTCAGCTTGGATCAGTTGTTTTGAAATGAAGAATGTCTCAGCTTTTTGAAATTATTTGACAGATTTGGCATAATTGACTCAATACCTATACTATCTTAACCTCCAAAACTAGGATTTAAAAATCCTGGTGGCATCAATAGAATAGGATAAACAACTCTCAAGCAAACATAAACAAACCAACAAAGCATCAGGCAGATCACATACATCATAAACACCAACAAAGCATCAGCAAGACCATTGCATCATCTGCATTTTAGATTCAAGACAACATATAAGCATAGATCAAATAGTATCTGACTCGTCTCAGTTTTTTACAACAAAGAGATCACATATAGTATCTGACTCATATCAGTTTTTGGCAACAAAGATATCTCATATAGTATCTGACTCATATCAGTTTTTGACTCAAGGATCACATTCAAGGCAACATATAAGCATTTCTCACATATTATCTACTTAGAATTCAAGCATCACAAATCAGAGGCAGTCAACAAACTGTTCAGAATTCAAGCATCATAAATCAGAGGCAGGCAAGAAACTGCTCAGAATTCAAGCCTCACAAATCAGAGGTAGGCAAGAAACTGCTCAGAATTCAAGTATCACAATTCGAGCATGATAGAGAAGGCAACATCAGAAATCAAGCATCACAATTCAAGCATGATAGAGAAGGCAACATCAGAAATCAAGCATCATAAATCGAACATCAGAGGGAAGCCAACATCAGAATTTAAGCATCATAAATCGAGCATTAGAGGGAAGCCAACATCAGAATTTAAGCATCATAAATCAAGGCATCAGAAATGAGGCATCACCAGCCAATCCCCCACAACGAAATAGAGCATCAGAAATGAGGCATCACCAGCCAATCCCCCACAGACAGAAAGCTCAAACCTGATAGAATATAGGAGTAGAAGGGGGTAAATCTGATTCACCATCAGATTCACCATCCCATTCGAAGTCACCGGGGAGCTTCGCAGCGCAATAAACCTGATAGGGGTCGAGGGTGGGCATGTCAGCGCCGCCATGAAATTGAGTTTCCGGCATGAATTGATCCCATTTCATCGCCGGATCTGACTGAGTAGGGGCTGGTTCCCACCCTGATGGAACCAATAGATCCTCTAAAAACTCAAGCGAATCGCGGCAGAGCTCAGAGCCGACGGGGCTTGGGGTTGGTTCCCACCCCAGTGGAACCCATAACTCCTCTAAATCAAGACTGTTGGCGTGTGGATCCATCGGCAATCGGAGGAGTTCTCGCGAAAATGAGAGATAGAATCGGAGCAACGATTTAGGCTTCTTCAACAACAGAGGGAATGACAAGAAATGAGAGATAGAATCGGAAATTCGATGTAGGGTTCTTCAATTTCAGAGAGAAATCAGAGAAATGAGATGTAGAAGCTTGCAAATCGATTTAGGGTTCTTCGTCACGTTAGAGAGAAATGAGAGAATTGAGTGAATTCGACACAGACAGAGAGAAATAAGGTTTGTGAGTTTTGAGCTGGGTTTTGTTTATGGGTTGGGTTGATTAGGATAAATTAGGCAGTTTAATGAAAATGGATTAAGTAGGATTAGTAACCCATAATTAATTTGGGTTAAAATTAATGGGTGGGTCCAACAAGGGCATTTGATGTAATATGAGTGTTCTTTTAGGGGTATAAATGTACAACATAGTGAAACAGGACAATATTTCACATACAAAAAAGGGGTAAAGTAGAGCATTATTTTACGTACGAAGAGAGTACAACTAAGCCTAGGTGTAAACAACGGTACTTTTTTTACGATATTTGGTTTTTATATGAAATAATAAAATAAAGTATAATTAGTTCATACTCCCTCCGTCCAATCTTTGTGTACCCCACTTGGGTGCTGGCACGGGTTTGAAGAAAAAGTGATAAATTGGAGTTGGTGGGATAAATGTGTATTTGAAGAGTATTGATAAAGTGGTAGTTGGTGGAATAAAGGTTGTTAGTGGTGAGCCCATAGTGAAAAAAGTAGTGATAAAATGGTAATTGGTGGAATAAAGGTGTGGATCCAAGTGGTAAATGGTAGAAAATAACATGAATTAGTAAGTGTAGATAAGTACTTTTATATAAATAAGTATAGAAAGATTGGACAGATAAAATAGGGCAAGTGGATACACAAAGATTGGAGGGAGGGAGTATTGATTTATAATTTTAACACTAGGATTTGTTTTAATATTAACCAACCATACATGATGATATTGTGAGATTGTGTGGGTCTTCAGCATGCCTTTTGATCGAATTTAAAATTGAAACATAATCTCGAATTTTATTTCTTTAGACCAAATTCAACAATTTTTCAACTATTCTGTAATACTCCCCTCCATCGTTTAGGCGTATTTTATTGGGAAGACGCAATATTCTAGCAATTCTTTAGATTTTTTATACTAATTCTAGTAATTAATATAATATATATTAAATCTAGTAATTATGGTCCAATATACTCTTATTTTTTATATTAAATGATTTTTTATTATTAATTATTTTTTTAATTTTAACCATGTACCCCACGTTTTTTTTTTCCACACATCATAAAACCACAAAATAAAAAATGTGGAATCACACAAAAATTCATCTTTAAGTAAAATCACAAAATTAAAAATGTTGAATCACATAAAAAATCATCATTAAGTAAAACTACAAAATTAAAAATGTGGAATCACAAAATTAAAAATGTGGAATCACATAAAAATTTCACTTTATGTTAAACCATTAGAAGGGTAAAAGAGTATAAAATTGTTATATTTTATATGTTTTAAAGTTATTGCTATATTTTGTAGTTTTTATCTAGATAATTGCTATTATCCCATTCCTCCCTATTTTATTTTGGTACAAAAACTAAGAAAAAGAGAATTAAGTATAATAAATATTAATAATGCATTTTTTTAATTAATAAAGTGTTTTGCTAACTTAAATTAATTGATAATTCTTTTCATAAATGAAAACATACCATATTGAGTGAGACGATCCAAAAAGTATTGAACGGAACAGAGGCGATACTTATGTATGAAAAGAAAAAGTAAATATCGTTTATGAATTTAGAAGGCTAAATTGCATATAAATTTCCCACCTTTTACCAATTTCTCGTTTATGTCCTCACCTTTTAAGTTTTCGCAATTCGATACCTTCAACAATTTTCCCCCAAATAAGCATTGACATGAAATTTGGAATTGCTTAAATGCGGAAAAACAAACGATGTAGTTTAGAAACATAATACGTTGTCGTTTCCTCAAACACAAACACTTATATTTATAGTTATTTATGCATATTAGAGCACCGACCGAAGAACAATATAAGTGTTTTTAAAATTACGTTGTTTGTTTTTCTGCCGGATTTTGCCAGGTAAGCATTTCCCGATTCTATGTCAGCCCTAATTTGGAAGAAAATGGTCGGAGGTATTGAATTGCAAAAAATTCAAAAGATGATAAATTTTCACTAACTGAAAAATGTGGATATATAAATGAGATATTGATAAAAAGTGGGAATTTATATTCAATTTAGCCAATTTAGAATAAACAAGATCAAACCAAATCAGGAAAGGGTTATTAGTGGTCTCAGGTAGAGTGGGCTGCTTGGGGATGACCTAGTGGTAGAGTGGGCTCCTTAGGACTGAAAGGTCTCAGGTTTAATCCCCACTGATGCTTCTATAGGTCGAGCCTGTCACACCTGTACTTGGAAGGTGTGGTTTACCTGTCTTGTGTTGTTTACAAGCTACTGCATAAGGACGGGAGTTTACCCAGTGCGCACCAAAGGTAGCAGTTGCGAGTTCCCACGAATTCAAAAAAAAAGAAAGGGCTTTTAGTGGTCGGTTCAGCCAAAATCGAATTAAATTAATCCGATCAAATATTAAAGCAATCCAAAAATGAATTAAATTTTTAGGCAAATTCTCCTATGAGACGTGCGTGTGGCGCTTGCACTGCACGCGTGCACCTCTCGCGCGCGGCGCGTGTAGTGCACACACCATATATTTTTTATTTTATTTTAATTTTTGATTTTTTATACAATAAGCCCATATGCACACCACCATATATTCATACGCACTTTACTTTATGTTTACATGCATACCGAAAAGTATTGATATGCACCAACTTTTTTCCAATTTTTTTTCCCGGATTTTGTTTTTAAAATTTCCAAATTTATTTTGCACTCTTTTTTTTTGTTTGTCTCTTAGTTATTTTGTTTGCCGCTTCTTCTTTGGTCAAGATTCGAGCGAGGGGAGCCAAAGGCCTCGGAGCGAGTCGAAAAATCTAAATTGTTGCCCGACGATTATCCTTATATTAATAATCGGAGCGAAGGCGGAGCTGGAAAAAAAAAAGAAAAAAAAAGCTGTAAATAAAAATAAACTGGAATTTTTTTTTTTTTTAAAATTGGTACACATCAATACTATTTGGTTTACATATCAACATAAAGTGCAATATATATGAATATATGGTGGTGTGCATATGAGTTTATTGTAAAAAAAATCGAAAAAAAAAGAAAAATAGAGTGCGTGCACTATACGCACCACACGTGAGAGGCGCACGCGTACAGTGCAGGCGCTACGTGCGGTCTCACACTGTGAGACGTGTTGCATGTAGACTAACTCAAATTTTTATTACTTAGGCTCTCTGCACCGGGTGTCTCGAGACAGCGCCGACGACGAGACACGCCGGTGCAGAAGCCATCGTCTCGAGACTGTCCCGAGCCTCGAGACAGCCTCGAGACAGCGCGTGTATTACACGAGCGCAACTTTTTTTTTAATCGGCGCGTGCATTGCACGCGCTAGACATAAAAAAAAAAGAAAAAATCAGGCAACGGCTAGTGTATTCAAACGGGTGTAAAACGGCTATAATCTGCCGATTTTTTTTATTTTTAATTCTCATATTTTTTCCTATAAATACTACATTTTATCACACTACTCTTCACACCTAAAATTTTCAATTTTCCTCTTACAATTCAATTTTTTTTTCGAATCATTTTCGCTACATCTCGGAAATGGATCCGAGCAATCCTTTTTCGTCGTCGTGGTGTCCCTCTGAAATGGCGGACGACGGTCAATACGGCTCCTACACCGGCGCGGGGCTCGATTCCATCAACCTCAACTCTTCCGTCGGCGAGTCCTTCCACACCGTGATGGGCGACCATGATAGTCCCTCATCGGAGCCGGCACCGGCCAAAGGCAAGGGGAAGCAACGCGGCAAATCCAAGGGAAAGGCCCTCGCAGTTGTCCCTCTACCTTCTCGTCCGGACGCCGAGGCAAAACCAAAGAGACGCGGAAAATCCAAGGGAAAGGCCCTCGCAGTTGTCCCTCCACCTACTCGGTGGAACAAGGCACCGTCGTCGCCCAAATCTGGAAAGAGGAGACGTGCAATTCCATCGTCGGACGAGATCAGAGCGGCGACAAGTACTGGGGTCGTGTGGCGGAGAGGTACAACGCCATGTTCAACGACGACCTCAACACAAAGACGGTGAAGAGCTTTTTCGGCCGGATCTCCCACTGGGTGAAGGAGTGGATGATAGCTTACGACAAGGCGGACAGGAAAAGATAAAGCGGCGCCTCCGACGACATGGTCAAGGACCAAACCCAGGAGTTATACCACGCCCATGAAGGGACCTACTTCAAGTATTTTGGTGCCTGGAAAATTTTGGTGGACTACCCCAAATTCCTCCACCAAGAATTTCCCGACGTTCCGTCCATGAAGCGGACGAAGAATACGGCAGAAGGTGCCTTCACCTCATCTGGAACGCCGCACGGATCGAGCGAGCCAACAGAAGAAGAGGAAATCTCGGCTCCCCCCGCCCACAGGGACGAGACGCGGCAAAGGCGGCGGCGAGGGCGGCCAGAGGAAAGGGAAAGAAGAAGCTCAGCGAGGAGGAGGAGTTCGGGTCGATGGTCTCCTCAACAAATGATCGGCTAAACAACCTCGCCGCGGCGAAGAACAACCTCACCGAGGCAATGAGGGAGCGTGCTCGGGCGAAACAAGACCTCGCCGATTTGAAGATTATCAACACGGACACGTCAAACTACACGCCGGAGCAGATGCAGTTCCATATGATGTTGCTCAACGACGTCAAGCGCCGCCGCGGATGGGCTTAGTTATTTTTTTTCCAACGGCTATGTTTTTTAAATATTGTAGTATTGGTTTTTTTATCATTTCTAGTAGTGTAATATTTAATTTCTAGTAATGTATTTTTCTTAATTTGTAGTAATGTATTTTAATTTAAATTATTGAAATTTTCAATTTATCTTATTAAAATTAATGTAAAATAGAAATTCAGAAATTCCTTAGAGACAGCCCTTAGAGACAGTCCCACTACAGCTCACTGTCTCTAATTTCAAAAAATCCTTAAAAATACCCCTTAGAACACACTACCACGACAGATAGTTTTAAACCGACCCAAAATATTAGTAACTCAAGTAGGGAGGGCAGTACAAGAGTAAAAAGTACAAAAAGAATACGAAGAGACTTTCATGAGAAGCCTCCCATCTTTCCACGTAGACAGATGTGAAGTCTAGTTTTGAATTGAAGCCTTCGTTCTCTCATTTCAACGGAGACGAAGAAAATACTAACACTGACTGAAATTTCACAAGTAGAGAGAGAGAGAGAGAGAGAGAGAGTCTCGCAATCGAAATGGACATTACAACATCTTTCGGAATTCTCAAATCTTCTCTTTCGCGCATAGTTTTTCTTAGCTGGTACGTTTTTCTACTTCGCATTATATCTTCAACAAACCCTTCTTTTCTTTTGATTTTCTTACTTTCTTAATCAGTAATTTAAGATATCAGTGCATATGTTTTCCCTCGCAACTACTGTGTATCGTTTTCTTAAAATTGATCGATGTTTTCTTTCGTCTTTCATTTCGGATTTTTCCCTCATATACGTACATACATCATACATGCATGTCTTTCTGCGGTTAATGTGCCTAAACTAATCTCTCTCTCTCTCTCTCTCTCTCTCTCTCTCTCTCTCTCTCTTCTTGTTTTTCTCCTCTTCTTTCTCTCTCTGAAATTTAATACAGGCCTGTGATTGCTCTGGTCTATCCACTGTAAGTTCTGTCTTCTATCTGTGTGGGTTCATTCAGATATGAAATAGCCTATTATTTAATGTACAGGAGTAAAGTGTTCATGCCTCTGCTTCAATTTTTACTAATCTTGATGGAATTGGGATAATTGATGATTATGTTTTCTGTACATTGATTGGTTTGTGCGTAAAATGGTGCATTTCTTTGCAGGTTTACTTCAATCATGGCTGTTTCAAATGATTCCAACGATCAATTGAGAAAGTTGGTCAAATATTGGACCCTTTTTTCATTGTTTCTTCTCTTTGAGTTTGCTTTTGTGAATTTCACTGAGGGGTAAGTATTGCCCCGATGGATTCTTTTATATGGAGAATGTGATAATAAGTTTGTTCTCACAGAACCTATGCATTTTGCTTGGAAGAAGTATAATCTTTGTTCATTACATATGGCTAAAACATATTCTTGATTATTGTTGCAACTTGACCTTTCTAAGGCATGCTTATTTGACCGTGTAACTGTAATGCTTCATGTATTTGTAATGACCAATTTTTGAGAAAAAGGGAGTGGGAATCTTGTTTGATTGCTTCCTTTCGATGTAATTTGCTCGATATGTATTTTCAAAAGCGAGCACGAAGATATAGAATATAAGAGCTTTGTGTGTATTCATGATCCTAGATAGGTGGTTGTACATTCCGTCTAATTATGGATTTATGCGTTTCTCCGCTTGCTTTTTACAGGATGCCTTACTGGTCTAGTGTAAGACTTGTAGTTATCTGCTGCTTAGTGATGCCTCAGTTCGAGGTGCATGCCTTGCCTACCAGGGTCTTGCACGTACGGTCTTGTTCGTAAGGAGACTTTGTAGGAGGGAAAGAGTTCCGATTGTCGCAGAGAATAACATAGAAGAAAATGGATCGGAAGCTCTGGAACTGCATATTGCAGAGGAGGTTAGCAGAATATGACACAATTTAGAACTGTTTTAAGTAAAGTATGTTGGTCATAATGGCGATAGGGAATCAGGAAGATGTTTAGAACCTTTTGTAGCATTAGGAGTTTCACTGGATATCTTTTCTCAATTTAGCACCCCTTTTTTTCGTAAACAGCATGAAAGCCAAGAACACATCGATCGCCAGAGAGATACCAACATTATAGAACAAGAGGGAGAAAACAGTGCAGCAACATCAAAACAGGTAAATTATGATTCATGCCTTGACTTCTTCATTGATTTATATGCTTTCTCTTATGGCTGAATGGACCTAATGCTGCTCGATGTGATACCTGAAATGTTGGAAGCTACACAGAAAAGTGCAGCCACTATGACCCGATAATGAAGAGTTCTTGATTGTATTTCTTTTATTCTGCTCGTGGTGAAGTGTCAAGTGTGTGCAAGTTTCTCGACTTTTTTCTTAAACTAGCACCTCCCTTTCTTTGAGACAGCCTGAACGCAAGAAATGCATTGATCTCCAGAGAGATACCAAAGTTATAGAACAAGAGGGAGAAAACAGTGCAGCAACATCAAAAGAGGTAAATTGTGCATGCATACCTTGACCTCTTCATCCATGTTACCGTTGATCTATATGCTCTCTTATAGCTGAATGAACTTAATGCTGCTCAACATGATACTAAATTTTTGGAAGCCATATAGAAGACCCATTAACGAAGAGCTCTTTATTGTCTTGCTCTCTTTTAAGCAAATATATTCTTATGCCTTGCTAAGCAACATTATCAAAGTTAACTGGATAGATTGACCGGATTATGAAACTCAATCAACCAATTTCAATCTGCAACCACTGATTCTCTCTGAACTGTCAATTTCAATCTGCTCAGGTTATGACTGGAACATGCACCATCTCTAATGATAAAGAAATGACACCACCAAAAGCAAGTGCAGAAAACAGACGCCCTGAGACTATTACCCTCGAGAAAACTCAGCAAGATGAACAGTCAATTTCTTCTGCTCAGGTTTTGAATGGAACATGCCCCACTACTAATGATAACGAGATGACACCACCAAAAGAAAGTGCGGAATACAGATGCCGTGTTTGCAATGCTCCTTTCTCGTCTGCTTCGAGATTGAATTGTCATATAATAGGGCACCACAAGTCCATAATTGAGTCCTCGAAAGCAAGCGTGCGTGATGCAATAGATACAGGACCATCACCTTCAGTAATTTCTGAAACTCAATCAGCCAATTATTTTGCTTTTGTGTTGATTTTGATATTGCTGCTTTTAATACTGGCAGAATAATGCAATTTTGAGAAACTACTAGGACCTTAAATATGAGAAACCATGCTGCAGTACCTTGTTTTGCCTTTACGCACTTCATAGCAGTCATAGGCTTCTGTCAACTTCTTCATCTTTACGGACCAGTTTAACATCCTTCACCACAACCTTTGCCAATCTCACTAATCACTGTTCCTTTCAGCAGTTGTGTTGGTTCAAGTTCAATGAAAAACTGTTGAGCAAGGTTATTTTGTCATGTCTATCTGCAACGGCAGGTGCAGAGTGCACAGTCAGTTTCTGTTGCTCGGGATCTTACAGGATCGTTTGCAGCTGCTGAGTTTAAAGATACAATGCCACCAAATGAAACTGCAGAAAAGAGATGCCCAGAGACCCCTCTCCTCAAGAAGGCTCAGCAAGAATGGACAACCTCGAGTGAGATAACACATACTACTCTTAAACTGAAAGATGAAGGGCCCTCACCTTCGGCTACTATTAAACTGGAAGATTGCAATGTGGCAGAGAAACTTATTAAAGATTGTGGATCTGAAGGAAAGCTTATGGCAAGCAAGGTTAGAAAAAGCAAAATTCATCTTGATTTCGAAGAAATGATTGCATGTAGTTGGGTTCTTAAAATACGTGACATGTAATGTGACAAATTTTTATGCTATAATTGGCCCCTTTAATTATCTGGATTTGGTATAAAATTAGAGATGTTTGATGATCACTGACCTCAATCTTAAAAATAGACTAACAAGTAACAACATGCATAGCTGATCGTGCATGATTAATGTGATTGGAGTAGCTTCATCTGAAAAAAGGATAGTTGGTGTTTGTTTACTTAAGCAAGACATTAAAGCTTCAATTGATTTTCCTTGTTATTGAATGTGGAATTTCCATTTCTTTTTCTTACAATATTTCCAATACTCTGTTTCTTTTCCTTATGGACACAGGCCGAACGCACAGGATGCATCAAGTCTCATGGAGACGTCCAAGTTGTAGAGTCGAAGGAGAAAAATGGTCCAGTGGAATCACAACAGGTACATTATCTTGTGCAATGCTTGGATTTCTACACCTATAAGCTTCTTCAATTTTACGAAGCTGTTTAAATTCCTCGGCCACCTTTCAACCTTTGCAGATCTCACTATTCACTGTTCCATTCACTTGTTATGTTGGTTTGAGTTCAATGAAAAACTGTTGACCAAGGTTTATTTTTTAATTGCTATCTGCAACGGCAGGCGCTGCAAGCACAGCCAGTTTCTGCTGCTCAGGATCTTAAGAAAACATATGCAGCTGCTGTGGTTGAAGGTATAATGCAACCAAAAGAAATGGCAGAAAACAAAGAAATGGCTACTATTAAGCTGAAAGATGGCAGTGTGGCAGAGAAACTTAACAAAGATAGTGGATCTGAAGGAAAGCTTATTTCATGCAAGGTTAGCAAAATTCATCTTGATTTAAAAGAAACAATTGCATGTAGTTGGGTTCTTAAACTTCATGACATGTAATGTGAAGAATTCTATTGCTATAATTGACCCCTTTAATTATCTGGATTTGAGAGAAATTAAAGATGTTTGAAGATCAATGGCCTCAATATAAAATATAAACAAACAACATGACTAGTTGATCATGCATGATTAATGTGATTGTAGTTAGCTTCACTGCTGAGAAAAGGATACTTGGTGTTTGTTTACTTAAGCAAGCCATTATAGCTTCAATTGGTTTTCCTTGGTTTTTAAATGTGGAGTTTCCAATGGGTTATTTCTTTTCCTATGGACACAGACCGAACACAGAGAATGCAGCAAATCTCATGGAAACATCGAAGTTGTAGAATCGAAGGAGAAAAATGGTCCACCAGCATCACAACAGGTATATTTTCTTGTGCAATGCTTGGATTCTCCACTTGTGTTCAACCAGTTCATCTTCTTGACCCGATCGCAATATAGTCAATGCTACTTTGGTATTTGCAGTATGTCAATGCTGAGGTTAAAGAAACTACGCCACCAAAAGCTCAGCAAGAACAGAGGCGTGATTTATACAAGGATAAACACAAGTCCGAGTTCGAGTCCCTGAAAACGAGCAATGTGGTTGGAACAGGGATTACAGATGGGCCTATTCCAAAGTGGTGCACCTTATGTGGTGTGAAGTTGTCTTGCGATGATTATGTGACCTCTCACTTGAAAGGGAAAAAACACATATCCAACACGAAAGCTGTCACAGAAAAATGGAGAAACTTGAAGGTGTGATAGGATACTCGAAACGGAAAAATGCTGTAATGGTGAGTGATTGAAACAAACAAAACCAATTGGTTGTTTTGTATGAAGATGAGCGAATGCTGTTAAGGAAACTCTTTTTGGAAAATATGTACATATACTAATACTAGTGACAAGGGGATTGGATTAAAATTCCAAGATTGATTTTGTGGAATGAAATGAAATGTTATGTTTTGAATCAAAGCCTGCAGTTTCCCCCTTCATGCATATCATATTCTGCCTCATTCTGCATTCTAATAAAACGCCATGAGTCCTTTCTCTTTTTGTAAAACTATTTTTTTATTATCAATTTATTTTTCTAGTTTGTTTGACCTAATCGATTGAAAGTGTGTGTATCGAGTAAACCGAAATTGAGACGTAATCTAGACTTTTATTTCTTTCGATCTATTCAACTCGTTTGTTTCTTTCTTTCATTTCCTTCTTAAGTTTTTCTAGGGAATTGAAGGATAAATAGTACTTTTAGCGATAAAAATTTTAATTATGGCACCGATTTTAAACATTCAAAATGCCTATTTATATAAATAACGATACTTTTTTTAATGATGATATTGCTTTTTATATGAATGAAAAAAATTATAATCGTGTTTTTATAATCTACGTACAGTGATGTTTTGTACAATCGATAATTCATTTTGATTTATAATAAAATTAACCATATTTGATGCTATGAGATTGTGTATGTGTTCAGCTGCATGTCCATCTAAAATAAACAATGAGATTAATTTTTAAAAACGTATATATCCAAACAATTATAGAAACTCATACAACTCATATACTAGTACTACAATTGAAATTATTTACTAAACATCATCTTCTTTGCCTTTTCCCCCAATGCTCAAGAGCAATTATTTTGAACGATTTTAGTGCTTACTTCATTTTTTCTATTATAATAAATTTTATGAGCACACCCCAAAATACCTTTGAATGACAAATAATTTGACGGAGCAAATGTTAAGAAGAAAAAAATGAAAAATAAAATCCAAATACTTATCTTAGTTAAGATTATGCTTGAATCACTAAAACAGTTCTTTTGAAAAGTTGAAGAATTGTTGCTGGTAGCTGAGAGGGGGGAGAGAGAGAAAGAGGAGTTTTGTAGGTTTGTTTGGAGCATAATAATTTTTGTACGAGAAAGAGAAACATAAACTAGGCAGGTGGGGGGTTGGGCCTTGTTTTAATAATGTTAATGATTAGGCTTATTTTATTTTGCTCAATCATGGTGGGAATTGGGCTGTGTGCTAAGTGCTCTTTTAGATTAATGAATAAGTTTTGGCTTTGATTTCCTTATTAATGCATGCATGCATTATTGATAAATATAGATTTTCATTTGTTTTTGGATTTTAAAACTTTTTATTTATTGTGGAAATGCATGTTGGAAAACAAGTTTAAGTATATGTATTGATTTGTTTTGAAGAATTTGATACTTGCTTGTTTTATTGTGGAATTGATTCAATTGAAGGTATTTTGGAGATTAAAGGTGGATAAACGAGTATGTGGATGTGAAGATCGGCTTCATACGAGTTCGTAGGAGGAAACGGCTCGAGAAACGGTTTAGAAACGAAGGAAAAGGAAGCCGAGCAATGAAGTAGCCCTTCATGCGGCCGCATGAAGGGAGAAGACTGCCTGCATGGCTGCATGCGGTCCGCCATGCGGCCGCATGACGGGACCGCATGCGGTCTCTTTTTGCTCCAAAAGACGGGATTTTTGCGGCCTTCTCATGTGGTCTCTTGTTAGGATTTGTTTTTACACGTTTTGTCTTAGGTTTTTAGTTATAAATACTCCTTCTATTGCATAGAAGAGACACCTTTTATTATTATTCTTAGTTTTTTATTTTTGTTTAGCTTTGTCTTGGAGTTTTGAAGACTTGTTTAAGAGTTCAAGACGATAATTGTTTCGACTACAGTTTTTCTATTTTAATGTTTATGAATTTCTTTTCTTTTGACTGTGTGTTTGATTCAATTATGAGTAGCTATGTTTTTTTTTATATCATAGGGTTAGAGAGTAGATGAGTAGTTAAATTTTGATTCTTATTCAATTAATCAATTACGACCTTCTTTTCTTTCTTATATTCTTGGTTTGATTTGTTTGCATGTTGTTTGATCACCAACTTTGCATGATTTGATATATTAACTTGAGATCGGAAGAAGATAGTTAGTACTTGATCTACAATATAGGACATACATTGCAAAATAACCTGAAGGGGACGAGCCTCGTGTGAGAGTCGAGTCCCAATGTTAATTGATTGATTGGTTAAGAGTTGATCTTTAATTATCCATTGAAATCGAAGCCTAGGATATCTTTAGTATATTTGAATCTTTAATTACTTTTGTTTGCTTGATTAGTTTAATTAAAAGCCCACAAATTAAAGTTCGAAATCTAAATAGAGGATGATATATGGTTGAAAGCAGTAGTACTTGTTAGGTTATTACAGTCTCTGTAAAATATGACCTTCTTTTTCTGTACATAGTTACACTCGTGCACTTGCGACATTTGAAGAAAATAGCGGATAATTATAATTATATCCTTGACAACAATGATAAGATAATAGTCGTCAACACATAATAATGATTAATGACATGTTTTGTATTTGCTTTTTATACATGGAGGAATAACATACGATGAGGAATAAATCTATATCTTTAATAGTGGCGATAACAAGTTTTATACTCTTGTTTGGTAAGAATAATAATAGTATATTTATCCTTATTTATGGGGAACATAACTTTTACTCCCTCCGTTCATCAAAATCTGTCCACTTTTGAACAGTAACCATGTTCATCAAAACATGTCCACTTTACCTTTTCGTACTACACTACCCTCTTTACTTTCCAAATATTACTACCCTTTGCCATTAAGGACCCCACCTCACATCAACTTTATTCCTACATTTTTATCATCCCAACAACTTTATTCTTACTTTTTGGTCAATACCACCTCTTTTTTGTCAATACCACTATTTTTTTGTCATTATCTACTACCCCTACTTTCTAACTTTTACCCTACTAACTTTCACTTTATCAACTTTCTTAAATTCCGTGTCCAGAACAAAGTGGACAACTTTTGACGAACGGAAGGAATATATTTTATTCATTTTGGATCAAATTGATGCATAAAAGAGAATTGTCTAAAACACATGATGGTATAATATGATTACTTCATTTCTTACTTTGGAAATGGGCTCCCTTAAATTTTATCCCTCCTACCGGATTTTTCTTAAAATAAAGGTAAACAAATTATAAAATAGCAAAATAATATTATCCCTTATTTCTATTCATTTTCATTTAAAGGGACACACCAGTTAATTTTATTAGAGGTCAGAACTGCGATGATTGAGAATATTGTTAGCCTTCTTATTTCGAGTTTAAACGTTTTTAGACGTTTAGAGTCTTTCTTTTGACATGTACATTGTATTTATTTTATTATTTTATTATTTTATTATATAAACTGCAGTAAGTTAATATTTGGTTGATACCAAGACCGAACACTATTAGCTGTTGGGTGAGAGCATCTGGCCAGTTTGGTTGAAAATCAAAGTTTTTCGAATTAGAATTGAAACATAATCTCGAATTTTATGCCTATTGACCGAATTCAACTTGTTTCTTTTTCTCAATCATTATTTTTCAACTATTCTCTACAGAATATATACAAAGAAAGAAATACGTGACAAAAAAAGTCAATTCAATCCATGAATGAGATATAAACAAGAACGAACCAAATCAATTAAGAACGAAAATACTGATAACTTTAAATTAATAAAAAAAGGTAATTTCATATTAGTGATCA
This sequence comes from Schizonepeta tenuifolia, assembly GCA_029490685.1. Lineage (NCBI taxonomy): Eukaryota > Viridiplantae > Streptophyta > Magnoliopsida > Lamiales > Lamiaceae > Schizonepeta > Schizonepeta tenuifolia. The sequence continues at coordinate 88,021,056 of CM055960.1, read as the reverse complement.
GTTCGGCCAAAATCAATCAAATTTTTATTTTTGTAAACTAAACCGACACCTTACCTTAATCGATCGTATGGAATTTACACAAACTCACTTAACTCAAGTAGGGAGCAGTAAAACAGGTAAAAAAAAAAGTACTTCAGCAAAAAGAATTTACTACAAAAAAACTACTAGTAGTACGGAGAGACTTCCGTCAAAAGTCTTCAATCTTTCCACGTAGACAGTGAGGAAAATTCAGTTGAAGCGTTCATTCAAATTCAGAGAGGAAGAAAGAGAAAAACTGACAGACATTTCACAAGTAGAGAGAGAGAGAGAGAGAGAGAATCTCATAATCCAAAATGGGCAATACAACATCTGTGGGGTTTATCCAATCTTCTCTTTCGGTTTCGAGCTTCGTTCTTCTTGCCTGGTGCGTTTTCCTTCTTCGCGCATATCTTCAACAATCCCTCTTCTTATCTTTTGATTTTAAATTCTTAGCAGTAATTTAAGATATGAGCGTATATGTTTGCCCTAGGAACCATAGTGTTATCTTCAAATTGATCGATGTTATCTTTCGTCTTTCATTTCGGATTTTACCCTCATATACGTGCATACATCATACATGCATGCGTTTCTGCAGATAATGCGCTTAAACTAATCCTCTCTCTCTCTCTCTCTCTCTCTCTCTCTCTCTCTCTCTCGCTCTCTTCTGCAGGACTGTGATTGCTCTAGTCTATCCTCTGTAAGTTCTGTCTTCTATCTGCGTGGGTTAATTCAGATATGAAATAACCTACCATTTAATGTAAATGTTCATGCCTCTGCTTCAATTTTCACAAATCTTGATAGAATTGGGATAATTTGATGGTTAAGTTTTCTGTACATTGATTGGTTAGTGCATAAAATGGTGCGTTTTGTTTCAGGTTTGCTTCAATCATTGCTATTTCGAAGGATTCCAAAGACCAAATGAGAAATGTGGTCATGTATTGGACCCTATTTTCATTGTTTTCTCTCATTGAGATTGCTTTTGTGAAAATCTTTGGCGGGTAAGTATTTCCCCTATGTATAGATTCATTTCTATGGAAATAGTTATGATAAGTTTGTTGTCTCAGAAGCTATGCATTTTGTTTGAATGAAGTCTAATATTTGTTCGTTACTTATTGTTAAAACATATTCTTGATTATTGTTGCCACTTGACCTTTCTGAGTCATGGTTATTTGACCGGTGTAACTGTGATGCTTCGTGTATTTCTAATGACCATTTTTTTCAAACAAGGGACTGAGATTCTTGTTTGATTGCTTCCTTTCGATTTCATTTGTTCAATACGTATTGTCAAAAGAAGCACGGACATATAGAATCAAAGAGCTATGTATGTATTCATGATCCTAGAGAGGCGATAGTACATGCTCCGCTTAATGTATGGATTTATGTGTTTCGTCATTTGTTTATTACAGGATACCTTACTGGTCCAGTGTAAGACTTGTAGTTATCTGCTGCTTAGTGATGCCTCAGTTCAAGGGTGCATGCCTTGCATACCAAGGTCTTGCACGTACCGTCTTGTCGGTAAGGAGACTTTGTAAGAGGAAAAGAGTTTTGGATGTCGTAAAGGATCACATAGAAGAAAATGGAACGGAAGCTCTGGAAACACGTATCGCAGTGGAGGTTAGCAGCTATATGACACAATTTAGTACGGTTGTAAGTAAAGTATGTTGGTCATAATGCTTTCAAGAATGAATATGGCGATAGGGAAACAGGAAGATGGCTTGGAAATTGGAATCTTTTGTAGTTTGAACATAGCATTTGGTGTTTCACTTGTTGTTTCTTTTATTCTGCTTTCTTCATTTTTTTGTTCTCAAATTAGAACCCCTTTTCTATGGAAACAGCATGAAAGCCAAAAAAAACTCATCAATCTCCAGAGTGATACCAAAATCAGAGAACAAGAGGGAGAAGACAGTGCAGCAGCATCAAAACAGGTAAATTATGCATGCACCTTGACTTCTTCATTGATTTATATGCGTTGTCTTGTGGCTGAATGAACCTAATGCTGCTCGATTTGATACTGAAATGTTGGAAGCCACACAGAAAAGTGCAGCCACTATGACCCGAAGAGTTCTTGATTGTCTTTCTTATATTCTGCTCGTGGTGAAGAGTGTGCAATTTTCTCGACTTTTTTCTCAAACTAGCACCTTCCTTTCTTTGGAAACAGCATGAAAGCCAGAAACGCATCGATCTCCAGAGAGATACCAAAATTACAGAACAAGAGGGAGAAAACAGTTCAGCAACATCAAAACAGGTAAATTATGCATGCATACCTTGACTTCTTCATCCATGTTACCCTTGATCTATAGGCTTTCTCTTTTGAACCTAATGCTGGTCAACGTGATACTGAAATGTTGGAAGCCACATAGAAGAGTGCAGTATCTAAGACCCATTAATGAAGAGTTCTTGATTGTCTTGCTCACTTTTAAGCAAATATATAATCTCACTAATCGCTGTTCATTTCAGTTGTTGTGTTGGTTCAAGTTCAATGAAAACTGTTCAGCAAGGTTATTTTGTCATGTCTATCTGCAACGGCAGGTGCAGCACACAGAGTCAGTTTCTGTTGCTCGGGATCTTACGGGATCATTTGCAGCTGCTGAGTTTACAGATACAATGCCACCAAATGAAACTGCAGAAAAGGGATGCCCAGAGACCCCTCTCTTCAAGAAAGCTCAGCAAGAATGGACAACATCGAGTGTGATAACACATGCTACTATTAAACTGAAAGATAAAGAGCCCTCACCTTCCGCTACTATTAAACTGAAAGATGGCAATGTGGCAGAGAAACTTATTAAAGATAGTGGATCTGAAGGAAAGCTTATTGCAAGCAAGGTTAGCTGCTACATTGATATAAAGAAAAAAGAAAAATTCATCTTGATTTAAAAGAAATAATTGCATGTAGTTGGGTTCTTAAAATTCATGGCATGTAATGTGAAGAATCTTTTGCTTAAAATAATTTCCAATGTTTATTTTTTTTCATGCAAGTATCCTTTTCCTGTTATTTTTCTTAAAATAATTTCCAATGTGTTTATTTTTTTTCCTATGGAGACAGACCAAACGCGGAGAATGCAGCAGCTCTCACAGAAATGTCCAAGTTGTAAAATCGAAGGAGAAAAAAGGTCCAGCGGCATCACAACAGGTAAATTATATGTGCAATGCTAGGATTTCCACTCCTTTGTTCAACCAGTTTCATCTTCTTGACCGCATCGCGAAATAGTCGATGCTACTTTGGTTTGCTGCACGTTTCTCAATATCATCCGCAACTGGTGTTTGCAGTATGCCAATGCTGAAGTTAGAGAAACTTCACTTCCAAAAGCTCTGCAAGAATTGAGGCGTGATTTATATATGGTGAGAGGCACGAGTGAAGATATGTTGAATACTCAGCTTCGGGGAAGTAAACTCGAGTCCAAGTTTGAGTCCCTAAAAACGAGCAAAGACGGGGGATTTCCAAAGTGGTGCACTGTATGTGATGTGAAGTTGCATAGCGATGATAATGTGGTCTCTCACTTCAAAGGGAAAAAACACATATCCAACATGAAGCTGTCACAGAAAAACGGAGAAACTTGAAGCTATGATATGATACTCGAAGCCGAAACATGCTGTAGATGGTGAGTGATTGAAACTAACAAAACCAATATGGTGGTTTTGTATGAAGATGAGTAAATGTAGTTAAGGGAACTCATTTTGGAAAAAAGTACATATACTAATACTAGTGGTAACAGATTGGGAGCTAGAGTTAATGATTTTGAGATCTTGTATAAAGGTGAATAGGTGATGATAATGTGCTCAAGGGATTGGATTAAATTCCAAGGATAACTTTTTGTGGTGAAATGAAATGCTATGTTTTGAATCAAAGCCTGCAGTTTCTGCTTCATTCATATCATATTCTGTTTCACGAGTCCTTTCTCTTTTTGTAAAACCATTTTCTAATTATTTTTTTATTTTTCCAATCTGTAGGATCCAATGGATTCAAAGTGTGTTTCGAATGAACCAGAATTGAAACATAATCTCGGGTTTTGGATTACTTTATGGTTTAATTTTATATGAATTCAAAATTTTTGTTCTTGATATCACTCATATAAAAGTGTGAATTAATTTATTACAGATCAATTTTATATGCATTCACCAAATTTTATTTGTGGCATAACTCAAAATGACAAAAAAAAAAAAAAAAAAAAAAACAACAACAACAAATGAAGTACAAAATTCTTAAAAAGCTATACTTTGAATTGGGGAGAACATTATGAAAAATGGAAATGTTGGATATTTCTTTTGCAAAAACTAAACCGTTGTAAAACTATAATTTGGCAAAAGCTCGAAAATTATTATGCATTTTGCGGTGCCTTCGAGCTAGGCTGAGTGAAAAAAAGTCGAGCCACGGATGGGCGACATGTGGCGGAAATTATTTTATTCCAAATATGCCAATACCACGTTCCACAAGAAGAAAAACCAGTGGTTTCCGGGAGAAAAAGGTCAGCAGCAGGTCAAATGTACTTTTGGGTCAGACACATTAACTATACCCCTAATATTTCACCACTCGATAAAATCGATTACAATTCACGAGTATTGACCATGTATTGTCTGAGTATCGTCTAGTTGTTTAATGCATTGTTAGTCCTTATAATTGTATCGACTAAATGTTGTTTAAGAAATTAAACTAGATATTAACAAATTTAATTAACTATTTATTAGTTTTATGTTCGAATTTTGCATTACAAAAATGATTACGATCATCCTAATTATTTAACTGTGGAAGTTAATTTTCCAATTATACCCCTGGTCTCTACCTACCTTCTCCTTGAAAGTTGAGGATATTACCTCTCACCGTTAACATAACTACAGAAAATCATTTTGAGGCGAGAGAATTTTGAGAGAACTTTGAAAGAGAATAAAACTCGTCTCCAATATGGTGAAATTGAAGGGGAAGGGTAAGAAAAAGATAATTGAGTATGCTTCGTCTAACAGTTCCAGTCCTGTCGCGGCCCTACGGGTGGGGCAGAGTCAACGGACGGGCACGGGCGCGTTGAAACCATCCCGTCTGTTCACCGGCTGCGGTGTCAATCTCGACCTTAATTTGCCAATTCCTGACCTGAAGGAGAGGTCTCAGCGGAAGAGGAAGTCGCGTGAAGCGGCGCGACGTTTCTTTGATGACTTTCCGGCGGCTTTGAAGCAACCGATAATAACAAGCATGAGTAGATTTGAACCGGTGTGTGACTCAGACAAGGTTAGGGGACTTCGTAGAATTCTTAATATAATGTTTTCATGTTTTTTTCCATCTTAGATATTGATTTTAGTCGCTTCCTTCCAATGCAGGAAAATCGTTGCCCTCACTTGTCTGAAACACTTCTCGCTGAGATCCTCGCTATTATGAAAGAACTGTTGGAGAAGATAAAGACGCCGGAGAAGAAAGCTTGGCAGGCGGATTGCGAAGACTGTTTCATCGTTGGGATGTAATCGACACTCTCTGAAAAGTCGAATCAGTTCTCGACCCCTCATTCCGGCGTGAAGCTGACATCACCCAACCAGCTTTGCAGTTACAGAACGACTCCTGCATCAGGACGAAAGCTGAAGGAGAAGCTGCATGAATACACAGCAGGTATGTCAGAAATGATGCCTACACCATCGCCGAATGATGAAGCATCGTTTATTGAATGGAGTGTAGATTCCAGAATCGGCAAAGCGTAAGCATTTCTCTTCATTTAAGCAGTTTTTTTAATTTATTCGATAATTTCATCTTTGTTATTGTTTGAATTATTATTATTATTATCATATTTCAATTGTTGCATGGCATGTCTCTGGGTTGTATAAGAATTCTCAAGCCTTGTGTTTTCTGTAATGAAATTTGTCTGTTTTTTTTATAATGATGTATCTTATATGTGGCGTTGCTTCTGTAGTGGTTGCGTGTTACCTTGGTTGTCAAAAAAAACAAGAAAGTTTTTTGTGAGAATGCAATCTATGAATTTTATCTCCTTGTTGCAACTTCACTGATGGTAGATTTGCAGGCTTTATAAGAAAAGATGAAAACTTTTTCAAGCATTGCTTCATCTTTGGGTCTTTTTCTATGAAATAGCAATAGAAATTAATGGAATAATTAATGATTGCTAAACAATATGAATGGATCATTGAAATTATTGTATCTTAGACAATGAAAGAGTCCCTAATTCAACCAATGAAATGCAGAGTTCTATCCCAGCAAGCCAATTACGTACAACAATTTGCAATTGCAAAAGCATGACTTATGTTAATTAGGGCATTATATTAATTGCATCTGTGTGTTTAATAACTTTAATTTTGCATAGTTATTTCTTGCTCACTATGCAGTGGTATTGTTGTTACCTTATAATATAGATATTTATATTTAGGTTGTTGGAATAATGAACTCAATTAATATTGTGTTTACAATCTAGACCAAGGACTATATGCGTGCCTGCGGAGACGGTGAAAAATGCTGATTCGGTGTGGTTTGATCCGCTATGGAGTCCAGGTTTTGCCCTTGGTGCAGATGTAAGTGTTGTTTATAATTAGATGTTTAGTGACTGCTTGAACAGTTCTAATGCTTTAGAAATTATTGTAGCACATCGACGCTATTATGAATGTGTTGCTCATCAAATGTGACAAGGAGCAGGGCGTCGTTCTACGTGACTGGGGCATCCTAGACATGTGGTGTTGGGTAAGTTTTTTTCTGTTTTTAATGTTTTATCTTGAAGCGAATAAACTGTTAGTTGTAAAGAATTAGTGTGCAATATGTTTTTTGTGTTGTCTATACCAGTTTCTTGTTTTTGTTGACAAGTAGTGGCAACATATAAAACAATTGAGTATGAATACATGATTTTGTGTTTGCATGATTTTATTTGTATGGTCAAATCCTACAAGAATTAATAAGCTGATGCGGCTGCTCATGAAGTAACTAAACTAATTCAAAATTGTACCAATTAGGCAATTACAACTGGGAGTTGGGAGGGGATGATCTTGAGCATGAGACATGAATCGTAGCAAAATGATCAGCTTTGTTTTCGTCTTCCATACTTATATATTTTTATATAGTAGAATACTGAACTGTTATTTGTGAAAGTATATATCAATAGTTGTGGAATATGTGATAAATAAGGTCAGTTTGTTTTGATTTTGGACATAATTGCTTGAATTAATCATGTATTGATAACACATAAAAGAGAGTGAGTGAAGATTTGAAACCCTAGATTGGAATCAGAAGAAGTTGGATGTTTCTGAATTGAATCTGTATATATACGTACTTGCAGGTGTGGTTCTGAGTTGGTTGTTTCTGAGTTGAATCTGAGCTGAAACCCTAAACTTTTTATTTGTGTATTCATTCCAACTGGTTTTTTGACAGGATGCTTTGGTGGGTGAATCTTATGAGCGGGTGAAATACACTCTTGGGCCTTATGCAAGGGGTAATTACCCCCTGCGCTCGCGTAAGAATTGGCGGTGGATTAGAAAAGTCTACGGCTGTGGTCAGATTGTGGCTAATCATTGGGTCATGTACCGAATTGATATTGATGCACAATGCATTATGGTATATGATCCAATGATGGCTGGGTGGGTCTCCTTCGTTTTTTATCATGAGTGGCCACCTTCAACGACTTCTGTAGGAGGAGAGAATTTGGGAGAAGAAGAACCTGACTGAAGCAATTCGTGATGAGTGGGAGGTGTTATTGTGTTGTGATCTCAAGAGGTCAGTCTGTGGAGCCAACTCCGGCGTGCTGTGTATGAAGTATATTGAGGCGCTTTCATTGCACCACAACAACGTCGAAAGTGTTCCTCCTGAAGACGGTGACATTTTCCGTCGTGACTTTTGTGCACTTCTCCACTCGATGGCTTCAATGCTGCCCCCCGCGACAACAATTGATTCGTAGAAGCTTAGTTCATTTTGTCTGATGTACTTCTTAAACAATGAAGTTATTTTATTCTTCTTTTGTCTTTTGATTAAACTTGAACTCTATTTGCATGGTGTTTGTTGGTTTGTTGTCTTATATGGACAAATAGCCAACAAATAACCTGTGCTGCCTTTATATGATGAGGCAGGTTTTTTGTAAAGTTCCATGATGAGGGTGGCTGCCCTAACTACTAATTTATGGATTAATTTGATGTTAGGTTTTCTTATTTCATGTCTGAGTGTTAACACCAAATGCATCCTGTTCTTGAAAGTCCTATATATTGCTGTTCTTATATGAAAAATCTAAGATGAACAAAATCTATATGTATAAATTAATATTTTCGAAAATTATTAATATGAGGTTTTTATATTAACCAACCAAGTAAAATGAAATTGATCAGGTGGCAATTTAGGGTTTTCTTAACTTCCATCTAGGCTTCTACTCACATATGAAAAGATCCTGCATGTAATTCTACTAACGAAATCATTGTATCACATATGAAAGACCTAAACCTAGAACAATACTTATGAAAATAAAATTAGTAAGTTAAGTATAACTAAATTAAACTAAACAAAGGCGCATAAGAGTAATTAATCAAAATAGCAGCTACATGTCCATCATAACTCACATGTATTGGAAATATGATTTGCTTACAAAACCAAGTAATGAAGCCAAAATATCATAATATATTTATCAATTGGAGATGCAAATCAACTACTACAGGAACAACCATATGCATGCAATTGGGCACAAAATATCAATCAGTACTGCTCCCCACGTTCCAACGAGAGATCCTTCACGGGAACACCATACGCCAGGCATTGTAAAACCTTAACAGAAATAATTGCAGAATCTGTAGTGTTCCCTTGATGCTTAACGTCGATTCCGGGCAACACATCCCATTTGTCAATCAGGTCATCCACCGAGTTAATTCTCTTCCATAGGTTGCCTGTACGTAACATATTCGGAATATGTAGGCTCATTCTATTGAAAGGCTTTTCGACTAGAGACCATTTGCCTCCGTACGAATCATAGACAGTTATGCTTTGCTCTATCAAATGTATTTCATAAGTCACCCAATGGTTGGAATGTTTATTACGTTGGCGACCCCTAAAACACGCTGAAGACCCGGCCATGGTAAAGGATCAATTGACGGTTGCATTCCCCGTACGTATGGCATCACATTCTTGAGCACAACTTCAAAATGGACGTCTCCTAGTGCAGTCTGGATTTAGATATATCATTAGTGTTATACACGTCACTCCGATAAATATATTTGGGGCAAAAACTGAACAAGTACTGAATATCCTACCGCTGCACTCACTCCAAGGATGGTCCAATCCTTTTTATTATCCTCACCGCTTATTGTCCGATTATATTCGAAGACCACCAAACTGAGCAATGCATCGATATGCTGCATAAAACAAAAATATGTTGCAATTATATCATAAATGTATGACCCTACTGCATCTTATACAATTAATGTGCATACTCGATTGATCATACTCACATCGTTATGAAGGGCACCATTTTTTTTCACGAGCTGGTCGAACCAAATAGCTGTTACCAACTTTCTACTAGGCACAAAGATGATAGGTGGCCTGCATTTTTGAAAAAAATAATTAGGCTAGTAACGAGATAAATTACTCTAGAAAATTATTTAACAACCCACATCAAATTAATTGTTACTGACCTTGCTTTTCCCGCAAAAGAATCCTTTCTCCATTCTTCGAAATCCTTCATTTCAAGCATCGAGTAATCCATATCTGAAGGATAAAAAATAATACCTCCTTTTTTGTCCTCAGGCGGTTTTTGTCGTTTGTCCTCCGAAGGTGAATTGGATTGATTTCTATCAACTTTTCCACCTCGATCTCCTTTATTAAGGTTTCTAGAATATAAACTGCGCACATTTGATGCTAGCTCATGATTCACTGGAACTTGTGGGAAGCATGATCCCGTGGTTGCTTCGTCCTCCATCTTTTCTGCCAACTTGTCGGAAGAATGATCCAATTCTCCACATTGTTGCTTGAAGCAACTATTTGCATCTTGAAATTCACTGTGGTGACCACTTCCGAAAGGGTTTTGTTTTATAGCATCCAATACCATATGCTTCAACTCGTCAAAACTAGATTGAAGCGACTCAAACCTCTTGACGTTTGCAGCTTCGATAACATCCATGTGTTTAGCAACATCGCCTTCAATGACAACTAGTGGACTCCTAATCTCCTTGTTGAAAAATTCGTTGTTCTTATCTGTGCCTTGTCAAGCTTTCTTACATGGCCATTGTGCATCTTATTGTGAAGAATTGTCGAATCCAAAATGTCGTTTGCATTTCGATAATTCACGTTCCATATCATTGATCAGGTGGAAATATTGCAGATCGATTTCTTTGGAGGTTACATCCCTTATCAAAAGTATTGAATACAAAACATACAAATGTGCCAATTGCAGCGTAGCTTCTGAATTACCATTCCCCTTCCGACACTCAACCTTAAACTTAGCTAGAATTTGTCTAACCGTAATTCGACGTTTGGACTTGAAAAACAAATCATGGGACTGACTCTGTAATGGAGGAGGCGCGGCTTCCGCAAAGTTTAATTCAGTCATTAGTGCAAACTCTCTTGGTCCGAAATCAATGTCATAGCCGTTAACATGGAACCTTAGGACACCTCGGATCCTCGAATTAGGTAGCAGACATAACAATAGATGGTGGATCAACTTTTCTTAAAACTGCATTTTGGGAATATTAAACAAATGACCAAAACATCCATCACGCATCTCAGTCATTTCAGAAGCGGACAATGTTGTCTTGATGCTATCAAGAAACCATATGCGGGGCCGTGTTGATATTCGAATAGCTTCAATAACAAAATGAACGTGATTAACTGAACCCTAGGTTAAAATTAAAGATTAAACTACACATAATAAGTTAATAACCAATGACTGCAACAGGCCCACAAAAATGCAACCCAATTTGAGCCCTAAATTCATTTAACTCCTCAATTAAATTTACCACACAATTCAATCAATTGCCTTAACTTTAATAAATATTGCGAAAAAAGAAAATGAACGAGATATTAAAATGATCACAATATCATACGTGACCAACCTGGGCCTTTGTAGCCGGGCTCCGGTTTGAAGACGCTCCTTGCGTCCCTGTTTGTCATACTTTTCCCGAAAAAGGCAGCGTCAGCGTTGTTGCTGTCTGCATCGTGGTCCTCGTTGATTTCGTAACTCTGTGTGTCATCCATATCCAGTCCACTGTTTATGTCTTTCTACTGATTGTTACGTCGCCGGAGCCTTTTTTGTTACTCCGTATTAGTTATTACTCCTACAATTTACAGTTGGCATCGTGGAGAAGCTTAGCTTAATTTAATTTCTTCAGGAAATCGCTCCAAAAAAAAAAGGTTCAGGTACGAAGCCCACAATTAATTTACAATCTGGCCCATAAGTTTTAAGGCCAGAGCTTAGTTGACAAAATGATACGTCGTCGTTCTACTAGAATTTGAATTTAAATGAAATAGGGTTTACACTTTACAGTATCAAAGCCTTTCATTCCTTTCATTCAGCTCGCTGAAACTGAACGAGAAAGGCAAATTCATCACAGAATGGCTTCAAGACTGTGTCCTGAGGTTTGTTTTTCCCCAAATTACATAATGTTATTTAGTTTTTGCTTATAACTGTATAAATTTAACATATTTGGTTGTTGTTTAATGCAGTGTCGGTACGAGTTATTGCAATGGGTAGATCCCCCACCGAAGCAAGATGCAGAAACAGCCACGAAGGAGTATGATGAGAAGTTAAACTTCTGGATCGGCAAAACACATAGGAACGAGGAATTGTTGGACCAAAAGTTCAAGGTTATTAAAGATCTGAAGGCTGAGGTTCAGAATTTAGCCATTCAAAATAAAAATTTGAAGAAGCAAACATTCTGGATGCGTTCCGTAGTCATAACATATGGAATTGTCATTGCTGGTGTCATGTTATTCCTAGAATGATGAGGCAAATTTGTTTTCATGGTTTCGTTTAATATATTAACAATGAAGGTGGGATTGCTTTCTCCTTTAGGGTTTGTTTTATGTATTTGTAATGTTGTATTTAAATTAAACTTGGGTGTATTTGTAATGTCGTATTTAAATTAAACTAGGGTTTGTATTATGTATTATGTATTTGTAATGTCATCTTCAAATTCAACAACCTCTTTGGTTTACGTCTGATGATATATCATATACTACTGTTTTAACTTAAAGGAAACTATGCAGTTGTAGTTATACCATGCTTTGCTTTGGAAGCTATTTATTATTAATATCAAATGCAGGATGAGTACAAACCTTAAACATAAAACAAGAATGCAGGTGAATCATTCAATAGGTTTATTACAGATAAAGATGAAATTTAAACAATAAAGCCTCATACTTCATCATTCATTATTTTCAGCGAAGATTTCCTTCAGCAGCTGCCAGTTCACCTCTCCTTCATCCATGTAGACACACAGCTCCGGATGTATCTGTCATCATAGAGAGTGAGCATAATCAACCAAAATTGAATTTCCCAAAATAATACATGTAAAGAGTTAATGATGAATATAACTTGTTACCTCTTAGATCATTTTCCAAACTTCGTAATCGGCATTAAAATAGTTGAGGTCTTCGATGAAGGACACCTTTGGGTACTTGATCAAAAACGTGAACTATTTGTAGCGTTTGCGCCATTCATTCAACTTGAACTCATAATGTGGCAGCGGCACATCCAACTAGTGTTCACGATGCATATAATTGAGTATCCTCTGGAGGCATGATTTGTTAAGTTCTTCGTCGTTCGGGCTCCATTGGCCGACACTCAACTCAAACTTCAGCTGCGTGAGAATAGCAGTTTCAATACGACGGGTGAAAGGATAGCAATAAAACACATTATCCTGTGAAATTGGCTGTGGTGGTGGTGCCATTGTTAACTGTGAGAGCATAATTCTCATGTTGTGTTGGTATTTATTGAGCAAGAAAAGAGAAAAACACTGTGAACTTGTGACTAACAAGACAAAAATTGTACAGTATCAAACACAACTTTTGTGCATTCATACCTGTGACACCTGAGGTTACATAGATGATAGATGTGCATAGCTCACAACTCCACATATTTTTTCCTACCAAACTGATTAGAGAAATTATGTCAGGTACCACAATATTTCCATAACAGACAAGAAACTAATATTTGTAGCATAAGTAATTTATTACCTCGAAAATGCCACGACGAGAATTGCTCGGCACTGACTCATACTCGCTGTTTAGTCCTGATGATTGGCGTGGTTTCCGTTGAGACATTGAATCTGATGCACACCATGACTCTGTGTTACCCAACGAGGCTGACGCAGCCAGCCTCGATTTGGAGGTGTGCACGCTTTTACTATTAGGAGTGTGTGTGGCGGTCGGAGGAGTACCTGCCAAATGCAATATATCAAAGTATACAACGGAAATTAAGCATCAATCGAAGTATTTAAAACACGATGACTACATTCTATATCAATTAATAGACACCATGAAATAGTATCTTTTTTCTTCGAACCTCGACTCTGTTTGGAATTAGGACTGTCAAAGGGGTGACTAAATCGCAAATTGAGGCAAATAAATTACAAATTAGTTTTGACAGAACTAAAAATGTAGTATAAGATCGACATGCATGTTCTGTACAAAGACACGTCATATTGATCTTCATTTAATGTGAGATCGACATGCCATATCGATCTTCATTTATTGTAAGATCGACATGCGTGTTCTGTACAAAGACACGTCATATTGATCTTTAGTTAATGTGAGATCGACATGCCATATCGATCTTCATTTAATGTAAGATCGACATGCGTGTTCTATACAAAGACATGTTATATTGATCTTTATTTAATGTGAGATCGACATGCCATGTGGATCTTCATTTAATGTAAGATCGACATGCGTGTTCTGTACAAAGACACGTCATAGTGAATGGATCTATTGTTGCAGTTCTAAATTATATTTAACCTACATTATAGGGTTTACAGTGCTTCAATATGCCTTCTTCGTACAATATCAAGTGACACTGAAAATTACTAAATTATTTTTGCCGATGTATGTAGAAAGAAGCAGAAATGGAGATCAATAATTGATTTCACTAGCAAAGAAGTCTTCAGAATTACTGATGTGGTGAATAATGAAGCAAACAAAAGAAGTAAGCATACTTAGTTTTGTGCTTCAACCTGCATGTTCTAAATGACACGGCCCCCCAATTACTCCTAAAGTTTATATCAATCACAGGAATAATGAAGAAGTGTTCAATCACTATACAAAATACAAAATCAGCAATGCAGATTTCATGATCGAGGACCGAAAATATGACCTGCCAAAAAGTAATGTAGAAGTGTTCAATCACTCACTATACAGTCCCAATGGCAAAAATCATGAAAGTGTTGGCGTGTAGGTCAACCGATCACCCTCGAGTTAAAGAGCTCAACACAATACCAATCTCGTGACCGAGGACCGATAACATGACCTGCCAAGTACGAAACTGGACGGCCGGAGACTAAGCACTCCACAAACTTCAACGAATAAATACCACAGTCATGGCGGTTGGGCTGTTGAGGTGTAGTGGGGTTGCATATTACATCCCACACGTCTTTCGGAGGCCCGTTGAAGTGCTCCACGCCTGCTTCGTGGCACAACCAGTGCAGTCTAGAAGACATTAGCAAAAAATGCTTCTTCAGTAGTTCCCACCTTGCTTGAGAGTTGCACATGGAATCATAAACCACAATTTGCTGTTCAGGAATTCGAATCTCGTACGCTGCGAAAGTCCTATTGTCAATCAAAGCTATGCCACAGACCTGATCAACATCCCTCCAAGGCGTGCCACACTGCGTAGGTAATTTACCTCTGGCACAATGCAAGAGAGCTGGCATGTGTGGGGTTATGTCCGGATGGCCAAAATAGTTCTGGTATTAATCATACTAGTGTTAGCATTTCATACCATATTGTGTAAAGAATTAAATAAGTCTAGGTACAGAAAATATATCCAGGCAGAACTTTCCAAGATAGTCCACCGCTTAACGAATAAGTTAGGTTGCTGATGGGCTTTGAAGAGCAACATGTTCTACATTGCATCACAATTCTGAGCACCACCCAATTCAAGTGTTAGAGTTAGGTGAAATACAAGACTATGAATGTAAATATAAAATATATACCTGGGTAGATAGCCATGCCCTTTTTCTGTACAATCTTTCAAAAAACCACTTGCCCACTTTGAAAGGAAGGTAATTGCGCAGTTTGAAAGAGCTGCAACACACGAGTATTGAAAGTTTGTACTACTCAACTCCATCATTATTTATATGATAAAAGAGAGATAAAAGACAGGACAGAAGGCATAAATGGAAAGTAAACTGATTGAAAATACCTCTCATGAGATGGAGGGCATTTATACCAATTGCTGAATGGTTTTACGAATGCAGGGTGGTAGGGCATGAGAGGATCATATTTTATATTCTCAGGATTGGGTAATTCAGCATTAAGATGATAAACTGCTTCTTCATTTGTGGCTCCAATACCAACATGGTCCTCTCCCCCACTAGAGGCACCTCCACAGTTTTTCATCTTCTTATCCTCCTCGATAGCAGCCTCCACCTGTGTGTCAATGTTTAAGATATTGCCCGCAACACAATCAATTAGATGAGTGAGCTTGTCATAATCAACTTCATCATCAGATGCAGACTCCACAGTTTGTTCCACTACACATTCCTTTACCACAGCTGGCACAACATCATCCCCATGATCATCATCCGCATGAGGATCTTGCTTAGCGAAACCAACAACAACATCCACATCTTCCTTCGCCAAACAACCTACATCATCCCCAACAATTGCACCTTCCTTTTTATCCAAACCAACCACATCATGACCAATATACTCATAAGCAAAATCCACATGAGACCCATCATCACCATCATCCACATTAGGCAAATCCCCATTATCCATATAATCCAGATCACCCATATCATCCACAGAACCATGAACCAATCGAATCTGTCCATTCTCATCAACACATTGCTCATCCAAGTCATCCACAACCTATATATCAAGGTTGTTTTCATCATCAGCTGATTGAGGAAATTGGTTCTCTTGTCCACCAATTTCATTCTCTTCTTCATTAATGAGAATTTCAGCAGGCTCCGCCATGCGAGTAGAGTCTTTTCTCTTATCCGCAGTACTCCTCATTTCCTCAAGATACTCCAACACAATGCTAACTTTCTCATTCAACTGCTACAATAAGCATCTAAGTTATCAAGTCTTGAAATAATGAATTTCAAACAATTTCTATCTCTTGCCCGTGCCTGCAAAGGGAAAATATATTATTATACATGTCATGTTATTTAAGGATAAATATGAGCTAAGGAAATAATAGCATAAAATAGCAACTTACATCCCGATCGGGGGTAGAAATTGATGGGCTGGATTCATGAGAAACTCTTTTCTCAAACTCATCCTCTGGCACCACCTCCTTCACACAAGAACGCAATGTACGATTTGGCTTCACCCGAGGATTCTTTGAACATTCACTAGTCTCAAAATCAAGTTTCCTCTTCCTTACTTTCCTGTTCTCAGTAGGAAAGTCAGGTTGACGCATAACTGCTTCCATGTCCTCCTCCAAAAATTGCTGCACATCTAAGAATCTGGGGTGCTCTTCACCAGACAAGACAAGAGGTTGATCCTGCCAAAAAGAATCAGCTCAGTGTATTATTATCACTACAACATGAATTTGTGCTTAAAAGTAACTAAAATATTCTGACCAAAGATTATGATTGCCACAGTGATGTTAGCCGATTGTGAAAACAAAACATGCACTTTGTGAAATGACCATGGACCTGGTGTAGCCTTCCATCTGAGCAATCTCAGGTAAATGTTCTGCCAACCTTCACACCTTAAACCACAGTTCTTACCCAACACTGGAAATATTTCATAGAGCTAGTACTGAAAGACAAATAGGAATCCAAAAATATCATAATTTGGCTTTGGCCTCCCATCAATTGTACTCACATAATTATTCATCCTATCACAGGACTTGATAAACTCCCCCACAAAGTAATTATAACTAACCAATCCCCAGGGATACTCATTGAATTTGCCAATATCATCAGCAATATGCAAGTAACGAATGTCCAATTTCTTCTTCTCCCAATCACGACATAAAAGAACGCCATACACAAACAACACATTTTCAATCTTCAAACATAATTCCCCACCCCCACCACTGGAATTTTTAGCCGTAGCAAATGTCTCTTTAATCACCCTTATAGATAGAGATTTTACTCCACCAAACCATTTTGAATGAAGTTTTGAAGTCAAGGGAGCTTTATTTAATGGACCAAATTTCAGTCCAGACATCAAGAAGTAATCGCGTCGACTAAAATGAACCTCAGAATTGTTGAAATTGAACACCAACACCCCTTTCCTTTGTTTGGATTGGTTCAACATCTTCATGCAGTAATAAAAGAGCTGACATTGAAAATTTTGGGGAGCATTTTGTAACCATAGCAAGTGACCAAAGGGACCTTCTTCAAATTTTGCAAGATTCTCAGCATCCAGCGTGTCCCTGATCAACTTAATCACTTGTTGAGCATGACACCTAGCAGACACATTGGCACCTACAAAAGCAGCAAAACGGTAATTCAAACTGTATTAATCACTAATTAAACCCTAAGGAAATAAGGGACCAAAACCCTAGTTTCCTTTTCTGAAATGATAGATTCATCAGAATACACCAAAACCAGATGCTAAGAAAAATATTAAATAACATAGCAACCTAATTCAAAGATAATTGGTAAGAAAAATAGAAACCACCAGCAATTTATCAAACTGTATTAAATTTATGAAGCTACACCTACGTAAAGAAAAAAAAATCACAATGGTGGAAATCACAACAACAAGATAAATTGCAGAAAATTCGATCTTGAAATCAGACAACAAACAACATAAAGAAACATAACAGCTCCGACCAAAATCAAACTAAGAAAAAAAATACCTTCCAAATGCATTTTGATGCTGAGACGACGATCACACCAACTGCTTCGTATGAGTTGGAAGATTTCCGCAACGGTTCTGTCAAATACCAAACACGAAACGTATAAAATTCACGAGAGGTGAGTTCTTCAAATTTCTTCACAAGAGTAAAGTGGACGGGTCTTCCCTTGGTTCCCAATAAAATTCAAATAAACAATTTTTAATTTAATTGAAAAGAAATGCATCATTCATTAATGCATGCACTGTTCACGAACCCAGCAGAGAAAAATAGAATTATGTAAGTATTATTTATGCACTTTTATTTTGAAAAATATTTATGTAATTATTAATCGTATATTAGGATGAATTGGATTTTGCTAAATCAATTTAAGTGTGGGTCATGACATATTTAGGGGAATTAACCTGTCAATGAAATAGCCATTCATAGGCAAAACCTAATTTAACGATCGATTTAATTTGGGCAAAATATATCAACCAGGAAAAAATGCTAATCAAACATGGCCTTATGTAGATTAGGAATAATTGGGTTTTGCTAACTCAATTTAAGTGTGGGACATGGCATATTTAGGGGAATTAATCTGTCAAAAAATTAGCCATGTGGATTTTCTCGTAGTGCAAAACCAGAGAACCTCCATGTTGCACTTAGGCTATCAATAACGCGCCTCGAGCGGGGGTGCTCGAGCGCACATCAAGCAGGAGGGGCTCGAGCAAGTTGCGTGGCGGGGGGCAGGAGCTCGAGCATGGCTCGAGCAGCGCGTGTTCAACACGCACGGGCTAAATAAATAAATAAATAAAAATGCGGCCGCGTGGCGCCACGCGTCAACGTTCAAAAAAATTAAATGACAACGGCTTGATTTTTGGCAGCACCAACGGTAAGAATGCAATTTTTTTCTTTTTTTTTATTTTATTTTGTTTATTTTACCTATAAATACCCATTTTCATCTCCCTCCTTTTCACACCTCTCATCCCTTTCATCTCTCTAAATTTTTTCATCTTCTTCATTTCTTCAACAAATTCATCTTAAAAAAAAATTATGGATCCCAACAACCCATATTCGTTGGCGTGGTATCCCGACATGTCCGACGACATGAACTATTTCACGGGGGCGGGGCTTGATTCAATCAACCTCAACACTCCGGCCTCCGACGAATCCTACCCGTCGTTCTCCCCCGATATCGACAGTCTGACAACAAACACCGAGGATCGCCTCATTTTGGCACCGCCGCCATTCCAGCCCGCTGCCGGAGGAAGAAAAAAGAAAGGCAAGGGCAAAGCTATCGCCACCTCTGCTTCCGCTGCCGAGGAAGATAACTCGGAACCCGTCCGCGGCGTCAAGCGGCACAACTACACCGACGAACAAGCCAGCTACTTGGCACAGATTTAGGTGGAGGAGACATGCAACTCCATCGTCGGATGCGACCAGTCCGGCGAGAGATATTGGAGCGCTATCCAAGAGAGCCATGAGGAGCTTGGGACATTCTCAAAGATAACCCCAAGTTCCTCCTCGCCAATTTCCTAGACGTACCCTCCATGAAGAGGACGAAGACTACGGCGGAGGGCAACTACACATCTTCTCAGTCCCAGCCGTCAGCGGAGGAGGCCTAGTCCACTGAAGGAGAAAACGCGTCTCCCCGACCTGAGGGTCGAGATGCGGCAAGGGCCAGGGCAAGGTCCAAAGGAAAGTAGCCGGTAGAGAAGCCATCCCAGTTCGAATTCGTCATGGATCGATATGGTTCCCGACTTAGCCAGTTCGCCGAGGCCAAGCATGAGATCGCGGTGGCGTTGCGGGAATCAGCTTGCGCGAAGCTGGAAAATGCACGCATCCAGGCCTAATATGTTCAACAGAGACGTGATGCCACCGACTTGGAAGTTGTCTCCAGGGATACGAGATTTATGACGCCGGAGCAGCTCCATGTTCACAAGATGATGGTGGAGGAGGTGAAGCAACGTCGGGGGTGGGCGTAGTTTTTTTTCGTAATTTTTAGTTTGATGTACTTTTTTTAATTATTGATGGTCCCGATACGAGTTCTGGTGTATGGGGGGGAGGAATACACCAGATAGGAATTTTAAAACAACCCCCTGAAAAATTATCACAACTGAGTAAGAGGACTCAGCTGGAATCACAACTGAGTAAGAAATCTCAGCTGGAAGAGTGGTGCTGAGCGGAATGTGGTGGAAACAACAATAACTCGTATAAAACAACTCACGCTCAGATGCAGGGTCGGTCAACAACCAAAACAGTTGAAATGTAAAGATGCAGTTTTGAGTGCTGGTTAGTTGGTCAGTTGGATATGCAAAAAGTAACTGAACAGAAAACACAACACAAAGGAATTATGTGGTTCGGAGAGAACTCCTACGTCCACGGGGAGTTGTGAATCCACACGACTCAGTCCAAATTCTTTAGGACAACTACCACAAAGCTTACGCGGGATTTGCAACCGTTCAGATAAGTTTGCGGGTACTTATCAACCTTACAGATAAGTTTGCGGGTACTTATCAACCTTTCTACTCAATTTCGGGAAGAGTAGGATCCTAACAACCTTTTTAGGGGATGTGAATAAGGGTGGGTTTTCCAACTACTAGCTCTAACAGAGAAGTGAGCTAGGATCTAAGCTTGAACGAATGAAGACTCAAACTAAGATCGAAAACACTAAGACAGATTCTAACTCTCTATGAACTCTCAACTGGTGATGTTCTTAGAGATTAATTGCAGTTTAGCTTGTGTGCAGAATAAAGTCGTTCTTTCGCTCGTCTATCTCTTCTCTGTCTTCTTCTCTTATGTGTTCTCACTTGATGAATGAATGAATGCCTCTATTTATAGGCGGTGAGAATCAACTAACCGTTGGAAGAGTCGTTGATCTCTGTTCTGTGAAAGCGATGGCTTGTCTCTCATCTCTGCAGATTTTCCCGATTTGGCAACTGTGAACTTCTGATTTCCTTCTGAGACAATCTTGTGTTGGGCCAAATGAGGTAATGACAGAACGTCAAACCTTCACGTGACTTCCTATTTGAAATTCAAATTTCAACCTTTGTCTTTCAATATTGGTTGGTCGGTTGAGACATTCGATCTTCATCCCAGTGGTCTTCAGCTGATGTTCCATGTGATCGCTATCTTCATCTGTCCTTCTGTCTGAATAGGAACAGTTGAACCCTCAACTGCCTTGAACTTCATGTTGTCGATCTATCAGATTGAGTCTTGCAACTGATGTTCCATCTGATCAGGTGGATTGTTACGAGCAGTTGATTACTCAGATGATTTCTTTCATCCGATGATCTATATCCGATCAGTTGGCTTGAACGCTCAGTTGTCATTCTTACATCTGATGTTCCACATCTGAGTTTCCATCTGAAGTTCTATCCGTGTATAGCCATGTTGCCATCTTCAGCTGGAGTCCTGTAAAGATAAAATCTGAACATTGCTCAAACAGCGAGCCTAAATACTAACATTTGGAAATGACAACATCTACTCGGTTGGGGTCAGTTGGTTTTGGAATCAATCAAAACTTTACTTAAATTTCTTAACAATTTTCCCTTTTTTGATGATGCCAAAACCCTACTGATCTAAACCCTACTGACCTATCTAAAATCTCAGCTGAAATTCTAGACAGTCTATAAGATTAAACATCAAAGGGTTAACACAGTTATAACATGGTATTGACATAACTTAGCGATTCAGAGCTTGGACAACTAGAGATTGTACGTCAAGATGAATCGGATATATGATAAAAGTTTTCATTACAACTGATGTTTACACAGAAATGCACAAAAACTCAAAATACATCAGTGGCTCAAAAACTCTATCTTGGCTAATACTTCAGCCCATACTTGTCAAAAATCCTGACAAAAATATCTCTCTTGGCATCTGACTCCTTCGAGATATCCACTCCATGTTCCTGACAGACTTTTCTTGCCTCTGCTGTGATCTTCTGTCTGTTAGGATTCCTTGTCCTTGGGATGAATGGAGGAAGATATGTAACCTTCTGAGGAATAGGTACGGTATTCATGTCCAGTTTTGCATCAATCATAGCTCGTCTGAAGTGGTTGAACATGCCCGGATCCCCAGAGTGCAGCTCGGTTAGGGCTTCTTTGAAAGCTCTTCTTGAGTCCTCAGTCGCGTACACCTTCCTGTAGTAGAAATCATTCACAAACTCTTTCTTGAATGATTCCCAATCATCATTCCATTCTTCTGGCATCCATTTATCCACATGCTTGAAGCGTCCCTAGAGCTTGATCTTTCCTGGCAGTCTTTGTTGCTTCAGTTTTGCTTCAGCCTTCACCTGATGTTTCTCTATGCGTCGACGGCTTCGAGAGGCAACATTTCTGTCCAAGTTGTTGGTAACCTTGGCAAGCTCTTCTTCAAATTTATTAACTCTTGTAGCTTGGTTGGCTGCAAATTTCTTTATCCATTCTGGATTCATGTAGTCCTTCTCCGGAACATCCATAGCTTTGGCAGCAGCAATACACTCTTCGGTTGTAATACCGTCGAGTTCAGCATCGATCTCGGCTGCAATCTCAGCTGTGGAGTTGTAGGAGACTCCATACTCCTTCGCCTGCTCTATGTCCTTAGCCATTTCTTCTCCTCCGACAACAATGGATTTCAACTGTTGTTTTTTGTCGGTTGACTTCGGAGCGGACTTCTTTGGAGCTGTCTTCTTCAGCTTAGTCTTCTTCAGCTGAGATTCCTTTAAGGCTGGTATCTCTTCTTCAACTTCTTGCATCTCATCTTCCCGGGTCTCATCTTTCTGCATCTCATCTTTCCTCTTTTTGGCATCAGCAACAAGGCTTGCGACTGAGCCATCCAGAGAAGTGAGTTTCTGTTCAGCCTGCTGAATCCGGTTGAAAAGTTCATCTACTGCGCATTCCACATCAACCTTCTTCGCTAGTTCCTTGTCATGGTGCTCTTCATCAGCTTTCTTCATGGCAGCGAAGGTTTCAGTGACTCCAGTTTGAAAGGCGACGAACTTAGCCCATTTCTATTCGAACCGGGAATCCCATTCTTTGTCTTGCGTCTCTTGAGATTTTGCAAGATTGGATTCAGAGATGGACTTGAACACGTTCATGTCTGATTTGATTCCATGAACTGTTGTCTTCAAGTCATTGATGTCTTTGCTGGTGGATGTTGAGAAGTCATCCAGCTTCATCTTGATCGCATCATGCTCTTCCTGCAACTTCATGTGCTTCTCATCCTGAGCCCCTATCATCCTCAGCTGTTCTTCACGGTTGAGCTGGATGTTGGCAAGCATCTCCTTCCTCAGCTGATTGACCCTCTCAGCGATTAGCTCGCAAATTTCATCTGAGGAGGGTGCTGGCTGTTCAGCTCGTGCTGGTTGTTCAACTGGTGCTGGCTGTTCAACAGTAACCATGACATGGCGATTGGCCAGGTACTGTTGAAGTTCTTCTTCTTCCTGCTTGGCTGTTGCTGCAGCTGCGTCAAGATCATCTACAAAATCAGCAGACTTGGTCAGCATGTTGTCAAGGAAAGTGACACATTCTTGTTCAGCTGTCTCCCTTGTGTCTCTTTCTTCTGCCTTGCTGACATCCAGACGGCGAGTCAGCAGTGCGATCTTGTTGTTGTACGCAACCTCAAAGTTGGTATAATTGAAGTATTCCCTCAGAAGGGACTCATTGGCCTTGAGCTGGTTCCAGCTGTGTATCCGGATGGTATCTTCCTTGACATACCAGTGGCTGAAGATGATGTTGAATTGATACAACAGCTCAGTTCCGAGCGTGGCAAAGGTAGGCATGTCGCGCGCCTCGGGGAACATTCCAATCAACTTCTGAAATCAGTATGTCAACTTGCCTTCATGTTCCATTGCGACAGCTCGACGATCAGCTTCTTCGCCAATGGGGGAGGGAGAGAGATTTTCATAAGAATTGGTTCAAGGGTTTCCTCAACATTGGCCAAAGAAGCGGTCACAATGTTGGCATCGAGCGGGGAGCTCGGAATTTCTGATTGGGTGGTAATGTTGGCATCGATAGGTTCCTCAACATTGGCCAAAGAAGTGGTCACAATGTTGGCATCGAGCGGGGAGCTAGGAATTTCTGGCTGAATATCAATTGGGATAACCTGACTGTGCTGTACGGCATCAGCTCCTGCCGTGGGGAGGTCGGAACATCTTCTGATTCCTTTGAAGAGGAAGAAGCATCTGAGGACATGTTCGGCTCATCTTCCGGATCGGTTTTCCATCCCTTCTATCTCAACTTGATGGGAAGACCTCTCCTTTCCTGTTCCACTTTCACGAGGAACAATTTCAAAAGCATCTTTATCAACTGAGTGACTCGACTCAGATGGTACCTCCTCAGCTGGTACCTCCTCAGCTGGTTTTGTAACTGACTTCTTGATACGAACCCTCAACTTCTTCTTATGCGGCTCTTCCTCTTGATCCTTATCTGACTCATCTCTGAGTCAGCGTGCAGCTGTCGATTTGGAAGAGTGGCCGGCAGCTGGAGGCAGCTCCTCAGCTGTATCTTTCTCCTCATCTGATTTCACAGCTTCCCTTTTCTCTTTGGGAGTGTAGACACTCCGAATTACATCAAGAGCTTTCTTGGCTGTTGGGAACAGCATCTGCCTCTTGACTGGTGTCTCCTCACTGTCTTCCCACACCATGTTCTGATCCTTTGTGGCGAGAAGGATCAGGGCAGATATTTTAACTCCAAAGTTCAGAGTTCCCTTGACACTCAACAACTTTTCCCCAGAATCATTGATAGATTCTGAGATCTTCTGCTTCTCCATCATTAACTGGTGTTCGAAGAACTTGAACCAGTTGATGTTGTACTTGTGCTCCAAAGCAATCAGCTGCTTGAGCTTGGGTCGGCTGATATCTCCAAAGGCTCCGCTGTATCAAAAAATAACCTTGGATACAACATCGAACAGAAGTCGATGCTCGGGTTTCAACTTTGTTCGTTGCATATTGCTTCTCAATCTTTCTGCAGTGATAAGAGCATTCTCCAGAAATAGATCTGCATCTGCATCTGTGATGTTCTCGACGGTGTCCGTGGCGGTCAAATTCGGTGGAATGATTGAGTGTAGTATCTCGGAAACCGGTATGTGGAAATTGACACGGCGGACAGTTCGGGCAAGAACGTCGTGCTGTCGACAAGAGATCTCTGAAACAAGGCCTACTCCCTGTTCGTATTGCAGGTTCATGTAGAATTCTCCGACTTGACGCCTGAGCAAGTGGGTGGGAAAGAGCGTCGCCCACTCAAGAAGGCCATTATCCCTGAGAAGATCGGCGAGAGGGGATAACGCCGGCGAGTCCAGGGCTTCCGTTGACAGAATCTACTCGAAGTGGATTCTGGATATCATCATGTCGTAAGATTCCTCGTACGACGAAAGGACTAGAGCTGGTCTAGAGGATGCCATCTTCTTTCCTTGAGATGAAGCTTTCGGTGCCATGTAGTATTGCAGTGTAGTTTATATATAGAGAGAAGAAAAGAGGAACTTAGCAGAAAATGGTGAGACAGAATCAGAGACGAAGATGAACAGTTACTCAGATAAATACAAATGTAGAAGGTAAGAAATCACTTCCTGATCTTCTGCCTTTTATAGGTAAGTGGGTCGTTTGAAATCGATGGCCGAGGTTGAATGGCGCGAATCCATCAACGGCTGAGATCTCGCGACTGTTGACTAACTTTGACTGATGTCACATTCCGAGTTCCAACACACGCGAGTGAGAAGGTGAATTGTTTTTATGTCAGCCCAGTCGCACTATAAAGTAGGGCTATTGATGTTCAGCCGTACTTTACATTAAATGCGCTATGATGGCTATTTTAATCTATCTGACATGCTCGGGAATGTTTGAATTTATTTCAAACATTCTCATTTAAGACACAAACACCTTTAGCTATAAATGATACCTGCCAGCTGATGTCGGAATCAGCTGTGTTCCAATGTTGCGGCATGCCATCAGCTGACTCGAGTTCGTCTGTTCAGCTGATGTCTGATGTCTTCGGATGGCGATCCGCATCTAAGATTCCCCCTTCATCTGAGCTTCCCCCTCAGATGGATATCTATCTCTTCACCTCGGCTGATTCCTCATCTGATGGATCCAACAATCCAAGGGGATCGCATAACATCTTGAATCGTGCTTCGGCTAGAGGTTTGGTGAAGATATCTGCTCTATGAATCTCAGTTGGAATTTTCTCCACAGATACATCCTTCTTCTCAATATGATCTCGGATAAAATGATGTCGGATGTCGATGTGCTTCGTCTGAGAATGGTGAACATGATTCAAAGAGATAGCAATGGCACTTGAGCTATCACAATGGATAGGAACCTGTCCAGTTGCTACTTCATAATCTCTAAGTTGTTGCTTGAGCCACAACACTTGCATGCAACAACTACCGGCAGCCATATGCTCTGACTCGGTTGTAGAAGTGGCAACACATGCTTGTTTCTTGGAAAACCATGAGACTAGCTTGCTTCCCATGAACTGCCAGTGTCCAGATGTGGACTTCCTGTCCAACCGATCTCCGGCTAGATCCGCATCTGAGTATCCGGACAGTTGGATATTGTCGTCAGTTGGATACCACAATCCAACATTAACAGTACCCTTCAGATGCTTAATGATGTTCTTTGCTGCCAACATGTGTGCTTCCCTCGGCTGAACTTGGAACCGAGCACACACTCCAACCGCGTAAGATATATCTGGCCGACTAGCAGTTAGATATAGCAAAGAACCAATAATCCCTCTATACTTACTAGCATCTACGAGTTTTTCCTTAGATCCGGGTTCAATCTTCCAGTTAGTATTCATCGGGATCCTTGTGGTTTTACTTGTCTGCAATCCGAACTTTGCGATGAGCTCCTTTGTATATATGGACTGATTAATAAAAATCCCTTTTGATGACTGCTTCACCTGTAGCCCAAGAAAATAGTTCATCTCACCCATCATCGACATCTCGAATTTTTCCTTCATGAGAGTTGAGAATTTCTCGCACAGCTCCTCCGACTTGGAACCGAATATGATGTCGTCGACATAGATTTGCACAACAAGTATGTCTTCTCCAACTTTTATGGTGAACAGTGTTTTGTCAACTGACCCTCGTTTGAACCCCGAGTTCAGAAGAAAACCACAGAGAGTGTCATACCAAGCCCTAGGTGCTTGCTTCAATCCATAGATTGCTTTCTTCAACTTATACACTCTTCCATCACCAGTCTCAAAACCGAGAGGCTGTTCAACATAAACATCTTCCTTAATATCACCGTTGAGGAAGACACACTTCACATCCATCTGATAAACCTTGAATTTGTGAAATGCGGCATAGGCTAGAAATATTCGAATGGCTTCCAACCTTGCAACAGGCGCGAAAGAATCCTCGAAATCAATTCCTTCTTGTTGGCAATATCCCTGAGCTACCAACCTTGCCTTGTTTCTCACGATGAATCCAATGGCGTCTCTCTTGTTCTTGAAAATCCACTTTAATCCAATGACTTTAACACCATTTGGTCTTTCTACCAACTTCCATACACAGTTGCGTAGAAATTCATTCAGCTCTTCTTGCATGGTTGTTGTCCAATGAACACAGTTGAGAGCTTCCATAACATTCTTCGGTTCTGGCACATCAGCTACGAAACATGAAATCATGGCAACATCTCCTGCCTGTTCGAACTCCTCAAGAACTGCTAACTCCTCAGCATATTGGGCGTAAGTGCTGGAATTTTTCTCAGCTGAGTCTGGATTTGCAACTCTGCTCCTAGTACGCACACCCTTGGCTGGATCTCCGATGATGTTGTCCTTGGAATGATCTTCATACCATCTCTTGTTGCGGCTTCCTTCTTCTTCCAATAGTGGCGGTTCTGTGATCTGAGCTGTGGGAGATGCTGGGATCTTCAGAACTGGTGATTCATTTGTTGTTGAGTCTGGATCCTCAACATGGACAATATTTTGAACCGAGCTAGGTTGGGCTTCAAATGCTGATGCAGTTGGAGTGATATCAGCTGAAGTTCCCCCTTGAGATGAGCTGGGGTCCTCACATTCATCTTCAGAGGAACAAGGATCATCATCCTCGGTTGCCCATACCAATGGTTCAGCCAGATTCTTCTGCCTTAGAACCTGCGATATGGTGAGAGCTGGTGGAACATGTGGATCAGCTTGTTGTCCTTTAGCCTGTTCGTTGCACTCAAAAGTAGATTCATCAAAACTAACATGAGGTGTTATCTCCACAACACGAGAACTGTTGTTAAAAACTCTATAAGCCTTGATCCGAGCGGCATATCCGAGAAATATGCCCTTCGAAGCCTTGGCGTCAAAAGTTTTCAACTGAGTCTTCTCATTGTTGTGAATATAACACTTAGAACCAAAAACGCGAAAATATGAAATATCAGGCTTCCTGCGTCTCCATAGTTCATATGGAGTCTTTCCCAACCGCTTGGTCAGAAGAGACCGGTTCTGGGTGTAGCATGTTGTGTTGATTGCCTCAGCCCAAAATCTCTTTGGCAGAGCTGAGCTTGTCAACATGGATGTAGCCGCATCCTTCAGCGTTCGGTTCCTTCGCTCGGCTACTCCATTCTGTTGTGGAGTACGAGCAGCTGATGTTTGATGAGTGATTCCGTACTTCTCGCAGTATTCGGTGATGGTTTCATTGAGGAACTCGGTTCCACGATCTGATCGGATAGAAATGATTTTCATCTCTTGTTGGTTAGATATCCGATCCATCAGGTTGGGTAGCTCATCTCGGGTTTCACTCTTGTGCGCATGAAAATGGTCCACGTGTATCTAGAGAAATCATCAATAACAACAAGTGTATATTCGTTACCATTCATGCTCTTGGGAGTAACAGGCCCGAAGAGATCCATATGGATCAGCTGCAATACTCGATCGGTTGATGGAATCGTTTTCAACCGAAAGGAGGATCTAGCGAGCTTTTCTAGCTGACAAGCACTGCAGATATGTGTTGTTGAAAACACACGGTTCGGAATTCTCTTTGCATGTTCCTGTCTTGCAAGGCGGTTCATTGTCTTGTAATTCAGATGGTTGAGCCTTTTGTGCCACAGCCATCTCACATCTGAACTGCTCTTTGATAACAGACAGGTTTCAGGAGGACTACTATTCCAATCTGCATAGTAGACATTCCCGGTTGGGGATCGATTTCCCAACAATATGACTTGCTTTATTCTGACATTTTTGACCCTGCAGCCCTGCGCATCAAACTTGATAGAGAAACCATTATCACAGAATTGGCTGATGGAGAGCAAGTTATGCTTCAATCCATCAACATATGAAACATTGGGAATAGACACGAGATTGGTTTCAAGGGTACCGTAGCCTTTGGTGTGACCTTTCGAGTTGTCACCAAAGGTAACTGATGGTCCTTCCATCTCCACGAAACTCCCAAGCAAATCCCTCAGATTTGTCATGTGTAGCATCCACTGTCCATCACCCACATGGTATGTGATGCTTTATTCTTCCTCAGCTGTTCCTCTTGCTCCTGCACAGAGAAACACGCTTAGGTCCCCAATTTTAGTTGGGTCCTGGAGGGTTAGAACCAGTTCTCCCTTGAACTGTGTGTCGTTTTTCCCTGTAGATTCGGATAGATTTGTCATTCCAAATTATCTTTCCTTCTCCATCAACTATAACAACACCTCGGTCATCCTTAGGCTTGTTGTTATTATTGATGTTCTGTTTCTTGGGAGGAGATTGATTTCTCCCATTGTGGGCTTTAGGAGGAGAAGCATTCCCCCTGTTTTGTTGATGTTTCTGGCCATTTTGGAATCTTTGTGGCTGAGTCTGATTCTTTTGTCCTGGCTGTCGACGACTGCTGTTCATGTCCGGATGTTGATTCATGTTCTAGCATGAATATTCACAGTTGTTAGAACTGTTCCAAATCGGTTGACTCTGATGGAACCTCTGATCGTTCTGATGATGGAACCGATGTTGATTCTGATGGTTGAATCCCTGTCGGCTCTGTTGATTCCATCCCTTCTGAGGTCGGTTCTGATTGTATCTCCGATGTCTCTGGTTCCTCTTCTGAGTCCTGAAACATTCCCCTTCGGTTGTTATCCCAACCGATGGATTCTTCAGTTCTCCAACCACAGCTCTTTTTCCTTTCTCAGTTGCTGTTTCCTCAGCAGGTTGTGTTGTAGGTACTTGCTGTGACGTGGAGGTTGGATTAATTTAGGGAGTTGCAGACTCAACCGTATTTGGTTTGGCAACCGTGACATCCACAGCCTTGATAAAGGTTGCGGGTGGAATTCCAGTGTCCTTGACCATGTCGTATCCGAGTCCAGACACGTCATCCATTTGTCGTCGGTAACTGATGAGATTCTCGATGATTTTAGATGATTGATATAGCTTTATCAGGTTGTCCTTCTCAGTTTGTAGATCCTTGAGAAGAACGGCTATATGCTCGGTCTGTGCATCTGACATCTTCATCAGCTGGTCGATCTGAGCCTCTTGCTTGTTCAACTGCTCATGTTGTTCCTTGATCTGCTCCTTCAAATCCTCATCGGTTGGAGCCTTAGTTTGGTTGGCCACATTCAGTTGACTTTTGAGATCATCAATCTCTTCGGTTTGACTTTTAATCATATCGTCCTTTTCGGTTAAGGATTCTTCAAGTCTGGCAAACTGTTCTTGAAGATTCTTAAACTCAACCGATTGCTGATGCAATTCCTCACTGAGTTCTAGGAAGTCACCCCAAGAGGGTTCCAACTCTTCATCTACTGTTTCCTGCATGTTAGTAACATTGGAAGAATTTAAATTATCTGGACTAGAATGTACCTTAGCATCATCCTGGTCAGTTCCAAATGCCATGAGACATTGATCCTGTCCGATAGCGTTGTTGGTGGAAGTCAGCTCGTCCTTATCTTCGGTGTCGGTGAAGATGTCCATGTTATTAGCTGCTTCTTCTGCAACCATGGCCTTGTTCTTTGCATTTTTCTTGGCCCTCAACGCATCTCTATCTTTCTTCGAAAGATCTGGACAATCAAATTTGAAGTGTCCCTCTTTGCCTCATTCAAAGCAACTGTTGGTCACAGGCTTTGAGTTATCTCGAATTCGGTTGGATTTATAGAACCGCTTATATTTTTCGAACCGAGTATCCATGTCAGCTAGCTTCTTTGACAAGGTGGCTATACTCTGTTGCAGCTCTTCTCTGCTTGGCTCCTTCGAAGTTGTGTCCGCAGATCTTGTTGCTCTTGATGTTCGTGGCTTGGAATAGTCGGCTCGAAGTGCTACTGTCTTTGTTCCTGAACCAACATCCTCATGTCGACTCGTCTGCATCGAGGATTGAGTTGATCTTCATCGTTTCACCTTGTACTCGTTTCCTTTCAGAATTGAGAACAGTCTGTCCGTCCCCATCTCTCCAAGATCAGCTCGGCTTTCATGAATGTTGGTGAAGGTGTCCCACTCAGCTGGTAGGGCTTGTAATACTTTGAGGCTGATCTCTCTCAAAGTATACTTTCCTCGTCGGATAGACTGAATCCTTCGGATGATATCCATGAACCGAAGCTCCAACTGATCAATGGTTTCATCGACTCTTAGACAGAAATTGTCAAAATCTTGACAAGCATGGGAGAATTTGTTCTCCTTGGTTTCGTCACTCCCTTCACTAAGAGATGCCAAAATGTCCCACATTTCTTTAGCTGTGTTGCACTCTTCTATCCATGGAAGATAGTCTTGTCCAACTGTGGACATGATTGTGCTCTGAGCCCAGATATCCAGCTGGCTCACTTTAGCTTCCTCAGGAGTAAAATCTTCTGGCTTCTTCTCAACTATCACCTCAGTTGCATCCCCATCATTGGGATTTGTAGGAGTGCGAATGACTTTTTCCAGGATGGTGATCGGTCCGGATGTAATCACTTGTTACATTCGTTGATGCTTGGACAATAGAATCTTCTTCATCCGAGTTTTCCAAGATGTATAGTTCACAACCGAGAACATGACAACAATCTTGTCTTTAACATCCATCTACACACAACAAACAGACGACAAATGCAAGCAGAAATGCACTAGCGTGAAAAAGATCTATTCAGTTGACCACTGAAGAAAAAACCTCGATTCACACCTCGTGAAACAGAAACAACGGTCTTTTGAACCACTGCTCTGATACCACTTGATGGTCCCGATACGAGTTCTGGTGTATGGGGGGGGGGGAATAGACCAGATAGGAATTTTAAAACAACCCCCTGAAAAATTATCACAACTGAGTAAGAGGACTCAGCTGGAATCACAACTGAGTAAGAAATCTCAGCTGGAAGAGTGGTGCTGTGCGGAATGTGGTGGAAACAACAATAACTCGTATAAAACAACTCACGCTCAGATGCAAGGTCGGTCAACAACCAAAACAGTTGAAATGTAAAGATGCAGTTTTGAGTGCTGGTTAGTTGGTCAGTTGGATATGCAAAAAGTAACTGAACAGAAAACACAACATAAAGGAATTACGTGGTTCGGAGAGAACTCCTACGTCCACGGGGAGTTGTGAATCCACACAACTCAGTCCAAATTCTTTAGGACAGCTACCACAAAGCTTACGCGGGCTTTACAACCGTTCAGATAAGTTTGCGGGTACTTATCAACCTTACAGATAAGTTTGCGGGTACTTATCAACCTTTCTACTCAATTTCGGGAAGAGTAGGATCCTAACAACCTTTTTAGGGGATGTGAATAAGGGTGGTTTTCCAACTACTAGCTCTAACAGAGAAGTGAGCTAGGATCTAAGCTTGAACGAATGAAGACTCAAACTAAAAGATAGATTCTAACTCTCTATGAACTCTCAACTGGTGATGTTCTTAGAGATTAATTGCAGTTTAGCTTGTGTGCAGAATAAAGTCGTTCTTTCGCTCGTCTATCTCTTCTCTTTCTTCTTCTCTTATGTGTTCTCACTTGATGAATGAATGAATGCCTCTATTTATAGGCGGTGAGAATCAACTAGCCGTTGGAAGAGTCGTTGATCTCTGTTCTGTGAAAGCGATGGCTTGTCTCTCATCTCTGCAGATTTTCCCGATTTGGCAACTGTGAACTTCTGCTTTCCTTCTGAGACAACCTTGTGTTGGGCCAAATGAGGTAATGACAGAACGTCAAACCTTCACGTGACTTCCTATTTGAAATTCAAATTTCAACCTTTGTCTTTTAACATTGATTGGTCGGTTGAGACATTCGATTTTCATTCGAGTGGTCTTCAGCTGATGTTCCATCTGATCGCTATCTTCATCTGTCCTTCTGTCTGAATAGGGACAGTTGAACCCTCAGCTGCCTTGAACTTCATGTTGTCAATCTATCAGATTGAGTTCTGCAACTGATGTTCCATCTGATCAGGTGGATTGTCACGAGCAGTTGATTACTCAGATGATTTCTTTCATCCGATGATCTATATCCGATTAGTTGGCTTGAACGCTCAGTTGTCATTCTTACATCTGATGTTCCATATCCGAACAGTTGGCTTCACATCTGATGTTCCACATCTGAGTTTCCATCTGAAGTTCTATCCGTGTATAGCCATATTTCCGTCTTCAGCTGGAGTCCTGTAAAGATAAAATCTGAACATTGCTCAAACAGCGAGCCTAAATACTAACATTTGGAAATGGCAACATCTACTCGGTTGGGGTCAGTTGGTTTTGGAATCAATCAAAACTTTACTTAAATTTCCCAACAATTATGTAGTATTTTTTTTATTGTGTGCGGCATGTAATTTTCCAATTTTTAAATATTAATGGAAAATTCGTATTATTTTATTAATTAGTGTATTTTAATTTATTTACAAATAGATGAATTAATTTAATAAATTAAAATGGAAAATTGTTTAATATTGTGTTGGAACACCCTTGGAGCACCCTTGGGATGCAGGGGTAGAGGTCTCTAAGGGTGCTCTAGTGCTGGAGCACCCCTTGGAGCACCCTAATGGTCTCCAAGGGATGCAGATAGTCTTAGCAAAAATAAAATCGATCTACAGATTTCTGCCACGTGGATTCTACTATATGAAATTATATTTTTTTGATTAATGAATGAGGATAATAATTATAATAAATAAACACAATGTAAAAGAAAATATTACTAAAATTAATAAACACAATGTAAAAAAATCTACACCTTTATCACGTCATAAAATTTTTTCTTACACATTATGGAAATTAATAGAGCGTTATTTATGTCCACGACCATAGGCCCTATTTATATTGCCAATTCAAATTAATTGGTTCAGCCTTACGGTATGAAATTCGCGGCCGCCCATCCCTCTCTACCTTTTTCACCCCCTCTCATCCTCCACCTCTCCCGACGAGTTTTCTAGATCAGCTGATTAACGACCCAAATATCTATCTTGGTTGGTCCCTAAAGGAAAAGGTAGTGTGTGAATGTTTACTTAGTTCCCGGTGGGAGCTTTTGGACTGTTTCAGATGTAATGAGCTTTGGTATGGTCTCAACTTTATATGCTAATCTTCCTTTGCAGCAGTCTCTCGTATCTTAGTAGGACTTTTCAACTGCAACGATGGCTCCCCAGAGCAACGAAGTGCCTAATTCAAGTAAGTAAACCTTTTCCCAATTCTCAGTATTAGGGTTTGTTTTCTTATTTCTAAATTTGCTTAATGTGTGTATTCTGTAACTTTTGCTAAAGCGGGTCGATTTGTAAACACTAGCCCTGTTTTGTTTGGTCGTGCAATTGACTGTGCTGAATGTCTCGTATTGTTCTGTGTTTTTCCATAATGGTAGGTGCAAATGTCTCTTCGAGAAACCCTAAAGATTACATTATGGCCATTCGCAATAGGTTAGACTCAACAAATTTGGAGAAATTTAAGAATTCCTGTTTTGGACAGTTTTGGAACATTGATACTGTCGCAGGGTCAACTT
Organism: Schizonepeta tenuifolia; assembly: GCA_029490685.1. Taxonomy (NCBI): domain Eukaryota; kingdom Viridiplantae; phylum Streptophyta; class Magnoliopsida; order Lamiales; family Lamiaceae; genus Schizonepeta; species Schizonepeta tenuifolia. Next base: position 87,986,336 of record CM055960.1, on the reverse strand, counting down.
GTTTATCTCATGTACCACAAGCTTGATTTAGCAGCCGCAAATAATCGTCGAATGTCTTTTGTAATTAATAACCGTCGTTTCGATTTTGGTCCTATTGAGTTCTACTGCATTACAGGTCTTGGTTTTGGTAATTGGGTAGAGCCTCCTACATCTTCTAACATGGATAACCAATATTTTGGTGGTAATCAAACACTCTATGTTAAGGACATCTATGAAGAGTTTGATAACCAGTGCAACAAAAAGTCGGGTAGTGGATTAGTTGTTTACAAACTTGCGCTGCTACTTGTGCTTTACGGGGTGCTGCTAGTAAGGCATCGGACAGGGATAAGGATTGAGTTGAAATATATGCACCTAGTGGATAATGAGGCTGAATTCAACAAGTTTCCATGGTGATAGAGTCCAAGGATCGTCGTTGGTGCAAGATCCGACACATGTTCCTGTTGGACCAGTTACAAGATCTCGAGCCAAGAAATTTAAGGAGAGCTTGATGGGTTTAGTTCATGAAGTTTGGAATCAAGAGTTGATGAAGAAACCTATCGAAGTTGGCGAGTTGAATGGTCTGAGCTACATTAATCTTATCATGTGCGAATGGGCTCAAGTTTGAAGACTTATTTTGTTTTAAAGACTTAATTATTTATTTTCGTTTTAGTTGAGTCCATTAGTGTTAGTTTTATTATTATTATCGTTTTGGGCTTGTTTTATTAATTAGTTCGTGGGTTATTACTATAATCCCATCCGTTAAGTAGTTTTCTTCTTAGAATAGGGTTTGATTTTCGCCTATATATAGAGGTTATGTAATGGACGCCGTTTTTCATACTTTGATAATATAATTCGTGAGTTTTGTTCTCTCTTGAAGAGTTCTCGAGTTCTTCTTGGTTTTGCCAAGTCGAATTCATTATCCGGCGAATCAACGAGTCAATCATCCCTCGTTGTGTGTCATTCATCGTCCCCGAGTTGCCGTAGCGTCCTATCGTTGGATTCTAGGGATCTAATCGCCTAGTTCACTTGTGAGAAACTGTTACGGAGGTTTTGGGATTTCCATCTGTCGTATCTTGTTCGAGTCTTCCGCGTGCGTGTGATCGAGGTTCACATCATTTTGGCATCAGCGCCACGTTTCGTATCCAGGTTCTTCGTGTTCCTTGAGTCTTGTTTTTCGTATTTTCTTTTCTGTCTTCGTCTTCGTCTTCTGTCCTATCGCGTCGTCGTCTTTATCGTTTCTGTTCGTCGTGTTCTTCGTGTTCTTCGTGTCGTCGTCAACCAAAAAAAAATAAAAATCGTTCGATCCGTTTAGTATCTCATCTGTGTCCAGTCAACCATATCTTACCATATCAATATCTTTCCATATCTCTCACACATATCTTTCCATATCTCTATCTTACCATATCCATACCTTCCATATACACACCCATACTCCCATATACTACGCCAGATTCCATTACTACTCGACACCTTCCATCCGACTCATATCATTACCATATTATACGCCCTAAGAGACCATAATAACCACCCACACGCCCTTTACACTAAAATTCCAGTTTGACATAAAAGTGGTCGCCAAAGGCGGCTCGTTCAGAATTTCGTTTCGTTCTTCGCATTTTTGAAATCCTCGTTTCGTTTCGTTTGGTGGCAAAATTTTTCTGTGGGTTCCTTGGGTCGTATAGAGTCTTTTGGAGCAGTTTCTGTGAGCACTTTTTCCGACTTTTCGGTTGCGTGTCGTCGTGTTTTTTGGGTTCCTGGGGTCGTGTAGAGTCGTTGAGCACGTTTCTGTGCAACGTGTTTTTAAGTTTCCAGTTTTCGTTTCTTCGTGCCTTCCGTTTCTTGTTTTCGGTTTTCCTGTATTTGGTTGTTTCGTTGTTAGTTGGTGGTGAATTCAAGTGGTAGATTGAGAGGATTCGATTCCTTGAGAGAGAACTTGAGTGGAAAAAGGCAAGAGAGGTGAGATTATTAGAGTGAAAAAAAAGCCATATTTGAGTGATACACGAGTGCTGAGTGATTCATCATTGAGTGATACACGAGTGCTTGTGAGGTGGTGAAGATTCTATTTTACTAACCTTTGTTTCTTGTCAAGATGTCTAATGATGGTAAGCAGGTGGTAAATGAGGAGGATCAGCCCGTTGGAGATCCAAAGATGAAGCTAATGATGGAAGCCCTTTCATCACAATTGGGGAAGATGCTAGATTCAAAGATGGAAGGGGTGTTTGAAAGATTGTACCAGGTTGAGCAGTCTCAGACCAGAGAGACCAATTTCAATCGAGGTCGTGGTGGCAGAGAAGGATGAGGTGGCAGAGGACGTGGAGATCGACGAGGTCGTACAGAGTATGATGACTATGTGGAGGACACCGAGTTCGATGAAGATGATAAGGGCAGTTGGCAGAGAGGCGGTGACAGAAACGCCCAAGATAACTATTTGGGCAACATAAAGATGAACATTCCCTCCTTCCAAGGGAAGAATGATCCAGAGCTGTACCTTGAATGGGAGAGAAAGGTGGAGCTTATGTTTGATTGCCATAACTATTCAGAGATTAAGAAGGTAAAGTTGGCAGCAGTGGAGTTTTCAGATTATGCACTTGTTTGGTAAGACATGTTGGTGACCAGTCGGAGGAGAAACGGCGAGCCACCTATTGATACTTGGCGTGAGATGAAGGCTGTGATGAGGAGGCGTTTTGTGCCAAATCATTACTACCGAGAGCTTTACAACAAGTTGCAGAATTTGAAGCAAGGCGGTAGAAGTGTGGATGAATACTTCAAGGAGATGGAGATAGCTATGATTCGAGCCAATATTGTGGAGGAAAGAGAGGCGACCATGGCGAGATTTTTGGCGGGTTTGCAGTGGGAGATTCGAGACAGAGTGGAGTTGCAGCATTATGTTGAGTTGGAGGACATGGTCCACATGGCCATAAAGATAGAGAGTCAGCTCAAGAGGAGGGGCAATCAGAGACACAATCCGGTCAGTTGGAGGTCTTCACAGTCACCTTCTAGCGGTTTCTCATCAAAAGGGAACCAATTGAAAAAGGAGGCGTCCCCAACCGAGGAGAAGAAGTCGTTCTTTAAGGCCCGAGTGGAGAGTTCGAATTCAGCAAATCAGGCCAAACCAGCAACCCCGGACAGCCGAAATCGAGATAAGAAGTGTTTCAAGTGCCAAGAATTTGGGCATATCTCGAGTGAGTGTCCGAATAGAAGAATCATGATCTTGAAAGATGATGGTGAAGTGGTGACCGATGATGAAGATCGTGATCCAGAGATGCCAGCTTTGGAGGAGTCCGACGAAGAAGATGAAGAGATTTTACCTCCTGTTGGGAAGCTGTTCGTGACTAGGAGGGTTTTGAGTGCCCAAACTCAACCCGATGAGAGAGAGCAGCGAGAGAACCTCTTTCACATGAGGTGCCATGTTCAAGATAAGGTGTGCAGTGTCATTATTGATGGAGGAAGTTGCACGAATGTGGCCAGCGCAGACATGGTTGAGAGATTGGGGTTGATTGCGGTGAAGCATCCTAAGCCGTATCGATTGCAGTGGTTGAACGAGTCCGGCATCATCCGAGTGGCGAAGCAAGTGAAGGTTCATTTTCGCATTGGGAGGTATGAAGATGAAGTGTTGTGCGACGTGATTCCAATGCAGGCGAGCCACATCTTGTTGGGACGTCCGTGGCAGTTCGATAGGCGAGTTACTCATGATGGCTTCACCAACAAGTACTCTTTTGAGTACAAGCAGAAGAAGGTATCCCTTGTTCCTCTTACTCCTAAACAAGTTTATGAGGATCAAATGCAGATGCAAAAGGAGGCGGACAAGGTGAAGCCCAAGGAGTTGGTCGAGCAGAAAAAGGAGTGCGGGTTGGCGCATAATTCATTTCTAGCCAGACCGAGAGATTTGAAGTGGGCCATAAGTGAGGAGAGACCAATGTACTTGCTGTTGTACAAGGAAATTTTGCATAGTGATAACGATTTCTCTTCTCTACCCCCTTCTATTAGATTTATTTTGCAGGATTATGATGATGTTTTTCCCGACGAGATTCCACCCGGTTTACCACCAATTCGAGGGATTGAGCATCAAATTGATTTCGTCCCCGGAGCTGTCCTTCCAAACCGACCAGCTTATAGGACCAGCCCCGAGGAAACGAAGGAGTTGGACCGACAAATCGGAGATTTGATGGCCAATGGACGCGTGAGAGAGAGTATGAGTCCGTGCGCCGTTCCGGTTTTGCTCGTTCCAAAGAAAGACGCATCCTTGAGAATGTGTTGTGATTGCAGAGCCATTAACAACATCACAGTAAAGTATCACTTTCCTATTCCTCGTTTAGATGATATGCTTGATGAGTTGCATGGTTCTTGTGTGTTTTCCAAGATTGATTTGCGTAGTGGATATCATCAAATTAGGATTAAAGAGGGTGATGAGTGGAAAACTGCTTTCAAGACAAAACTTGGTTTGTTTGAGTGGTTGGTTATGCCTTTTGGTTTGACTAATGCACCCAGTACTTTTATGCGTCTTATGAATCATGTCTTGCGTGCTTTTATTAGTCGATTTGTTGTGATTTATTTTGATGATATTCTCATTTATAGCAAGAGTCATGAAGAGCATGTTGAGCATTTAAAGGCTGTTTTAGATGCACTAAGAAAAGAAAAGTTATATGCTAACCTTAAGAAGTGTGTCTTTTGTACGGACAAGCTTGTGTTTCTTGGTTTTGTTATTAGTGCACAGGGTGTACAGGTTGATGAGGAGAAGATACGAGCTATCCAGGAGTGGCCTACACTGAAGAATGTTGGGGAAGTTAGAAGTTTCCATGGACTTGCTAGCTTCTATCGACGTTTTGTACCACACTTTAGCAGTGTGGCAGCACCTTTGACGGAAGTTATCAAAAAGAGTGTGGAGTTTACGTGGGGTAAAGTGCAAGAAGATGCGTTCCAGCTTTTGAAGCATAAATTGACTCATTCTCCGGTACTATCTCTTCCTAACTTTTCTAAGTCTTTTGAGATTGAATGTGATGCTTCCGGTGTTGGTATTGGTGCAGTTTTGATGCAAGAAGAAAGGCATGTCGCGTATTTCAGTGAGAAGCTCAATGGACCGACGTTGAGCTACCCTACGTATGATAAGGAGCTGTACGCGTTGGTGAGAGCCCTCAAAACGTGGCAACACTATCTGTGGGCTAAGGAGTTTGTTATTCACACAGACCATGAGTCCTTAAAGCATTTGAAGGGGCAGAACAAGCTGAACAAGAGGCATACGAGGTGGATGGAGTTCATTGAGACGTTTCCTTACGTCATTAAGTACAAGCAAGGAAAAGAGAATGTAGTAGTGGCTGACGCACTTTCTCGGAGGTATGCCTTGATCTCTACTTTAGATGCTAAGTTGCTTGGTTTTGAGTGTCTTAAGAGTTTATATGAGCATGATGATGAGTTTGGTGAGATTTATCGAGCATGTGAGTGTTCTGCTAGTGGAGAGTATTTTAGGCATGATAATTATCTTTTTCGGAAGAATAAGTTGTGTGTTCCTAAGTGCTCTATACGTGATTTGTTGCTGCTTGAGTCTCATGGTGGGGGTTTAATGGGACATTTCGGTATTGCTAAGACTTTGGCTGTTTTGCAAGAACATTTCTTTTGGCCTCATCTGAAACGTGATGTTGAAAGAATTTGTGCTCGTTGTGTTACATGTAAGCAAGCTAAGTCTAGAGTTAACTCCCATGGTTTGTATACACCATTGCCTATTCCTACTGAACCTTGGATTGATATTTCAATGGATTTTGTGTTAGGATTGCCTAGGACTAAGTGTGGTCGTGATTCTATCTTTGTTGTGGTTGATCGGTTTTCTAAGATGGCACATTTCATTCCATGTCATAAATCTGATGATGCATCTCATATAGCTGATTTGTTCTTTAGAGAGATTGTTAGATTGCATGGCATGCCTAGGACTATTGTTTCGGATAGAGATTCTAAGTTCTTGAGCTACTTTTGGAAGACTTTGTGGTGTAAGTTAGGTACTAAGCTTTTGTTTTCTACTACTTGTCATCCACAAACTGATGGTCAAACCGAGGTAGTAAATAGGACTTTGTCTACTTTACTTCATGCTATAATTAAAAAGAATATTAAGTCTTGGGTAGAATGTTTGCCACATGTTGAGTTTGCATATAATGGTTATGTTCATTCTGCTACTCAGTTTTCGCCTTTTGAGATTGTCTATGGGTTTAATCCTTTAACTCCGTTAGATTTGTCTCCTTTACTTGCGCATGATTACACTGATTTTGATGGCCAAAAAAGGGCAGATTTTGTGAAACAGATTCATGAGAAGGCAAGGATGAACATCGAGCGACGCACGGAGTAGTATGCTAAGCAAGCAAACAAAGGACGTCGCAAGGTGGTGTTTGAACCCGGTGATTGGGTGTGGCTGCATATGCGCAAGGAGAGGTTTCCATTGCAGCGGCGATCTAAGTTACTTCCTAGAGGCGATGGACCATTCCAAGTTTTGGAGCACATTAATGATAATGCCTACAAGTTGGACTTGCCTGGTGAGTATAATGTGAGTGCTACATTTAATGTTACTGACTTGAGTCCTTTTGATGTAGGTGACGACTTGGATTTGAGGACAAATCCTTCTCAAAAGGAGGGGAATGATGGAGTTCAAGGATCGTCGTTGGTGCAAGATCCGGTACATGTTCCTGTTGGACCAGTTACAAGATCTCGAGCCAAGAAATTTAAGGAGAGCTTGATGGGTTTAGTTCAAGAAGTTTGGAATCAAGAGTTGATGAAGAAACCTATCGAAGTTGGCGAGTTGAATGGTCCGAGCTACATTAATCTTATCATGTGCGAATGGGCTCAAGTTTGAAGACTTATTTTGTTTTGAAGACTTAATTATTTATTTTCGTTTTAGTTGAGTCCATTAGTGTTAGTTTTATTATTATTATCGTTTTGGGCTTGTTTTATTAATTAGTTCGTGGGTTATTACTATAATCCCATCCGTTAAGTAGTTTCCTTCTTAGAATAGGGTTTGATTTTCGCCTATATATAGAGGCTATGTAATGGACGCCGTTTTTCATACTTTGATAATATAATTCGTGAGTTTTGTTCTCTCTTGAAGAGTTCTCGAGTTCTTCTTGGTTTTGCCAAGTCGAATTCATTATCCGGCGAATCAACGAGTCAATCATCCCTCGTTGTGTGTCATTCATCGTCCCCGAGTTGCCGTAGCGTCCTATCGTTGGGTTCTAGGGATCTAATCGCCTAGTTCACTTGTGAGAAACTGTTACGGAGGTTTTGGGATTTCCATCTGTCGTATCTTGTTCGAGTCTTCCACGTGCGTGTGATCGAGGTTCACATCACATGGGGTTTGCTTTCATACCAAATGCTTGTGACCGCCAGCCATAATGCAAAGCTGCATATTGATAAGAGTTTGGCGGATGGCGTGAAACCTGCATTTGATCTGTATGGATTCACCTTTGTTGTTCAAGTGTTTGCCTACGAAATTCATCAAGAGATTGCCTCACAGTGTGCTGTACTTTTAAAAAGAGTCCATGATGCCTTCCCCAGAATGCTACGGTGGAAAACGAATAGAATACACCATTTCAAGGAAATTATTCAGCTTTTCTCCATTTCACGTGCATCATCTCTGGTAATAGATACACACAAACTCCTTAAATGGTGTTTTTGATGTAAAATATAGATTTGACAAATATATTGGATGGTTTTCTTGTGCAGAGTTTGTTCGAGTTTTCAGTTTTGGAGAGAAAAAATATCGTGGCGCATGGTATTACCAACTCCATGTCCTTACCAGCGCCAATTGAACAACTGCTAGAACATATTAAATTATGTAAGCCTCAAGATGATAAGCCATCTAAGAGAAAGAAAAAGGAAAGTGGGAGGGTGAAAGGTAAGAAACGAAAGGTAGAAGGCAATGGAACAGATGAGGAGTATGAAGCCACTTGCAGTCCAAGAACTCCTACTCGAAGGTCCAATCGAGTTGCAGGGATAGCTTCATCCTCAGACCAAGTTGATGATATTTCATCTGATGCTGTTAGTCTTTAGTTGTTTTTGCAGTTGTTCCACATATTTCACATTGCATCTTCTGTTTGCTCAGTAGTGTTTTTTATGTGTAGGTCATCAAACGGCTAAATGTTTTAATATCGAAGGTGAGCAAAGTTCAGAAAGAAGTGCGTGAACTGCACTCTGAGATGCAGATGGAGAAGCGCGGCTGCAAGCACAATGATGGTGTTGGTGATGCTGATAAGGAGAGTCTTCCCAGAACTTGCAATGACCCTTCCATTGAGCTTCTGGTGCATGTTATTCGTGAACCGCAAGATCCACAAAGCGCGGTGTCTGGATCAGGTGTGATTCCACCCATACTGACTGAAGAACATGTCATCAAAGAATATGTTACCAATGCAGCTTTGGTACAATTACCTATGAATGAAGCGTCTGTGCCCTACTGCAAGCCACACTTGCATCCGTGCACGAGGTTTCGAACTAATAAGAAAAACAAGCAAAACTGCCAGCAAGGAGGAGGAAAGATGGAGATGGAGATTGTTGATAGGATGCTGAAAGACAAACAAAAGCATGCTGCACGGATGCCGAGTCCGAAAGCAAAAACACACAGACAGAAGAATAATAAGAAAGAATCAGTGGAGGAGAAGGATGAACAAATGCAAAACAATCAGGATCCTGTCAATTGTGACTCCAATGATGAAGCTACGATTAGTTGTGTGCTGAAGGACATAGATGATGGAAATAAGCCATATCCTCTCATCATGCAACCGCAAGAAGCAATCTCCAAGTTCGAGAACTGGTATATTACCAATCTCAGAAGGTCGTATAAAATTCTAACACAATAATTGCATTACTTTCATTTGGGTACACAGTCTCTAATTTAGCCTTAATTTAAGTATATTTTTTCAGAGATCCAGCATATTTAAAGGTCCCAGGTGATGACCATGTTGCAGCATTTTGGTTCAAGCCAATTTGGAGTGCCTATGGTCTGCTTAATACCGCGGTAAGAAATTTTGGAACTTTAATTTAATGCTCGACTAATTGTACATTTGTTAAAAATGCGTTTAAGATTTGTGTACATTCATTCCACAATGTTTATTACCATTCAGAATGTTGAGGCATTGGTGAAGGTGGTTCTTTTAACTGCAAGTATGTTGCCTAATCAATTCGTTGACAAATGGTCTCTTATAGAGCAAATTAGATGGGTAAGAAGTTAGTATTTGTTAATATTCTAATCTTTATTTTATTTATTTATAATAACTTCAAGAGTGATCTGTAACTTAGACTAAATAAATTTTACCAGCAATCTCTTAGACAAGAGAAGATTGAGGCTACACACGGCGGGGTTTTGCATTATGTGCAGGGCATGAGGCCTTTGGAACGGCCTATTCCATGGTCTGTTGTTGACAAGGTCTTTGGAATTGCTCATATTGAATTGACAAACCATTGGGTTTGCTACGAGGTTGACCTAAAAAAACAGGAAATAAATGTATATGACTCCAGCTCCAAATCTGTGGTGTCAAGCTGGGATGTAAAAGAATCTTTCAAGCATGTCCAGAAAAATATTCTGTGGTTGTTGGAGAAGGCAAATGTGTGGGATCAGATTGAAGATGGCTTGGAATTGAAACCTGTTTGGCCTGTAGTTCAATACAAACACCCCCCACAACAGGAAAATGGGCATGATTGTGGAATCTTAGCGGTTAAATTTCTTCAGTGTTTGGTGTCTGGAAATCCAGTTTCCATCATTCGGCCTTCTACAATGTCTAATGCCCAGTTCATGTCATCATGCTCGCTCATCAGAAGGTCATATGCGGTGGAATTGGTTGATGCCGGGGAAAAGATGGACTAGTCAATCTACAAAAGGAAGAAAAGCCAGTGATGATGATTGCTTGATTACATGATCTTTTTAAGTGGTATTCTGAACAATGTTATTGGTTACATTTGCATCTTTTCTTCTTTTTATCTATGATACATTTGTGTGATTTCTCTATGATGGCACATTGTTTTGGTCATCCTTTGTGACATCTTTTGCAAACGATTCGGCTGCCGGTATCTTTTGTCTGTGTGGTATTATAGCATCTGTATGGGATTATTATTATTGTGTGGGATTTTCTTTTGTGGTGTGGCGTAGAATCTGTATGGAATGTTATTATTCTAGGTTCAAGGTTTTTCTTTTGTCATGTTACGTTTGTTGTATTTGTGCTACACTTTTGTATTGTGAGCGATGATTTTCTCGGTGAGAAAACATTTCTTACTAATATCAGCTTGTTATATGTCCATGCACCTAATTTTTGTTGATTATCGAGTGAGTATAGGATCAGTTAAATCTCTAGAAGTTCTGATGACACAATTCTCACAACTACATTATAGCTGAAAAATGAACAAAAACTAACATAGTGATGTTGCAACCTTGACATTTATAAATCTGGGAATCTTGACAGATTTTGCTAGTTTGCATTATGATATTGTTCTTGGGAAATATATACAAATATCAATCAACACAATAAGTAATGTGAGTATAGATCAGGGCAATCTCTAAAGTTTATTAACACCAAGCATTACATGCCATTTTTTAGTATTGTACAAACATTATTACTCCCAAAGCTTATACACAAAAAAAAAAAAAAATAGAACACCAGAAGTTTTAGTACAGAGGAATTCAGTTGAAGCAAGCCAAGTCTGCTAATGAATTACTTTTCCAAATAATTGAGTGCAAGAAAACAGAGAAATGTGGCAGATTAACACAAAAAATCCTAATTCCAATGACTGCAACAGTTTTTCCTTCATATCTTTCACATCTTAAAACAACAGAAAGAGAAAATAGATAGGAATTAGGAATTATGAAGAAGCTTTAAAAGAACTGCAATCTATACCAGAAAATAAAACACCAGAAAAAAAACATCATATAATTATTAATTACTACATAACATCACCATAATATTAATTCCAGACCATAGTTTCAATTACATAAACATCAACATAATACTTAAATACAAATAAACTAAAAGTCCATATACTAGTAGAAACATGAAATATAAATATTAATTCCTACCAACACCAACACTACTGCTCCATCCATTCACGCCACATCAACAACCGCCTGCAGATCCACATCGTTTAAGCCATGATCGAAAAAGATTTCACGCAACTTCTTATACTACTTCTCGCCGAAAATGCGAAAGACCCTCCACTCCTCAGGCTCATCCTTAAACAAAAAAAAAGGGGTTACAAAAACGAAATCATAATTTTTATTTCTTTTTTTTAAATAACTAATTATATTATAATTTTCCAATATTTCAGTATAATTTTGTATTTATTTATTCTTAGTATTATTCAAAAAATAAAATAAAATTGAAAAATAAAATAAAATTAAAAATCAATCATTAAACATTATTATAGAATTTTCACATTACAACTATTTAGAACACTCATTAAAATAAAAGTAAATACTCCTTAGGCTAGGACTATATCATCCACTATTATAAATGCTTTTAATCCATTGTTATGAATAAAAACGAGATGGTATGGTACGGAATTCACTCAATTAGGGCGGCAACAAAAAAAAAGTAAAAAAAGAATACGAAGAGACTTTCATAAAGTCTTCCATGACTGAAGTCCTGTTTTGAATTGAAGCTTCACTCTGAAGGAAGAGAAAAACCGACAGCAATTTCAAAGTGTAGAGAGAGAGAGGGAGAGAGAGAATCTCATACTCCGAATGGGTTTGGGCATTCTCAAATTTGCTCTTTCGGGAATTGATCTTCTTGCCTGGTTCGTTTCCCTACTTCGCATATATCTGCATGTGTTTCTGCAGATAAAACGCTTAAACTACTCTCTCTCTCCTTTTCTCTTTCTCTGTCTGAACATTCTCTTTCTGTGTCTGAACATTTAATGCAGGCATGTAATTGCCCTGGGATATCCTCTGTAAGCTCTTTCTTCTATCTACGTAGGTTTATGCAGATATGTAATTCCCTACTATTTAATGTAGAAGAGTAAAGTGTTGATGCCTCTGCTTCATTTTCACAAAGCTTCATCAAACTGCGGTATTTGATGGAATTTTGTACATTGATTGGTTAGTGCGTAAAATGGTGCATTTTTTTTGCAGGTATGCTTCAATCAGAGCTGTTGAGAATGATTCCAAATGTCAAATGAGAAAGTTGGTCATATATTGGACCCTTTTTTCAATGTTTTCTCTCTTTGAGTTTGCTTTTGTGAAACTCATTGAGTGGTAAGTACTGCTTTTATTGATGATTCGTTATGCTTTTTATGGAGAATGTTATGATAAGTTTGTCACCTTGTGGAAGGTAAGCTTACATTTTGCTTGGAAGAAGAGTGATCTTCGTTCGTTGTTTGTGGCTAAAATTTATTCTTGATTATATTGCCTAAGGCATGATTATTTGGCCAGTGCTTCATGTAAAAGCATATTTTGAGATAAAGGGGCTCTGATGTTTGAATTCTTGTTTGATTGCTGCCCTTCAATGCCATTTGTTTGGTATATATTTTCAATTTCAAAGCAACCACGGAGATATAAAATCGAAGAGATTCTAATGTATGGCTTTATGCATTTCGTCATTTGTTTTTGACAGGATACCTTTCTGGTCTAGTGTAAGGCTTGTAGTTATCATCTGGTTAGTGATGTCTCAGTTTGAGGGTTCATGGCTTGCCTACCAAGGTCTTGTACGTCCCGTTTTATTGGTGAGGCTACGAGCAGTTATTGACAGTTTTTACAAGCTAAAGGAGGAGAGACATTGTAAAAGAGAAACGTTTTTGGATGTCGTAGAGAAGTACATCAAAGAAAATGGATCCGAAGCTCTGGAAAAGTTTATTGTACTGGAGGTTAGCTGCTATATGACATAATTTAGAGCAGTTCTTAGAGCTTGTTGGTCATAATACTTTCAATACAAATTATGGAGCTTCAATTTTCTTCAGAGAGTGCACCAGAGAAATAAAAGAACGAAAAATTGAATATGTGATAGGGAAGCAGGAAGATGTTGTGGATCTTTTTTAGTTTAAACTAGTTAGCATTTGAAGTTTCACTTGTTGTCTTTCTTTTATTCTGCTTGTTGTAAGAGTGCAATTTTCTTGATTTTTTTTCTCAATTGCCTTTGAATTTGGAAACAGCATGAAAGCAAAAAATGCATCGATTTCAAGAGAGATACCAAAATTATAGAATCAGAGGGAGAAAGCACTGCAGTGACAATGAAACAGGTAATTATGCTGCCTACCTTGACTTCTTCATCCATGTTAACCTTGGTTTATATACTTTCTATTGTAGCTTAATGAACCTGATTCTGTTCGACGTTATACTGAAACGTTAGAAGCCATAGAGAAGAGTGCAGTAACTAAGACTCAACAAGGAAGAGTTCTTGATTGTCTTGCTCTCTTATAAGCATTTATATGTGATTTGCTTAGCAGATATAGTAAAATTAACTGAGAATCATTCAGCAAGCTACTTTTATTACTAGAGATTTATGAAAACACAAACGATGATCAATATGTGAATTGAAAAGCAACCCATTATTTTTCTTTCTTTTCTAGTGTTTCAGGAAACTGCCTTAGATTTTCCTTTGTACGCTTCATAGCAGTCACAGACAGTTTACAGTTCGTCATCTTTATCATTCAGTTCATTTTCTTCAATCATCTCTCCCTTCCTTGACCGATCTCATTAATGAATGATCCTTTGGGTGGTTATATTCTAACTAAGGCCGATGGTACTATTTCGATCTAATTGCAAATTCGTATGAACAGCCAATTTCTTCTGCTGGGGTTCTGAATGGAACAGATGTCGTGACTAATGTCAAAGAGATGACACCGCCAGAAGCAAGTATGGAGTGCAGTTGCCCCGAGACTCCTCCGCTAAAAAAAACTCAGCAAGAATGGACCTGTGATTTATGTAAGGTTACTACCATGAGTGAGGCAATGTTGAATGCTCATCTTCAAGGGAGAAAGCATGAGTCCAAGCTTAAAGCTCAGCAAGAATGGACCTGTGATTTATGTAAGGTTACTACCATGAGTGAGGCAGTGTTGAATGATCATCTTCAAGGGAGAAAGCACGAGTCCAAGCTTATAACTCAGCAAGAATGGACGTGTGATTTATGTAAGGTTACTACCATGAGTGAGGAAGTGTTGAATGATCATCTTCAAGGGAGAAAGCACGAGTCCAAGCTTAAAACCCTGAAAGCAAGTTTGATTGATGCAAAAGATACAGGAGCCTCAACTTTGGTAACTTGTGAAACTCAATCAGCCAAGTATTTTTTTTCTTAAGTTTTGCTTTAGTATTGATATGGAAAAATGGCTGCTTTTAATACCTTTTTTTTTGTGTGTGAGAAAATTTAAGAAACTTGGAGTCTCTTTATTTTGCCTTTTCTGAAAATAATACCAGGATGCAGTTCGTAGCAGTCACAATTTCTTCCACCTTTTCTCACCCTTGGCATATCTCACTAATCAATGTTCCTTTCGGTTGTTGCATTATGTTCAAGTCAAATAGAACTGTTGAGCAAGTTTATTTTGCCAATTTTATCAGCAGAGGCAGGTGCAGCACATGCAGTCAGTTTCGGCTGCGGAGGTTAAAGATATGGTGCCACCAAAAGAAACTGCAGAAGAAAGATGCCCAAAAACCCTTTCACTCCAGAAAGCTCAGCAAGATTGGACGTGCGATCTATGTAAGGTGACAACCACAAGTGAGATAACATTGAATGGTCATCTTCAGGGGCGCAAACACAAGTCCAAGCTTGAGATCACCATAAAAGCAAGCAAGCTTGGTGCAAAAGATGAAGGGTCCTCACCCTCTGGAACTGGTAAATTGAATCATGGCAATGCGGCGGAGAAATTTGTTAAAGAAAGTGGATCCGAATTGAAAAAGCTTACAACAAGCAAGGTTAGCAGACGAGTCATTATTACAGAAAATAGTTCTAACTAAATTTAGTCAGTCATGAAACTTTCTGCATAGGCTTTGGAGGTTCTGTTTTTTTCAAAGAGCGCATTTCAACTAGAAAATGGAGACAGAACATTAATGCCCCCCTCACTCCCTCCCCCACCCTCAGAAAATCTAAAAAACTGTGATTTGGCATAAAACTTGGACATGTAAATGCAATGAACTCAATGCTATATTTCACCCCTTTATCTGGATAAGGAGACAACTAGAGACATAATGTATATGTGATTGTAGCCTCACTACTGTGAAAAGAGTAGTTGGTGTTTGTTTATCTTACACTAGCCGTTAAAGCTTCAATTATCCTCATCGTTTTGTTCTACACAATTTGAATAGTCTAATTTTTTTTCTTACATTGCTTTCCATTTGACTATTTCATTTCCTGTAGACACAGGCTGGACGCGAAGCATGCAGAAATTCTCATAGAGATATTCAAGTTGTAGAATCAGAGGATAAAAACAGTCTGGTGCCATCAAAACAGGTAGTTATTGTGCATGCTTAGATTACTTCACCTGAGTGCAACCAGGTTCATCACCTTCCACTACTTTCACCTTTCTCGAACCGATCCCGTCTCTTTCTTAGAGTCTCATTGAAGCAACTAAACTGTTGAAAGGAATGTTTTCTCATATCTTCTGTAAATGCAAGTGCAGTTTGCGCAGTCAGTCAAGGCTGTCTGGGTTCCCAAAGGAACAGATGCCAATGCTGAGGTTAAAGAGACGACACTACCAGAAGCAAGTAGTGCAGAGATTCCTTCCCTCAAGGAAGTCCAGCAAGAACTGACTGCTTTCCTGAAAACGAGCAAGTTTCTCACTAAAGGTACAGGACTCCCACCATTGGCAACATGCAAACCGAATCAGGGCTACCTTGTTGGAACATAACCTAAAGATGGGGAAGGATTGGTGAAAAGATCTTCAAAATCGGAGATTTTTAAATACTGGTGTATTCTATGTGATGTGAAGTTGCTTAGCAATGTTGATCTGGCCTCTCATCTCAAAGGGAAACTGCACTTGTCCAACATTCAGAATATGGACTAACATGAAGCTATGATGTCTTAAAACACGCTGTAAATTAATATGGTTGTTTTGAATGAAGGTAAGAGCATGCACCCTTCTAATATTTTTCTTGTAGACATCAGCTGATCACTGAATGTTTTGAGGAAAATCTTCTAGGTATAAATGTATATGTGTGTGTGTATTGACTACCAATTATCAAAGCCATGTCATAGCATTGTTCGTTTTGATTTTTGTGTTGCATCTCATATTTTAAACCCCCAACACACGCAGGGACACAGCCACCTTTGCACTAGCACCCCCCCCCCCCAACCAACCCAAAAAAAAATCTATATTAAGAGTACACCAAAACTTGTATAAGACTTGCCGCACCCCATGTAACCGTGCGTGGGGTGCACGCGCCTGTCTATTTTTTTTTTTCCTAGTTTTTTTTTTAATTCCTGTTTTCTGAAAATCTGTTTTTTTTTTTCAGCTTTTACTTCAATTTTTTTTTTAAAATTCCACCTTTTTTGTTTACCTCTTCATTTTTTTGTTTGCCGCTTCTTTTTTGATCAAGATTCTAGTAAGGGGAGCCGAAGGCTTCGGAGCGAGTCGAAAAAGTTCAAATTGTTGCCTGCCGATTATCCTTATATTAGTAATTGGAGCGAAGACGGAACTGTAAAATCGGAGTCGAAAAAAAAACTGAAAAAAAAAAATTGACGTGGTCAAACCCGGGTTGACTGGATCAACCCGACCCAACCCGGTCGCATGTCACCTGCAGCAGGTCGCATGCAAGACCCCTCTTAAGAGTATTAACTTTCTGGGACAATGACGCTCAATTTAGATAATAAGACACTTTCCCTCCAACCTATAGGTTGGGGGGGGGGGGGGGGACTGGGGGAGTCATATGTTCATGGTGAAACTAAAGAAAAAGAGTATTATTTTCTTAAATAATATGAATATATAGGGTACGAGTAGTAGGAGGTAAATATCGTAGGTTTCTCATAAAAACCTACAGTATGAATTTTGATTATTATTATCTTTCTTCATTTTAATAATTTTGTATATCTATTCCATATATTTATACGTTCTAGAAATTATTGTAGGAAGTCTTTAGAATGTTGTTACTTTTGCTAAGTGACATCTTAATTTATGTGAAATATTTTTCTAATTTAAAATTCTGGTATCAAGCAAAGTTTGATCATACTAATATTTCTAATTAAGGAAATAACTCTGCCTCCGTCGTTAATACTGGTTTGCAAGATGTATGATTCTATTTCTTTGCATTATTTAGAGAGAGAGAGAGAGAGAGAGAGAGAGAGAGAGAGAGAGAGAGGCGTTGGAACGACAGTTTCTGAAATAAGATTTTCTAATCCACAAAACAATCAAGATTTTTGGGAAGTAGGCATTGCCAGAGAAACTCCAGCAGCAGGTAAATCCTTCCACTGTTGAGTCACTGTCTTTATCTGTGTGTAAAACTGAACTCCAGCCTTTCCTGTAGATAATAAATAAACCAAAATCAGCCATTTTTCACACACACAGATTATTTCGAGCACACAAAATACTGAAACGGACTAGGTTTTTTACCATAGAAGTTGAGATCCCCAGCAAACGATGCCTTGGAGCCAGTAAATGAGAAGAAGGGCAATGGAACAGGAATCGGGACGTTTATACCCACCTGAAAGATGAAACCTTACATCACAAACCGATTTCACTAACATTGAAGTGACAAATGGATTCAATTAGGATCCATCTGAACAAGATGTTGCTTTTCCCCGTTAATTTAAGCTCGTGATTTAAAAATTAAAATGGCAACAACTTTGTACCTGGCCCGCCTCTATCTCCGTTTGAAACTTTCTTGCAGCTATTCCAGATGATGTAAAAATAGCCGCACCATTTCCGTATCTGCAGAACAGGGATAACATCATTACTGCATTTTAGTTCTTGAATAAAGAAAAGTTAATTAGAGAAAAAAGAGTAAATAGGAAAAGTTGATGAGTTTTAATTGAAAAAGAAAAAGGGGAATACTTGTTTCTGTTGACTACGTTTATGGCTTCGTCCAAACTGTCGGCCTGATAGGAGGAAGGAGATAATATCAATCAGCACATTAAGCCACACAATGGAATATCATCAGAGCTAATAATTGTTGATGTACCTGCATGCAAATAAGGACAGGACCAAAGATCTCCTCCTGAAAGCCGCAGCATGAGATTAATGTGTTAATGCATACGACAAAATCTGACATCATCAGTGAGATAATTAGCAAAGATTTATACCTTATAACATTCCATATCAGCTGTGACACCAGCTAAAATGGTGGGGCCAACAAAGTTGCCTTGTTCATATCCTGGAACCTATAAGTTTTCAAAGAAGGCAATATAAGCTATTGGGTTTTTCAACTAAACCACTCAAGATCGTGTAATGTAATGTTTAAGGGGAAAACAAATTAAACAGCACTAAGAATCTACGGTACATATAAATCTATCAAACGATTTCAATATTGTTTTGTTTATTGTTAATCGATCAATTTGAGACTTTGGCCTAAAATAGTACTACATAATAAGAGAAGAGCCCTAACACCATTTTCATCACTTTCATTAAGAATTAAGATCATCTTCCACATAGCAAGCTCTCCTCAACCTCTTCTGAGAAGTTAGACAGATTAAGCTTCAATCATCTCCTTTACTTTTCTGCTTTGAAAACTTATACGTCCACCTATCAAGGTGTTGCGGCTTAAGATACATTTGACAAGATTCAACGAAAAAAGACCATTATAAATAAGAAACTCCAGACAGCTCAACACCTCATGAAGCAGCAGCCCAAAACCTTTAACATGAAATTCAAGCCAATTGATGATTTGGGGGAAACGTGAATAAGAAAGTACCTTAATGTTTCTTCCATCAAGCAATAATCTTGCTCCACTTTCGACCCCACTCTGAACTAATCTGCATACTCTTTCCTTTGCCTGAGAGTATGGACAATTAATTAAAGAAATGAAGCAGGAGTGCATGATAGGATTCATGATGATAGTAAAAATAGACACATTATTCGCTAAGTGGCTACAGGAGCTGTAGATAAACATCTCCACGTATTCAGTATGAATGCTGGTAGTTCACCTGCTTACTGATGACTGGACCGAGGTCTGCTTCTGGATCTGTTCCTGCACTTACTTTAAGGGCTTTGGCACGCTCCACAATCTTCTCTTCCCTACAAAGATATAAAGGAGTAGCACACATGTGAAACTTCTCATACTAAAAAGAACGGAGCTAGGCATGTGCATTTGAATATAAACATTTATTTTCCCCTGGTACAAGAAGGCTAGAAGTATGCTAGATGACATGAAAACTCCACTCCACGTATCATATTATTATCAACATCATTTGAACCCATTTGAACAAGCATGTCACTAGACAAGTATACTGTTTCTCATAACAAAGCTAGTTAACCTTTATACAGTATCTGTCCATTAAGATGATGAATCTGAGAAAGAGATGGAATTAAGTGCATGGAATTACCAGAATTTTGAGTCTCCAACAAAAACAACTGTGCTAAGTGCCATGCATCTTTGTCCAGCAGCACCAAAACCAGCTGCAACTAAAGCATTTAATGTGGCATCTATGTTGGCATCGGGCATCACGACCCCATGGTTCTTTGCTCCCATATTGGACTGAAGGGTGTTTGCCAGTGTGCACTTATTTAGAATCATTTGATACCATATTTATCTAAGAATGAGGAAAAAATAATCATAATGCTCAACAGTAGATCAACACACGGACCTGAACACGTTTTCCGCTAGCTGATGCCCTTGAATAGATATGCATGCCAGCCTTAAAAGTGAAAATGTGTCAGCCCCTAATATTACATAATTATCACATAACAAAGGTTTTCCAAGCTTGGTTAGTTGTGATTAATGTTAAGAGCAGGTTCAGGAAATGCTAATTAATCTCAGGCCGAATTTCTTATAGTTTGTTTCTTCATTAGCTATTTAGCCATTCCCCCCAAAAAATTAAACAGTATTTCACTTGCGTTGCTTTCTGTTTAACAGGGTATCAACAAGTATAGAGGAGATTACTAACTGCATTAGAACCAAGTAAGAAAATATTAGTGCCCAAATATGAAACAGAATGAATGGTGAATATAGAGGAGATTACTAACTGTATTAGAACCAACAAATGATACAGCTCTTATATCTTCATCATCACAAATTGCATTAACAGTGTCCTGAAAGAAAGATCAACAAAGTTTTATTAGAAAATCACAGAAAGTGGTATTTCTTTGATAACCAAAAATTGTTCTCTGATGTGAAAAGATTGCTGGTGGAATACAATAGAAGCACTTAAGAAGATTGAAATATGTGTACATACATTGGTGCCATGGATAATGTTCAGAACACCATCAGGCAAACCAGCCTCCATTGCTAACTCTGCGAGAATCATTGAAGCTCCTAAAAAGGAAGAAAGAAAGATAAGAAGCACAGAAACATAAATTAATTGCAAGTGGAAATAACAGCACGGACATCAACATAATGTAAGAAATATTCCTGAAATGAAGGGAAATCACATCTGTGTATATTGATCTCATACTGTTAGAGAAAGGCTAACGGATATTGAAAGGAAGATGATCAAACTTAAACAAAATTGAAGTCATAATTGTAGGATTTATTTATAAAAAAAGAGATGAAAACAAAACTATGAAACACATGATTTACACGCACGAGTAACTTCAGTCCACAATGAGTTTCCATACATCCAAATATAAACGTGAGTAATCTAGCATGCAAGCAACAAGCTTATGTCTAAGTGCTCCAATATGAACTCAGCCCCATATGAGATATTGGTTGCATATATTTACATATACAAGCACATATGAGCTAGCTAGGATAACATAGTCTAACACTAATGCTTCCATCTAATTTCTACCAGGTTTTCATGAACGGAAAACTATGAATAAAATATCACTAGAATACTTTATGCAAAATATCACCTGGATCCTTTTCAGAAGGCTTTAGAACAAAGGTATTTCCACATGTGACTGCAACAGGAAACATCTGGCACATGACATAAAAAACAAATTACTTATGAACAATTTTTCATATTTGCGCTTCTATCTCACACATTGAGAAATTTTCAGAAGATAGTAAAATGTATGTTTGAAGTAAAGAAGATAAAGAGAATGCTTTATATTATTGAAACATCTATAAAATATTACTAAAGGAGAGGCAAACATACCCATAAGGGAATCATTGCAGGGAAATTGAAGGGGCAAATTCCAGCACAAACACCAAGAGGTTCTCTAACGCTATAGGTATCAATTCCACTGGACACGTTGGATACATACTCTCCCATCTGTAGAGTTGCCATACCACATGCATGTTCCACCACCTCTTCAAGGTAGATTATCATAGCAAGGACTCAACAACAAGAAGTACATTGTTTATCTGAGAAATAAATAACACACAGAGTACTAAGTACTAACCTAGCCCTCGGAACACATCTCCTTGAGCGTCCTTCAATGTTTTTCCTTGTTCTGTTGTAATGTTCAAGGCAAGCTTATCCTACAATAAGAATCCATCCTTCTTCGTTTCAAAAAAAAAAAAAAAAAAAAAGAATCCATCCTTCTTTGTCAATACCAACCACACATAAAACAAAACTTTGTTGATAGAACTTACCATGTTTTTACGAATAAGCTCTTGGAGCTTCAACATGACGCGCTGCCGAGTTGTAATAGGTGTGTTTCGCCAAGACGGAAATGCCTCTTTTGCAGCAGATACTGCAGATTTAAACTCCTCTTTTGTTGTTAGCGGCACTTGTGAAACAACCTCTTGTGTTGCCTACACCCAAAATATCAAGTCAAATGAAGTCAATACAAAATGCCCAAAGAACTGTTAGAAACTCAAAGAAGCAAATGCTTTACTTACCGGATTTATGACATCAATGGAGTCGGATGAATGTGAATCTACAAAGCTACCTCCAATTAGATTTGGGACCCTCTGCACAGATATAAATTCCCAGGCACATGAGTAACGAAAAATACAATTACACCTGATGACTGAAATATCGAAAGCTAATATCCTCTTAAAGCTACATTTAATAGGAGAGGAGAGGAGAAAAAACATCTAAAATAGATTTTGTGTGTAGCCAGCGACAATCAGTACTAATACTGTGTGAACAAGCCAACATGTGCAGATGCCATCTTTATCCAACTCCAGAACAGAAAAATTCTCAGTAACTCGAAGCATTCATGATACACTTTGGGACATCCCTCAGTTTTATAACCCACCATGAAAATATCATCTATGAATTAAAATAAAAAAACTTGAAACAGTAACTTGCTTGAGCCGGACTCAATCACTCTTTTTTGGTAGTATCATTCTTTCGGCAACCAAGGTGTAAACATTACTAAAAGCCCTAGGCCAGAAAGGATCGAGCTGTAAAGGAAAGCAAGAAAGAGCTGCTAGCCAAGGCCATTCTGACTTTGTAGGACCAGTGCTGCTGTTGCGGGGACAGATGAAAGTCTCCTAAAAGTCCAATTTGTGATTTGCCCACCTGCCGGACCGTTCCTCTATTAAAGGCAAGGAGCAAGTTGCCTCAGGTAGGCTGCAACTCATCTGCATTAAGCGGGAATCACTAGTCTGAATGAGCATTCAACACAATACCGACACAGTACTGGTTGAAATGGATATTAAGCAGAACTACCAGAGTCCATGATGAATCCCCTTCTCACAGCTCATCAATCCATTCCTTTCTTTAGCTTCTCTTATGCCAGACCCAGGCGTATTGATCGCTATTACAGTCACTACCTCTGGAAAGTGTTCAACAACGTATGCTTAGTGGGGCCCGCAAGTTCTTCCTATTTTTCCCTTTTCTTTTTTTATCTTTCAATAATTGTGGATTTAAAAGTGGAAGCACATTCAACATTCTGCTTTCATTCTAATTTCTCTCCAGTACATTAGTTATTTTCCTCAAGAATTCCTTCTTAATTTCACTCACTAATTAGACTCATCAGGTTTTCTGGCTATCTTTTCAACTATGTCTAGCAATAGAATGGGTGAGCTGGTGGTCGAATGTCATGAGTTCAAATCCCATGAATGATCATAGGTCCAAGTCCAACAGGACCTACCACAGTTTGCCTCTTCAATGTGATTAACAAATTATTCCAAAGGAGCCGAGTTTACTTAGACAGCAACTGCGGATAATAGATATGTTTTTTCCTTCATCACACACACACACACACGCACACACACTCTCAAAAGCACACATAATAATCTCATATGATTCAAGAACCTGCACTCTAACCTGCAAACGTGGCTTAATCTCGTCTTAGTTCTAACAACCAGAAATGAAACAGAAAAAACAACAATTACCAAAATACATCCCCAAAATCAAAAGAAGAAAAAAGAAAAGAAAAGATCAAGTATACACAATACTCACCAGCGAGCTGCCATGCCTCCAGGACTGCTCAGAAACAGTCGAGAAACGAGAATTCGCAGCCCCAAATATGGCGGGACTCAACCTCCTCATGTTTCTCACTGCATAAGACCAATTCCAGCAACACACGTTTTTACAGACCAATGCAACTCAGAACAACCAAACAACGCAAGGGAAAGAAAATTTATGATTTCACGATTCTGGGTTTAGAAATGCAAATCAATTAAGTCATCCTAAACAACAATCAATACTAAAAGCATACCAAAAACGACCATTTACACAAATTCATCCAACTCCAAAAACAAGACTTCCCTATTCGTGTATTCATCGGAAATAGAATAATATCTTGTGTGTATGGAGATTGAAGTGGTTACCTCGTTGGATCGAAAACTGCAACATCTTGAGTTTTTGCTGAAGAAGTGAAATGCAGTGCGCCTCTGTCTCTCTGTGTGTGTGTGTAATTGCTTATTTGAAAACGTTTACTTGGATTAATTTTTTCCGTGGTGAGTTGGAGTTTGTTGATAATAATGTTTTCTAGTGCATATCCCAATATAATATAGTCCAAACCGAATCTTTATCCATTTCTATTTTTCTTCTTTCGTTTCGGTATCAACCCACTGTAGAATTGTAGTACGTAATTCCATTTATTGTGTATGATTTACGGTCTCTTACTAATTTTATTTAGTAATATATTTGTTGTGATTTTTAAAGGGCACTCAAATAGAATCAGTAATAACAATGTTTTTCTAAAAAAAAAAAACAATGTTTCTTAGTTAAGTGGAGATTTTTTTTTTGTACAAATAATTGGAGTTAAAGCTTCAACACTAAGTTGTGCTAAAAAATGAGCTGCCCTATTAACATATCCACAACTATGAGAAATCGCAATAACTAAATTATGGGAGCACCAGTTCTTCAACGGTTCTTTTGGTTTGGGGCAACCAAAAATGAATATGTGAAATTTCTTGATAGGACTAATCTGGTGCTCAATACCACCTATAACTATGTGTGTAGTTTTGTCTTTCGTTTCATAAGATTCTTCTACTTCCTCCGTCCCAAATGAATGTGGTGCGAGGAGTGTCGCAGGATACGAATTTTAAAAATGTGTTATTTAGAACAAGGGACTTATTTATTGGCAAATACTCTTCTGCGGTAGGTCGTACCCCATGCGATCGCGAGTGGAGCGCGTAGGGTGCACGCGACTATTTAATTTTTTTTCAATTTATTTTTAGTTTTTTTTCTTTTGTTTTCAAGTCGAGTGAGGAAAGCTGAAGGTCTCGAAATGAGTTAAAGGACATGAATGTTGCCACTATAATAATCTATAGATTGAAAGCGGAGCCGAAGGCGATGTCAGGAAAAAAAATGAAATTTAAAAAAAAAACTGAGAAAAAAAACCAAAAAAAAAAGTCTTGCGATACGTCGCACAAGAGAGCAAGATGTTTTTTTACCCACTAACTTATAGGGGGTTGCATTTTTAGCCCACTTTTTTTTCGAGCTGGTATTTTTAGCCCACTTTTTAAAAAATTGAGCATTTATAGGACAAAATTCAGCCCGAAGCTTGTGTGGCACCATTCCTCAAGCCCGAAGCCTGTTTGGCTACCACCCAACAATCCTAATCAACATTTTTTTTTTCTTTTTTTCGTTCTGCTCTTTGATTTGCTGATTTCACGTTTTGTTGTTCATCAGCAAATTTTTTTTTTTTTAGGAAATCAGCAAAAACCATTTTTTCCCCCGGTGAAATCAGCAAAAACGCTCAAATTTTAGATTCAAGAGAGATGCCAATCATCTAACCATGTATAGAATGAATTAGAGAGTGGCTCATGATTAGGTTTTAGAGACATAGGGATGTGTCATCCTTGAGATGGACCGGGAGAATATACCCAAGGATAAAAAAAATCCTTGAGAAATATGGTGAAAGGGTTAGTGATTGCATTCCATTAAGTGTGATAACACACGTTATGAGATCCAATGTCATGGCCCCGAAAGGGGGTGATTTTTAGTGGACTTAGATCTTATGAGTTGCAGCTATATGTTGTGGAATTTAAGTGGCATACCTTGTACTTATGCAATTTATGCAATAAACCACCAAAGGAAAAATCTAGAGGATTATGTGAATGAATGCTACACAGTGGAAACATTCAAGAAGACATATGTTGAAACTATCATGGGGTGAATGGAGATCAATTGTGGGGTGTAAGCATGTACATCCCTCATCTGCCTCCACTAATGAAAAAAGGAAAAGGTAAGCAAGCATCTGCACGAAGGAAAGCTCCTGATGAGAAAGCTGAGAAACTGTTGAAGAAGAAGACTAAGCTTAGAAGAAGACAAACAACAATCAAGTGCAGCGGTTGTGGAGTTGAAGGCCATAATTCTATGACATGTGGTAGAAATAAGGTAAAAACTCATTTTTTTATCAAAGGTTTATGTGACATGACATGTAACTTATCTTCATTTTATTGCTAGGTGGTCAAGAAGCCTAAATGTGGCATTGGAAGTGATTCTCAACGAGAGCAACCTGAAGAGCAGTCAGTAGGTGGTTCAATGCTCCCACCTCAGATAAGTGAGCTTCATGATGAAGATCGAGAGCAAGATCTACAAGATGATGTTCCTACAAAACAATCTCAAGCAAGATCAATTAATCCACCTCTTGTTCCACCTCCATCAATGTTCGAGCAACTTCATCAGGATAAATCTTGGAAGAAGTGAATATGGGTGACATTGTAGTACAATGGGTCTCTTCTTTTGTAGAACTATCTCGGTTTTTATGGATGACAAAACAATTAAGATTTGGCCAGTTATTTTGCCCACTGACATTGTTAATGTTGGCCGATTTTTTGCCATGCTAATGTGAATGACATTGAAATGTTTTTCTATAAAATAATATGCATCTTGTTTGTCCAACTTTTAGTGTTGTTCTTGTATAGTGTTTTTCATATTTCTTTTATGTTTCTCTGTGAAGTTGAGTTATTTGAGCATTTTTGCTGATTTCATCGGGGAAAAAAATGGTTTGATGATTTCCTCGAAAAAGAAAAATATTTGCTGATGAACAACAAAACGCGAAATCAGCAAATCAAAGAGCAGAACGAAAAAAAGAAAAAAAAATGTTAATTAGGATTGTTGGGTGGCAGCCAAACAGGCCCGAGCCAAACAGGCCCTAGCCAAACAGGCTTCGGGCTTGAGTAATGGTGCCACACAAGCTGCGGGCTGAATTTTGTCCTATTAATGCTCAATTTTTTAAAAAGTGGGCTAAAAATACCAGCCCAAAAAAAAATGAGTTAAAAATACAATCCCTTAGGTTGTCCACCGCGCTGCAGGAGGGGAGAGCTCAAGACTGTCCCGGCACGACGAGACTGTCTCGATCCGTCGCGTGCGGAGGAGGTGTTGAGGGGCGGCGGAGGAGGGGCGAGCACCTCCGTTCGTCGAGATGCTTCTTGGATTGGAGGGAGCAGTTTGGTGTTGGGGATGAATGTGGAAGTGTAGATGGAATAGAGGAGGATGGAGATAAAGAAGCAGGTGGCGGAGCTGTGGAAGGCGAGGGGAGGGTTGTGGCGGAGGGGTTCATGTCGCAGGTCTCGACGGTTGAGAGGAGAGAGATCGTCGGCGCCATGGATTGTGGAGGATTTTTTTAGGAGAGAAAATACATAGAAAGTGTTTGTGAAAATGTTTGAGAGAGAAATGAAACAGCATCTCACATGTGTGACGAGTTGTACGTAAAATTAATGTAATTAATTTACATTAATTAATGTGTTGTAGTTATCATTTAAATTAATAAAAAATTTAAATTTTATTAGTAAAATTAATGCAAAATACAAATTTAGAAATTTCTTAGAGACACCCTTTAGAGACAGTCCTACTACAATTTACTGTCTCTATCTCTAAAAAATTCTTAAAGACACCCTTTATAGACACTACATATAGTTTTATAAGTGAGTGGGTAAAAAAAACATCATGCTCCACAAGAGAGCATCTCCTGTCTATTTGATTTGTCGTAAAATTTAAAATATTATAAAGTTAAGGGGTAATATCCCATCATTGAGGTCATAAATTACGTACTATATACCATAAGCCAAGCAGAGTAAAAAACAATATTTTTTCTAGATAGTCAATATTTTGGATTAGTTGTGGTTTATCTATCCAAATAATATCATATTACCATTATCATGATGTGGACGATCTGCGCTGGTGGACATGACTCGATAGTGTTTAAAGGTATAGTATCAATATTCATTCTTTTGTCAGAATCATCAATATATTCATTCTAATTATAAGCTAGTAAGTAACCTATTGAGACTCGATAAGAAATAATTTTATATTTTTATCGATATAAATATATTTTAATAATAGTTTTTTGGATATATAATAGCTTATTTTATCAAAGTGAGGAAGAGAAGAAATACAAACATCTTGCAAATAATAAAATAACCAAATAATAAATCATATAATTATAACTTTGAAAATACTTGTCATTCTCTCTCAACGCTCCCCCCTTCTCTCTCTAGAAGTTCTCTAAAAGACTGACTTATATTTAAAAATAATTTTATATTTTATTCAGAAATTGTTATGTTGTTTGCATTAATTATAAATCAAACTTAATAAATTAATTATATTTCACATATCTAAACTAATAATTATGAATGATAATAAACCATATACTCATTCATTATGCATTTTTCAAATCTAAATTTACTTAGAATTTTTCTACATCTTGATTAAAATAGTGACTTTATTGTATATAATCATCGTAAACCTATTGAGTAATAGTACTCGATAAATTCTAAACACTACAAAGGTACTATTAATTAAAGTTAGTAAAAATTATTCCTTTATATCTATTTGAATCGTCTCGTTGGCTTAGGTAAATTGAGATATCTAATCTTAACTAAAGGGCGAGAAAGATATATTTTGCATTTTTATTATGTATTTTTTAAATCTAAATTTGTTTAGAATTTTTATAACATCTCAATTAAAATTGTGACTTTATTACGCGATACTTTCACCATTTGGATAAACCCGAAGTAAGGCAAATATATATCATCCCTTTAATGCAAAATTAATAAATCAACCTCAATTCTTATTGTTTCCAAATATAAGTTCGAAAATTGCATTTTTTTCTATCAATACGCGTAAGTTATTTTAAAATGTAATCAGACATACTATAAACAACATTTGCATGTGAAAAATAAACAACTCTTCATTTGCGGCATTAATGAAAAAGGTAGTTCAAACTACCACACAATAACTGAATCCATATCTTAACTAAAAATTGCAACTTCGAGCGACAAAAAATGAGATTTAGCTTTTCTCGAGAAATAAAGCTGAAAATAATTTGAATATAGACAGAAATGGAACATACAAGTACAAATCAAAGAAGCCAAATGTCAACCATATATATATATATATATATATTCTACAAGACTAAGCTACTCCCATAATCTTCTCCTTCCAATTCTTACTTCAACCTAAATCCCAGATAACATAAACTCAAATCATCAACATAGCTACAACTGAATCCAATTTCCACCAACTAACGAGCCGAGCATCAACAGACTCCAAACCGATACTGCATGTCTCGATTCACCAGATCATAAACGTTACACCGGCAGTCGAACTCAGAAACTAAAAGTGTAGAGTCCAGTGGGAGCCATCCAAGTGTGGAATCGAAGATATCCCGTCGTTATTTTGGATATCTCTGGATTGTTCTACAAGCGATTCCCCATCACTGTTGGGGAAATCCTTCGAAGCTAATGGCAGAGACATCCCATCATGACTTGGAAGATCATCATCCAATGCTAGAGGAACCCCTTCTCCATCTTCGTTCGAGTAATCCCTCAAATGCAACCCCAGAGAGACATCATTGCTTGTGAAGTCGATGGACTGAAACGCATGATGGCCTTCTCCACTGATGCTCGGTGCATCATAAGCATTCATGGCAGAAGATACTCCGTTGCTGGGGAAATCCTTCCACTGCTGAGTCACGGTTTTGATCTGCGAGTAAAACTCAACACCGGCTTTACCTGCAGCGCATAAGAACAATATTTATGAGGTAGGTAGGGAGAAAACCATTGCTTAGCAACGGCTATCAGAAGCTTCGTAGTTAGTGTGCCTACAGTAAAAGTTGATATCTCCAGTAAATGAAGCTTTGGAGCCGGTAAACGAGAACAGAGGTAACGGGGCTGCAACTGCCACATTCACACCAACCTGGATTCGACTAAATTAAAATCACAAATACTATACAATAATGTTTCTGTGTGAAAAGCCACAAGCGCATTTCTAAAAACACAGAAAATAGATAAATTAAATCTGCTGCATACATAGATGATGTTGAAATTGGTTTAATACCATGGTAAGCTACTCAAAGCATTGCCGAAAAACGGTTACCTGCCCAGATTCAATCTCAGTCTGAAACTTCCTTGCGGCAGCACATGAAGATGTAAAAATCGACGCTCCATTTCCATGTCTGCTCCAAGTAAATTAAGAATTTATATCAGAGAACATGAAAAAACTGAAGCTTCAGAAAGAGGCAAGCTCACTGAATTACTTGTTTCTGTTAACAATGCCTATCGCCTCGTCTAAACTCCCAGCCTGAGCATAAACAAGATGGGGAAGAGATAACATTATTTAATCTAGCAAATAGTTGCAGGAAAATAAAAAATAAAAAAATAAAAACATGTTACAAGATCGCAATAAACACAGACCTGCATGCAAAGAAGAACTGGACCCAAGATTTCTTCCTGCATACATTGAGTTTCAACATTAAGTATAATCCTTCCATATAAACTCAAGCAGTATGTGTAATCACATACCTTGTAACAATCCATGTCTTCGGTGACATCAGTTAGAATCGTAGGACCAACAAAGTTTCCCAGCTCATAATTAGGAACCTATTTTTTCATCATAAAACTATTAAGTAAATCAACCCATTGTTCCCTAAAAAAAAAAAAAAAAAAAGATATTTAATTTAATTATTTGTAGTTTGCTGGGAATTCAATATAAGGAGAAAATAATTTTTATTCGGTGATTGTCCAAGCATTTGTGACACTATTGAATGGATATTAGGTGCCTAGACCTATCATAGAAAATCATAAAATATCTGGAGATATACCACAATCTTTCTCCCGTCAAGAACCAACATAGCGCCATTATCTACAAATGTTTGAATCACCCTGGATATCCTTTCCTTAACCTGAAAGATGTAAGATAGCAAACTGTTTAAATCGGCAGAGCCTTGTTACTAGCAGCAATAATTAGAGCCGGCTAGCTGATTCAGATGCACACTTTCACAATACAATTTTAAATTATATACTATGTAATACATTATATGCATGAGTGCACCTGCTTGCTGATCACTGGACCAAGGTCCACTCCTGGTTCAGTTCCAGCATCTACTTTGAGTGCCATGGCACGCTCCACCAGCTTACCTTCCCTGAGGAAATCAAGCCAGCACTAACGATTAAAAATTTCTCCTAGTAATTGCTGTTGGCAATAAAATAAAACACAAAAGGGATATATGTATAAAAATGAATCATAACATAACAGTCATACACAAATACATGTATAAATATACAAATTGTTACTAAAATAAAACGTTTGACAAAAGTCTTGTGGGCCCCACCAAGAGGCTTCATATTGATAGTCACAAATAAAGAATTCTCTTCAAAGATTAAATAATTACATGGATGAGAAGCATACCAAGACTTTGAGTTTCCAACAAAGATAGCAGTGCTGACTGCTGTACACCTCTGTACAGCAGAGCCAAAGCCAGCAGAAACCAAAGCATTCAAAACAGCATCCATATTTGCATCTGGCATAACTACTACATGACTCTTGGCACCTACATTGGTCTGAAATGACAGCAAAGACAGTCAACTGCGAAGGAAATGGAAATTATCAAGAGCAAATGCAGATACACATGAAGTGAACTTTCACCTGAACGCGTTTACTGTTGATAGATGCCCTTGCATGAACATACATCCCGGGCTGGAAACAAAAAGTCATGTTGTCATATATAGAAGAAAAACTGGTGATGCTATAATTAGTGATGCTCTATACTTGTACTCTTCTTTAAATTAACATAACTTTTTTCTAACATCAACCAGATTATCTGAATCAAAAGATGTTGCAAGAGCCAATAAATAAAATCATTGTGAATGAAATATAATATAGGTTCCACATACACACTTCCAGTTACAATTGAAAATTATATTGCCAAAACTGAACTCACTGCATCAGAGCCAACATATGACACCGCTTTGATTTCATCGTCATCGCATATGGCATCAATAGTGTCCTACAAAATCTCAAAACAAATAACTAAGCTGAAATATTTGTCTAAATGCCCAATAAAATAATTAAAATTTTCTCGAACACATTGCCTAAAGCAGATTTTTCAATAGAGAGCCAGAATCACCATAGATAAACAGTATGCAATGGTTAAGAAAAAATCATACAACCAAATCGTCCTTATGAAAAAAGGGATATTAAAGAGCATGATCACAAAGACAAACTGAGAGCTCACATTGGTGCCATGTATGACATTGAGGACACCGTTGGGCAAACCAGCCTCCATTGCCAACTCAGCAAGATGCACGCAAGCTCCTGAAAGCAAGGAAGGATCAGAAAAATGAACATGCTGGTGATTTTCTGAAAAGAAAAAAAAAAAGGCAGAAAAAGTACATGCAATCCATAATAACACCTAAGCGTATGGAAAACAAGGATATTTTTGCCAAAACTATATCATAACATAAAAATGTGGGAAATTCCTTGATATCAAATGCTGATGAAAGATATTAAACAATAAGAATCACTAAAAGTCTAAACCATATATTCTTTAAGTTGATGTGGCACCCTATAAATATACCTGGGGCTTTCTCAGAAGGTTTTAATATAAATGTATTGCCACATGTAATAGCAATCGGAAACATCTGCAGAGAATTTTCAAGCAGTGAGAATAAGAAAGTGTGGAAACTACATGATTGTAAACAGAAACAATTGATAATAATCATAATATGAACAAGCGGAATTTGAAAATTGAGTGGAGCATCTGCCTAGTCTATATACCATGCAGCGCACATAGCAAGCTCTAGAAATATGGAAAATTTGATGGATCTACACTATGAACAATCTATCTTCTATGTGGGAAACAGGTTTCAACGTTTTATTGCAGGAATTCCCATCCTAGCAAGCTACACTTCACAGTCCCAGGAGGTTACTGGTATTTGAGTGAGAAGCAACGAAAATTTTAGCAATTCCTATGCACAATATTAAAATTGCAGTGTGAGAAAGAAACAGGCAGAGAAACTAGAAACAAACCAATAATGGAATCATGGCAGGAAAATTGAAAGAGCATATCCCAGCACAAATACCAAGGGGCTCACGGATGCTATAGCTATCAACACCATTTGATATATTTGAAAAGAAGTCCCCCGTATGCAAATTTGCCATTCCACAAGCATGTTCAACAAGCTCTGCGTGAAACATAGCTATCAGAATGATCCATTGGGAGCATTGCAGATTGCTGAACCTCAACAATGAACGAGATCTTCACATTTGAAAAGTAATTCTTCTTCTGTATCATGATTTTAGCAAATACTAGATTAACAATAATCAGAAATCTAATTGTACTCGCAAAGCCTTCCTAGAAGTTTCACGAAGATCAGCAAATGTATACTTTGAACGGAATTATGGATCAACCAATCCTTCTATGTTCTATCCAGCACAGAGGTAAACTATCTTAGAAGTATATTTTAATTCAACCTATCAATATACAAGAAGGCGCCTAATATTTCAACTTCAGGTACCATATGAGTCAATCAAGTAAAAATTGCAATAGAGGATGAACTCACCAATCCCACGGGAGACATCATTAAAAGCATCCTTTAGAGTCTTACCCTGCTCCGATGTTATGGTGCTGGCAAGCTTATCCTGGAAACAATTATAATGCATCTCGTGACTTAACTTCTAAACAGTGAAACAGTGAAGAGGTAAGAGCGCCAAAGTTTTACAATATCACGTCGAATAAGCTCTTGAAGCTTAAACATAATGCGTTGACGAGTTGTAACTGGGGTATTTCGCCATGATGTAAATGCCCTTTTTGCTGCAAACACTGCAGCCTTAAGTTCCTCATTTGTAGACAGAGGAACTTGTGCAACCACTTGCTGTGTGGCCTATAATTGTCGATAAACTATTAGCAATAGAAACTTCAAAAAAGAAAGAAGAGTGGTGACTCATGACACACATAGATTGTAGCACTCACTGGATTTAATACGTCGATAGATGTTGATGACTGTGAATCAATAAATCTACCACCAATGAGATTTGGGATTCTCTGCGAGACATAAAAAGAAAATTGCAAAGGTACAAATCAGATAAAATCCCAGATCTGAATTTCATAGCTGTCAATGATATGGCACCAAGAAAACCCAACCATAGAATAATCCTATGCATAAAAGTGTTTGACTAAGAAAACAAGCATAGTATCTGTGTGGTCATACTAATTTAAGAAGCGATGAGTTATTTTGCAATTTAGAAGTTGGATGATGAGGAATTACCGGGGGATACCGTTTCTTCCATGATTGCTCTGAAGACGTTGAAGGCTCAGAGTTCCCTTCAGAAGCTGTATGAGATTTCAGCGTCTTCAATCTCCTCACTGCTGCACAAGACAAATAACATTTAACACAGAAGATTTTCTGCCATTTCTGTAACGTGAAAAAATCAACATACTTTCTAGGAGAGTTCCAACAATACAAGTCCTAAGTCCAGATGTCCATGTTAAAAAAAGAAAGCAAAAGTTTTCCTTTTACTTCTTATATGATGAACTTAATAAAAGACGAGCTCTTCATTTCTTATCATCTCTGCAAGTCCTCCCGCCTTTTAAATGAATACCATAAATGAGATTTTGGATTTAAAGGACACTTAAACCTGTAAGATTCCCTTGACGGAGCTTGGCTTTCACATTATAAACATGCTTTGGTGTAGATAAAAGCTCTGGATTTGTTTGTCTAAGCCTTTTAAGTATCTGGCGTGGTTTTAGACCTGCATCTGTCATTTCCTTAATAAGCATGACCTCTTTCTCATTGAAGCGACGAGCAGATGGATGTTCCGATATGTCCTTCATTGGTTCGTGATTATGTGAACCATTCTTAACTGTGAGTACCCACAAGCCATCCTCCTTCTTACCCACAAGCTCAAATGGGCAGTTCGTAAGTCGAGAACCAGATTTCCTTTTGCGCAGTGGTTCACCAGTGGCCTCATCAATAGGTTTGCGCCTATCTCGATAAACACCTCCTCTGTCACAACCAAGGACTACAACTTTTTCCTTCTTGGACTGTTTAATGGTGACAACATATCCCTGAGAGACGGCAAACTCCCCAACATGCTCAATAAGTTCTTCACGGTCAATGAAACTCCCAGGTGGAGGTGGGAGCATCTGTGGAGTTTCATCGAACTCCATGTAACTAGTCAGCACAGAATCTGGAAAAAGGCCAAACCTATATTTATACACTGAAGTCGGAATAAACTCTCAGAACCAAGGTGACTAATTTTTTTCATCAGATCATACAAAACCAGTGGGGCGATGAAACAGCTAAACATAACAACTATAACAATAGCTACACTATTAATGTATACTAAAATTGACAGTATCCACAATTATCACCATTAAAATGGTGAATAGGTATAATACAAAAACGGAAGAAGATGTGGCTGACATTGCTAACTACAATCCTCAAGTTCGAAAATCACCATAATCTATCTTGAGAATACCTAGAAATTGCAACAGTTATACATATCAATCGATTGTTTTGATAATTATCTAGACATTCCACTCTCCATACGAAATCTTTAGAATGAGTAGGAAAACACCACAACTTTTTCCCTTTTAATTTCTCGGCATAACTGTTTGCCGCCTGCACTCAACAATCTATAAAAGGTCAGTACAACTATCGAGTAGTCTTCATTATGAAAAATATTGATCCATATTATCACAGCAGACAGCAGCAGCTGATCCGCCAAAAAAAGTTATTTAAATTATAAGAAAAAGTCCAATTTCAAAATAAATTCAGGAATTCACAATTTCAGCGTCATGGCACCTACATTCACAAATGCAAGAGGGAAAATCCAAAAAATCAAAACTTAACACTGCACATTACAGTATGCTACAGTATATATGTGAGTTGTAACAGCAGTGCACCCACATTGATCCTCAAACTGTAGAGAGAGAATATGCGACGCATATAGCAACTGAGAAATGCAAGAAGAAAAAAACTCACGAATATAAACAACGTTTACAGGTATTACAGTCATAACAAATTTATAATGCTAAAATATAAATCATGAGGTTACTGATCAAAAGGGATTCATTGAAAATTTCCAAAATTAGTAGTGAGAAAATAAGAAAGTCTTTACTTTACCGGAGACAGAGATGAAACCGGCGGCACGAATGCTGTCGGGAGTGATGTGAAACTGCCGTTTGCCGTTTTCTGTTTTCTTTATTTATTTTGTCTTTTCTTTTAATTTTGAAAAAAAGAAAAAAGAAATCTTGTGAGAAGAGAGAGTGGAAGCAACGACGGTGAACTGGAGATAGCTATAACCCTAGTTCTGATTTTTGGATCAAATCAAAGTTTTCTCTCTGAAACAAGGGCATTTTTGTGAAACGGGGCGGATCGCTCCATAACCCGAATTGTCGGTTCCAAAATAGTAATGTTTTCTTTGTTAAAAATATTATTGATTACGTATGGTAATGTATGGTGCATAACCCGACCCCACCTGCCACGACTTGCTCCGCGCGCTTATTCGATCCGCGCGTGAGATTTACGCGCCGTGTGTAGGTCTCACGCACCTCAGTTTTTTTTTTTCATATTTTTTTTCCAACGGAGCCGGTTCCGATTTTACGCGCCGGACTCCCCACTTTCGCCGCTGCATCTCCCTCTCCTCTCCCCCGACGCCGATTGCATCCTCTGCGATGGTGAATACTCCCCTGCCTCCATCCTCCTCCTCCCCATCTCTCTCTCTCAGATCTATGTCCACCTCCTTCTCTTCTCTCCGCCTTCCTCCTCTACTCCGCATCATCTTCTTCTCTCCGCCACCACGGCCTCCGTCCACTCTCTCTCTCTCTCTCTCTCTCTCTCTCTCTCTCTCTCTTCCATAAGATCTATAACCTCCGGCAGCTTTAGCTCTCGCCACCACCACCTACAGGCGCGAAACGATGAGGCGAAGCCAATGGTCTTGGTTCCAACCCTCGATTCAAAGTATGGTGGCCGGAATTCGCAAAAAACCAGACGACCAGAATTTGCGAAAAACCACCACCAATAGATGTAATTTTTTTTTTGTTATTTCACAACTAAGTTTTTAGTACTGATTAAAATTTTGTTAGTGATCAAAATTTTGTTAGTGATCAGTATTTTATTTTGGTACATTTGGATTATATATTGTTACTAGTCAAAATTTAGTGTGTTACTACTCATAAGAATTTTGTTTAAGTACATTTGTATTAATTTTTTTGTTGTGAGTCACAAATAAATTTTTGTTATCGCCGACTGTGATTCACACTGTAATTATTGTTTCTTGGTCAGTTACAAACTTTTTTTTTGTGACCACCGCCGGCGGCGGCGGTGGTGATGGAGGCGGCGACAGAGAGGAGGTGGATTTTTTTTTGTGAGTCACAATAAAAAAATTGTGACCACCAGCAACAGCGCGACGGCGGTGGCGGCAAAGAATATGCGGCGTGAAATTTTTTTGGTAAGCCACCAATTTTTTTTTGTGACCACCGGTGCCGGCGCCGGCGGAAAAGTAGTGATGAATATTTTTTTTTGTGACCGCCGGCGACGGTGGCCGCGACACGACGACGGCAGTAGTGGCACGACGACTGTAGAGAGATGGTGGAAGTGAATGTAACGCTTTCTCTTTTTCTTTTTTTATCAGAGACTAAAATCATAGTAAGGGTAAAAATGTCAACAAGTGCTAGATTTTAAAGGATTTAAAAGAAGTGCTAGAATTTAAAAAAATTACTACTATATCTTAAGTGCTAGTCTCAAAATCCTCTCAATATTATTACTAGTATTTATTTTTAGAGTCAACTTTTAAAATACCATTATCGGCATTCAAATCCAAATTTTGATTCATCATCTTCAAAAACACAAATTTTGGCTATTTTTTAAAATTTGGAACAAAATTACCCTTAATGAAGGGCGTGGGTCGATTCGCGGGTCGCGGGTTGGTATCAGGGTTGGTACATTTAATACGAATTTAGTCTTATGTGCCAATTGCTCAAAGTTTGGTGCAGTTGGGACGAATGGTCTAATTAGTGCCAATTGTGTCAAATTATGGCCGTGGTACAGTTGGTACGAATGAAGTTCATTTGTACCAAAAGTACCAAGTTGCGA
Source organism: Schizonepeta tenuifolia (assembly GCA_029490685.1). Taxonomy (NCBI): domain Eukaryota; kingdom Viridiplantae; phylum Streptophyta; class Magnoliopsida; order Lamiales; family Lamiaceae; genus Schizonepeta; species Schizonepeta tenuifolia. The sequence continues at coordinate 87,948,655 of CM055960.1, read as the reverse complement.
ATAGCAAGCTCGAACACACACATCGGAAAAAAATCCAGCGAACGATAGTGAGGCTTCACCACCACCACCAACAGAGTCGCAATATCAAGGCCACCTCAATGGTGGTGTCAGAAATAAAAAAAAAATAACTGGCGACGGTGCCAAAAAAAAACGTGAATAACATCTCGGCGACGAAAAACTCCTATAAATTAAATCACGATCCAATTTTCTCCAAAATCCGAGCGATTTGAGATGGAATTGATCGGAATTAACTTCATAAGGTGAAGAACGAAACAGAAAAACGATTAAATCACTATAAACGGACCAAATGATGGAAAATTTTCTGGTGCGATTTGGTACAAACGACTCAGTTTGTACTAAATGTATCAACAATACAATAATCTTGATGCCAGCCTGTGAACCGACCTGCGACCCGCGCGCCCTCTTCATTAAGGATAAATCCATCCAAAGTGTAAATGTTGGCCAAAATTTATGTTTATGGGGAGGGTGAACCAAAATTTGGATTTTAATCCCATTATAATTATATAGATGTATATTCTCTTATTTTTATAGAAACAATGAAAACAATCTTTATTCGCGACAATCTCATGAACCTAAAACAGTAAAAGTACAGAAGATTCATCCTTAAAAATAAGATTCATGTATACTTTTGATTATAAAGACTAAGGGTCCGTTTGATATTCATATACCAGTATATCAAATATCATGTATAAGTATCATATATCAGGTATGGGTATCAGATTGAAACTTGATATTTGTGTTTGATATGTTGAAGATATCGATTGAAATCAAGTGGGAAGGAAAACAGAGATATGAGTCATATACTAGCAAAAATTGATATATGAAAATGTTGAAAATTAGCATATCAAGTATATCCAAATATATCAATTTGATACCCATATACTGATATACCAAACACAGAACATGGATATAAGTCATATTGATACCCATACCTGATATACATATATGGATATCAAACGAGCCATAAGAATTACTTTTGCCAAGAATTTATTTTGCCACTCAACCAAAGTACCACTTGAATTTCAATCCCATGAATTTGGGTAAATATTGTTTGGGATTGAATTTCAGTAGGCAAAAATGCAATTTGGGATAGTTTGCAAAGTTTAGAAGAAATAAGTGATAAGAGTCTTCTTCATTTTGGGTAAATATAGTTTCTACGTAATAATTTACAAAAGGATATGAGAGTATACAATACGACTTTCTATCTTATTTGTGAGAATAACACGAATTCTCTTGTATGTCCAATAAACTAGTACTCCTACTTATTACGTTTGAAGACAACCAAATAAGGAGTATACAAATTACAATACGATTTTCATATAAGATTTAAATAAGTTGAGTTGTCCCCATATTTCAAGTACATCATAAACTAACCACTTTGTTTGACCAAATGATTCCATGAATTACAAAAAAATTATGCAATACTATAAAAAAAAATTATCGGTATCTAAGGTGAATAAGATCGATGTGAGTACGAAAATTGAGAGATATCATTGAGAATACGACGTAGCTCGACATGTAGATATGTAAAAATAATACTATCATGTAAGCTCAAAACAATGTTGTTTTTTAGGCTGAAAATAAAATAAAAATTCAAATATTTTTTTACGATCTAGCTCAACTTTTAAGCACAATTTTTTTTAATCAGTTAATAAATTTGAATTGTTTTATGTAGATTGTCTAGTAAATGCTCAAAGTGTATGTTTGAGCATTTGGACTTAAATTTAAGAATATAGTGAAACATGCGTGTCAATACTACTATTTCACATACATTACATTTCTTAGACAAAGTAAAAAATATAATTCCTGTATGTTGGTGTATATAGTTCAATGTGCAATATGCAGTTTATCTACAATTTCTCAATTTTAGCAATTATTCTCAAAAAAAAAAAAAAAAACAAAAAACAAAAACAAAAACAAAAACCTTTCGGATTATTAGAAGGAACTCAAGTTTCAAACAAGAAAAAGTGAATATCATGAGCTGGGATTTGATATAACGAATAAATAAATACCTAAACAATAAAAACAAAATTATTCACAATATATTACACTTAACAAATGCTCACAAACAATTTTTTAGAAATAAATCTGCAAGCACACAAGATCCTGAGGAACTGGCTGTATAAAACCAGAACACTATTTATTCTACATTCGCAGCAGCAAAGACTAGTCTAGTTATGATACAATCAAACGAAAGATAGTAATACAAACAGCAGAATCTCATGCCAGATTATGATGTGTTCAAAAGAAAACCTCAGGCAAAAAATATATCTACGGAGACGATATGTTGTTAAAATCAAGCATGTTTTTGTTGCTATTAGCTTCCTCAAACACATTGATGAGCCTTTTGCTTACTAAAATTTGTTTTCAATCTTCATTTCTACAGCAGTACATAGAAATCAGGGAAAAGTAGAACTTAAGAAAGACTCAAAGATCCACGACTCTCAAGAGCAAGTTGCATTTATGGTTTCAAGAAAATCTTCACTAAAATGCAGCAAGATATTATCTTTATTATTACACTTATTTTCTTTCATGTCCTACCTTCACCAGAAGATGATCATTAAATTGAACATATACCTCCATGTAGTGTAGTTTATCGAGCTAAAACGAACCAAATTCTCATTTCTTCACATAATTGAATGTTATTAGCATGAAGAATCACAATTGTTACAAGAACATTTGGCCAAGAAAGAGTTTTTATAGTTAAAAAAAAAGAACAAAGATTAGAGAAGAGTTAGGACCACAAGCCCACTAAGTGTAGATGATCCAAACTTCAAAACATCCTAAACTAACATTAATAGCACCAAAAAGTTTGTCTTTTTTCCAATCATCAAGAAAATATTCTGGGGGGACCAGTACATATATGATGAAGTAAATGATATGTGATATGTGATACTATATGATAAATGATGATGTTCTTTCTCTATTTAAATTTTCAACACAAGATGTTCCTCAAACAAAATGTTTTTAAGTATATTCAGTTATCTGATTCCACTTCCACCACTGCACAAATACAAGAATGAAGAATCTATACTAGCAAAGGCGAGAAGCAATCCGAATCACGGGAGCTATATAGCACATTTTCAAGAGCATCTAAAATGTTACCATTGAAACAAGTCTGAGCTTCATCACTTTCTTCATCCTTGTTGCAGCAAGGTGTTGTTGGCTGCTGGTGTTCTTCGTGCTGCCACACGAGCCACTGCAACGACCTGATCACGTGCTGATCGTGGATTTGCTTCTCTTCAGCCAGTCTTCTGTACTGACTCCACTCCATTTCAACCAAGCTCTTGTCATTCTGCAGCCGCAGAATCATCGCCATTGCCTCCTCCGCTGCAGTGGCCGCCGCCGCCCTTTCTTTTATAAGCTCTGCACAGACATCATTCACTCTTTGCCGCTCAATCTTCAGCATTTCCCTCAATCTTGTACTATCAGATTCAACATCTTCATCTTTATAATTATACTCCTTTTCATCACCCTCATCATTCTTAGCATCAACAAATTCATCATCAGAATCAGATTCAGTTTCGGAATTCAAATTTTGTATTTTACCCGACTTCAAAAATTTTGACAGCCGGAATTTTCTATCGACAGCATTATTTATTGAACAGAAGCCAATTTTCAAGTTCCCTGATTTCCCACTCAAAAATCGAAGTAAACAGCAGTAAAATTGATTGGAGAAGAGAAATTTGAGCCCTAATCCAAACAACAGAAACAGCCCTAAAATTCTGTACACCTCTTTAAATCTCACAAAAAGGAAAAACCCACTCCCACACCCCTGTTCGTGCTTCAAACATGAAACGCAATCCATCAGAGCAACACCGCCGAGAATAAAGTTGCGAAAACCCTTATGAAATCCAACAACAGAGCTTACAATCAGAAAAGGAACAAAAATCGGCATGTGGACTGCAATTCCTTCAAATGCAGAAAACTTGCGCAAGCATTGGGTGTTATTTTTTTTTTTTAGTTTTTGTTTTTCAATTTGCCAGTGTGCTCTCTGAGACTTGAGGGAGAGAGAGAGAGAGAGAGAGAGAGAGAGAGAGAGGATTATTGTTGAAGTTGAGGAGCGAGTAGCGTGGCGCAGAGAACGATGATGGCGAAGATTTGGTTTATCAGGGGAAACGACGGGAATTTTATAGCCGTTTATGTTTTTCTTTTAATTAAGTTTAGTGACTATTTTGGTCATTTCTGAGGATAATGCATGTGAGAGAGAGAGAGCGAGCGAGCGCGAAACTGAGGTTTGGGGGATAAAACTGATGAAATCTTTTTAGTTTTGATGGCCCAAAATAATTAAATTTAAAATTTGTGCAAAAATTAAAGATTTTGTTGAAGTTCCGTTATTTTTATGCGTTATGACGATATCTTCTCTCAAATTTTTCGAAATAATATATCCTTTAAAATTTTGAATAATTTGGTTGGAACACTAGAGAATTTAATTGAACTGCTCATGGTCCGACGAAAACTTTTAAGAATGAAATTTCTAGTCATGTATATATATTTTTGATATAAAACTGTATTTTACCCTAAAAAATAACTAAATCTGAAATCATTATCAACCATGCTACGTGGCCCAAGGACAGACATGTTATTCTGATTTGATCCTATGATATTACGGGCTCGTTTGGTAGCCATGTTAGGATATGCATAGATAAAAAAACTTTAGATAGTTTATCTTGATATGTTAAGATAGAAAAACTAATATAGGTGTTTGGTAGGTTAGATTAAAATTTGTGTTGTTTGGTAGGTTAGATAAAATCCATGATTAACTTTTAAAATACCATATATACCCCTAACCTAATAAATAATTTACAAGTATTACCTAATATATATATGAAATGAACAAGCCATATATCGAGTACCTCTCAGAACGCAATTCACAGGAGATTTAATCCTCCTGAAGTCGGCGCCGAAGGTGAAGAACAGAGACCAAAATGAGTACCACCCAAGAAGGTTAGGGATCCCTTCTCTTTTCTGTTCGATTTTTATACCGGTTTGGGAAATTTGTTCGGCGTGAATTTGAGCCTGGAATCACTCTTGTTGGGGTTTAATTTCTACTTTAAACTTCGGATTTTCCCAGGTTATTCTTATTCGCAAGATTTGTGTTTATTAGAGTATGGTACTAGTAATTGCATATGTAGATTCCTTAATCATATCAATTGGATTTGACATTACGAAGGATTAATTATATGGAGTTTTCTGTTTCCTACAATACATATGCATATGAATGGAATAGGGCAGTAGGAATTTGAATATGAAGCAATGATCTCTGTTTAATAGGGCATATGAATATGAATCAAAGATTTAAAATCTCAGTAGGGCAAAGTTGTATTAAATAATACAAGTAGCATAATAAGATTTCTGAATTTTCTGTGTTACACTTTTTATGTTTTATGATTATCGTATTGAACTTGCAAGATGGATGCAATGCCAAGTATCTTGCTACATCATATATTTTTATAATGCTTTTCTTATTTGAAAAGGGAGCAATGATCAAACATGTTCGAAGCCGCCAAGAGTTGACAGGGGTAGACGGAGTTGGACTCCGCGGGAGGAAGCTCTCCTCCTCGCATCATTGAAGGAGCTTGTCGCATTGGGATGGAAGTCCGATAATGGCTTCAAGATGGGCTACCTTCCAAGGCTTCAGGACGCAATTGCAAGGGAATTTCCTGGTACCGACTTGAAAGGAACACCCCACATCACCTCCAAGATTACAACGTGGAAGAAAAATTACGGCTCCCTGACATTGATGTTTTCTCGCTCCGGCGTCGGCTTCAACGAGGATGGAACTCACACCATTTCATGCACCCAAGAGCAGTGGGAGTCCATTGTAAAGGTAATTAATGTTTATCCTTTTTTGTGGCAACTCAATAGGCTCCTGCACAATAGCTCTATACCTTAGTTTAGCTTTGAAAATACACAAGTGTGGGTTGAATTGGAGCAGAACTAGGCATGTGAAGCAACTACATTCTTCACCTCCAATGAAATATGAAACATGAAACATAGTAGCAGCAAAATAATGTGGAGGGCATGGTTGATTCTGTGTTTGTGTATTTTTTTCTTGGCTAGCAACTTTGAACAATAGTATTGTGCTAAATAAGAACAAACATTTCATGTCTCAGGCTGATCCTAATGCAAAGACCATGCGCTACAAGTCATGGCCTTTGTTTGAGCAATGGAAAGAAATATTTGGGAAAGATAGGGCTACTGGTGGTGCTGCTCAGGATGTGCGAGACATGGCGGATGAAATGCACAATGAAGAGGACTTAGGACAAAACAAATCTGAATATGACGATGTCTACCGGCCCGACTTTGAAGACTTCTTCGTTGATGATGTGGGAGAAAACAGTACGGCAAATAGTGTGAGAGAGGAAGCTCGAAGCAAGAGGGAGGGTAAAGGGAAGAAACGCAAAGCCGATGATACTATCAAAGGTGTGGCTGATTTGCTTGGGGAAATTACCCGCTCGACCAATGCGAGGTTAGATACCATTGCAACTCGAATTGGGTACGAGTTTGATCTGGATGAATCCAAGAAGGAAATCTTCACATTGTTGGAGAACATCAAAGGCCTCGAAGGTGATCAAATTTACGATGTCTGCGAGATTTTTGCCGACAAACCTGAGCGCCTGTGTATGTTCAAGGGCCTTCCCGAGTCTCGGAAAGCAGAATATGTTCAAAGGCTTCTCCAACAGAAGTGAATATGTTCAAAGGCTTGCTCAATAGCCCTGTTTTTTGGTGAATATTTTACTGACCTTTAATGCAACTGAAACCCTATGAATATGTATTTATATTTTTGGCATGAATCAGACGATATACTAGTTCCACCCCACCCCTAATTTTGTGTTTATATTCATTGAATCAGATTTCGGCAGTTAACGGCTGATTTCGGCTGTTAATTATGTATGTCATCAATCAGATTTTTACCATTTTTCATTATTTCATGTAGCATGTATGGGCTAAGGCTTTGTAGTAGATTATGCTATTGATGCAGAATCATAAAGTCCATTTGTAGGGACATAATTTGATAACAGTGAGATGCATTAATTTAAACACGCTATTACATCAACTTAAACACTTGTAGTAGGATAAATTAAAATTCATTATTATAGCCAAAAAAGACGAAAAAGAGGGAGAAAGACAGACATCAAAGTTTATTGGGACATTATTTGATAACATTGACATACATTATTTTAAACACGCTATTACATCAACTTAAACACTTGTACTAGTAGGATAATTGAAACTTCATTCTAATAAAATAAAAAAGACGAAAAAGACTAGGAAAGACAGACATCAAAGTTTCCTTAATAACGTCGCTGGTTTTGGTTCTTCGCATAAGGGTCTGACGACGCACACGAGCTCCCACCGTCATCGTCGGTGCTTCTTTCAAACGGATCTGCAGGTGGAAGAGGGATAGCGTTGCTCGAAGGATAACCAAAGTTACCCCATGAATTGAAGCTAGTTGACATTTGGTCAATAGCCCTGTTTGCTTCCTCGTGGCTCCACGGTCATCCCCAAGTGGCATGGGATTTCATGACAAGAGATGTTACCTCTTCACTATCAGAATCAGAAATGTAGACACGCTCGGGCGGGCGTACGGAGTTATCACTTATGTTGATTACATTTGCTTCATCCTCGTTCTTCAACTCGTCGATTCCAAATACATTTGCCATCAAATTAAACTCAGGCTCACCATGAAAGTAGTACGCCCGCGCTAGAGGATTATTCTATGAAATGCAAAAAAGGACAGTAAGGTGACTAAAAAGACAATATTCTGGATCATGAAAGGCATTGATGAAATGCATGTCAATAACATTTTACATACTCACCCTAATCATAACTTGCCACATGTTATCATCAGTGTAGAGTTGATTGACTTGAGGATCCCAGTGGGTTTGAGGTAGGTTTACCATTTGCCGAAAGGTATTGTAACGGCGTTGAAGCACTTCAACACGAGCTCTCACGTCGGGAAGACTCAAATGCAGACCAAACTCGGCATTGACAACGCCTCGTGCCGTCATCAACGCCGACATCGGAGGAACATTGGGTGGAATCCAAACATGGGCTCGTTTGAGCGACACAAGTGTAGTAAGGATTCGTGTATCCATGGTGGCATTCCATGTGCGATCATAAAGGTAGTGGCCTTGTGATTTGATCTTTCTCAAAGACATGGATCAGAGGGAGAGGTATTTTTTGTTTGTTCTGGACTTGGCATGGAACTCACAACATTGGGTTATATAAATAGAGGTGGACTCCAATAATTACCCTATCACATGCATGAAAGGAGTGACTTGCCAAGACAAGCGTATGGGCCATTTTTTGTATGAACTTGTGGCCATAAGTACCCTATGGGGCTCGTACAAAACATGACATATTGAAGCATCTTGACAAAAAACATTTCCAAACAAGCATATGATGCTGTATACAAATGGACAAGAGTACTTGAGCATACATCATTCATCAAAACAGTGCACATTGAATAATTCACTGCATTTCACCCAACTCACATATTTTAAAGAATATACTTCAACAGTAAGTGAAACCTCCCATTAATAGAGTTCGTACAAAACAAGTGTTGAAAAAGAAACCATATTCATTTCATAACAGAAAAAAAAAGGACAGTAACAATGAAAAATCCTAATAAGCTCGGTTGGAGCTCACACCGTACAGCCGGTTGTTAACAAATTTTGAAAGTTTTCAAGTCCTAAATACCTCCTGCCCCTAACCACATCTCCAATGCAATTTGATTTCTTTTCGCGTTCCATTCGGGGGAAGATTCAATTGAATCAATAAACTGCTGCTCTTCTTCATTGTGGGTCGCGTCCTCACTTGCATCAAATTGCTCCTCAAACGGATCCAGAGGCATCTCATTCCGGATGAAGTTGTGTATCAAAAAACAAGCCATAATAAGTCGATTTTGAACTCTCACAGGGTAGTATGAACTAATCCGCAAGATTCCCCATCGCATTTTCATGACACCAAAGGCACGTTCAACTACGTTACAGGCATGTGTATGTCTCATATTAAACATTTCTTCCTTGTTTTGAGGCCTTGAAGCAGCTCCACCCCACTCTTTTAAGTGATAACGGACACTTTTATATGGAGCTAAAAATCCCTCACTATTTGCATATCCGTTGTCACACAAGTAGTAGTTCCCTAGAATCAAGTTGGAATTTCGTTAGACCAAGTACTAATCAATAAAATTCATCAATCACAGCCTTTTAAGATTTTCATATAATTTGTTATAGTAACTACCCTTTGGAACTCGCAGGCCATTTTCTCTATTCAACGCATCTCTTAATACTCTACAATCAGCAGCTGATCCTTCCCACCCCGGTAGAACATATACAAACTTCATATTTCGATCGCATACCGCCAATGTATTAGTAGAGATTTGACCTTTTCTCGTCCTATACCGGGGTTTATCCTCAATAGGCACCATAACATTAATGTAGGTGCCATCTAAAGCGCCTAAACAACCCTAATCAAACAGAATTCACAAGAAAGATTAGAATTTTTTAAAGAGAAACAAACAGTGCAGAATGTAATGCTGAAAAGTATTTAGTACGGGGTTCACCTTGAACCATTTCCATCTTGGATCATTGTCATCGTGCGTCACGGGCTTAGGCTTCACCAAGAATATTTCGTGCAAGCTAATTATAGCCTTTAATACGACATGTAAATAATAGGATACTGTTTGACCTGACCTCCAATAATTAAATTTAACAACTCTATTTTTTTTGTGGTGAGCTAGAATCCCTAAGAACATAGCTACTTGTTCTTCGACATTAACGTATTTGCCATCTGCTAAACCTCCTACTTCTCGCAACAATTTACAAAGTTTGCCAAAACAGTTGCGGTCCATCCTAAGGTTTACAATGCAATCCGTATCATTTGCTGTGGTTATTCTATGCATGTGTTGAACCTGAGTTGGTATTCTTTCAATCATACAATAAGATTGACTACGCTTTCTTTTTTTACTTCTAAGCCTAAGTAGGAGGTAAAAGACTATAATCAATTGGAGCAAGTGTTGAAGCATTATCTCTTGTACAAGTAAAAAAATTACTACCTTGCGTTCTGATTTTCTTGTCATCTTATGGAATGCCAAAAACCTAGACAATATGAAGCAGTCAACAACAAGTAATTCACGAGTCAATTACGTAGATATGAGAATGCATATAGTTACTCTCTGTCTCTCTTTCTCACTGTCTCTCTCTCTCTCTCTCTCTCTCTCTCTCTCTCTCTCTCTCTCAAACACAGTATCTATGTATATATGAATGCATGAATCATAATATGCAGTTCAATCCTCACTCCCTGATGTAGGGTAAATTATTTCCAAATAAAATGAAACATATTTCTACTTCCTGAATTACAGGACATAATATGTCAAAAACTCGTTTCCACTCTCTCAAAGCATGATTGATACAACGAGAGACACATTACTGGAGATGCTGCACAGGTTAAAAACTCATAAATTATTCACTGATAGCCTCATATTTTCACCTTCAAAAGCTATGATTTTTAATCACAATTTCCCTAATTTTTGTATTCAAACTTAAAACTAGAGGCATGAAACTGTGATTCCCTAATTAGTACCTGTTGAAAGATTGAAATCGGACACGCTGTGAAATCGAACACACTTGACTGGGGGGGTTGCTGAAAGAGTCGATGAAACGAGAGGATTTTTTGCTACAGATCGCTCGTGCCTTTCGAAGCCTACGAATTCGGGTTGAAGAATCAATCTTTGGGTATCATAAAATAACGCGAATTGAAGAATTTACTGTCAACAAACCTGTTCCGCCGGAGTCGATTTCGTCGCCTTCAATGTTGGGATGAAGAGATAGAACAGATTAGCATAATATTTTCCATCAATTCTGCCTCTGTAGCGCCGTGCAGCCGATGAAAATCCTCCAAGAAGGGATGTCGATGTTTGAGATTCAAAAAATACAGGGGTATAATAGGATTCAATGATGCTACTGTTCAGTCCAGATTTTGTATCTCCTCAAATTGGGCGGATCAATTATACGAAGGGAATAGTGGTTTTTTCACCGGGCCAAGATTTAATATTGGGCTTCTCAGATAATTAAACTAGCCTACCAAACGCTAGATAAGTCAAGATAAATTATCTAATCTTGGGTAATCTAAGCTACCAAACGGGTACTACATTTATTAAGACTGATATTTGTGGAAATAATGGACTAGTGATAGGGTATGCTTTAAGTTCAAATTTAACTAATAGTTAAAGTGTGATGTATTTATTCTGTATAGTTTGCAAGTGATCATTTATAGGTGATAATCTAAGCAGTTCATACCAAAAATGCAGATTTTCACGACATAAAATATAATTATATATAAATATATTAAAGGAAAGGAATATAAGGTGTAATAATAATAAGGGTAATTTACATTTAAATAGCTAAATTATTTAACTTTTAACAATTATATTCCAAACTATTTGAAATGTCATTTTAATGGTCAAACTATCAAATGTTTCACAATTATATACTAGCTTCAATTTTCCGGCTAAAAAAAATGATTTGGCATGCCGGTAAAGCTTGTGTACTTGTAAAAAATATACTGAGGTGACGTGGATTTTCACATTTAAATCCTAATTTTCAAATAGGTTAAACAAATACATGGTACTAAGAAAAATGAAATCATTATCTCTCTCTATGCAACAATTCTCCCTCTCTCGCCGTCGTTCTGTCTACCACCAAAGTCATCGCCGTTTCTATCCAACGTTTTGCCACCCCCCCCCCAAAAAAAAAAACTCTCTCTTTCTATCTCTCTCTCTAACTCGCCAAACCCAGATTTGGGTCACTGGACTTCCGCCTTCGACAGCAACATTTCCACCCACATTCAAGTATTAAAATTTCTAAGTTTCCCAATTCAATTCTTTACCAGACACATCAAACACAATCTATTAACATATAAAATGTGTAACGCAATTCACTCTATAATACGGAAACATTCACCAAACAACACCAATTAAATTTAAGCATTTGTAAATTGCAACCAACGAAATTGTCTCCACTATTCAACATTGAAAAAGAGAAAATGAATCAAAAAATCAAAAATAATTTGTTGAGTAAAAAATTCACTCGACGGTCGATATCATCTTGAGCTCTAAAGGCGTTGAGACTAGCGTCGCGGAATTTGCCGATTGAGCGGTGGCAGCTACAATAGCGGCGAAGGAGATAGTGAATGGTTGAGGGATATTCATATTTTGATTTTCAGTTTTCATTAATTTTTTTTTTAAGTTTTGGCATCAAAACTGCCATCTCATTTTGAAAAAAAAGTGCCACGTTAGTTTTCTTAGCCGGAAAATTGAGGTTAGATTATAATTGTGAAAAATCTAATAGTTTGGCCATTTAATTGACATTTCAAATAGTTTGGAATATAATTGTGAAAAGTTAAATAGTTTGACTATTTAATTAAAAATTGCCCTAATAATAAATATCTTTAAACAATGACACATTTATTTTTGAGAACGTGATTCAAATTCAAGCAAACTCCATATAGACAATCTCCCAAATGGGCAGAGATCTTCTAAAGTTGAGGTTTTTATTGTATCCCCTATAGTTCAATACTGTCTCGGTGTACCTTTCTTTCATGTCTTCTTTTTTTCACTTCACTTGCCTTAATGCACCACTTATATGGTGATGTGGGAGTTTATTTTTAAATAAGACACTAATTCGGAACGAAATTTATTCCAAAATGGAACATTTAATTAGAGACGAAGTGTAATTTTTGAAGATTTAGACCTTGAGTTGCTTTAATTAAAAAAAGGAACAAAATACAGAACGCCAAAGTCAAAGATTCGGTGCCCTTGTAGAGCACAAGAAATTGGATTCTTTTAAGGACAGATCCAAATCTTTGAAATACTCTTTCTCGCATCATCTTCATTCTTCAACTTGTTTTTTTTGGATAATTATTAATTAATTAGGCGTTTGATCACAGAGAGAAGTTTTATGGGCGCTTATTCTCAACTATTCTTTATATCTTCGTAATATTAAACACCGGCAATAATTTTGCGACTTATATTTTCATCCCACGAAGAAATTTTATTGATTTTCCTTGAAAAAATGGCAATTCCGCTTTAGTTTAGTGCTGGATAATGAAAGTTGATAATCCTCAAGTCGTGATAATCTTGGAAATATAAATACAATAAACAAAATGAGACTAAGCAACTCAAACTTTGCATAATGTGGTATTGCTCGGTTACCAACATCTCAAGTCAATGGTCCTCAGCTACTAGACAAAAATTCATATTGGGCATATAAGTAACCAAAATTTTCACAAAGTATATACATACACGGCGGGTTAGTTCATATACAAAATATTTTTCGTCTAAAAATAATAATAATGTATTTTATGTATTAAGATAATGCATGTTTTATATAATACATTGCCATAATAATATACATATTTATGAATTATGATAATACATTTAGTGTTGCATCGATAAATGACAATCGTGGATCTACAAAGATCAATATTTCAGATCACTTCTCATTTTTTAAATAAAAGCATTTTGTATATGATCTTTATATATATATATATATATATATATTATTAAGAGTAATGATATTCGGACACATCATGGCCAACCACACGTGTGAAAAAAAGAAAATTAACTGTAAAAATGAAAATAATTACATTTTTTCCTATGGTTTATGCTTTCCAATTATGGTATATTTCTATTTTCAAAACCTATATTACCATTTTTTGCATGTATGGCTGACCACAGTGTATTCGAATATCATTACTCGTATAATAAATAAGTTTAAACATGACTTTACATTTAAATTACAAAGTGCAACTATGGTAACATAAGATATATAGGAATAAGTGTGGTAAGATATTTTGATTCAATAGATAATCAAGCAAGTCCAAGCATATCTCTTAATTTTATTTTATTTTAGACAATAAAAAGTCATTTAAAAGAAGAATCCATGTGTAATTAGAGATTACACACGTTGAAATTTCAATCACCAAAAAACTTAGGTGTGATCTTAAACACAAAAAATCAATTAGGTATATGATTCGGAATAGTAAATTTCTTTAATTTTAAAAATTCATATAATTTTCATGATTCGAAACACTTATAAACACGTGCATCTTACTCATTTCTAGAGTACACTTGCACCTTTTCAATTCGTGTCACAATCATATCATTTCTTTTTTTTTTTTTGACATAGCCAATAAAAAGTTTGTGTAAGCTAAAAATTAAGGCCCAACTAAAAGGATTTTCCAGTAACAAATTTGTAAAATAAAAAAATAAAAATCTGAGCCCAACGAAAAGCAATAAAATAAAGGAATAATTTTGTATACAGCCTCAAAATCTCTCTCACTATAAGTCTATAACCCCTTAATTAAAATATAATTAAAAAATAAATGTACTATATTATCCTCATAACCCAACAAATCTCCATGTTTTCCTTTTAAGATATACATCTCCATGTTAGGGTGGCTATGCTTCCATTTTCTCCTCTATCAAGTCTTGCCTCCTTACTAAAAAATTAAAAGTAAAAAACAAATAAAACATCTCGCCTCCATCTTCAGTTCTCTATCTCTTCGTTCAATTTCATTTATCAATTCTTGCCTCCCTCCCTAAAAGATAAAAATTCTGTCTTAATTAATGCTCGATTTGCTCGAAGATCAAAGTTCGGAAACAATTTCAAAGGAGAAAAGTAAAAGTTCAATTTCACAAACGATTCACAAAATAAATTTCATGAACATTCGCTCTGTAATTTTAGACTGTAAAAAAAAAAAAAAAGATCTGATTCTCTATTATCTCTCTATATTTCATCTCTTATTATATTAATATATAGCGGAACCATATATGGCTGAACTACAAAATTTAGGGTACATATTTCTAACATTTAAATAAAATTTTGAACCCTTTAGTCAAATCATGCCAGCCGTCTGCTTTAATAAATAGATACACCTATTTTGATTTGTTATAAATTTAAAATATAAGGAGTGATATATATACCAAAAATGAAAGGCCACACTTTTTAGGGACCAACGAATATAACATACTGATCAATGATCATGATTAGTCAATCAAGTCATCCCACGCCTACATTAAATTAAAATCTTGCTAACGAAAATCCAAACGGAAAAACGCCTACATTAATAATAGGCGAAGGCGAGTACTAGTATTAATTACCGTGGTCCTAGCATGGTTATTTTCCTTGTATGCAAGTAATTTTCTACTTACTACCACTGGCTACTTGTCGTTTTGGACATGGTCAGTTTGATTTCACCTATTGCAATTAAACTAATTAATAATAAATAAATAAAATAATTGAACTTTGGAAAGTAATTAATACCACATATTTTACCGGCTCTAACGGAGTATAGTATGTGTATTAACTTTGCATGTATGTTGGTGTTGAATTGTGCGCTTGCAAGTAAAAATGTAGAATTTCTCACTCGTACTATATATATAATGTTTTCTCTTTATGCATGTTAGTTTTTGAATATTTGAATATTAATGATTCCAATAAATTCTTAGTTACTAGTGGAATTTCTATTTGTCCCCTATATATAAAAACAGATAATCACCGTCAAAGAGTTTGGTAGCTAGCCATGTACGATGTGTGCTGTCGGGCATTGTTAGTTAAATCGGTCCACCTACTTTTGCTAACAAGGAAACGCTGCTCGCCTCGTCGTGTTCTTGCCGCTGCTCCGGTGGCACTTGTCGGAATTCAACGGCGTTCGTAATTACACGAGTAATCACTGTCTCTTTTAATTTGTCCGATCTCTTTTGTACGTGAACAAAAGATGATCTCGAGAGTGGACCAGTTGTTCAAAATATAAACTATACAATGACAAAGAAGTTTTGAGACAAGGAATGACATGAGGATTGTTGGGAAAGAATAATGGTATGTAATAGCTGGTTACTATCGGATGAAATCTTTTGTCCTCAACTTGTGTCTCATCTTCCGTGTCCATTATTAATTCTATATTATTTAAAACAAATTATAAATAAAATTTTAGTAATATAAAATAAACCTTAATTAGCATTTTATTTAAAAAATTGAAAATAAAAAATATATTTATATTCCCTAATTTTGAAATAATGGACCCTAACTAACAATTAAAAATTCAAAAAGCGTGTGTGTTAGCTTAGTGGTAGTGAGGTTAATGCCCGGGCCAAAGGTCACGGGTTCGAGTCCTCCGTCACGTGGTATTTAAATTTTCTTGTAATATTGTTCAATTTTTTTTTTCAAAAATTGAGTTCTCACCGTCACGCAGTATTTAAATTTCCTTGTAATGTTGTTCAAAAATTTAAAAAGTGCAAATTAAATATAAAAAATCATATATAAACCCTATTCTGATATATGAACTTTGGTTTGTAAATGTAAAATTATGTTCTAATTTAATCCTAAAATATCGATAGAGTAATATTGTGAGAGAATAACCTACTATTATAAGAAATATTTAATTCATAATTATAACATCATATATGCATCATACACGAAGACTAACATTCATCTGTGCATAATACACGAAGTTTGACTTTCATGTATGCATAATACACGAAGACTAACATTCATGTATGCATCATACACGAAAATTTTTGCCGCCAAAATTTCAAATTTGTATCATACATGAAGATTAGTTTTCATGTATGATGCATACATGAAGTTAGGCTTCGTGTATGATTCAAATTTTCGCCGGCAATCGCACCACCGCGCCACTGTTGGCGTCGGAAAATTTTACCGTCGGAAATTCATAAATGAAGTTAGTCTTCGTGTATGATTCAAATTAAAGATAGCCTTCTTGTATTCTCATTAAGAATATAATAGACGTTTTACAAACTAAATTGCTATTTGGACACTTTTATTTTGTAAGTGACATTTTAACAATTTTTGTTAGAAAAAGGGATATTTTGCAATATTACCTCTTTTTTTATTGGCACAGAGGTTGCTGCTCGAGGCTCGTTTGCATGACAGGAATTCTTTTTTGATCATTGTTTGCAAAATTCCATCATAATGAGTATTTTTTTTTTTTTTTTCATGAATGACTCAATCCTGGCATTTTTAATATATAGTTTTATTATTCTTATGAAAAATCACTTGATTAATTAGTTGAATAATAACCCAAACTATTATTTTCCATGAGTACGTGCTTCCGTTGTGGAATAAGAAGCCTCGATATGTTAATGCATGCATGGGCTTAATTAATTTATGAGAAATAAAAGAATTCACGTGTTAGTGGTTGATCCAATTAATAATTCGTATTATATACAAGAAGTCGTCGAGTTAGTTAATCAGAAGAAAATATAATTAGAAAATACAGTTTCTCTAATTATTATCGTATTTATTTCTGACGTTGGTGCAATCCACATCTTGTGTTGTGGGACTGAGATTCAGGTTCGTTATTTTAATTTGAGAAGAATTAGACGATCGAGACAATTAATTAAGAGCGATCTGGATGAGAATGAATGAATTGATTGAGGCACTATAAATAGAGCTTGCAAATATGTAGAGTATCTCATCATCGATCCAACATCAACAATTAACAATATTATTAACTTTAATTTACTCCTAGTTAGTTGATTAATTAGGAGGATTAATTGAGATGGAGGCAATGGATTTTTTGTGGGCGCTGATTCTGGTAGTGGCATCCTACATCATCATGAAGCAACGGCAACAGCTAAGGGCGCAAGCCAAGTACTCGCGGTTGCCGCCGAGCCCGCCGAAGCTGCCGGTGATCGGGCACCTCCACCTGTTCGGAAGGGAGCTGCCGCAGCACGTGCTGGGGCGCGTGGCGGAGGAGCACGGGGCGGTGGCGCACGTGCAGCTGGGGGAAGTGTTCACGGTGGTGCTGTCGTCGGCGGAGGCGGCGAAGGAGGCGCTGCAGACGCTGGACCCGGCGTGCGCGGACCGGTTCGACAGCATCAGCAGCAAGATCATGTGGTACGACAACAAAGACATCATCTTCAGCCCCTTCAACGAGCACTGGCGCCACATGCGCAAGATCTGCGTCATGGAGCTGCTCAGCGCCCGCAACGTCCGCTCCTTCGGCTGCATCCGCCAGGACGAGATGTCGCGCCTCATCGACTCCCTCCGCTCCTCCGCCGGCTCCGGCGTCGACATGACCGAGAAGATCTGCACCATGACGTGCTCCATCATCTGCCGGGCGGCCTTCGGCAGCGTCATCAAGGATTACGTCGTCCTGGTCGACCTGGTCAAGCAGGCGCTCGGCATGGCCTCCGGCTTCGAGCTGCCCGATCTCTTTCCTTCCTCCACTCTCCTCAATCTGCTCTCCTGGAACAAGAGCCGCCTCTGGAAGATGCGCCGCCGCGTCGACTCCATTGTCGAGGCCATCGTCGACGAGCACCGCCTCAAGCAGAGCACCGGCGAGTTTGGTGGGGAAGATATCATCGACGTGCTGCTCAGGATGGAGAAGGACACCACTCTCAGAATTCCCATTACTCTAAGCACCATCAAAGCCTTCATCTTCGTAAGTTGATTTTTTTTAACTAATTAAATTTTTCTTAAAATCCATACTGTCTACATGCATCAGTTAGTTAATTAATTAATTATAAAAAAATCATTGATGCATGCCGCATGCATGCATGCAGGACACGTTCTCTGCAGGAACTGAAACATCCTCGACGACAACCCTGTGGGTGATGGCGGAACTGATGAAGAATCCGGCGGTGATGGCGAAGGCGCAGGCAGAGGTAAGAGCGGCGCTCAAGGGGAAGAGCAGTGTGGACATGGAGGACGTGCAGGATCTGAAATACCTGAAAGCGGTGGTGAAGGAGACGATGAGGATGCACCCGCCGATCCCACTGCTGCCACGACAGTGCAGGGATGAATGCGAGGTCCTGGGCTACACGATCCCCAAGAAAGCCAGAGTGGTGGTCAACATGTGGTACATGGGAAGGGATCCCAGGTACTGGGACGAGCCCCTCACGTTTCGCCCTGAGAGATTCGAGCGTGATCCCAAGGACTTCACCGGGAATGATTTCGAGCTCATCCCGTTCGGGGCCGGCCGGAGAATCTGCCCCGGCTTGAATTTCGGGCTCGCCAATGTAGAGGTTCCGTTGGCTCAGCTGCTCTACCACTTCGACTGGAAATTGCCTTCCGGCGTCAATCCTGCTGATATGGATATGGATGAGACACCTGGCCTCACCGGAATTCGAAGGGATAATCTTGTCTTAATCCCCACTCCCTACTATCCTAATTAACCCCATCATTCCTCCCACCTCATAATCAAACATAATCAAATAATTACCAAAACATACTTAATTTCTTTTCCTTTTCTTTTTCGGATCGGAACTCGATCAATAAGCTACCTAGTAGATTCTTCACAAAACCAAAACTAGCATAGCATGCATGCATCATGTACGTACTAATCTGTTGAATCAATTAATCTATTGATATAGAGGCATATCAATGATAAATTATATCTTACATCGATCTTTTTTTACACCTAGTTTTATGATCAAGGACTTGCCGATAATTAAGATACAAATTCTCTCATCTTTGATTTGATCCATATATATGTGTCTCTTGTTTTAAGATTTGACCCTGGTATTGACAGTTGAGAATAATTCAGAAATAAATAATTTCAACTGTCTTTTGATTTTTTTTGGTAGCGTCAACATGTAAATGGAGTTAAAATGGAGGTATATAGTATAGTTCAAGCCACCTAACAGCCAAATTCGCAAACCAAAGTTCACTCAGCCATTTCAAGTTCACAAAAACCAATTAAAAAAGACGGCGTCGACGAGATTCTTCTTTTTTTCATATGTCACCGAAATATTATTCTATTGAAACGCAAGAAAATTAATACAGTACTACTAAAACTCAACGCAAGAAAAATCAAAATAAGTACTGCAGTAATTTGTTAACACTGTCAACACATAATCACCATTACAATAATGGTTCCTGAAAACTTCTACTTGCAGTAAATGCTAAACCTATACAAACATATATGGTACATACGTATACAACTCCTTCAATATTTCTGAAGGTTCAAAAAATTTCACCAAAATTAATCTGGAAAAAATAAAGGGGTGTGTTTCCCTACACCTCCTTTATAGTATGTGTAGATATCGAAAATTTAAAGAAATATTTTATTGATTTTAATATTTTATTTTATCATGGAATCTTATGATATCCATATTAAATAAGTTATTTAATTGATAAATAAATTTTTATATGGTGATAAATATCTATTTCTTTGGGAACAAGTAAATGATATACATCAATATTTAAGAGCCAATGAGATCGCGCCACCTCATCCCTCAAACCCATGATGGAGCCTAAAAGCCCACCAAGTCCACCATATTTTTCCCTATAAATAGAGGTCTCCACACAACTTTAAATGACACCTAAAAAATCATCTTCAAGAGTTCAAGAATTGAAGAGAGAAATTCTCTAAGATTTCTCTCTTAATATTCAAGGTGTCCCGACGAGATTCAAGGTGTTCTTCGTTGGAAGCAACGCGTTCTTCGGCGAAAATATCTCAAGTGGCGCTTGATCCGGAAACAAGACAAAAGCCCTCCACGTCAACATTATAAAACTCGACGCTCAACGTTTACTTCGGAAACAAGGCGAACGTCCTCCGCATCAACATCATCAATCCCAAAGCTCAAGTCAACGCCATCAACCCCAAAACTCAAGTCAACGCCATCAACCTCAAAGATCAAGTCAACGTCATCAACCACAAAGATCAAAGCTCAACGTTTACTTCGGAAGCAAGACGAAAGTCATCTGTATCAACGTTACAAAGCTTGAAGATCAAGTCCAAGGAGATCTAGGAGGCATAATTCTACAAAAAATCTCAAAGGCTGCTTGAAGACCGTTCGAGGGTCAAAGTGAAGAGAAGAATCGGAGGATCAAATGGAGATTGAACCCGCATATATTCGAAATTCATATATTTGTATTCATATTTAATTTATATTTATTGAATAAACACATATTTTGTGTTTACAGATTTTGGCACGCCCAGTGGGACAATCTCTACCTCTCATCTCTTCTCTTTGCCAAATACAAAGAAGATGTCTACAAGTCTTGAGGAGCAAATCGCGAAGTTGACAAAGCTTGCAGAAGGACTTGCCAAACGCTTAGAAGAACGAGATGTTCAACTCGCAAAGTTGGAAAATGCAAATACTTTGGATATGAGAAGCCAACAAGCAAAGGACGATCAAGAAGCTGAGCTTTTCATGGAGCCAAAAGATGGTGACAAATCTCCTACTAAGGAGCTTGAAGTCTCTTTCAATGGATCGATGCATGCCGATCAACTCAAAGCATTCATCAAGAAAACAATCAAGGACAAGTTTGAAGGGACCTCCAAATCATCATGGACTTATAGCAAGCCACACACTCAAAGGATTGAAAGCTTGAAGATGTCGATCGGCTATCAGCCTCCAAAGTTTCAACAATTTGATGGCAAAGGAAATCCAAAGCAACATATAGCCCACTTCGTGGAGATTTGCAACGACGCTGGAACATATGGAGATCACATGGTGAAACAGTTCATGCGTTCCTTGAAGGACAATGCCTTTGATTGGTATGCTGACTTGCAGCCAAATTCAATTGATAGTTGGGGACAATTGGAGCAAGAATTCCTCAATCGCTTCTATAGCACTCGAAGGACGGTGAGCATGGTGGAGCTTACAAAGTCAAGTCAATGTAAAGACGAGCCCGTCATCGACTACATCAATCGTTGGGGGGACTTAAGCTTAAATTGCAAAGATTGCTTGTCTGAAACTTCTGCAATTGAGATGTGCACTCAAGGCATGCATTGGAGTCTTCAATATATCTTAAAAGGAATTCAGCCAAAGACCTTCGAAGAATTGGCTACAAGAGCTCATGACATGGAGTTGAGCATAATCGCAAATGGAGTTGAAGATCTTTCAATTGAAGATGATCACAACTTTGAAGAAAATCAAGAAGCGACCCATGGGGGCAAATCTCCTAAAGAAAGTTCAAGTGATGAAGAAGCTATAAGTGAAGACGAAGAAGATGCTACAAATCAATCTTCTGATACTTGGTAGAATCCATGAAGTCAATGCTCCTTGATAAGAGCTTAAACTGTCTAAAATGCTCCTAGATACGAGCAAACACCGTCTAAACTTTTCAATCAAATAACTTCAAACGCTCCTTGATAAGAGCATAAACTGTCTACAAC
The DNA here is from genome assembly GCA_029490685.1 of Schizonepeta tenuifolia. NCBI lineage: Eukaryota > Viridiplantae > Streptophyta > Magnoliopsida > Lamiales > Lamiaceae > Schizonepeta > Schizonepeta tenuifolia. Next base: position 87,926,476 of record CM055960.1, on the reverse strand, counting down.
GCTCCATGACGTATGAGCCTAAACTGCATGTTACTCCTAGCCCGCATGAGTATAAACTGTGTACAGCGCCCCTCCTTAAAACTATAATCAATTTTTTTTGAAGAATCGTCCAAGTCAAAGACTCCTTAATACGAGTATAAAATGTTTACAAATTCAAATCAAGTGAAGACTCATTGACACGAGTATAAAAGGTCTACAATTAAAATCAAATGGATGCTCCTTGATACGAGCATAAACTATCTAAAATCAAGTCCAAATTCAAGACTCTTTGAAACGAGTTTAAACTTTCTATCAAATTCAAGACTCCTTGAAACGAGTTTAAACTTTCTAACATATTCAAGAACTCCTTGAAACGAGTATAAACTTCCTTTCAAATTCAAAGAACTCCTTGAAACGAGTTTAAACTTTCTAGCAAATTCAAGAACTCTTGAATATGAGTATAAACTTTCACAAGTTGAAGTTCAATAACTCCTTGGTATGAGTATAAACTATCTAACAAATTTAAATTTATCGAGACTCATTCATTTTCACGAGAAGTCGTCCATGAACAAGTCTCGAGGGAGCATTTGTAGATATTGAAAATTTAAAGAAATATTTTATTGATTTTAATATTTTATTTTATCATGGAATCTTATGATATCCATATTAAATAAGTTATTTAATTGATAAATATATCTTTATATTGTGATAAATATCTATTTCTTTGGGAACAAGGTTGCGCTGCTGACGCGTCGTCTGGACCTCAGCAAGGCGGAAGGCACAGACACGAGGGAAAAGGCTGAACAGGAGTGCATCAATTTCCTGGACAACATGCTTACAAAATCGGCTGATTTTATTGTTGATCTTGATGCAGCCGCCGCAGCCGCCAAGAAGGAAGAAGAAGAGCTTCAACTGTACCTGGCCAACCATCAAGCCATGGTTATAGTTGACCAGCCAACACAGACTGAACACCAAGCTCCAGCTGATCAGCCAGCTCCCTTCATTGAAGAAATTTGCGAGCTGATAGCTGAGAGGGTAAACCAACTGAGGACGGAGATGCTTGCCAACTTCCAGCACAACAAAGAAGATCAGCTGAGGATGTTGGAAGCACAGGAGGAGAAGAACAAGCAGCTGCTGGAGGAGAATGTTTCACTGAAGATAAAGCTGGACGAATTCTCAACCTCCACCAGCCAATACGTCTCTGATCTGAAGTCAACCGTTCTGGGGATCAAGTCCGAACTGAATGTCTACAAATCTATTTCTGATTCCAACCTCGCCAAATCCCAACAGACTCAAGACCAAGAATGGGAGTCTCGGTTCGAGTCACGATGGACTGAGTTCGTTGCTTTCCAGACCGAGGTCAATGAAACATTCGCTGGACTGAGAAAAGCCGAACAAGAGCGCCATGACTCTGAACTGGCGAAAAAGGTTGGAGTAGAATGCATGGTCGATGAACTCTTCAACCGCATCCAACAAGCTGAACAACAACTCACCTCTCTGGATGGCTCAGTCGCAAGCCTTGTTACTGATGCCAAAAAGGGGGAAGAGAAGACTGGAGAAGTTGAGATGCAGGGGGAAGATGAGACCCAGGCTGAGGAAGAGATCCAGCTGCAAAATCTCAGCCGAAGAGGAAGATAGTCCAGAAGAAGAAATCCACTCCTAAGCCAACCGACGTCGGTGGAGCTGAAATGGCTAAGGACTTGGAGCAGGCCGAGCAGTATGGAGTTTCCTACAACTCCATAGCCGAGATCGCAGCCGAGCTTGATTCGAAACTCGACGGTATCACAACCGAAGAGTGTATTGCTACTGCCAAGGCTATGGATGTTGCAGAAAAAGACTACATGAATCCCGACTGGATCAAAAAGTTCGTTGCCAGCCAAGCAAAAAGAGTCAACCAGTTCGAGGAGGAGCTTGACAAAGTGACCAAGAACCTGGACAGGAACATTGCCTCCCGCAGCCGTCGCCGAATAGATAAACATCAAGTAAAGGCTGAGGCAAGGCTGAAGCAACAGAGGCTGCCAGGGAAGGTCAAGCAGCAAAGTCGGTTCAGGCAAGTGGACAAGTGGATGCCAGCCGAGTGGAACGAGGACTGGGAGTCGTTCAAGCAAGATTTTGTAAATGACTTCTATTATAGGAAGGTATTCTCAACTGACGATCCGAGGAGAGCGTTCAAGGAAGCGTTGACCGAGCTACACACTGGGGACCTGGGCATGTTCAGCCAGTTCAGGCGAGCCATGATAGATGCAAAACTGGATATGAACACAGTTCCGGTCCCTCAGAAAGTCACATATCAGCCTCCTTTCCTCCCAGACTCTCGAAACCCCAACCGACAGAAAATAGCAGCTGAGAAAAGACAAGTTTGGCGAGAGCACGGGATTGACATTTCGAAGGAGTCAGAAGCAAAAAGAGAAATTTTTGTTAGAATGTTTAGCAAGTATGGGCTTAAGTTTTAGCTCAGTTAGTTTTTGAGCAACTGATGTAATCCTTGATCTTTTGTGCTTACTTTGTAACCATCAGTTGTAATAAAAACTATTCAGTTATACGATTCAACTTGACGTACAATCTCTCATTGTCCAAGCTCTGAATCGCAAAGTTATTTCAATATCATGTTATAACTGTGCTAACCCTTTGATGTTTTAATCTTATAGACTGTCTAGAATTTCAGCTAAGATTTTAGATAGGTCAGTAGGGTTTAGATCAGTTTGATCTGTAAGGATTTTATAAGGGTTTTGGCATCATCAAAAAGGGGAAAATTGTTGGGAAATTTATTAAAGTTTTGATTGATTCCAAAACCAACTGACCCCAACCGAGTAGATGTTGCCAGATCCTAATGTTAGCTTTTAGGCTCGATGTTTGAGCATTGTTAAGATTTTATCTTTACAGGACTCCAGCTGAAGACGGCAACAAGGCTTCACTCGGATAGAACATCAGGTGTAAGAAAAACACCTGAGCGTTCAAGATTCAGAACAACAGTTGAGCATTCAAAGGGGGAAGATGCAAAAGTCAACTAAGTATTCAAAGGGGGAAGATGCAAGAGAACATCAGTTGTAAGAAAGACAACTGAGCGTTCAAGAGATAAAACATCAGTTGTAAGGAAGACAACTGAGTGTTTATTAGATGAGAATTAAAAAGGGAGAAGTTGTAAGAGAACATCAGATGGAAGAAAGTCATCTGAGCGTTTGAGCCAACTGAGCGTTCAAGATTCAGAACATCAGTTGAAGGACTCGAACTGAGAAGATCGACAACTTGAAGTTCAAAGTCAGTTGAGAGTTCAACTGTTCCTACTCAGATAGAACATCAGCTAAAGACCAATCAGATGAAGATCAAACGACTCAACCGACTATCAAATGTTGGAGGTCAAAGATTAAAGATTTGAATTTCAAATAAGGAAGTCACGTGAAGGTTTGACTCTCTGTCATTACCTCATTTGGCCCAACACAAGGCTATCTCAGATGGAAAGCAGAAGTCCACAGTTGTCAAATCCGGAAAGTCTGCAGAGATGAGAGACAAGCCATCGCTTTCAAAGAACAGAGATCAACGGCTCCTCTAACGTCTAGTTGATTCTCTCCGCCTATAAATAGAGGCCTTCATTCATTCACCAAGGATAATGAGACAGATAAGTGCGAGAAGAGATATACGAGCAAAAGAATGACTTTATTCTGCACTCAAGCAAAACTGTTGTTATCCTCTAAGAACATCACTAGTTGAGAGTTCTAGAGTGTTAGATTCTGTCTCTGTGTTTTTCGATCCAACCTTGAGAACATCACTAGTTGAGAGTTCGTAGAGTGTTAGATCATAGCTCACTTCTTGTTCGAGCTATTAGTTGGAAACCCACATTTCACACATCATCTCAAAAGGATTGTTAGGACCCTACTCTTCCCGGAATTGAGTAGATAGGTTGATAAGTACCCGTAAACTTATCTGTAAGGTTGATAAGTACCCGTAAACTTATCTCAACGGTTGCAAAGCCCGCGTAAGCTTTGTGGTTTTTGTCCAGAAGAACTTGGACTGAGTTGTCTAGACTCACAACTCCCCGTGGACGTAGGAGTTATCTCCGAACCACGTAAATCCTTGTGTGTTTGTGTTTATTATTCAGTTATTTATTGCTTATTCAACTGACTAACTAACCAGCATACAAACTGCATCTTTCCATATCAACTGACTTGGTTATTGACCAACCTTGCATAAAAGCGTGAGTTATATTTATACGAGTTGTTATTTTCCACCACATTCCGCACAACACCACTCTTCCAACTGAGCTTGCTTACTCGGTTGTGAATCCAACTGAGTCTTATTACTCGGTTGTTGATTTTTCAAGAGTTGTTTTAAAAAGTTATATCTGGTGTATTCCCTCTCCCATACACCAGAACTCGTATCGGGACCATCAAGTGGTATAAGAGCAGTGGTTCAAAAGACTGCTGACTCTGTTTCACAAGGTGTGAATTCGAGGTGTTTTCTTCAGTGGTCAACTGAACAGATCTCTTTATCACGCTAGTGCATATCTGCTTGCATTTTTCTTCTGTTGTTGTGTGCAGATGGATGTTAAAGACAAGATCGTGGTCATGTTCTCGGTTGTGAACTATACATCCTGGAGAACTCGGATGAAGAAGATCCTACTGTCAAAGCATCATCGAATGCAACAAGTACTCACATCCGGACCGATCATCATCAGAGAAAGAGTCACTCGTACTCCTACAAATCCCAATGATGGGGATGCAACTGAAGAGTTAGTTGAGAAGAAGCCAGAAGACTTCACTCCAGAGGAAGCCAAAGTGAGCCAGTTGGATATCTGGGCTCAGAGCACTATCATGTCCACTGTTGGACAAGATTATCTCCCGTGGATAGAAGAGTGCGACACCGTTAAGAAGATGTGGGATATTTTAGCATCTCTTAGCGAAGGGAGTGACGAAACAAAGGAGGACAAATTCTCCCAAGCCTGTCAAGACTTTGACAACTTCTGTCTAAGAACTGATGAAACCATTGATCAGTTAGAGCTCTGGTTCATGGACATCATCAGAAGAATCCAGTCCATCCGAAGAGGAAAATATACTTTGAGAGAAATCAACCTCAAAGTATTACAAGCTCTACCAGCTGAGTGGGATACCTTCACCAATATCCATGAGAGCCGAGCTGATCTTGGAGAGATGGGAACTGAAAGATTGTTCTCAATTTTAAAAGGAAACGAGTATAAGGTGAACCGACGAAGATCTCAGTCCTCAGTTCAGACGAGTCGATATAAGGATGTTGGTTCAGCCATAAAGATAGTAGCACTCCGAGCTGACTACTCCAAGCCGCGAACATGAAGGCCAACACGATCTGCGGACACAACTACGAAGAAGCCAAGCAGAGAGGAGCTGCAATAGAATATAACTGCCTTGTCAAAGAAGCTAGCTGACATGGATACTCGGTTCGGAAAATACAAGAGATTCTACAAATCTAACCGAACTCGAGATAACTCAAAGCCTGTGAACAACGGTTGCTTTGAATGCGGCAAGGAGGGACATTTCAAAGCTGATTGTCCAGACCTTTCTAAGAAAGAAAGAGAAGCGTTGAGGGTCAAGCAAACTGGAAAGAACAAGGCCATGGTTGCAGAAAAGGCAGCTGACGACATGGACATTTTCATCGACACTGAAGATGAGGATGAGCTGACTTCCACCAACAACGCTATCGGTCAAGATCAATGCCTCATGGCATTTGGAACCAACTAGGATGATACTGAGGTACATTCTAGTCCTGCTAATTTAAATTCTTCCAATATTTCTAACATGCAGGAAACACTGGATGAAGAGTTGGAACCCTCCTCGGTGACTTTCAAGAACTCAGTGAAGAACTGCATCAACAATTGGTTGAGTTTAAGAGTCTTCAAGATCAGTTTGCTAGACTTGAAGAATCCTTAATCGAAAAGGACGATCTGATTAAAAGACAAACTGAAGAGATTGACAATCTCAAAAATCAACTGAATGATGCCAACCGAACTAATGCTCCAACCGATGAGGATTTGAAGAAGCAAATTCAGGAGCAGCATGATCAGTTGAAAAAGCAAGAGGCTCAGATCGACCAGCTGATAAAGAAGTCAGACGGACAGACCGAGCATATAGTTGTTCTCCTCAAAGAGTTGCAAACTGAGAAGGACAACCTTATAAAGCTATATCAATCATCCAAAATCATCGAGAATCTTATTAGTTATCAAAGACAAATGGATGACGTGTCTGGACTCGGTTATGACGTGATCAAGGATACTGGAATTCCTCCAGCAACCTTCATCAAAGCTGTGGAGGTCAAGGTTGTCGAACCTAACTCAGTTGAGTCTGAATCTCCACAAATTAATCCAACCTCCACTTCTCAGCAAGCACAACCAACTAAGAGAACTTCAACTGAGAAAGGAAAAGGAGCGGTGGATGGAGAACAGAACATTTCATCGGTTGGAACATCAACCGAGGGGGAATGTTCCAAGAGTCAGAAGAGGAACCAGAGGCGTCAGAGATACAATCGAAACCAAACTCAGAACCGACCTCAGAGCCAACCTCAGAAAGAATGGAACCGACCGCAGAACCGACAAGGATTCAACCATCTGAATCAACAGCGGTTCCATCATCAGTTCAACCAGAGGTTCCAACCGAGTCAACCGATGAGGAACAGTTCGAACAGCTGGAGATATTCATACCACAACATGAACCAACAACAGGGCATGAACAATTATCATCGACAGTCAGGAAGATGGAATCAGAATCAGCCACGAAGATTCCAACATGGCGTCCGACCTCAACGACAAAACCAACAGGATAAGAATCGCCATCAAAACAGGGGGAAAGCCTCTCCTCCTAAAGCTCACAATGGGAAAAATCCATCTCCTCCCAAGAAACAGAACATCACTTCTAACAACAAGCCTAAGAATAACCGAGGTGTTGTTATAGTTGATGGAGAAGGAAAAGTGATTTGGAATGATAAATCTATCCGAGTATACAGGGAAAAACGACCCACAGTTCAAGGAGGATTTGGTTCTAACCCTCCAGGACTCAACTAAAATTGGGGACCTAAGCGAGTTTCTCTGTGCAGGAACAGGAGAAACAACTGAGGAAGAATAAGGCATCACGAACCATGTGGGTGATGGATAGTGGATGTTCGAAACACATGACAAATCTGAAGGATTTGCTTGGGAGTTTCTTGGAAAAAGAAGGACCATCGGTTACCTTTGGTGACAACTCAAAAGGTCACACCAGAGGCTACGGTACCCTTGAAACCAATCACGTGTCGATTTCTAATGTTCCATATGTTGATGGATTGAAGCATAACTTGCTCTCCATCAGCCAATTCTGTGATAATAGTTTCTCTGTCAAGTTTGATGCACAGGGTTGCAGGGTTAAAAATGTCGGAACAAAGCAGGTCATATTGTTGGGAAATCGATCCCCAACCGGGAATGTCTACTATGCTGACTGGAATAGTAGTCCTCCTGATACCTACCTGTTATCAAAGAGCAATTCAGATGTGAGCTGGCTGTGGCACAAAAGGCTCAACCATCTGAATTTCAAGACTATGAACCGACTTGCAAAACAAGAACATGCAAAGGGCATTCCAAACCGAGTGTTTTCAACAACACATATCTGCAGTGCATGTCAGTTGGGAAAGCTCGCTAGATCCTCCTTCCGGTTGAAAATAACTCCCTCAACCGACCGGGTATTGCAGCTGATCCATATGGATCTCTTCGGGCCAGTTACACCAAAAACCATGAATGGTAACGAGTATACCCTTGTTGTTACTGATGATTATTCTAGGTACACGTGGAACATTTTCATGCGTCACAAGAGTGAAACCCGAGATGAGCTACCCAAACTAATGGATCGGATATCGAACCAACAAGAGATGAAAATCATTTCTATCCGATCAGACCGCGGAACCGAGTTTCTAAATGAAACCATCATTGAATACTGCGAGAAGCACGAAATTACTCATCAAACATCAGCTGCGCGTACTCCGCAACATAATGAAGTAGCCGAGCGAAGGAACCGAACGCTGAAGGATGCTGCTACATCCATGTTGACAAGCTCAGCTCCGCCAAAGAGATTTTGGGCTGAGGCCATTAACACAGCCTGCTACACCCAGAACCGGTCTCTTCTGACCAAGTGGTTGGGAAAGACACCATACGAGCTATGGAGACGCAGGAAGCCTGATATTTCATATTTTTGCGTTTTTGGTTCTAAGTGTTATATTCACAATAATGGGAAGACTCAGTTGAAAACTTTTGATGCCAAGGCTTCGAAAGACATATTTCTCGGATATGCCGCTCGGATCAAGGCTTATAGAGTTTTCAACAATAGCTCTCGTGTTGTGGAGATAACACCTCATGTTAGTTTTGATGACTCTACTTTTGAGTGCAGGGAACAGGCTAAAGGACAACAAACTGATCCACAAGTTCCACCTGTTCTCACCAGATCGCAGATTCTAAGGCAAAAGAATTTAGCTGAACCATTGGTATGGGCAACCGAGGATGATGATCCTTGTTCCTTTGAAGATGAATGCGAGGACCCCATCTCATCTCAAGGGGGAACTCCAGCTGATGTCACTCCAACTGCATCAGCATCCGAAGCCCAACCAAGCTCAGTTCAAAATATTGTTAATGTTGAGGATCCAAACTCAACAATTGATCAATCACCAGTTCTGAAGATTCCAGCATCTCCCACAGCTCAGGATTCACCATCAGTTGAAATCCTGGAACAGCCACGGTTGGAAGAAGAAGGAAGACGCAACAAGAGATGGTATGAAGATCATTCCACGGACAACATCATTGGAGATCCAACCGAAGGTGTGCGTACTAAGAGCAGAGCTGCAAATCTAGACTCAGCTGAGGAAGATTCCAACACTTACGCTCAATATGCTGAGGAGTCTGCAGTTCTTGAGGAGTTCGAGCAAGCAGGAGATGTTGCCATGATTTCTTGTTTCGTAGCTGATGTGCTAGAACCGAAGAATGTTGTGGAAGCTCTCAACTGTGTTCACTGGACAACAGCCATGCAAGAAGAACTGAACGAATTTCTACGCAACTGTGTATGGGAGTTGGTAGAAAGACCAAATGGTGTCAAAGTCATTGGATTAAAATGGATTTTCAAGAACAAGAGAGACGCCATTGGATTCATTGTGAGGAATAAGGCAAGGTTGGTAGCTCAGGGATATTGTCAACAAGAAGGAATCGATTTCGAGGACTCCTTCGCGCCGGTTGCAAGGTTGGAAGCCATCCGAATCTTTCTAGCCTATGCCGCATTTCACAAATTCAAGGTCTATCAGATGGATGTGAAGTGTGCCTTCCTCAACGGTGATATCAAGGAAGATGTATATGTTGAACAGCCTCCCGGTTTTGAGACTGGAGATGGAAGAGTGTATAAGTTGAAGAAAACGATCTATGGCTTGAAGCAAGCACCCAGGGCTTGGTATGTCATCTATGTGGTTTTCTTCTGACCTCGGGGTTCAAACGAGGGTCAGTTGACAAAACACTGTTCAACATCAAAGTTGGAGAAGATATACTTGTTGTGCAAATCTATGTTGACGACATCATATTCGGTTCCAAGTCGGAGGAGCTGTGCGAGAAATTCTCAACTCTCATGAAGGAGAAATTCGAGATGTCGATGATGGGTGAGATGAACTATTTTCTTGGACTACAAGTGAAGCAGTCACCAGATGAGATTTTCATCAATCAGTCCAAATATACAAAGGAGCTCATCACCAAGTTCGGATTGCAGACAAGTAAGACCACAAGGATCCCGATGAATACTAACTGGAAGATTGAACCCGGAACTGAGGGAAAGCTCGTGGATGCCAGTAAGTATAGAGGGATCATCGGTTCTTTGCTATATCTAACCGCCAGTCGGCCAGACATATCTTACGCGGTTGGAGTGTGTGCTCGGTTCCAAGTTCAACCGAGGGAAGCACACATGTTGGCAGCAAAGAACATCATAAAGTATCTGAAGGGTACAGTTAATGTTGGGTTGTGGTATCCAACCGAAGACAATATCCAACTGACCGGATACTCAGATGCAGATCTAGCCGGAGATCGGTTGGACAGGAAGTCCACATCTGGACACTGTCAGTTCATGGGAAGCAAGCTAGTTTCATGGTTCTCCAAGAAACAAGTATGTGTTGCCACTTCTACAACCGAGTCAGAGTATATAGCTGCCGGTAGCTGCTGCATGCAAGTGTTGTGGCTCAAGCAACAGTTGAGAGATTATGAAGTCGCAACTGGACAGGTTCCCATTCATTGTGATAGCTCAAGTGCCATAGCTATCTCTTTGAATCCTGTTCACCACTCTCGGACGAAGCACATCGACATCCGACATGATTTTATCCGAGATCATATTGAGAAGAAGGACGTTTCCATGGAGAAGATTCCAACTGAGATTTAGAGAGCTGATATCTTCACCAAACCTCTAGCCGAAGCGCGGTTCAAGATGTTATGTGATCTACTTGGATTGTTGGATCCATCAGATGAGGAACCAGCTGAGGTGAAGAGATAGATATCCATCTGAGAGGGAAGCTCAGATGAAGGGGAATCTCAGATACGGATCGCCAACCGAATACATCAGATGCGGATCGCCAACCGAAGACATCAGACGTCAGCTGAACAGACGAACTCGAGTCAGCTGATGGTATGCCGCAACATTGGAACACAGCTGATTCCAATATCAGCTGGCAGGTATCACAGCTGATTCCGACATCAGCTGGCAGGTATCATTTATGGCTGAAGGTGTTTATGATCTTAAATGAGAATGTTTGAAATAAATTCAAACATTCCTGAGCATGTCAGTTACATTAAAATAGCCATCATACCGCATTTAATGTAAAGTACGACTGAACATCAATAGCCTACTTTATAGTGCGACTGGGCAGACATGAAAAACAGTTCACCTTCTCACGCGCTGGTTGGAACTCGGATCGTGACGTCAAGTCAAAGCTAGTCAAAAGTTGCGTGATCTCAGCCGTTGATGGATTCGCGCCATTCAACCCTAGCCGTCGATTTCAACCGAGCCAAAAACCTATAAAAGGCGGAAAATCAGGAAGTGATCTCTTACCTTCTACATTTGTGATTATCTGCAGTAACTGTTCATTGTCTTCTCAGATTCTGTCTAACCATTTTCTGCAAGTTTTTCTTTCCTTCTTATATATATCCTCACAGCATTACTAAATGGCACCCAAAGGAAAGAAGATGGCATCCTCCGGACCTTCTCTAGTCCCTACATCATACGACGAGTCCTTCGACATGCTGCTCTCCAAGATCCACTTTGAGCAGATTCTTTAGATGAACTGGAATCGCCAAAGTTATCTCCACTCGCCGAACTACTCAGGGAGAACGGGCTTCTGAATTGGGCGACGCTCTTCCCCAGCTACCTTCTGAGGCGACAGGTCGGGGAGTTTTACCTGAATATGCAATCGCCCATCGACAACAGGGATGGAGTAGTTACAGAAGTATCCTGTCGACAACGGGACGTTCCGGCTAGAACCATCCGCAGGGTCACCGTCCCCATTCCAGTTTCTGATATTCTTCGCTAAATCATTCCTCCAAATCATTCAGCCACAGACACCATTGAGAATATAACCGACACGGAAGCCGATGAGTTTCTGGAGAGTGCTCTCATCACTCCGGAAAAATTGAAGAGTAATATGCAGAGGATAAAGTTGAAGCCGGAGCATCGACTTTTGTTCGATGTTGTCTCCAAGGTCGTGTTCGGTTACAGTGGTGCCTTCAGAGACATCAGCCGACCGAAGCTGAAGCAATTGATTGTTTTGGAGCACAAACACAAGCACAACGTCGACTGGTTCAAGTATTTTGAACACCAGCTGACTGTGGAGAGGCAGAAGATCTCCGAGACCACAACCGAATCCGGGAAAAGGTTGTTGAGTGTCAAGGGGACTCTCAACTTCGGTAGCAAAATTTCTGCTCTGATCTTTTTTGCAACAAAGGGTCAAAACATGGTCTAGGATGACTGCGAGGAGACCCTAGTGAAGAAGCTGATGTTGTTCCCAACAGCAAAGAAAGCTCAGGATGTGGTTAGGAGTGTTTATACTCCTAAGGAGAAGAAGGATGCTGTGAAGACAACTGAGGAAAAGGATACAGCTGAGGAGGTACCAGCTACCAGCCGCCCCTCAAAATCGAAAGCTGCACGCCGACAAAGAGCTGAGTCGGAGAAGGAGAAAGCTGAAGAGCCAGCCAAGAAGAAGTTGAGGGTGAGGATCAAGAAGACGGTTGCAGTACCAGCTGAGGAGGTTCCAGCTGAGGAGGTTCCAGCTGAGGATGTGCCAGTTGAGGAGTCAGCTGCGGATGTGCCAGCTGAGGATGTCTCAGCTGAGGATACGCCAGTTGAGGAGGAGGCACCAGCTGAGACAGCACCAGCTGAGGAGCCATCCAAGTCGAGCCACTTAGCTGAGGCAGCTGCCTTCGAGGTCGTTCCTCGCGCTGCTGGAACTGATGAGGTTGAAGGGATGGAAACAGATCTGACCTCGGATGCTTCTTCCTCCTCTGAGGAAACTAAAGACATTCCAACCTCCCCCACGGCTGGAGCTGATGCCGTACCGCCTAAAGAGCCTCTCGCTCTCACAATCGACTCACAGCCAGAAATTCCGAGCTCATCGCTCGATGCCAACATTGAGACCATTTCTTCGGCCAATGTTGATGAACATGTTGATACCCCCATCCCACAGAGTCCGAAATTCCGAGCTCCCGGCTCGATGCCAATGTTGAGACCACCTCTTTGGCCAACGTTGAAGAAAACATTGAACCGATGCCATATGAAAATCTCTCTCCCTCCCCAATCAATGACGAAGCTGATTGTCAGGCCGTCACGATGGAGCATGAAGGCAAGGTGGCCTACTGCTTCCAGAAGCTGATCGGGATGTTCCCTGAAGCGCGCGATATGCCGATTTTTGCTACGCTTGGGACCAAGCTGCTGTACCAGTTCAACCTCATCTTCAGTCACTTGGACTGAGTTGTGTGGACTCACAACTCCCCGTGGACGTAGGAGTTATCTCCGAACCACGTAAATCCTTGTGTGTTTGTGTTTATTATTCAGTTATTTATTGCTTATTCAACTGACTAACTAACCAGCATACAAACTGCATCTTTCCATATCAACTGACTTGGTTATTGACCAACCTTGCATAAAAATGTGAGTTATATTTATACGAGTTGTTATTTTCCACCACATTCCGTACAACACCACTCTTCCAACTGAGCTTACTTACTCGGTTGTGAATCCAACTGAGTCTTATTACTCGGTTGTTGATTTTTCAAGAGTTGTTTTAAAAAGTTATATCTGGTGTATTCCCCCCCATACACCAGAACTCGTATCAGGACCATCATAAAGTATAATAATAATAATAATTAATCTAATACTAATAGTCCAAAGGCCAAAAGGTGAATTTTCGTGCAGCAACCCAAAAATCACGTACAAATCAACCTTCCAATAATATCTCCAAACGCTCAACTTCAACTTTAGTACATTCTGTGCGGTATGCTCATACTGCTTGACTCTCGTTACTGCCAGCACTTGCTCTCAACATCATTAAGACTTCAAAAATCCTCTATAGTCATGCTTATTCATCCAAACTAAGATCAACACCTACAATAAATCAAGAAATATATAATTAATTCTATAAACATGATTAGGTAAATATTAAGAGCCAAAACGCCATAAAAATACTCTAAAATATATCACTAAAGTATGGTCAATCAAATCCCCCCACATTCAGACACTGCTCGCCCTCGAGCATAATTTATCAAAAACCAAGAAAAACAAACTGACACTTATCAAGACACAAAAACAGTAAGGCAAAAACTCGACAACAATTCAATGGACAAAAATCATAGTCAAGATCAAGATACTACCATCCTCAATCCACCAACCATTCTCTTGATTCAAATATTGTGTAAATACTCTTCATTCAAGTCAAAATCATATAAAATCAACCTTGCCTCACCAAGTTTCACTCAAATTCTATCAAATAGAAAATAAGGACAGAATTAATTTACACAAATCGTAATTTGACACTCTCAAACATAGATTTGCCCATATGTCACTATCTCCATCACAAAAATGGAACTCAAACATAAATCAAAAGGTCTTTTCAACGGGTTATAACGGAGCTAGGGTGCATAGGTAGGATGAAAGGATAGAACGACTCTTATGAATGAAAACATGCAAGTATATCAGAACATCCTTTATCAACTTCATCAACAAATTCTCATAAATGTACCACAAAAACTCGTGCTGACTTCCAATAATACATGCATCAGAAAAATCAAACCAACAACAACAAAATTCTTCCATTCCCATGTTCCTTTAACTTTTTTTTTTTTTTTTTCTTTTCTTCATTTTTTTTCTCTGTTTCCATTCCCTTTTTTTTCTCTTTCATTTTCTTTCATTTTTCCCTTTTTTTAAGAACATAAACGCAACCTTGCAACTCCACAACACAGAATAACCTCAAAAGAACTCAAATTCACATCATCGCAGCCAATATGACTTACATGTTTTCAAAGGAAAAAAACAGGCTAAACAGGCTTAGGCTCAATTATCAAGTGGCGGTTAATAATCAAGAAAGAAAGGACCAGGCACAAACAAGCTCACTAATGGACAATTCAGGGTCACGGATAATATATTCAGGCTGAAACAATGGATAATCCCAAATGCCTTAATCATTTTCATGCACGAATTTCAAGAGTAATTTCGATTATGGCATCTGGGCAAACTAGAAATCAAGCATACAAGTTCGATACACTCAGCAAAGAAATAATAGAGCTTTCTCATGCTCATAAGGCTCAATTCTCACAATATTGAAGGCTTCAAAATATTTGATCAATTTTGCATTTTTTCCTCATCCAAGAACACATACGAGCATATGCACAATCTTATCACAAGAGAAAACAACCATTCATTCCAAAATAATATCTTAATCCCTCTATTTAAATCGTCCATCTCCAAGTTGCCAATGACTCAGAAGATAAAAACAAAACCAAAGAGAAAAGAAACTTTTTTTTTAACAAAAGAAACCTTAACAAAAACCAACTTCTCCCTCCACACTTGAATGACACGGTGTCCTCACAGTGTAAAGGAAAAGAAGTAAACAGACACAAAACATAATGAGATGCAAAAAAACATGAAAATAAAATAAAACAAATTGAAAGAATAAACTTCCCTGAAACTGCATCAATCGTCTGGTAGCTTCAACTTTTTCTTTGGGAGTTTCACAATCGACGACACAAACTGTTCAGAGTCGGTCAGTATGCGCATCCTGCTCGATAGACACGAAGCGAGAAATTCCCCTGTGTAGAACATCTGCATGATATCCTTTCTAACATCATCATCACCCTCTGCTGGTACATCCTTGTGCATCAACCCACTGAATAGAACATGCTCAAGTTTATCTTGTGTAGAAACTTGCTTTATTTCCTCAATTAAGGGCAAGTTGATCTCTACCTCCTTAAATATCTCAAGGATCTCATTTTCATCTTCTTCTTTTTGGTATTTGGACGAAAAAGGCTTGTCAGACTGTTGAGCGTCTTTGGCGGCTTCATCTTTTTGAGAAATTTCTTGCTCTTCTTTTCCCTTTTCATCTTTCTTAGGATATCTTTCAACCAACTCCATCTCACTCGTTGAAAACACATCATAGACATGCTCTATAGGATTTACTTCCATCTTGGATGGAAGTCTACATTGATTGGCTTGCAATGTGTTCATCTGAGTAGCAAGTTGTGTGATCTGTGTGCCCATACTGCCCAAAGCAGCTTGTGTTTCTTGCTGAAAAGCATGTTGATTTTGCGCCATAGCCTGCTGATTCTGTGCCAGATTCTGAACAATCTCACTGCTCTCGGTAGGACTCTTAAGAATGTTGTTCATACTTGGTTGTGAATAGTCAGTATGGGCATACTGCCTAGCCTGCGGCTGATCATGAGAATACATTCCAGACCCTTCGTCCTGACTCCAACTGAAATTGAACTGATTTCCCCATCCAGTGCTACAAGTGTTCGAGAATGGGTCATAGTGCCTCTGTCGTTGAAAATCAAATTGTGCATAGTCATGACCATAGCTCAGCTCTTCGGAATGTAAATGCCTTTGGGTTTAAGCTGTAGCAAAGCCTCTAACTAGAGAAGTTAGAGCGTCGATCTTATCGTTCACACTCGAACTATACACTTCTTCTGCTCTTTTCAGGGATATATATCTTTCACCGTCCTCGTCTTCATATTGTTGGCCATTATAAACCATATCCATAATGAGCTGTCTTGCACCATCCAAAGTCTTGTTGGTTAAAGAACCTCCACAAGCAGAATCAACAATTTTCCTATCAAAAGAAGACAAGCCACGGTAAAAATAATTAGTGATCAATTGATAATCATAAAATCCGTGGTTAGGACAATGACGACACAATTGTTGAAATCTCTCCCAATAGTCAGCCAAGCTCTCTCTTTGCTTTTGCTTTATGGTACTTATAGTCATTCTTAGATTTGCAGCCTTAGATTCACGAAGAATTTACGCAAGAACTGCTCCTCTAAGTCATTCCAAGATCGAATTGAGGTGGAGGGAAGATCAAACAACCAATCTCTAGCTTTGCCCTATAATGTATGATAAAAAGTTAGTAATCTCAAATTATTTTGAGTAAAGCCTTGAGGGCGTAAAGTAGAGCAAATTACATTAAATTCAGCGAGATGTTTATGTGCACTCTCTCCACGTGAATCACTGAATTTAGGAAGAACTTGGATGAATTCAGGTTGGATTTCGGCATTTTGATTAATCGTGGGCAGCACAATGCATAGCGGACGAATACTCCTATGACGTCCCAACTCCCTTATCATTCTATGTCAACTTGAGCAGTGGGATCACTAACAAACAAAAAAATAAAATTAAAAAAAAAACAAACAAAGTGAAAAATAGGAAAATTACTACTTAGAAACCAGGCTCCGACAACGGCGCCAAAATTTGGTGCGTCGTTTTTCACCAAAAATAATCCGACAGTCAGTCGGTATGCCCACACTGCACAGTACAGTGGTAAGTAAGATCGTCTCCCAAAGAACCGGTGAGAATTCTTCTAATTTCCAATCTGCAAAATACTTAAACTAAACGAACTAAATAACAGATTTGATAGTTTATAAACAAAGAAATTAAATTAACTAACGACCAAGAAATTAGAATTTAACAAAGATAAAAGGCACTCCGGTTTCCAACTAATTCCACCCTAGCTTGATTATTCCGATCCTCGATGCAATGATAATTTTAATTCCTGCAAACAAATCAGTTATAACCACCGAAGACACTTCTGACGCGATCTTATCTCTCCTTAACAGTTCGATAATTGGGAAGACACTTCACCAATTATTTTCCTAATCGACTAACAACCGTAAGAGACACTCTATAGAATTAATGAGCCGACAACATTAACAACGAGAGAGACCCGATTCAAAACCAATAAACTCTGACACAAGATTATCGAATTAAGACTGCACTTCAGAATCAATATACCACAAATTAAACCTAAACCACAATTACGGATGGCCAATTTAATTGGCTACTAATTAGTTCCGAACTACTAAATATATGCAACTATCTAGCGGAATCGAAATAATTAACAACATTAAAGACAGAGAATCACAGATGCATGCATAAGAATTAAAGGATAAAACAAATTCGATCTCATAGAAAATCACGCTAGAACTTCATCAATCTTCACCGGAATAAAAGTGCCTAGCTTGAATTCATAGACAAATTCAAGCTAGAAGCAGAAAACTAAAAACTCTCGCTGGAGAGAAGATAAAAAAGAAACACGTAAAATCCTATCTTTAAATTATGTCTGCTCCAACAAGGAGTCTTTATTTAAATATCTAATAAAACTTATCATAATAAGGAAATAAAATATCTAATTCTAATATAACTAGAAAATTAATAAAATAAAGTATGATAATAATAATAATTAATCTAATACTAATAGTCCAAAGGCCAAAATATGAATTTTCGTGCAGCAACCCAAAAATTACGTGCAAATCAACCTTCCAATAATATCTCTAAACGTTCAACTTCAGCTTCAGTACATTCTGTGCGGTATGCCCATACCGCTTGACTCTCGTTACTGCCAGCACTTGCTCTCAACATCATTAAGACTTCAAAAATCCTCTATAGTCATGCTTATTCATCCAAAACTAAGATCAACACCTACAATAAATCAAGAAATATATATAATTAACTCTATAAACATGATTAGGTAAATATTAAGAGCCAAAACGCCATAAAAATACTCTAAAATATATCACTAAAGCACGGTCAATCACGTACCGAATGACAATTTCAATGAGTCGAAAAGAGTACATGTATGGTTAGTGGCGTATCCAAAATTTTAAATTTGGGGAAGCGAAATGAGAAAGAAATATGGAGAGTTAGTTAGGCTGTACACATGTATGGTCAAACCGACCCGACCCGATCGCATATCAAATGCAACCTGCCGCACAGGAGAGTTGCTCTTTCGATAAACTAAGCTGTTGCATATATTTATGGTGACATTAAAAATCTTCCTTCCCTTCAATCTTTTGAACCAGCATGTCTGTGTGCCGCAAAGAAGAAAATCTGGAAGCGAAATACCAAACCTTTTCCAAAATCACACCCAATTCCACTCTTGATCCAGAAAAATCTCCAGCCCCAACAGAAGAAATATGCTCTAGAATCCATGGCTAAAAATGGCATGAAATTCAAGATATGTCGTTTCCAGTTGGAAGCCATTGAATTTGGTGTTAGAGTTTTCAAGCTCATCCCGGAGAAGCTCTAGCGCAAGAACGACGGCGTTGCTTTTGAGGTAGTGCGTTTGTAGCCCACGAGGTGTTTGAGGAAATGCTTGAGCGAAACTCTTGAGCTTTTCAATGGAATTCGCTTATTTCTGGGTATGTACGAGGTGTTGAAAGCTTCTGGAGGAGTTGGAATGATTCATCGATGGGCGATTTAAACCATTGTTTTGGAAACAATACGTTTGTTCTGTATGCTCTTGTCGATATGCATGCTAATTGCTGAATGTGGTGACATTATTAGAGCTAAGAAGGTTTTTGATGGCATTAATTAATGGAAGCACTCTTGAGTTAGTTTCGTGTAATCATTGCTTATGCTATTGCTAGATTAGATATATGGTCTAATAATGGAAGCACTCTCTGTACTACGTCGGATTATAGTGTTACTCTGTCTGCAGTTCTGACGAGTGTGTGTCGCTCTCAAAATCGGAAGGGAAGACAAGTTCATGGATGGATCATTTATAGAGGGATGGAGTTCAAGTTATCGATCCATATGTAATTAATTTATTGAATAGTATTCTACGTGAACCAACATGATTTAGGAATGATTGAGAATGGAGAGTTTGTTTTGGATGAAGATGGAAAAGAAATGAGATTAGTTTCCAACTCCTGATTAAGATTTATCAGAAAGCTGGTTTGAGGATGCAGAGAGAATAATCAAGAGGTCCGATGATGGAAAGAGGCCTTCATTCTTAAACTATTGACTACGAAGATTGGATGACTTGAAACGGATGTGAAGTTTCTTTTCAGTTGGTGATGCTGTTGTATAGGCTAGGGATACGAATTGCATCATTTGGCTATATGATCTCGGGGAGAGGAGCGAGAATGTGCCTGCTTCCATGAAAGCGTGAAGGAATAAGGTCGAGCGTTGTCCACATATTCAAACAGCATAGCACCAGAAAGGTAGGTATCTAATGTGCATTACATCTGTTGATTAATTTTCAAGTATCTTTTATATATATATATATATATATATATATATATAGAATGATTCCCATGCAAACTCCCCTTAAAGTGAGAAATAGGAATTAATCTCCACCATTGATCTTATCTACATAAAGGGTCAAAATTTAACTTGGTCAAAGCGGGTAAAACCCGGGTCAACCCGTTGACTTTTTTTTTTCGAATTTTTTTTTTAAGTGTCACACAAGATGCACAACTTCACATATTCAGATGCACAAATTCACATATTCGGATACACAACTAAGTGTATTGAGATGCACAAGATTTTAAGTTTTTTTTCTCGTTTTTTTTTAAGGTTAGGTCATATGCACCACATCATGTATTCATATACACCACACTATATAATGAGATGCACCACTAAGTGCATTAAGATGCACTAGTTTTGTTTTCGTTTTTTTTTTTCATTTTCGTAAAACATTG
Source organism: Schizonepeta tenuifolia (assembly GCA_029490685.1). Lineage (NCBI taxonomy): Eukaryota > Viridiplantae > Streptophyta > Magnoliopsida > Lamiales > Lamiaceae > Schizonepeta > Schizonepeta tenuifolia. The sequence goes on along the minus strand of CM055960.1, from coordinate 87,906,318 downwards.
TGCATCTAGTTACACAATGTGGTGCATCTAGTTACACTGTGTGGTGCATCTAGTTACGCATTGTGGTGCATCCAATTTTTTTTCAGTTTTTTTTTTTTTTTTACAAATTCGGTGCATCTCACTACACATAGTGGTGCATCTCATTATGTATAGTGGTGCATCCGAATATGTGAAATGGTGCATCTTGGGTGACTGTTTTAAAAAAAAATTGAAAAAAAAGAACTGAAAATCTTGTGCATCTAAATGCACTTAGTGGCGCATCTAGTTATTTAGAGTGGTGCATCCGAATATGTGAAGTTGTGCATCTTGGGTGATAGTTTATTAAAAATAAAAAATTGAAAAAAAAAATTTGAAAATCTTGTGCATCTAAATGCACTTAGTGGTGCATCTAGTTATGTAGAGTGGTGCATCCGAATATGTGAAGTTGTGCATCTTGGGTGACAGTTTATTTAAAAAAAAATTGAAAAAAAAAACTTGAAAATCTTATGCATCTAAATGCACTTAGTGGTGCATCTAGTTATGTAGAGCGGTGCATCCGAATATGTGAAGTTGTGCATCTTGGGTGACACTTTATAAAAAAAAAAAAAAATCGAAAAAAAAAGTCAACGGGTTGACCCGGGTTGACCTAGTTTGACCCGCTTTGACTTGGCCAAATCTTGACCCTCCATCACCAATAGATCTTTGGTGGAGATCTATTCTCATTTCTTAGGATAAGATCTATTCTCATATGATCTATTTCCTATATATATATATAGGAAGGTGAAAATGCTATCATAGGTGAGAAATGAGAATAAATCTGTACCCTTCTTTCTTAATCTATGGCTCAGATTTAACGTGCATTATGTTGTTGTAATTTATGCATTAACTTATTGTAGTTTATGCATTAGAATGAGCATGCATTACATTTCTGCAATATATGCATTACCGATGTGATATAAATGAGTTAATGCATATATTGCAGAAATATAATGCATATATATATATATATATATATATATATATAGGGTTAGGGTAGAGATCTGGTGAGAATTAATTTTATATGAGAACGTGAGAATGATACATTTTAATGCATTTTTATAATATTGGCAATGCATATATTGCAGAAATGTAATGCATACACATTCTAATGCATAAACTGCAGAAACCTCATGCATAAACATTGTAATGCATAAATTACTACAACGTAATGCATCGTTAAATCTGAGCCATTGATCAACAAAAATCAAGGATCCAGATTTATTCTCATTTCTCACCTAAAATAACATTCTCACATGATCCTCTTCCTATATATATATATATATAGATGTGGTGAGAATAAATTTTATATGAGAACGTGAGAATGATACTTTTTAATCCATTTTTATTACATCGGAAATGCATATATTGCAGAAATGTAATACAAACATATTCTAATGCATAAACTGCAATAATTTAATGTATTAACATCATAATGCATAAATTACAATAACTTAATGCATCGTTAAATCTGAATCATTGATCAACAAAGATCAAGGGCCGAGATTTATTCTCATTTCTCACATAAGAAAACATTCTCACGTGATCCTTTTTCTATATATATATAGGATAGAGATCAAATAGAAATAGATTCATATGTGTTAACTAAAAATAAATCATGGATGTTGATTGTATTAGATTGATGGCCTAGATTAATGGAATTGGTGGAAACTTACTTCCGCCTAAATCATTGTAAAAAGGGTACATGAGTATTTTATCAAAGATTAAACTGATTTCCTTAATTGATGGGATTGATTTTTTTCCATACGCAAAATTATCTCAATTTCGCATATATATTATGAAGTAATTGACATTGCTTTTTTGATATACTTATTATTTTATTAAAAAATTTAGTGCTTAAGAGTAACTCGTTGTTTTTTCATTATATTTTGTATTATACGCTTTTGCTTTTCTGGATCTATTTCCTTGCTTTTTTATATTTTTATATATTGTTCTTTTGGGTATTATTTATTGTTTTGTACAATGTAATTCATTGTTTTTTTATTATGTTTCATATTGTTTTTGAGGTATTATTTCTTGTTTTTATAATGTAATTCAGTGTTTTTATTATGTTCTCATATTGTTTTGTTGGGTATTATTTATTGTTTTTTTCACTGTAATTCATTGTTATTTTAATTATATTTTCATACTATTGTTTTTCAGCTATTATTCATTGCTTTTTTTGGTATATGTCATTATTTTTTATGGCATAAAACATTGTTTTTTGCATAATTAATTATAAGCAATTAATGTATGTTAATTAATAGTTTAAGCTATACCATGATAAATTATAAGCAAAGAAAAAATACACATTCTATATGAATTAAACAAATAATTAGTAATATTATTGAATTTCGATAATAATGGCGGACGTATCACGTATGTATTGAATTTAAGAAAATATTTGAATGGCCTATGACATCCCAAGAATATCGGTTATCGGTTGGTGACGTAAACGTGGGATTGTTATTATGCGAAATTGACATTTTTGCCCCATTCGATCTCCTTACATATGAAATTGTTAATATTTACAATTATGCCACCTTTAATAAGATCAAATCATAACCATCAATTTACACTTAATCAACTGTTAATAAATATTTTTAGTTAACACATAAGGATCCATTTCTATTTTAACCATCCCCTATACACACAGACACACACACGGCGGCCTGTAAAGTCCACCCTACATTCACATGCAATGCATGTGAGTGAGTTATAAATTAATTATGTTGGTATAAAAAGTAAAATAAATATTTGTAGTTGATTTTATTACATTTAAATAGTATTATAGTATTCAATTTTAAATTCGCCATCGAAAAATAATGAATTTAAGTTCACCAATTGAAAAATTATTAATCTAACCATGGCCAAATTCTTCAAATTTTAAATGGATGAATTTAAATATTTTTCGATGCCGAATTTAAAATTAGATACTATAATACTATTTAAATATAATAAAATCAACTGCAACTATTTATTTTATTTTTTATACCAACATAATTAATTTATAACTCACTCACATGCAATGCATGTGAGTGTAGGGTGGAGGCTTCCGTAACATAATGGAAGGAGGTATATCCGACCGTATCAACAAGTAAATCTAGTTAAAACGGAGGTATATCCGTATATAGTAGTATAAATTAAGCCATATAACAGCCAAATTCGCAAACCAAAGTTCACCCAGCCATTTCAAGTTCACAAAAACCAATTAAAAAAGCGAGAGGATTACGAGCGGTGGCAACGGCGCCGACGAGATTCTTCTTTTTTTCATATGCCATCGAAATATTACAGAACTCAACTTTTTTTCTTTGAGGGGATGATATGCAGAACACAATTTTATTTGGGTGAGAGTTTTACTATCTTTTTTTTATCTTAGCTTATTTTTCGTTTTCTGTTATTTTTTTTTTTTAAATCACCTTTGAGTAGCATTCCCATCATACTTTTTACAGCGGTCACAATAGAACTTAACACCATTCCTGCTCACTTTTTTTTTTGGTAAAATAGATATTTTATTACCAAATTAAGGAATGGAACAGTACAAAAACACACCAACCACCTATTACATCACCCCAACACGTACACTACATCCTAGCTGAGCAGAAATTTAGCTAGCTTAACATCTTTCCTACTGCAGGTAGCAACAATAATCTGGCATTGCCTAAACACTTCTTCAACCTCACTCTTTTCTGCTTGGAACTTTCGCCGGTTTCTTTCTCTCCACACCTCATATACAATCACCGCATCCATCAACCTGTATAAGCCAGCTTTCCCTGACTTAGCTTTACAGTGCAAGCTCATGAACTCCTTTTCATGTTTCCAACTTCGACCACTACTTTGTATTTGACCCCAACTAGTCAGTTTCCTCCACACCTGTTCAGAGAACTCACAAGCAAAGAAAAGGTGGTTAATACTCTCGTTTTCTTTGTTGCATAAGCAACACTGCTGTTCACAGTCCACTCCCACTTTCAATAAATTATCACATGTAGCTAGCCTTCCCAAAAGAGCCAACCATGTTATGAATATGCACTTTGGAGGTGCCAAATTATTGCATGTCACTTTCCTCCAACTCACTTTCTCTGCCACTCCCCTCAAGCCTTTATAAATTTTTCTAACTGAGAATCTGCTTTGCTGAAGGGCTGCCACTCCTTCTAGATTTGCCACCAAATACTTCCTTGCAGAGAAGATTTTTCGGATTAGCCACGATGCTTGGTTTGGTATAGGCATATCCAGAATATTTTGGCCCTTATTTCATTTTAATTAATTTAGTTTCCTTTTTTATCCCTTATATTTCTAATTTCTTTTCTTTTTTAAAAGAAATATTGCGTCATTGTGAATGACACATGTTTTAGTAATTTGAGTTTGTTGGTACGTAAAATTTGTTGTGAGTAGAATAAAAGGTCTCACTTTTGATAAAACTAGAATTCCTGCCCGTGCGATGCACGAGAAACAAATTTAATTTAAAATTAATTAAAAAAACCATCAAATTAATAAAATACTGTAGAACTCATGTACTATTTATTATAACAATGATATGCGACTGTGGAATGTGATCTAGATGATGATGAATTTACAACCAATGGTGAGTCAGTGTACTTGCGTTGAAATATGTAACTTAAGTCAAGAATGATTTAATCTTAGGTGACAGCAGTGGCGGAGTTAGGCCCCCATATCCTTGGGGCAAATTTCTTTGCCCCTACTTTTTTAAATTTTTAGTGGGACAAAACATAGATTACTTGATAAATTTATACATAATTTTTATATTTTTATAGTTAATTAGTGGTAATTGTAAATATATGAGGTGGGGCAAAACATAGATTATTTGATAAATTCATGCATTCTATATGAGCATTATAAACTTTTTCTCTTGCACTCATTTGTAAGTCTTGTTGCAAATAAGTATTTTTTCCTTCACCAACCGAACAATTCCAAAAATCAATCGAACAAACTTAAGTCAATTTAAAAAAAAAAATACATTTCATATCCTGCCGATGGAATAAAATTTAATTCTTGCCAGCAAAATTGAAGCTCGACCCTGGCAGCGACTTCAAGAGAGAGAGAGTGAGGGGAAGGGAAGGGACAATAGATGGTGATGGTGAAGGGGGAACGAGAGAGAGAGAGAGAGTCCAAGATACAACGGTTCAGGTGAACTTTGAGACGTTGCACAACGTGTCGTAGTTCCGGCGAACAACTTGATACTCGGAACGAGTACTTCCTAGACTCGACTATATATATGAGATGTATGTATGCAAACTCGTTGTTGTGAGTTCGAATTGTGTATTTCGTATCCTTCAATGTCGAATTCTGTGGGTATTTATAGGCTGAAGGTGCCCGTTCCGAACGGTTGCGTACGAGGTGGTTATTGGCGCTATTCAACCAGACGCCGACACGTGTCACTCGCGAAAGGGTGGCTGTCCTGGTGCCGCCACGTGGCAGATGAGGAAATTCGGTTTCAACCGAATTCAACCGCCGATAACCGCACCGTGTGATTAGCCGCACCATACGTTTCCTTATCCGTACTAACCGCCAGTAACCGCCTCTCCGTGCGGTCCACGTGTGAGTCCCTTAGCCAAAATAACGTTGGCTCCTCAATTGCTCCGATCGCTCAGAGAGAGAGAGAGAGAGTTAAAAAGTAGATGAAGTTTAGCCTAAAAGTTCTTCTTGAATTTGCGCTTAAACAAAATGTGCAACACAGTTACGTTTCTTAAGAAGTCTGTTGCACTTCTCAAGCAAAGTAGTCAATCTAACATGAGTAGATGTTTTGCTAAAATAATATAAATAAAAAAATCTGTGAAAATAGTTGTAATAGTTTTGACGGAAAAATAGTGGTGCTATTTGGTTTTACTATTATATATATATAGATAAGTAAGTTGTCGTCCGATGTCTATTACTATTATAAATGGATGTCACAATTTTTTATGGACGGATGAAAAAAGAAATTGTAACTTTTTTTTTGTAAACGGAGGGTGTAATAATATTCTATTGAAACACAATAAAATTAATATAGTACTATTTACTCTACGCAAGAAAAATCAAAATAAGTACTACAGTAATTTGTTAGCACTGCCAAAGTGCCAACACATAATCACTATCAGAGTAATGGTTCTTGAAAATTACTGCTTGGAATAAACGCTAAGCCTACAAACATATGGTACTCCTGCTATTCAGAAATATACATACGTATACAACTCCTTCAATATTTCTGCAGGTTCAAAGAATTTCACCAAAATTAATCTGGAAAAAATAAATGGCAATTCCAAATAATGCACCCAAAATTCTCAACAGATCATTTATGATGAAGACAGAAACACGTCTACTCTTTTTAATACTTTAATAATTTAAGTAATTAATTGTAATTAGAAAAGGTGGTGAAAAGAATAACAATCATGTTACTCTTGACGAGGAAATGAATTGTTGGAGCGAAAATAATTGGGCGAAGGATTTATGACTTTTTTTTTTGTGATTTAGAATTCTCAATTTAATTAGAATTAATATTATTAGGAGATATTGTTTTCATAAATTGTAGAATTTTTTAATATACAGTTTAAAATTATCTTATTTATGTGGTTGACTCACCAACCCACGTGACATGACATATCAATAGTGGGTACATTAATGGTGCTCCCGATCAATCCGGGTTTGACCTGTTGCCCTGGTCAAAATATATATTTTTTTTCAATTTTTTTTTTAATTTCAGTTTTTTTTAGGCTCCGCATTCGGATCCGATTTTACGGCTCCGTCTTCGCTCCAATTACTAATATAAGGATAATCGTCGGGCAACAATTTAGACTTTTTCGGCTCGCTCCGAGGCCTTCGGCTCTCCTCACTCGAATATTGACCAAAGAAGAAGCGGCAAACAAAAAAACGAAGAGGCAAACAAAAAAAAGGTGGAAAAAAATGTGGAATTAAAAAAAAAAATTGAAATAAAAGCTGAAAATAATTTTTTTTCTTCAGAAAACAGGTTTTGAAGAAAATAGGAAAGTAAAAAAAATCGGAAAAAAAAAGCTCGGAGGTAGTATAAGATTAAGAAAGTAATTTTAAACACTAAAACTTGCATGCGACTGGGGCGTGGCGCGTATCATACACGCGTCTGACGCGTGTATGATACGCGCCACGCCCCAGTCGCATGCAAGTTTTAGTGTTTAAAATTACTTTCTTAATCTTATGCTACCTCCGACTCACTTATATTGTCATTTTTTCCTTATTTAAGTGTACACTCATATTGTTATCTTCTAAATAAGAAAAATTTAATCCTTCAAAATGCTTCAAAAGTAATGGAGCCTAATAATTTTCTATCATTTTACCATTATTCTTAATATTCATGCCGAATGACAATTTCAATGGGTTGGAAAGAGTGCATTATGGGAGCTAAAGGCTTTTTTAAGACACTTAAATAGGGGGTAATGCACATTCAGGACACCTTATTGCGGACCCTCAATTTGAGGACCGTAAGGAATTAGTAAGCCCTCTGTAGGACAGTTTTTGGCCCAAACGGGCTAAATCGCACATTCTGAGCAAGTGATGGCCCGAATGCCACTTGTCTGCCACATGTCTTCCACCTCACCATCCAGTCACCCCACCTCACCATCCACCTCATTTTTATCAATAAAAAGAAATTAAAAAATTAAGAAATATAATGTATCTCTCTCTCTCTCTCTCACATTCTCTCTCTGATATGTTCTCTTTCTTCCTCTCCATTTCTTCAACCGCAGCCACCGCCTCTCTCCCAATTTACCAGCGAAACTGACCCCCGATTTCACACCCACCAAATCGACACACGCCACCACCACAAAACTAATGACCTTGAGATGGCAATTCCAGAGGTATGCAGCACGTCCAAGGGGTGAACGGACAACACCGGAATATGGACGGAAGGCTACATCGAAGTAGTTTTGTTTTTAAACCAGCGATCAAAACCACTGGAGAATCGAGACACACAACCACCACAGCCTTGTTCCTCTTGAAAAAACGATTCTAAAAGTATGTAGCAGCACCTATGGGTCACTCCGACGGCTCCAGAATCGAAAAAAAACCAGACGGCGACGCTAAAACTGTCTTCGCAATTGGCCGGAAAAGCCCACCTCTCCGGCAGCAATTCAGCTTCCAACCCACCACCAAACGAAGCACTAGGGTCAAGGGATTCAAAATATAGTAGTTCCAACCCTCGATTCTCAGCCCCCTTGCCGGAAAAGCTTCAAACCAGTCGCACAAGATTGGATGGTGAGGAGGGAAGACATGTGGCGGACAAGTGGCATTCGGGCCATCACGTGCTAAGCACGTGGGATTTAACCTGTTCGGGCCCAAAATTGTCCTACGGAGGGCTTACTAATTTCTTACTGTCCTCAAATTGAGGGTCCGCAATAAAGTATCCTGAATGTGCACTACTCCTATTTAAGTGTTCTAAAAAAACCTCTAGCTCGCATGTACGGTGTTCTACACTTTGGCACTAAAAATGTTTGCTAGTAATTTCTGTTGGATAATTTTAGCACTAAAAAAAGTAAAGGTACTCTTTAGCTCAAAGTTGTCCAAAAATTATCAAATTAACGTTTGATGAACACTATTTATTTTCCATTATCTTAGCTATTCCAAACTTTGCCTCTAAATATTTTCGATAAACTAAGCTGTTGCATATATTTATGGTGACATTAAAAATCTTCCTTCCCTTCAATCTTTTGAGACAACAGCATGTCTGTGTGCCGCGAAGAAGAAAATTTGGAAGCGAAATACCAAACCTTTTTCCCAAAACACACCCAATTCCACTCTTGATCCAGAAAAATCTCCAGCCCCAACAGAAGAACTATGCTCTAGAATCCATGGCTAAGAATGGCATGGAATTCAAGATATGTCGTTTCCAGTTGGAAGCCATTGAATTTGGTGTTAGAGTTTTCAAGCTCATCCCGGAGAAGCTCTTGCGCAAGAACGCCGGTATTGCGTTTGAGGTTGTGCGTTTGTAGCCCACGAGGTGTTTGATGAAATGCTTGACCGAAACTCTTGAGCTTTTCAATGGAATTCGCGTATTTCTGGGTATGTACGAGGTGTTGAAAGCTTCTGGAGTAGTTGGAATAATTCATCGATGGGCGATTTAAACCATTTTTTTGGAAACAATACGTTTGTTCTGTATGCTCTTGTCCATATGCATGCTAAATGTGGTGACATTATTAGAGCTAAGAAGCTTTTTGATGGCATTAATTAAGAAAGAGGAGTTAGTTTCGTGTCATCATTGCTTAGGCTATTGCTAGATTAGATATATGGTCTAATAGTGGAAGCGCTCTATGTACTACGTCGGATTATAGTGTTACTGTGTCTGCAGTTCTGACGAGTGTGTTGTGTCGCTTTCAAAATCGGAAGGGAAGACAAGTTCATGGATGGATCATTCATATAGGGATGGAGTTCAAGTTATCGATCCATATGTAATTAATTCATTGAATAGTATTCTACAAACCTACATGATTCAGGAATGGTTAAGAATGGAGAGTTTGTTTTGGATGAAGATGGAAAACAAATGAGATTAGTCAATGAGCATAATTTCCAACTCCTGATAAGATTTATATGCAGAGAGAATAATCAAGAGGTCCGATGATGGAAAGAGGCCTCCATTCTTAAACTGTTGACTGAGAAGATTGGATGACTTGAAACGGATGTCAAGTTTCTTTTCAGTTGGTGATGCTGTTGTAAAGGCTAGGGATACAAGTTGCATCATTTGGCTATATGATCTCGGGTAGAGGAGCGAGAATGTTCGTGCTTCCATGAAAGCATGAAGGAATAAGGTCGAGCGTTGTCAGCATCTCTAAACAGCATAGCACCAGAAAGGTAGGTATCTAATGTGCACAACATCTGTTGATTAATTTTCAAGTATTATATATATATATATAGGGAAGAGGAATGCTATCTTAGGTGAGAAATGAGAATAAATTTGGACCTTTGATTTTTTTATCAATGACTTATATTTAACGATGCATTAAGTTAATGTAATTTATGCATTATGATGTTAATGCATTAAGTTATTGCAGTTTATGCATAAGAATATGTATGCATTACATTTCTGCAATATATGCATTTCTAATGTGATAAAAATGCATTAAAATATGTCATTCTCACGTTCTCATATAAAATTTATTCTCACCAGATCTCAACCCTATGTATCTACGTATGTATATATATATATATATATATATATATATTTTGTGTAAATGTGTTTTTCCTATTTTGATTCATGAATTGAAGTAGTGCCTGCCTGCATTGTCGTGTAATGGAATTGAACTGACATGAGACACACACACACACACACACACACACACACACACGGCCTGTTACAGAATGGAAGGACACAATGAATAGAGTTGATTTGAGTTTTGGTATATTATTACCCAAGCAAAGAATCAATGGGGGAAGAATTCAGTTTGTGTAATAGTTTTCCTCTGAAAAGGAAAGCAATATATACACTACACGAGATTCAGAGTAGTGGCAATACAATAGGTGAGTAACCAGGTGTTATTACGGTATACAAAATTAAAATTACACATGAGATCAATCATGAGATTATCTCATAAAAGTAATTAATATTTTGTTAATTTGGTTTCTCAGCATCAGAATTGAGGAAGGGGTAGTCAGTATATCCCACCACAGGATCATGGGTGTAAAAGGTAGCCCTGTCGTACTTAGTGAAAGGCGCGTTGAGCTTCATCCTGGCGACGAAATCCGGGTTTGAAACGAAGAGACGGCCATAGGCAACCAAGTCAACATCCCCCGCAGCCACTGCTTGAATCCCTAGCTCTCTGGTGTAGCCACCACTACACATGGTTGTTCCTTGATACGCGTTTCGCCAAGTCCTCAACAGCTGTGCATCCTCATCGTCACCTTCGGAGCCAGTGCGGGGCCTGCCCAGTTCTGTTGGCGTCGCCCCATAGACTGTTAACCGTGGGTAAGTGAGATGCAGATAGGCGAGTTTGGAAGCGCGGCGGAGCTGTATTTGGTTGATTCCGTCAATGATAGCCAGTCCCAGGCTGCGCGGATCAGAGTCGAGCGCATCACCGTAGTCGACCTTTGGTGATATTCTGACACCTACTCGGCCGGCTCCAATAGCGGAAACAGTTCCTTCAATCACCTCCAGAATGAGTTTGCACCGATTTTGGAGGGATCCCCCATACTCATCTGTTCGATCATTGATCCCATCCTTGAGAAACTGATCGAGGAGGTAGCCATGAGCTCCATGGATCTCGATGCCATCAAATCCTTAATGAATTTGGTTGAATTAGATGAGAACGCATGCACAGCACACTGTATAATTAAGTATATAGGTAGGTAGGTAGGGGTGCCTACCTGCTTCTATGGCATTAATGGCTGCTTGTCGATATTGGTCTACGATTTGAGGCAATTCATGGGTCTCCAATCTGCGGGGCTTGGGAAAAACGCCGTGTGTCCCATCTGGAAGAAGCACGCTCCACTTGTCGGAGATTGGCTTGTCCGTGGAGGAGATAGGCGCAATACCGTCAGGCTGGTATATTGGATGAGAAGCACGGCCGACGTGCCAGAGCTGAACGAAAACAATGGCGCCCTTAGCATGCATTCTTTCCACCACCGGCTTCCACGCCTCCACGTGCTCCTTGTTGAAGATCCCCGGCACGTGCGGATACCTGTTCAACTAGTACTTGAGAAGAAGAAGAAGAAGAAGAAGAAGAAGAAGAAGAAGAAGAAGAAGAAGAAGAAGAAGAAGAAGAAGAAGAAATTCATTACTTACCCCGAAGCATAGGGGGAGACTATTGCAGCCTCCGTGATCATCAATCCCCCCTCGGTTGCTCTCTGCGCGTAGTACTCACCTAGGGCAGCATTCGGCATGCCGTTGATCGCTCTGCACCGAGTCATCGGCGCCAAAACCACCCTATCATGTCACATAATTCAAATCACAAATCTAGCTCCTAACCTCCTTAATTAGTACTCTACCAAGAAAATTAATTAAATAAGTGAGGTGCATGCCTGTGCGAGAGATGGAACTGGCCCATTTTGTAAGGGGAGAATAGTGACGCTGTCGTTTCCGCCATTGCTGCCTTTGAATTTGTTTCACTCTTGTGCTGCATATTACATTTTCTACGTCAATCGCTACTTATATATATATATATATATATATATATATATATATATATATATATACATAGTAGTACTACTTAAATTTAGGAAGTGCATTTGCATGGTGTAGGTATGTACAGAGGAGTTAGAGGAAGAGGGGGACCTTAGACCAAGAGAAAAACAATGGCAGGAGGACGAGGACGAGGACAACGACGTGACAACGGCGGGGAAGAATATAATAGAGGTTAGTACGTAAATTTATTTAACTCATAAGGGGGGTCATAATTTATTTAGGTGAATGCTTTTTCTTATGGAGGAAACTGGCGTGGTACTGGTGTACCCGACCCGAACCTGAACTCGAGGTACTGTATATCCCGGTTCTGTGGGTTTGGAACGAGTAGCAGATGGAATTATTTTGTTTGTAATTAATTTTTTTTTCTTCTAATATTAAGGAATTAAAATTTTATTTTTTTAACATAATAATCCTAATTCACTATTAAAAAGTTCGATGATAACAACTAGATTAATTAAAATCACCTGCGGTCTGATTTTCTATTAAAATTGTTAATTGATTTTGTAGAGCCATATAAATAATGATATTTTCTTATTGAAGTTTTGAGTTACAGGACTTGAACTGAGTATTGAGGGGGCAGTGGTACAACAACATTTGCTCTCATGTCCCTAAGGAAATCGTTTCCCCAATCTCAAAACCCCCTAATTTTCTCATTTCGTGATATTGTGATATTTGAAATCGGATTTAAGTGTATGCGTTTACCGGAAAACTCGATTCGGGTAATTGGATACCCAATAGAAAGAATGGGGCCGGGTACAAATAGTAGCATATTTACTCAAAAAATGGGATCGATAGTTAGATACTCGATTTTTTTTTCAGGTATGCATATGGTACCTTGCTTACTTTTTTAGGTGATTGCCTACTTTCTTAGGTGAATGCTTACTTTCTTATTGTTTAACCTAATTAATCTTAGTTGCACGCAATTAAACGTGATCTTTGTAAATTAAACAAGTTAACCCAAGTATTGTCTCACAAGAAAAACTTAGCAGGGAAATTATTTGTTTTGCTATGGAAAATAAAATAAAGCAGTAAAATCAAGGGTTTGATTTGTTTATAACTAGGCGAGAAAAGAAATTAAGCATAAATTAATCCTATGCAAGAAATTAAACCTAATCTAACGAACGCAAAGAAATAAATCAGAACAGAATTCAATTAGCAAAAAGAAAAACAAAAGAGCTCACAAACTTGAATTGAAAGTAAACCTGAATTGCAATTGAATCCGTGGTGTTGATGTTCGTTAATCCGAAAAGAAAATATTAAACTATGGAAGCAATAAACTAAGAACAATGTAAAAAGTATTTTGGATGCTAAAAAACTAGGTAAAAATCGCACACAAGGAGAAGAGAAGCGGAAGGAAATAAATAAACCCTATTTATAGCAAGTCTGCGCATTCACGCCGCCATGGGCCAAGCTGTCGCTAAGAGGGCTGAGCGATCGCTTGGCCCTCATCTCTGTCCAACAATGCGCCTTGCGATCGCTTGGCCCCTGTCTCTGTCGGTTAAAATGTCATGCCAAGCGATCGCTTGGCCCTTCTCTCTGCTGTCGGTTCTGTGGGTTTGGAACAAGTAGCAGATGGAATTATTTTGTTTGCACGGATATTGGTTTTACCTTACTCCGTCTAAATTGAACGTATGGTATGTTGTAATTAATTTTTTTTTCTTCTAATATTAAGGAATTAATATTTTATTTTTTTAACATAATAATCCTAATTCACTATTAAAAAGTTCGATGATAACAACTAGATTAATTAAAATCATTACCTGCGGTCTGATTTTCTATTAAAATTGTTAATTGAATTTGTGGAGCCATTAAATAATGATTTTTTCTTATAGAAGTTTTGAGTTACAGAACTTGAACTGAGTATTGAGGGGGGCAGTGCACAACAACATTTGCTCTCATGTCCCTAAGGAAATCGTTTCCCCAATCTCAAAACGGTACTATTATCCTTGACATCTATTGACTGATTCAAGAGGCATTTTTTTTTTAATTATTTTTTTGTTTGTTTGTTTTCAGTCTGTTATCACAATGGGAATTAATTTCAGTTGAATTGGCTAATTTGTTATTTCAAAATTTTATGCTTCGTTTACAATATTAGCTGTTTTAGTGTTCCCTTTGTTTGGAAATACTGGACCAGACATCATTCATTATATGCCGCTACAAACCAAATAAATATTAAATGATGGTGTACCAATATGCATGTGACATTATTGAAAAAGTGATTGAACGTTTTTTAACATGACACCACACATTGTTTGGATACAATACTAGTTAGGCCTTTAGCAGCGGCGAGCATTTGAGCGAGCTCGCTGGCTTTGTATGCCACGTGGTGGCGAGCTCGCAGTAGTTACATTGGTGAGCTTGAGCTCGCCAATTTTTTCTTTTTTAAAATGAAAATAAATATTTTATTCATTTAAATTAAAAACATACATGGAAAAAATGCGAAAACTTACATGCCATTTCCGAAGCGTTTCTAAATTTCTTCGATCAAATCATCCTCGAGTTTTGCGTGTGCTCTTTGATCTCGAAGGCTTTCTTTCCGCTTCAGGTAGTGTGCAAAGCTATTTGGGGCTCCTTGTCTCGTACTCGAACTTGATTGTGCTTGGGAGGTTGTTTCTTCGTCTGGGCTCCAATTAGTTGAAGATTGTGTTGAACAATTTTTTGCTCATACGAAATCGGCGCCGGAACATGTCTTCGCCCCACGTTGGAAACTCAGAGAAGTAATCCGCATTAAGACGGATCTCGGCATCAAGGCGGTCACGAGACACCACAGTTCTTTTCTTCTTTGAACTTTGGGCGGCAGCGGCGGCCGCCGCTGCCTCCTCCTCCTCCTCTTCCTCGGCGATTGCGTCAGCGGCCTTCGCCATGAGATTGCCGAACATGATAGGAATTTGGGCCGTCGCTCGACATGATTTTTTAAATGAATGAAATAAACAAAAATATGAAGGTGTTGAGGAGATTTGAGAGAGAATTGAAGAGATTGGTGTATGAAATAAGGGAGAAAAATGATGTATTTATAGGTGTAGTTGGGATAAATTCAAACTTCCTGGTGACCATTGGCGATCGCAACGGCTAGCGATCGCGCCAACCAGCGATCGCCAAGTGTTCTTCCACGTCAGCCAGCTCACCAGGGCACAAGCTCGGCGTAGAGAGCACGCGCGCCGAGCTCGCCAACGGGGTGCGAACGTGATGGCGAAGCTCGTTAGGACAGCGCGCGCGCGAGCACGCCGCTGCCGATAGCCTTATAATGTGCCATGGTCATGGGCGCAGGCTGCTGTCAAACATGAGGCCCAAGGCGAACTAATAAAAACGGGCCCTATATCTTTCATTTAAAATCGTAAATAAGGGAGAAAATGATATATTTATAGGTGTAGTTGGGATAAATTCAAACTCGCTGGTGACCGTTGGCGATCGCAACGGCTAGCGATCGCGCCAACCAGCGATCGCCAAGTGTTCTCCCACGTCAGCCAGCTCACCAGCGCTCAAGCTCGGCGTAGAGAGCACGCGCGCCGAGCTCGCCAACGGGGTGCGAGCGTGATGGCGAAGCTCGCTAGGGCAGCGCGCGCGCGAGCACGCCGCTGCCGATAGCCTTATAATGTGCCATGGTCATGGGCGCAGGCTGCTCCTATCAAACATGAGGCCCAAGGCGAACTAATAAAAACGGGCCCTATATCTTTCATTTAAAATCGTAATATCATTAAAAAGGGGCCCTATATATAGATATATAGTAATAAAGAAACATGACTTATTCTAACTCTTTTAATTTCATTATAGTGTTTATAGTGTCATTTTTTTATAAATATTTTTTGAGGATTTTTTTTCCCCTAAAAACTCATTATATAACAAATACATTAACTTATTACTGTCTCAAAAAAGAAATTAATAAATAGTGTCTAAATACATGTCTAGAGAAACAAATTAAATATAAAAAGATTTAATAAATTTAAAATACGTATAAGTATTTTGTTGAATTGTTTAATAAATTAATTAATAATCCTAAACAAAACTGGTTATCAGTATATGAGCATAAACTAAAATAAATAAATTGGGGGCCCGTTATATATTGAGATCCATTCAATAGTGGAAATATGGTTAGTTTAAAATAGACAAATATTAAGGGAAGATGAGTTCAGATCAAGATCGATCTTGCTCATCAACTAATATATGTATACATATTCTGAATATTAGACATTTGTTGCGTAATTTTCGTAGACCAAAAATAGTAGTATGTCTGAATATTTCAAAATTTAATTCACATTTATATTAAATGTGAATTACGTGAATTATATCAATTTAATTCAATTTCATGAGTATTTTTCCATTTATGCGTATTCTAAATATTTCAATATTTCATGGTTAGGTGAATTAGATCAATTTAATTCACATTTATATTAAATGATGAATGTTAATTATCATGAGTAGTTAATTTAATAGTCGTATTCAATAAATGTTTCAATAATAGAAGTACATTGCTCGGAATATATATATATATATATATATATATATATATATATATAATTAGGATCATATAAGAATAGCCCTTATCCTAATAAATGAAAATTAATCTCAGCCACTCATCTGTTGCATCTCGCTAAGAAGGACGGTGCATCCGGATGAAAAATTTCCATTTTTTTTAAGGTTTGATTTTTCCATAAAGCTGGATGCATCGCATGTCAACATATGGTGCATCTAGTTTCACGTTGTGGTGCATCTCATTGTAAAGTGTGGTGCATCTACCACATTGTGGTTCATGAGATGCACCACTACGTGTACTGATATGTACGGGACAGTGTAATCAGATGCACCACTAAGTGTAAGGAAATGCACTATGCTTTAAGGCGGAGCCGAGAAAAATAATGTTAAAAAAAAAACTGAAAAAAAAAATCGAACATGCACCACAATGTGTAACCAGATGCACCACACGGTGTATCTAGATGCACCGTGTTTTAAGAAAAAAAAGCCCCCAAAAAAAAAACTGAAAAATAAAAAACTGAAAAAAAAATCGGACATGCAACACAATGTGTAACCAGATGCACCACACAGTATATCTAGATGCACCACACAGTGTATCTAAATGCACCGTGTTTTAAGAAAAAAATCACCCAAAAAAAAAAATGGCGCGTGAGCTACACGCGCCGCGAGTGAAAGACACACGCCCGTGAGTGTATCTCACGCGCCCACCCTTTTTTTGAGATGTGTGGTCCAGATTTATTCCTATTTCTCACTTTAAGGGCTATTCTCACTAGATTTCATCCCTATATATATATATATATATATATATATATATATATATATATATAGAGAGAGAGAGAGAGAGAGAGAGAGAGAGAGAGAGAGAGAGAGAGAGTGATTTTCATGAGAAGACCCCTTAAAGTAAGAAATAGGAATTAATCTCCACCATTGATTATATCTAAAAGGAGGGTCAAGATTTGGCCTGGTCAAAGCGGGTCAAACCCGGATTAACCCTAACGAGATGCACTACTAAGTGCATTAAGATGCACTAGTTTTGTTTTCGTTTTTTTTTAAAATTTTCGTAAAAACATTGTGCATCTAGTTACACTATGTGGTGCATCTACTTACACTATGTGGTGCATCTGGTTACACATTGTGATGCATGTCCGAATTTTTTCAGCTTTTTTCAGTTTTTTTTTTACAGATGTTTTTTTCCGGCTCCGCCTTCGCTCCGATTACTAATATAAGGATAATCATCAGACAATAATTTGACTTTTTCGGCTCGCTCCGAGGCCTTCGGCTCCCCTCACTCGAATCTTGACCAAAGAAGAAGCGGCAAACTAAAAAACGAAGAGTCAAACAAAAAAACGGGGAAAATAAATTTGAAAATTTTAAAAAATATCGAAAAAAAGAAATAAAAAACCTGAAAATCTAGTGCATCTCAATGCACTAAGTGGTGCATCTCGTTATATAGTGTGGTGCATCCGAATATATGAAATGGTGCATATGAGCTGACCCTAAAAAAAACGAAAAGCTAGTGCATCTTAATGCACTTAGTGGTGCATCTAGTTATGTACAGTGATGCATCCGAATATGTGAAGTGGTGCATATGAGTTCACCCTAAAAAAAAAAAAAGTCAACAAGTTGACCCGGATTTGATCCTTTTTGACCATGCAAAATCTTGACCCTTCATCACCCATAGATCTATAATGAAGATTTATTCTCATTTTTTAGGATAATATTTATTCTCATATAATCTCTCTCCTATGTATACATATATATATATATATATAAAAGCTAAATGTATCCTCTATAGTAATTGATTGATTCTAACCTACCCTATAGGATGGAATTTTAAAAAAGGCCAAACTAATAAGTTGGGGTTGCATATATTGTAAAACTAATTCTTTTTTTTTCTTTTTTTCAAACTTGTTAATTTGTTACTGTTTCGTTATTGCAACATAATTTCTTTACTCCTGTACAGCGACAATACTTGAGATCTAGTATTCCCAATTTCCCATTGTGTACCATGTCTGATTTTTGTTTTCTTTCTTTTCTTTTTGTCATTTTCTTAAGTTTTAAATTATTGTGTTCTATATAGTTTAATTTTGTATTTTGTATTCGTTAAAAAAGTTTGGTGGTTAAGTACGATGTAGTAGGGTACTGTCGGGCATAGTGAGTTGGTGCATCATGCTATTGTCTTTTTCTAATCTATTAAGGGTTCGTTGCGTTAGAAATTAAAACTTTTTACCAAACTTGCAAATTGAAAAGAATTGAAACTTCAAATATGCGTGTAAATAGAATGATGAACATGGCTCGAGGTTACATGCATATTTGATCTCGTGCCACGTCAATTTCAATCGATAGTAAATTGCAGGAGCGGGGCTAAGACTATCCACAACCCTTAGAGCACGTTTAGAGTGCTCTAAGGGGTGCTCTAGAACACTCTACCCCTACAATCCAAGGGTGCTCTAAGGGTGCTCTATCTTTAATATTAAATAATTTTTATTTATTAAATTAATTTTTCTATTTGTAAATAAATTAAAATACCCTAATTAATAAATAATACGAAATTTTCATTAATATTTGAAAATTGGAAAATTACATGCCGCACACAATAAAAAAACACTACATAATTAAAAACAAAAACACTACATAAAACTAATAAATTAATCAAATCTATTAAATATATATTAAAAAAAAAAACCACCGCTGGACTT
Source organism: Schizonepeta tenuifolia (assembly GCA_029490685.1). Classification (NCBI taxonomy): domain Eukaryota; kingdom Viridiplantae; phylum Streptophyta; class Magnoliopsida; order Lamiales; family Lamiaceae; genus Schizonepeta; species Schizonepeta tenuifolia. Next base: position 87,886,998 of record CM055960.1, on the reverse strand, counting down.
CCTTCTTCTTCCTCTCTTCCTTTCCTCCCCCCCACCGCCACACCCGTCGCCGCCGCCACCTCCCCTCCCCTCCTCCCTTCCTCCCTTCTTCCCCTCCTCCTCTCTCACCTCGGGCCCACCCCCCCACCTCCCCCCCCCCCCCGCCCCACCTCTGCTCGAGCTGTGCTCGAGCACCTCCGCCCTGCCACGCAGCCTCCTCGAGCCACCCCCTGCTCGATCCGGGCTCGAGCACCCTCGCTCGAGCCCCGTTGTGGATAGCCCAAGAAAATGGAGGCCCGGTGCGAATTCATAATTTTGAGCCCCTTTTATTGATAACTATGAATTGAACTTTTAGGCCCATTATTGAAGAAAATTCGAAATTGATGAAATTGATGCAAAAACTGAGCGAAGGGAATCAAATCTATGACATCCTTATTGATCAAATGGAATGTTTAACTAGATGCGCTACTAAAAACCTTGGTTATTAAATGAATTTAGAATATATATAAATATACATACTATTGGGGTCAAAAAAATTTGAGGCGCTCAATCTTTTGGGGCTCTGTGCGGTCGAGCACCACACGCATGCCATAGAACCGGCCTGGTAAATTGTACTCGTTAAAAAATTGTGCGTTAATTAACTTATAAGAATGAGGATTAATAAGCTCATTAATGGCAAGGGAAGAATTAATGGTAGTACTGTAAGTAGAAAAATTGGCAGCTGTGCATATGTAGCATAGAAACTAGAAAGGAATAATTATCGGAGTCGGGCCAATGTTGGTAAAGAATGCGACTTTTCAAGAGAAAAAAGAAAAATAGAAAGGAATAATTAGCACTAGCTAGCCGACGACAAATTAAAGGCAAAGCCAATTGGCAAACGTGGAAGTTGAATTAAATATCTTACTTAATTAGGTACGTAAAGGAAAGGAAAATATATGCATTACAGAAGCCCTATAAATATGTATAGAAAGAGAGCGAAAAAAAGAGAAGAAAAAGTTATATAGATTTAATTATGGCTCTCAAAATGACGAGCGCTGTAATGCAAATGGCGATTCCAACAAAGCTAGCAAATTTTGTTAATAACTCTGACACCCACAAGCAATCTTTGAAACTGCTGCGCAATGTCTCTACTATTAGTACTAGTGCAGCAGCAGCTACCCCTCGCCACCGCCTTCCGGTGTGTTGCTCCGCGTCCTCGTCCTCGTCCTCGCAACTCCCTACTATCGAACGACGATCTGGAAACTATAAGCCATCCCGTTGGGATGTCGACTTTATGCAATCACTCAACAGTGATTATCAGGTAGTACATTCTATATAAATATATATATATATCGAGTCGATCATGTGTTGTGTGTGTGTGTGTGTGTGTGTTATTCGATGTATTTAATTAATTAATATCTATATATATAATTTGTGCATCTACGCACGTAGGAAGAGAGGCATAGGACAAAGGCTAGTGAGCTAATTACGCAAGTGAAGAATTTGTTGGAGAAAGAAACAAGTGACGATCCCATTCGCCAGCTTGAGTTGATCGACGACTTGCAGAGGCTGGGTTTATCTGATCATTTTGAGCATGAATTCAAAGAAGTCTTAAACTCTATATATTTGGACAATAAATATTATAATATTAATATTATGAAAGAGACGACTAGTAGTAGGGATTTGTACTCGACTGCTCTTGCTTTCAGACTCCTCCGAGAACACGGTTTTCAAGTTGCTCAAGGTTAACTAATTTTACTATTAATTAAATTCATCTTGAAGCTTGGTTGCTTATAACGTAACATCAGTTAATTAAGTTAATACTATGTATTAATGGCAGAGGTATTTGATTGCTTCAAGAACGAGGAGGGTGAGTTCAAGGCAAGCCTCAGCGACGACCCGAGAGGACTGCTGCAGCTGTATGAAGCTTCTTTCCTGTTCAAGGAAGGCGAAAACACACTCGAGATAGCTAGAGAGTTCGCCACCAAACTTCTGCAGGAAAAAGTGAATTCGAGTGATGAAATTGATGACAACCTGTTATCATCGATCAGATATTCGTTAGAGATCCCAACTTACTGGAGCGTGATAAGGCCGAATGTAAGCGTGTGGATCGATGCATATCGGAAGAGACCAGACATGAATCCAGTAGTGTTGGAGCTCGCCATACTCGACGCGAATATCATGCAAGCACAGTTACAACAAGAACTAAAAGAAGCACTAGGGTACGTATGTAACTTTGTTAGTTAATTCCTCACCTAATAAAGTATTCTAACCTGTTAATATATAGGTGGTGGAGAAATACGTGGTTTGTGGAGAAGCTGCCGTTCGCGAGGGATAGGCTAGTAGAGAGCTACTTTTGGAGCACGGGGATGGTACCGCGCCGTCAACATAAAACGGCAAGGCAGCTTATGGCCAAAGTCATCGCTCTTATTACCGTCATGGATGATATTTACGATGTCTATGGTACCTTGGAAGAACTCGAACTATTCACCGACGCCTTCCGAAGGTAATTACCTAGTTTATCATCGATCAACAATATATATTAATTAAAATAAGTTATAAATTAATTAAATGATCGATGCACATATATATATATATATATGTACCTCAGATGGGATGTGAGTTCGATCGACCATCTTCCTACTTACATGCAACTGTGTTTTCTTTCAATCAACAACTTTGTCGTCGACACAGCATACAATATTCTGAAAGAGACCGGTGTCAATGTCACGACGTATCTCGAAAAATCGGTAATTAACTAGCTAGCTAGATCATGAAAATATATACTAGAGTATATAATTAATTAATTGACTTGATTAGCAAATTAATGAATTAAATTATGTATGCATGTATGTGTTTTGTGAATGGTGTTGGTGGCAGTGGGTGGATCAAGCGGAGAACTATCTGATGGAGTCAAAATGGTTCTACAGCGGCCACAAACCAAGTCTAGACGAGTATCTGGAGAACTCGTGGATATCGGTGAGTGGGCCGTGTGTTCTAACCCATGAGTTTTTCGGAGTAACGGATTCACTCGCAAAGGACACTCTCGACTCTCTGTACGAGTACCACGACATAGTTCGTTGGTCCTCCTACCTGTTGCGCCTGGCTGATGATTTAGGAACCTCCGTTGTACGTACATTCATTCACTTAACTCATATATAGATATATACTAGTATCTTATAGTAGTAACTAAGTTTATATACGCTCACACACGTGTAACGTGTTAAATTAATAATTATGCTCCTGCAAATGAATACATACGTGCAGGAAGAGGTGAGCAGAGGTGATGTGCCAAAATCAATACAATGCTATATGAATGACAATAATGCTTCGGAAGAAGAGGCACGGGAGCACGTCAAAGGGCTGATACGAGTGATGTGGAAGAAGATGAATGCGGAAAGGGTGTCGGAGGATTCTCCATTCTGCAAAGATTTTATCAGATGCTGTGAGGATTTGGGAAGAATGGCGCAATTTATGTATCACTACGGGGATGGCCATGGCACACAACACGCTAAAATACATCAACAAATCACCGACTGCTTGTTCCAGCCTTTTGCGTGACACCTCAATTATTCCACCAACACTGTATGCATGCAATAATATGTAACAAATCGTCAAGGAGGACCATAAAAAATAGTATAAGGAATAATAGACTTTGAAAAATGATCAAATGAGAGTCTATATTTTTCTTATTAGTACATGCTATAAACAAAGTGCAATTTGTCCTTCACAACCAAATCAAATAACAAACACTTACTTAAAAATGAGCACAACCAAAACCAGTAGAGTGCTCTATTTTTATTATTATTATTATTATTATTATTATTATTATTATTAATGCTTATCGAATAATTGTATGAGTCAAATTGTGAAATAGCTAAAATGGGGATAAAAAGATAGTATTTGATCCATCTTCTTCATAATTATGAATTCTGGTAAATATTTGCAATTTTCTTAATGAAGGTGCAAGTCGTGAGTCAGTATGTGTGCTGCTGTTTGGATTTCGAACATTTGGTACAAATTAGTTTCAAAGGTCTCAAATGTGGTATACAATGGGACAAATGGTCTAATTAATTTCAATTATTCCAAATTATGACTTATTGCTCTGTCGTATGATTGGGATGAACGAAATCCATTTATCCTTTTCGTACCACATCTAAATTGTTGACTAGAGATATAGTAATACGGAGAATATAAATAAGATTTTATCAAAAAAAAAAGCTACTGCCTCGGATGAAATATTAATATCACAACTTAATTTCTTACTATACTTAAGATGATTTTTTTAAATACTAGCAATAATAACGTGCACTCGCACATTGAAGAAAATTAGTCCAACAAATATTTATTCTTATTGGTGCATTTCATAACTTTCCGAAAGTAGAAAAAATTCTAAAATTTATAATGTGACATTGTCCTGGGACTGAGTACGTATTAGTGTAAATCTATCCAATCAAATAACATTGATGAGACTAAGGTCTAATCCATCTAACTGAACACACCTAGATATTCAAAACTCTGGATAATGAAATACTAAAATCTAATATACCAATAGTTCAACTAAGAAAGTCTAAACAATAGTTATTAATTTAAATTTAGAAATTATTTATGAAAACTCTTATAAATGAAATTAAAAATGTACATAATTAGAAAAACATTAAAAGTTGTATAATCAAATGAAATTAAGAATGTATATAATTAGCAAAATATTAAGAATTGTTAATTGATGTGTGTAATTTGGTTGTTCATGTTATTAGTTTTTTTATGATTTTATTTGGATATAATTTGCATTTTTTATGTGATTTTTGTGTAGGAATTGAAGAGTTCGTGAGCATAGAGATGTGGACGAGAGAAATCGAGAAGGAAGAAAGTTGAAGACACGATATTATTGATGTGGAATATAGATAATTAGAATGGGCCGAATTATATTTTGTAATTTAGATTATTTTATCATTTGTTTTATTATTAGTGATTAGGCCAATTAAAATTCTTTTCTAATTAGGATTAGTTTAATTTGTCATATATATGGATCATAGCCGCAACACACAATGATATCCCATAATTTTTTTTTCCAGCCGCCATGGATTGATGAAGATTACTTGGAGCAAAACACTTTTTGGAAATTTCAACTTTATTGCTTGGATCGACTTATTCAATTTCTGGGGATGAGTTTCTTATTTATTTAGTTCATTCGATTATTATTATGTTTCGTTTTATTTATTCGAATATATTTAGATTTATTAGTATGTGTAAATATTTCTTTGATTCGGTGAGAATATTGAAGCACTAGTCTAATATTCTGTGACATCTAACTGTTCGTATAATTAATTTCTAGCATTTCAGTTTATTCCTTGTGTTTAGTTAATTCCGATTTTGTTTAAGCCTGATCAAATTAGATTTAAATTGGATTACAATCAATTAGTTCCCCTAATCCGTAATTGTTGGAATAGGGCTAATTAGTGATAAAGCTACCATGTTCGTAATAAGAATAAATTGGTAAACGGATTATTACTTGCGTTCTTAGGTAATTCATTTGAATTAGGTTCCTTCAAAGCTAAAAGCTATTAGAGCATTAAATCTAGATCTAGTGTTTCCAGCTAGGTTATGTTTTAATAAGAGAAATAGTTAGGTCTGGCGTCTACAGCTAACTATCGATAAAGTACGTAGGAATTGGGGTATGTCCGCTGCATTCACGATACCCTATAACTGGTTGGCTCTAGATAATTAATTAATCTTTGTATTGATGATCAGAGCATAGACTAGTGTGGATTTATTCGAAGCCGAATTACTTTGTTTTGATTTATATCTAGTTTGCTATTTAGTTAATTTCTTATGTTCTTAGTTAATAATTATAAAACTCAAATTTTAGGCGTGGTGGCTACACCAAAATTGATTCATAGGAAAAATAAGTTATATCCCGTTCTCTGTGGTTCGACCCTGCTTATTGCTTATTGTTATATCTAGGAATGTTCTCTTTACCTTGTTCCATTAGAGGTACAAAGCTTAAGCATGCTATGTGTGACTTAGGAGCATTTGTTAACGTCATGTCATTATCTATTTATAATAGCTTATCTGGTGTGAAGTTGGTGGATACTAATATTAAGATGTAATTGGCTAATGGAGCATGCATTTATCCTGAGGGTGTTTTAGATAATGTTCTTATGAAAGTGCATGATTTTGTTTATCCTGTTGATTTCTATGTGGTAAAAATGAGCGATATAGGTAGTTTATCTGTTGATTTCTATGTCGTTGTAGTATAGTGGTAAGTATTCCCGCATGTCACACGGGTGACCCAGGTTCATTCCCCGGCACAATTTGGTGAGCGTCGTTTACTCCCAAATAATTCCTGCAAATCCTGCTCAAAATCAAAATGAGTATAGTAATAATCAGGGTCGAACTACAGAGAACGGGATAATAATTTATTTTTCCTATAAATCAATTTTGGTGTAGACACCACACCTTAAATTTGAGTTTTATAATTATTAACTAAGAACATACTCCCTCTGTCCCGTTCAACTTGTCCCATTTTACCATTTTGGGTGTCCCATTTAACTTGTCCCATTTTCTTTTAAGGAAATAATTAAGAAATCACTTTATTCACTTTATATCACTTCAGCACCACTTTATATCACTTTATGTCACTTCAGCACCACTTTATATCGTTTTATCAATTAAAAAATATTTTATATCACTTTATTCACTACACTAAACACATCATTTATAATTTAATACTCTTATTCTTAATCTCTGTGCCGATCCCAAATGGGACAAGTTCAACAGGACGGAGGGAGTAAGAAATTAAGTAAATAGCAAACTATATATAAATCAAAAGAAAGTAATTCGGCTTCGAATAAATTCACACTAGTCTAGGCTCTGATCATCGACGGAAAGATTAATTAATTATCTAGAACCAACCAGTTATAGGGCACCATGAATGCAGGGGACATGCCCCAACTCCTACGTACTTTATCGATAGTTAATTGTAGACGTCAGACCTAACTATTTCTCTTATTAAAACATAACCTAGCTGGAAATGCCAGACCTAGATTTAATGCTCTAATAGCTTTTAGCTTTGAAGGAACCCAATTTAAACGAATTACCCAAGAACGCAAGTAATAATCCGAGAATTACCAATTTATTCCTACTACGAAACAATATAATAATCGAATGAACTAAATAAATAAGAAACTCATCCCCAGAAATTGAATAAGTCGATCCAAGCAATAAAGTTGAAATCTCCAAAACGTGTTTTGCTCCAAGTAATCTTCATCAATCTATGGCGGCTGGAAAAAGAAATTATGGGATGTCATTGTGTGTTGCGGTTATGATCCATATATATGGAAAATTAAACTAATCATAATTAGATAAGAATGCGAATGGGCCTAATCACTAATAATAAAACAAATTATAAAATAGTCTAAATTATAAAATATAATTCGGTCCATTCTAATTATCTATATTCCACATCAATAATATCGTGTCTTCAACTTCTTTCAAAATTGTATAAAAATTCTTCCGATTTCTCTCGTCCACATCTCTATGCTCACCAACTCTTCAATTCCTACACAAAAATCACATAAAAAATACAAATTATATCCAAATAAAATCATAAAAAAATTAATAATATGAACAACCAAATTACACACACCAAACATCCTCACACTTAAATCATGCTTGCCCTCAAGTATGAAGTGAAGATAAAACTCAATCATCAAACATGGTTGTTCATATAAATCAATTTTCCAACAACTCAACAAAGACGACTCAATAAAAAGAAAATAAAACGGAAGATAAAGAAATGAGACACGATTTAACTCGACGCACAATAGCCAAGTAAAATCAAACTGTTAATGCTTGCACACTTTCCCGTACAAGTAAGAATCATGCAATTCACAAAGCAATTCTCAACTTTCAAAAAATAAAATGAAATCTCAAGAGCGCATCATTATCATCAACTTAGTCAAAATCTGGCAACAATTGAGTATAGCTCACAAATTCACTCATTCACTCATTATAGTATTCAGGACAGCCACACAAAGACAAGATTCACTCAATCGCGATATATAGCAGTCAAATTATAACTCAAAAATGTCATTATTCATTTGGCGTAATTGGGTTAGGGACCATGCGAAACGTTGGTAAGATCTAATAGGTTCCTAAGTTTCAAAAATAAGAACCGAGTATCATGCATGTCTAAGCTGAATCATCATCTATAAATAATAGGCATCACAAGAAGAACAAATTAACTGTCATCTATCAAACTCTATACTCTACTCAAATTAGGTGCAAACTTTTTTTTCTTCTTTTTTTTTCTTCTCTTTTTTTTATTTTTTTATTTTTCCTTTTTCCTTTTCTTCTTCATCTTCTTCTTCTTCTTCTTCAGCACCTTTCTTTCACAATTATCAATCAAACATACAAATCACAAACATCATTCACTTCAGCATACCATGTGTCTGGGCAAACTGGACATATAAGCAATGCCTTTTTTTTCAAATGAAATCACACACCCTAGTTGAATTTCTGAACTTGAAACATGCACAATAGGGTCAAAAGAAAGTCAAACAAGGCCTTGGCTTAAATTTTTAGTGACTCAAATGAAAGAATATGGTCAAGACTTCAAAGTGGCTCACTAGGGGTTAATGTATGGGTTACGCAACGAAAAGCAGGCCAAAATTGGTTCATCCTAGTGCCTTCTATCATTTATTACACATGACACACATGATATCACAACTTTGTGAAAAAAAAATCTCTCAGAAAGAAATAAAGTAGAGAATGGTCTACTATTTTTAGGCTCAAATCTCATTTAAGTGTGGGTAAAGAAACTCAACTACTGCCCTCTTTCATCATTCCAAGTATCATTCAATAAATACTCAAACTTTAAATCACATCTCACCATTTGAAAGCATATTGAGCCACCAAATTTATCACAGGACTCATACGGGGAGAGTATATTCACAAATATCAACAAATTTGATAATACTTGGCTTACTTGACACAAAAACTCGACTCAATAAAACAAACAAACATAAGCACACATAGAATAATCAAATAATTATCTTTAATTAGTTATAATAATATAATTATTTTGGTATTTAATCATAATAATTATATGCATTAGTCGCACAGAATCTCTTCTAATTGTTCTTTTTCGTAATAATGCTTGAAATTGACGAAGCGTCGTCGTTACACTATTCGCGCAAATAAATTTATAAACACCTCTTGCCCAACAAGATAGTTGTTGAAGGCAAGTGGGGTCGATCCCAAGGGACTTGGCGTAGATCTGCTCTTCAGGTAGTGCTCAATAAAAGGGGGTTTCACTGAAATGTATCCTGTAACTCAACAAGTAAAATATCAAATAACAAAAGAGTTTGGATTGAGTTTCAAATCAATGATCCTAATTACTCATCACTCGTTCGTTGGTGCAAAGATATTCAATTAACTGATCTCATTACTTGGTTTAAGACAAAGATTAATTTATACCCTAAAGGTCACGAAGTCACGATATAAACACACTTAGTTTATGTCTATCCAATTTTACAGATCTTGACCAGAAGGTAAGATCTCCTCTCTTGATCAACAAAGTCACAAAGACACTTCAGTAACGATGCTGTCCAAAAGGCATTAAGAATAAACAGACTTAAGACAGCCAAGAGGTAGGTCAATACCGACTGCTCTCCAACACTCTTTACCTTCTTGGGCACGAGAGACACTCTCGAGTTAAATCCCAATTCCTGTTAATGACTTAATATCAATATGTAGATGGTGATCAATCATATGTCAATATCAATTAAGTCTAAAATTAATCCTAAGTGTTTCGGGAATAAAATCAACTAACGAACTAACACAATTCAACCTCACGAGTTTAGAACGAGTAATTTACGATCACTTCATCTACATCCAACCCAAACAATAAATTTAGCTAGGCATAATATTAAATAAAAATACAAATCGAATAAGCGAAATCATACTTAACACAAACTGGAAAAAGGTTGCTGCTCAAAAGCATAAGTCAGCAACTGAGGTCTTGGCTTCAAGCCAACAACTAAACTAATGCAGAAAATATAAAACGAACATAAAAGTAAATCGCCTGTAGGACTAGTTTCTTCCTCACTTCCTCTCAACTTAGAATGCAGAACTAAGCTATGAACTCGAATAAAAAGGGCACACATTACATTGTGGAGTCGGCCATATATATAGGCGATGTAATTAGGGTTGAGATAGTTTCCTTATTGATGAAGGACTCTTCCCATGCATATCACATCCGCCGTCTCTCTCATCCATGCAGTCACGATTCACTTTCCTTGCTTGCTAGGATAAGGAAAGAAATATTCGATCCTTATCCTCTTCCTTGAAAGAAAAGAATTATGCTGCTGGTCCGATTCGCTTCTTGCCTTCGATGTCTGCATCCTGTATTGCTTCTTGTGTTGACCAAGATCCTAGCTCCTCCGGGTACTCTGTCTATTGGCTTCAAGGATATGGGGAAGTACTTCCTGACTTGTAGAGTGTGTAAAACGTTGTTGCCCAGCTACAAGCCTCCAGCCCTATGCCCATTTGCACTGTATCGCCATCTCAGCATCTCAACAACATATTTTCCACCGAATTTTTCCAAGATCCCACCTGTTCTTCTCTGCACACCATCTCTCGACTTTGTGTCCTCCCAGACACACCTTGACTCGATAAAGACTAAAAATACAAAAAAAAAAAAAACACAAGAAAAAATGGACACAAATATGGGTTCATCAGAAATCAAATTAAAATGTAACAACAACATAAAGTTAAATTTCGCAAGTATACTCCTCATTTTCAACTTCTCACCACAATACTATATTTTAACTGTAATAAGATAAGCGTGTAATTTTATTTATTATTAATATATAACATGTAGAAATTCGACAGTGATTAAATGTTATTATAACTTATGAGATTATTTTGCGTCATTTTTCATTCATCAAATAAACTCATTTTGTAACATAGTTGTACCTATTACATATTTCAATAACTCGTTTATTCTATTAAAATAATCATATCTTTGCTTTTATTTGAGAAGAATAATTAATTAAATTTAGGATGTGTGAAATAACTTTTTTGGTTTTCATCGTCACTTTTATTTCGTTTAGAAGATTTTTTTATTTAGTTACTCTTATATATAAACTCAATCAAAATGAAGTAAGACCCACAATTCCACAAAGATCTTGACTCGATGCATTAGACATATAAGCTTTAAAAAACATAGGAAAAATGCTCATACATAATCATAATATATAGATATATAGATAGATAATTTATATAAATATAAATTAATATGTCGGATCATTAAATAATAAGTAGATAAAATAAAAACTGATACTACAACTAATGAGAGATAATGTTTCAATCATCCATTATTTGGATTATCTTGTCCATCCTATCAAGATAATCATATTTTTTCTTTTATTTGAGATAATGAATTAATTAATTTATAAATTTTCACACTTTAGGATGTGATGATTTTTCCCCTACATAGATAGTTCTTTTCCAAAATTAACAATTCTAAGATGGAGAAAAAAACGATTTAGGCGCAATTTGTTTAAATAGTTTGAAATTGATATATATTTAGGTTATAATTAAATTCAAAAAAATTACTCTACAATTCTCCGATCTTTATTTACGATTCTATTATAAATCACATGCTTCATTAAGATTAAATTTCTCATAGATGCATATCCAATATACGTATATATACCTGCACATAAAATAGCTAAATAAAATATTCAAAAGTCATATGTTGTTGTGTATGGGATATTAAATAAAAATAAAACTTATTATTTGGCCAATATCAATTAATTAATTAGTCAAACTAAATTGATTGTGGAAATAAATGTGAGATGAAAAAAATGTGAGTTTGAGTATTTATATAGATATTTAAAGAGTGGAGTTTCATTGGAAAATAATATGGGATACAAATCACACTATTAAATACTAATGAAGGATATCAAACTAATAATAATAATACAATATTCATGTATTATTTATAAGATCTGTCAAATAAAAAAAATATTATATTGATTATTACTTTTGTACCTTAAAGTTGTATTATGTTCATAATATCGTTCTTATTTATAATAATATAATAGTCGTACTGATTTATGATGACACTACATTAATAAATAGGAGTAGTATGTATATCTTTTTTCTAAACTGATAGATTTTAATCTCATACAATGTTGGATAGAATATCTTAATACTGTAATTAGTTCTTTATATATGATCAAAATCTAGAACAAGACCTCGAATCCGCATCGGTATTAATTATATATATATACATAAAATATATTAAATTAATTAATCTAAATCGATATAATAAAATATTTTAAATAAGGTAATCTAAATAAACATAAGGAAAATTTAAATCCTAATAAATTATTCTAATTCCTTATATATTATATTACATTATTATTCTCAAATTAAATAAATATATAGTAGAGATATTTTAGGCAAAACAAGGCTCTTTTTATATTAGTATAGATTTTAATTGTATCCGTATTAATTAAGGATGTTGTATCTATTGTAGTGGGCAAAATCCGTCTATCTTGTATGAGCCCAATAAGTATCTCTAATCGGCCCAATTAGCTAGACGAATCAACCGCCTGGTTAGATAAGCAATATATTGATGTTGAATAGCTAGGCAAATTCAACTGTCTAGCCGAACTAATCAGACAAACACATTTACTCGACCCAATTAGCTAGGCGGTATCATTCGTCTAGTCCGATAAATCATAAATTGACATTGAACGACTAAGCGGAATCTATTTACTCGGCCCAAGCTTGACAAGCCTCATAAGTTGGTTCAATTGACTAGGTGGATCCAAAAGTCTAGTCCGATAGCCTACTCGGCCCAATAACTATTCACATTCTAGCCCGATACGCTACTCGATAACCTAGTCTGACTCCGTGCTCAAGCTCAAGGGTGTCAACAGTTAGTCGAACGACTTGACCTAGTCAAATGGATATATTTCAGCTGTAACAGACGGATCACATCTGCCCTCAACAACCACTTGCTCCGACTAAGGCGGATGGGGGCGGAAACCCTGAAACCTAAGCAGCGACTAGTCGTCTATATATATCAAACGATTAAGTTATCGTACGGGCATTCCAATTCACAACATTCATCCATTTACTATTCATTCTCGAACTCTTTCCGTCTACCTCCGCTTACACTCATTCACACTAACCATCCGCCTACTTCCATCTAGCTTTGCGTTTGTCCCATTTGATATCCGACCACCCCTCCGACTACTACGTTTTCCCGACTACAGTTTGTCCAACCGTAGTTGCTATTTGGCTACGGCCTTAATCCGACTACGTCCGCTTACATCTGGCTACGTCAGCTTACTTCCGATTATGCTTATTGACATATCGGCAACGGCCTGTCCGCTTACACCAATTTCATCGACTACCACTATCTTATACTCTTACTCCACCTACATCCGCTTACCTTCGCATCCACCCAATTTCATATCCAACTACAACCTTTCCGGCTACATTTGGCATCCGGCTACGACCTCTTCGGCTACATTTGATGTCCTGTTAGGAACTTTATCACTATCGTTCTCTATTAACGATATACATATTTCTATCTGTTTCTTTATTGCAATTAGCATCCATTTATTTCCGGCCGATTACATCTAACATCTACTTACTTGAGCGTCGGAGGTCTTTCGGCCAACGCCCTCACCGGTGCTCTCCAAAGGGCTCTAACGTGTTCTGTTTATTTCAGGTTGCTAGTGCCTGATTCATCTGGACGTGATTGACGTCATCAATTGTAGATCTAGCCTCTACATCTATTCATTACTCTCTATGTCTCGTTCATTTTGTAACATATTCATTTTTGGAATGTTTCATTCATCTTGTAATATTTCCTTTTATGGAAATAATTAAAAATTTATTTTATCCACTTTATTCACTTTAAAACTACTTTATATCACATCAATAGCACTTTTTTTACTTTAAAATCCTTTTATATCACATTAATAATACTTTATTCACTTTAAAAATAATTTATATCACTTTATTATTATACTAATCACTATCTTTACTCTTAATACTTTTCTATTTAATAATCATACCAAATAAAAATATTATATTATAAATGGGACGGAGAGAGTAATTAAATTTGTAGGGTGTCTATTTTTCCGTCCGTTTAGGTTATACAACTATAAAACACTTCTTAGACTGTCCGCAGCGGGGTGTCTCGACGGTGGCTCGAGACACCCGCTGTGACGGGACACCGCGATGCAGGGACGGAGGGCTCGAGACCGTCTCGCCGCGACGAGACAGTCTCGAGATGGCGCGTTACCGCCACGCGACGCCGTTTTCAATTTTTTTTTTAAATAGGCGCGTGCATTGCACGCGCCAGAAATAAAAAAAAAATCGCACAACGGCTATGAAGGATCCAACGGATATAAACGGCTATTCAGCCGATTCTAAATTTTTTTTTTTGTAATTCATCCCTATAAATATATACTTCATTCCACAATTTTTTCCACACCAAATTCATCTTCCTCCTTTTATTTTCTCTCTAGTTTTTCTCTCAAATATTTTGCAGAAAAAAAATGTCTTCGTCGTCCGACTCCTCAACCGGCTACTCTTCCTATGGCACCGACGACGAGATTATATCGATGGTGACGAACCTCCAAGCTGCTGCCGCTCGACTCTTCGCCAAAAAGAAAAAAAGAAGGTGAAGAGGACGGTCGTACACCGCGATCGGGAGGCGGCCCTACAGCAGTTGATGGTCGACTACTTCAACGACAACCCGATGTACGGCCCAATATTTTTCCGTCGGCATTTTTGGATGCACAAGCATTTGTTCTTGAAGATTTGCGAGGCGTTGGAGCCGAATGTGCGATACTTCTAGCAGAAGTAAGATGCAACCGGCAAATGGGACCTCACGTCGGTGCAAAAGTACACAATGGCCATTCGCCAACTAGCCACCGGTGGAGCGCCGGATACATTCGATGAATACTTGAAGATCAGCGATAGCACCGGCCGTCTTTACCTCCGAAAGTTCTGCAAAGGTGTCATCGACCTATTCGGTGATGTGTATTTGAGGAGGTCAAATGCACAAGACACCGCTCGGCTGCTGCGGATGCACGAGGAGAGGCACGGCTTTTCGAGAATGCTCGGTAGCCTGGACTGCATGTACTGGGCTTGGAGGAATTGCCCGAAGGCGTGGTCGGCTGCCTACACTCGAGGAGATATAGGCGTGCCTTCTTTGATTCTTGAGGTGGTGACGTCTCAACACTTATGGATCTGGCACGCCTTTTTTGGAGTAGCCGGCTCCAACAACGATATCAACGTCCTCAATCAGTCGCCCTTATTTGAGAACGTGCTTGAAGAACGTGCTCCGCCGTGCCAGTACGTGGTGAATGGAAAGCCATACGATGGCGGTTACTACTTAACCGATGGGATCTACCCGGATTGGGCTGCTCTGATCAAGGCTCCTCCGCTTGCAACGGACGAGAAGGCGGCGCGGTTCAAGAAGATGCAAGAAGCAGCGAGGAAGGATATCGAACACGCATTCGATGTTCTTCAGGCCCGTTGGGGAATTATCCGGAACCCGGTGCGGAACTGGTACACACAGCACCTCCGCAACATCATGTTTACGTGCATTGTTTTGCACAACATGATCATTCAAGACGAGAGGGAAGATGCCGAGAACTGGAGAGAGGACACAGAAACAACGCCGGATAGTAATGTTACTCATGTCCCCGCACCGCAATCATGGAAGAATTTTCTCAAACGGGACGCCGCATTGAGAGATGTAAGGAAGCACCATCGGCTCACAAATGATTTGATCGAGCATCTTTGGAGCCGATTTGGAGCAGTTGACGAGTAGGATGTTTTTAATTTGTTTAATTTCAATTAATGTAATATTTTTATTTATTTTATTTCAATTAATGAAAATTTCAATTTTTTTATTAAAATTAATGCAAAATATAAATTTAAAAATTCCTTAAAGACACCCCTTAAAGACAGCTCTACTGCAGTGCACCGTCTCTATCTCCAAAAAATCTTTAAAAACACTACCAGTGCAAACAGTCTTAACACTAATAGTCCGACATTGTACTTATCCAAGTCATTGAGCTATAGAAGCAAAGAAAACGTGGGGGCCATAATTGGACAGAGATTCGTTTATTTGCTTTTCAAATTTTAAATTTCTTTTAATTTCGATAAAGAAAACTTGGGATTGAATCATATACTATCTCATTACTTGCCAATTAAAATATGTAATGATTATATTTTGATGTCCTATTAAAAATAATTAAAAAAAAAATTGGGAAACCTTATGCGAACATAATCAAGAGATTGAAGTACATAGTACATGTCAGTATACACTCTTTACACATAAAAGAACGAGAAAATTATCATGCATACCTACTATTGGGATAACATGTATTCTATATATTCATTTGGGATAATATATACTCTATATACTCATAGACATATTTAGTTTATTTTTCCGTTATTTTCATGTTTAATATTAATTGAGAAAAAATTATCAATTCAACCAAGTACATTCCAAGTACATTCAACAATAAATAAAGAGTAATTGAATTACTTTTTTAATAAAGCTAAATTGGTCTAAGGCTGGCAGATTTCTTCACGTGAAAGGTGACTAAATTCGCATGCATGCAACAAAATTGTACAATTTTTAATAGTGATATTGCATGCGGGTAGATGCATTATTGAATGCGAATTGCCTATATATATATATGAATAACACTTTAAAGAATAAGAGAAAAAATAGAGAGAAAAGAAAGAGCGAATATTTGAGGGAAGCAACTACTATAGATCGAGTATACAGATGAAGTATTCTATACAGGTGAGCAACATGCAATATATAAATTAAAAAAAAATGTATACAGATCGAGTATATTATATACAGTTCGACCGTAATAATACTCGATCTTTATATAATATTTTCTATTTGTATACTTTTTTTTGTATCGAAAAATGTATGAACTTCGATAATTTTAATTAGTATTCTTTTTAGAACATTATTGTTTGTATTTTACAGAAAATTTAATTAGATATTTATCAAACGTGCTGAATCCAGGCTCGAAGAGTACTACAATTATTTTTGCAATTTCAATTTCGAAATGTAAGTCTTAACACATTAAATTAATTTTCTTAAAACACAAAAAACATACAGATCGGTAATTTATTGTACATGTCAAGAAAAGCAATAATCCGACCTGTACATTATTTATACGACCTGTATGCTTTTTTCTGTATGTAAAATAGTTTTTGTTTTTTATGACATTATTATATGTATTTTTTGCAAAAATAAAATTGGAATTCGAAATCCTAAATCTGGGTTTTACTTCAAACGGTGGTGAATCCAGATAACATTTGTGTTTTCATTTCCAATTTACAAAGGTGAGCCCTAAAAATATTATTTTAATTTTTAAAATTTTGAAAACCATACAGATCGAACAAAAATTGTACATGTCGCCTTAATTTATAGGTTGACCTGTACAGTATATTTTAGATCTGTATAAAATTCTATTTTCTAATAAATTAATTTAATTTTAGTTACGTATATTTAATTATTAAACTTTGGTTTTGTTTTGACAGATGAAATGCAAGATGTTCCGCGTTAAATTCAACGGCGTTTAGGACGATTATGTTTATAATGGCTGAGAAGAGCGCACATTCTATCTTCCGTTGGATATGATAAGTTTTTCCAACATTAAGGAATAAATAAATTTCATAATGATGTCTAGATCGATAACTGGTAGTTTTGAAATATTCTATTTTTCAACGTCTCAGTTCGGCGTCGAAAAATATAAATTGAGTAATGATGATCAACTTCGTCGATTGTGTGCTACTGAGTCTGAGTCTACGTTGTATATCGGGCACAGTGTGTATAGACCTAGCTTTGATTTAAATGCTTCTTCGCAATTTGTCTATGATGATGTGTATCCGTCTTAGTACTCGCAGTACGACGATTCCCTCGCACGTATGGCTTCATGCAATTGGGTTGGCGAGACGCAAATGGGTTCTCAAAGTGGAGCGATTGTTATTGCTCAAAGCAATCACAAGCACCAGAGCCGCAGCCACAGCCTGTGCAGTCCTATGCCACTGTCGTAGAGGATGATGATGATGATGAATATTCTGCTGAATCTGAGTCTGACAACACTGATGACGGAGAGGAACAGACCGCCACTCTGAAAATTGAAACTCTGGCTGAATTTGTTAACTGGTGCATACTCAAGGCGGCGTGAACAAGCTCCTGACTATATTGATGCAGAAAAGTCGTACACCCGTTGTTGACGAGGAGACGGAGCTCGCCACTGAAGCGGCGGACCTACAAAATTGGTTAGTTCCTACGATTCCATTAGAACCTGCTGCTTCGCTTGTTGAAACTGTTCTAGATAATATGCCTGACGGTCCTTTGAGTATAAGCTCCCTATTTAAAGACAGAGAGCAGTTGAGGCTTGCAGTTGGGTTGTGGCACTTGGAACAACGAGCTGAGTTTCATACAGATTGATCAGATTTAGGGCATGTTACTTACAAATGCAAGTTTGGAGATGTGTGTCCTTTCAAATTGCGCGGTAGGAGAGAGGGCAACTATTGGTATATTCACCTATTCAACCCGACGCATATACTTGCACAATCAATATGAACCATCCTCTAATGGAGAGGAAGGTCGAATCTAGTGTGATTGCAGCTCATTTTGCGAAAGGCATGAAAAATCAGAAAGAAATCATCACACCGAAGGTGATTATGGCAAGTCTTATGCGAGTGGCGTGGCTGCAAATTACAATGTGTGTCTGCGAGCACGGAACAAGGCCCTGAAGATGTTGTATGGTGGATATGTCAATTAGTTTAAGATGGTTCCTCAGTATCTCTACATGCTCCAGAAAGAGAATCCAGGTTCGATTGTTGACTACAGTTTTAGCCCTGATGATTTCCGATTCGAACACTGTTTTGTGGCGTTGTCAGCTTGTATCGTTGCATTACAGTACTGTCTTAGGCCGGTGATTATATTGGATGCAACGCATTTAAAGGGAAAGAATAAGGGAATTATGTTCGTCGCGATGGGAAAGGATGGGAACGAGCAACTTATACCGCTGGCATGGGGGATTGGTCCAATTGAGAATAACATCTCGTGGACATAGTTTGTAAGTCGTCTGAAGCTGGCATATCCTCCTCGCCCTGATTTGGTGTTCATCTCAGACGCCCACCTTAGTATTGGGAATGCAATTCGGGACATCTATCTTGGCATATTCCACGGCCTGTACTACTTTTACATACTGAAAAACATGGTGACTTATGGAAAATCTATCACCAAGTTGTATCATAAAGTAGCATTTGCGTACCGGGGAGCAACATATGAGAAAGCGATGAATAATATAATGTCGGCAAAACCTGAAGCGCATGCCAAGCTGATGTCCATTGATTCGGAGAAGTGGGCTCGATGTATGCATCCGGACCGACGATATAGTAACCTGACGTCGAATGCCGCAGAGCAATTCAATAAATTTTTGAAGTTTGCTAGATGTATACCAATTTGTTCGTGTTTTGAGACCCTTAGAATGACCGTCGAGAGGTGGTTTGATGAAAAACGACAATTATACGCATCTAGTACTGCGTTTGTCATGAGCACGACAGATGCAAAACTTGCAGCTGAGGTTGAACTGGCAAGAACGTACACTGTCATTTCCTTTAGAGATGGTGTATTCAAAGTCAACGATAGAAATCGGACGCTCAATGTCGATCTCAACGCGAGGAGTTGTCCATGTCGAGTGTGGGATTTGGACTTGATACCGTGTTCTCATGCCGTTGCAGCAACTTATGGTGAAAGGAGGGAGTAGATGTTTTTTTATAATAATAATTATTATTTACTAAATGTTCCTAAATGCTCTATATTTACTAGATTTTTTTTATAATAATAATAATAATAATAACAATCATCGTACATTAAACTAATAAAACGTACTAATATTGTTACGAGCAAAAATGTAAAATAAAACATAAGAAAATTTACTAATACAATTAATCCTCCAGACGAGTTTGGCCAACATTGCACAGAAGATCACGAGCAATTTTTCTTCTATAAACTGCGACATTCCCAGGTCGGTTACCCCATGACGTACTCGGTCTTCCACTAATCATTCTTTCGATGGTCATGAGCGCAAAAGGACCGGAATTGTGACTGTCATCTTGTCTAAATTGTCGCATGGGGTTCTGCTCGAAAGTCCTCATCGGAACAGTTATCTCAGTAGATCACTCCTGTTGACTGCCTTTGGTTTCACTATCGTCTTCCAATTGCCTCCCTGGTCCAGGATGGTCCAAAACTTCATCGCAAATGGCTTAAGTGACTGTATTCGATGTGTTCGAGCATCCTCTAAGTGTGATTTGGAGTCCCACACCTCCATTTTCCACTGAACCATGTTGATGCGGCAGACAAACCAATGTGCGTCGAAGAAGATTGGAATTATTAACTGTAACAAAAAATCAGAATTTTAAAAAGAATTTACATGATAACTTAAATTTTAGAATGTTTAGATTTTTTACCAAGTCAGCTTGCCGCCAAGATTTGACATCAACACCTACATCAAGAGACATTGTGATGTTGGCACTCATTTTCGTCGATCTCGCCATTTGGTTAAGTTTGTGCATGAATGACGACTGCTAACAAAAAATATTAGTACATATAATAAATTGCATGGAAACAATAATAAAAATGTCAATAATGATAAAATAAAGGATTGCTCACATAGAAGTCGACGTTCAAAATAATGGTGTTAGTGTCATTAATCCGTGGCAGAATGTGCTCACGTTCCCTCAAACGCTTGGCCAACAATTGGACTGCCATGACGAAAACCTGACAAGAAATACAAAAAAGTCATATTGATTAAAACAATACCCATAACTAATGATAACGAGTTTAGAATTTAGAAAATTACCGAATGCTCTATGTCCGCCGTTATGTTTTCAATTCGGCGAAAGTACTCAACTGTCCATTGAACTCCTTCGACATAGACGAATGAGTCTTTGTTTTCCATAAATAGCTCATATCTCCGCCATTTCTCCTTGTTGATAAGTTCGGCAGGAGGAACTTTCAATCCTGGCTGAAGTAGTTTCTTATCTCGTCGTTGACCTTGGACATCTTCTACGGCAATACCCTTGTCTTTTACTGGCTGAAGCGGTTGTGTCTGTGAGAGCGACTTCCTAGAAAACTCAGTATATGCAGCGGAATCGTACAACACATACTGAGCAGTCCCATCAGGACCCCTAGCGGTTAAGGGTTGGGCCCGAATGAGAGGATCATCCTGTTCATAAGCATACTGAGGGCCATCCTCCTTTCTCACCCATTCCGGAATTGTGCACTCCGGCGCTGAATTCCGTGCTGGCACAAAAGGTTGATGTCTTACTGGATTGCCGTGGGCTGAGGCACTGGGCGGTGGTGAAGATTGCTTCGGGCTAGAACGTCGGCCACTCTTCTTAAACAAATCTGTGAAAAAAGACTTGATCTCCGGAAAAAAAAACTTCTCTCCACTGTGTAGCCAATTCAGTTCTCACCATGCCTCACAATTCCCTTCTTTCTTCTCCCCTCTCTCCGACTGCCGGTGTCAGTGCCACTGCTCGATGATGACGACTGTACTACGCGAGCACGTTTTTCTTGACTTTTCTTAGATTTCGTCACAACTGTAGGTGGGGGCCTGTCTCTCAGATCATATACGCTAGGCTCTGACACCGGAGGGTCTCTAGAAGGCTGCTGAACTGGGGCACGACGTTCAGGTTGTTCACCCTTGGATAGCAAGTTGACGGGTTTCACATAATTCACTGCCAGCGGGTTTTCAGCATTTATGAGTGAGACCTAGTAAAACGTCCTTTCTTCTTCTTCTTCAGGGTCCAGGGAATCTCTACAATTCACCCCGTCGAGAAAAGCCCGTTTCAATTCCCGTTGCAAAGCCGGATCCGGCCTCCATCTCAAACAATGAGGAAGGTCAGATTTGTTTACTCTGTTGGCAGTCATCGCAGAAAAAGCCGGTATAGCCTCGTAAATCCACATCTGCAGTGCCCAAATCGGCCTGTAAATGTTAGACCTGTAATTTTTCCCAAAATTCTTTTTATGACCGGTACCGCCGAGATATAGTTCTTCAACACTTGGTATGAATATCCGCCCCAAGGAAATTGGTTCCATCGGTTGAGATCATCTGCTAATACCCAAAGCTACGAATTTATCTTGCCTCTAACGTCGCAACCTAATAAAATTGCTTGTGAGACGAGCACATGGGCTGCTCGAAGAACAAATGTGCCTCTAGATCCTCCACATTCAAAAAATTCAGCAACACGTCCTTGAATTCTCGCACTTTCCCGAAGACCCGACAAACTTCCACATTCTCCGTCGATAAATTTGCACTGTGCGGATCAAATGAAGACGCTCCAAAAAGAAATCCCGAAATAAGAGCGTACTCACGAGGTAAAAATCTCAAATTTTTTTCACCAATACGAAACTATATATCCATCGGATCAGCACCGGCCACTTTTACCTCTCTAGCGACGACCATTTGAAGCGCTTTCCCGGACGCTTTACCCTGATTCCATCTTAAAAAATGCCCGAAAGTACCCACAAAGAATGTTCTAACGAGCTATGTACCCTCAACTTCGAATAGCCGTTTCTTTATCGATTCCAACATGCTGAGCTTGTTGTACGTGTTCACCACGCAAGTTACATCCTGTAATGTCTTACGTACCCAGCACCAACCATGCTGAAACAGAAATAAAATCAATTAAAAAATAAAACTAAAGAAAATAAAAATACATAATTAAAAAAAAAAAAAATATACAGATCGTATATAATCTGTACAACCATCTATAAAAAACAATCCACATGTACACAATATACACGGGTTGTACAGTTTATTTAAGATTATTATCATATATTATTTTATTTTTTAATATAATGACAATATAAATTAACAAATCAAATTATCGAGTTACATAACAATGCTTTAAAAAACTAATTATGCATGCATATTTAATAAACTTGAGAAATTAATTAAATAAAAAAACGTGACAAATTATTTTTAAACGTGACAAATAATTTTGAAACGTGACATAACAATGAGTTTAAACTAATTATGCATCATAGTAGTAATACTTAAACTAATAAAATAATAAAATTAAACATATCATCATAATTATAGCATAAATTAAATAATAACTAAGCAGAAAGTACACAGATCGTGAGAAAAGCCTACAGGTCGTGAAAAACAATACACGACCTGTACGATTTTTACACGACATGTATACTTTTGTTTATAAAGGTTTTCGATCTAAGTTCTTCCGATATTATGATTAACATGAATTATGGTGTTAAACTAGACAAAATATATTACATATTCGATTAATTAACATTAAACTAACTAATTATATCAACATACCACAAATTAGCATAATAAAAATCATAAAAGCACAGAAATATCTAGAAAACAAGTCTATAATGTGTCTAAATTATTTATAATAATATTCGTGTTAACAAAAACCATAAAGATCGTATAAAAAGTATACAGGCCGTATTAAATTAAAAAAATCATACCATCGACCTGTATGGTTATTTATAGATCTGTATTTGAATTTACCTCTTGTAGATGTTGTTTCTGGGCATCATTTAATTCTTCATCGCTTTTGGTGGTTTTGTTTTTCCCTTTGAACGTAATGTTGACGCCATAGATTAAGGGTTTAATGTAAATTATTTAGTACAGGGGAGAGGGAAAGGAGAAAGAAAAAGATGAAGGGTGGAGAACAATTGGTATGGTAGAGAAAGGGTGGGTGGAGATTTATGGGTTCAAATCTGTATGCTCTTTCATGGGCTGTACAAATATATTTTTGTTTTTTACCGTTGTATCATTAAGGGGGGGAATTTTTTCTCATTGAAAATCTGTAAGAGGTGGGTGGGGGTTATATCAATTTCTGAAAAGAGAGAAAAAATCGGTTCAAATCCTCTTCATATGTTACATGCAGAGATATATTAGGGTTTATAATGTTTTATTGCATGCTATGGTTGAATGAGAGAAGAGTGGGCCAGGAGAGAGAGATTCTTTGACCGAATCTAATAAGAGATAGAGAGAGATTCTTCTCAAATTCTGTAAAAAGTGATAGAAGTGAGCCAAGTGGGTATATAGGGTAGATAATTATCTTAGTGTGTATATAAAGTAGATATTATCTTGAAAGTGGGTATTTCGAATTTCTACTCTAAAAGAAAATGGATGCTTTTGATTATCTATTTGCAATATAGCATCAATTTGGGGATTTCACCATAGTGTCACATTTCATTTGGTCGTGTGATCTTAGCTGCAAAAATACGAAATTATTATATATATATATATATATATATTTTAATTGAGTGGAATAAATTCTATGTATTTTATATATTAGCCGAAACCGACAAACTGCCCCGAACCGAGCGGTTTCGATCGGTCGGTGTCGGTTTTATGTAGGAAGCAGTTCGGCCACAGTTTGAGGTTTTCAGAAAAATCGGTTTGGTCGGTCGGTGTCGGTTTTTGAGATGTTCGGACTGAAACCGACTGCTATTTATATATAAACCAGCAAACCCTACATTTCAAAATCATTTCTGCCGCACACACTTCTCCCGCTCCTCCCTCCCCTCACTCCGCATACCAACACCACAGCACCTCCACCTCCATGGGACAACCACCACCTCCACCGGATAACCACCACCGCGTGGAGCGCCGGCCCACCCTCTGCCTTCAGGTCTCATTCTTCTCTAAAAGGTATGCATTTCAAATTTCAATTCTTCAATTCTCTCATTTGTTCACTTCATTCCATACTTCGAATATATGCAGATTTTATATTGCATTTTGGAAGAAATGGGTTTTATTTCTGACCATTTAAGTGAAGAAATAGGAAAGTTTTTATTATTTTCTATCCATTTAAGGGAAAAAAAAATAGATTTTTTTTTGTTAATGTAATCTTAATTTGGGCCGGCCCGAAACCGAACCGACCCGAAAGTTTTCAGTCGGCGTCGGCTCGGCCCAAATTTCTGAGCGGCTTGACGGCAGTTTGTAATTCAGCAAATTTTTGACCCGTCGATTTTAGCGGTTCGGCTCGGTTTGAGGCCGAAACCGACCAATGCTCAACCCTAGTATATGTCGGCCAAATTGGCAAACACAAATCGAATAGATAAAAGTTAAGGGACTAAAGAAAATAGTTGCCCTCGTTTGAGAAAATTGTATCCCTTTATTTGAATGTACACGTGGCCGAAAAGTAACAATTATAGCATTAATTTGGGGTTGGTTTCCTTTTCGTGCGCAGCAGGTGCAGGAATCTCCCACCTGAACCAAACTAACTACCGTCGATCAGCCACAGCGGCAACTGTATCCATCATTCACTCCTCATATCAGCTGAAAATGGAGGCGCAGACTTCGCAGGCCCCCGACTCGCCTGCCCCGGCCGGCCGGGCCCGTTCGAGGCACGATCCCTTCTTGATAACCTGCCGATTCTTCAGCGTCATCACCTCTCTGGCCGCCATTCTCTGCCTCACCGTCAACGTGCTCTCCGCCGTCCATTCTTTCAAGAACGGATCTGATGTATCCTCATCTTCTCTCCTTCTCGCTTTCAGTCTGTGAGCACATTTCGAAATCGTTTGATTTTGTGCAGATATTCGACGGGATATTCCGGTGTTACGCGGTGGTTATTGCCGTGCTTGTGGTGGTCGCCGAGACCGAGTGGGAATTTATCATGAAGTTCTCCAAGGCTCGCTCTCTTTCTCTCTCCATCACTGCGTTGGGTTCGTGTATTTGGTGTGTGTATAATATAATAGGTTGGCGTTTCTAAAATGTTAAATGGTAAAATTTTCCGGTGCAGGGAGAATTGAACTTGTTTTACTTCATTTTAGAGTAATTAATGTTCTGTGTTCTTTTCACAAATTGTTACCTTTTGCATTACCATGGTGTAATAATTAAGCTCACAGAGAATAAATGTGTCGAATTGATTCTGTTTTCTTTAAAAAAAAAAAAAAGAAGGTGTAACTAGTGCTTTGTCAGATGAAAAGTAGTAGCAGTTTTCTTACCGAATGCTCTCTAAATTAGAGAACTTGGGAACCTAAGATGTTTTGTGACTCTACTTTCTAGTGGAGTTTTACTTGAAAAATGCTTGCTTATAGATAGTGATAAAATTGTCGATTTGGAAGTCCTAGGTTGGGGTTTGATCAGAACATAGTGGCACAAAGTTGAATTTAGTTGGATCTAGTGCTGGTTTTTATATGATTGTGTATGCCATAGTGGTTGTTATGTTGGTGAGTGGTGAACATTTGGTAAAGCATCATAATCTTTTGCTGATGCAACGGATCAGGTGATAACATTGGTGGTTGTATATTGTTTGTGTGTTCAAATTTGGAAAACACTCTAGCTATTATTTGTTGTGTTCAAATCCATATGCTCGCAAATTAAGTCTCCAACATGTTGCAGGTCCTGGAGTATTGGGCAGGCAGGGGAATGCTGCAGATTTTGTATGTCCAACTTCTGCTGTATATTGTTTCCCAAGTGACTCATTCTAATTAAGCTTTCCTCATGTACAGTTTTAGTTGACTCTTAGCTAGTTATGTTAGCTGTATTCATCTTCCAGAATAGATTTCTACTGAGTATCCTGATTCACCTAAATTTCCCTGTCTTTTCCTGTTGAATGACTAAACCAAAGATTTCCACTATATAATGGGATATGACCTTATCGAATTGTGACTAGTAAGGAAAATCTTTTGCATTCATCTGGAGAAACTGCAATAAATGACAATCAGCATTTCCAGTTCTGTTCATACATTAAAGAAGTGCTTCTAGGTTGTTGCATTTGTGGCTTGTGCTCATCTATTTTCTCCAGTGTTGCAGTTATGACCCGAGCTTACCCCGAGTATTTAAAGGATCATGATCAGCTTTATCTTCTCCAGAGCATTGCCAGCTACCTGCTTGCTGCATGTGGTGTGATTTACATAATATCAGTAAGTTTATGATTACATCGCACCTATTATTCCAGTCACTTCTGGTTGTTGTAATATCTCTGGGTTTTGTTTTCCCTTCATCCTGTGTGCCGTTATGAACTAATCCTCTCAAGATAGAATGTGGTCTGAAATTTCAGAGTTTTATGCTACGTTTGGGTACATCGAGTTCTAATTTACATTCTGAACTTTTTTTTAAGAGAATACATTCTGAACTTTAAATGCCTATATAGGGCATGTTCTGCATTGGCATGGTCAAGCGTTCTCGAGAAAAGAAAGAACTCTCCAGGGAGCAAGCAATAAAGGATCTTGAGGTAATGTGAGTGACCAATAAGAGAGTATACTTGTGCTCTATATAAGGTTTTACAGCTCACTTTTAAGATTGTTTCCTATGTTTAATATTTTTTCTTCCCAATTGTTTGGCAATAGAATTTGCTTAGTATGTCAACTGAGTCCTAAGTAGATTATAATGTAGAAATTGATTCGAATCTCTTGCGGGCTGACCGGCATGACAATGATGGTGACATTTGAAAATATAAAGAAGTAGGAATTACTCTTTATCAGATTTAAAATCCTTATTACATTACACCTAGCAGATTGGCTAGGTCGGAGGATATATAATACAGTATATGATGAAAGAAGCTTGAAATGTTAGTATGGGAATGAAATTTTTTACTGCTTAAAGCTGTATATAAATTTGAAGTTCTTAGTAATAGTCCCCCATTGCCCTCACTTGTTGTGTTTCTGCCTTTTGTTTCATATGTATCATGCACTTTGTGAAATTTACACAATTCTGCATCAAACTAACAATTACAGGATCTTGAGCGGCGTCGAGAAGAACTTGAGTCGTTGTTGGTCCCTCAAGAAGCTTGAGTCACAACTCAGATGTGGCCGGAGAAACGTCGTACTGATCACACCGGAATGTGCTACATGGAACTACACTCACAAGCTATCCGTCACCCCGCTGTTTAATATGTAAACTAAGACAGATTTCGGCTTATGAGGACTGTTTGTAATGATTGGAACCCGTTTTGCTTCCGTGTACAGCCATGTTTTTATGTTTTTCCTTTTATTATATTCAATAGTTTCCTGAACAGTTTCTTTGATTTGAACAACCACTACGGCTTCAATTTGTAATCAGTGAGTTCTTGTGTTCAAACCCTACTGCTCCGCCTATAGGAGAAATTATCTCACTCAGCCCCTATTAAATGGACATAGATGGAATCATAAACTGTTTTATAAAGAAAATATCTTACTCATGAGTAAGAGATATTATCCCAAACTATGCACATATTTTTTGGGCACAATGATTAAAAATATGAGTTAAAAGATGGAATGTGGATATGTTTCACTACTTTGAAAATTTAGTTGTTTTCTTTTAGGTATTAGACACTATTGATGGAACCTCCTAAAAAGTTAATTGACATAATTATTGGGATTGATGGAGTATCATGCAAGGAAAATAAAAACAAACAAACAAAAAGAGAGAGAGAGAGAGAGAGAGAGAGAGAGAGAGAAACTTAAATTTGTTCTACTATGGGACGATACAGAGTGAGTATTAATAATAGATTAAAAAAAAACAAATTGCGCATCCAGGGAATCGAACGCTGGTCAGTACCGTGGGAGGGTACTATGATACCAATACACCAGATGCGCTGAACAATTTTGGTTGTGGCTAAACTAGTTTTATCTAACGCAACATCATGTTTTTTGTCACAATACAATAATCAAGACTCAGAATATTTTCTGCCTATCGATCTATTTTAATGATATTGATACCATAGTTTTTAAATTCCAATTAGGAGTGAACAGAAAAATCGAAATCCAAAAATCCAAAATGTTTCAAATCGAAATATGAAATTTGGTTTCGATTTTTTCAAATTTCGGATCGGATCCAATTTTTATCAGACATTCGGATTTCGGATTTGGATCGAATCGATGCTTTAAAAAATCGAACAAATCCGAAATCCGAATTATATATACAATATATTATTATTTTTATAATTAATTATTAGTAAGTTGATATATCTGGTCAATTTATTATTAATAGATTATTAATAATTTAATACATATGTTCAATTTATTATTAATTATTTTTAATTTAATGTATTCCAAATTTTTGAATTTTTTAATTTTTCGTTTTAGAATTTCGGATTTTCGGACCAGATCGGATTTTGGATTTTTTTCGATTTCAATTTCGGATTAGATCGGATCCATTTTTTTTCTTTTAGAAATTCGAATTTCGGATTCGGATCGAATTGAGCAAAAATCCAATTCGTTACCAAAATGCTCACCCCTAATTTCAATATATTATTCGATAGTCCTGTGCGGTTTACTAGTAAGAACATTATGCTCCATATCATACTATATACAAGTGTCAAGACTCAATAATCAAACTCCTCATTCCTCAAGAAGCACGACATGGAAGAAATCCAAACTTTAACATTTGGAGGTAATTTTTTGAACCATTGTACAATAAATTACTATTGGGTGTTTGGTTAATTTTATTTTGAAAAGCTTATAAACTTGGAGCATGTAAGTTGTTTCAAAGAGTGTGTAAGATGTTATGTCTCTGAGCTTGTAAACTATCAAAGTGTTTGGATAACTCAATAAACACCCAACATTAAGGACAATTCTAAACGTAGCCTCTATTTTACTCTTTATAACTTCAATATAAAAAAATAATTAAAACTTAAATAAATAGACTATTATGTCCTTATAGCCCCCAATTAGATCCGTAACAGTTATATAATTAAAATACGTTATCCAAAATTTTCACTCAAAAATTCCCTTCAACTCTATATAATATTGGTGGAGAAGCAAAAGGCCTCAACATCATCGTGTTCATATGGTTTCTTGTCGTCCTTTTGTTTTTGTGTTTTTTGCAGTGAGCGTAGGTGATTGTATATTAAATTTTATGTACGAATTCTTTTGGTAGAAAACGGTCTATTCTATCTAAACAATATCAATATTCATCCATGGATTCAACAAAACGTGCATCCCATCATTCGTAATAGCCCTCGATAAGAACATCAATCAGGATCAATTGTAAGGCAAATAATTTTTCTCTATGATTTTTGATTTGGGGGCTATACTTTTTTTCGAGTTCATTTGTATCTCTTGAAATTGTATATTCGAACATAATATTCAAACATAAATCTGGATATCGCTAAGATCATGGAAGGTGTGAAGATACTCTTGAAAATGGCTTGGTGCAAACTTTCCTTTTTTTTTTTGCTACTCATTATTTGATTGATGTCTTTGCCCGAAAGATTGTTTATCGTTTAGATTGTAATTTATTCTACTGCACTTTGTACTCACCCATGATAAAGCTTCTTGACTTATGGCCTCTCCTAATTACATAGGGAGCGTTTGGTTTGAGTGATTATGAGTGATTGATAAATAATCATGCATAATCATATGTTTGGTTTGTATGATTGGGTCCGTGATGGATAACTAGGCCTTTGATCATATCAATCACGTGAGTGATAAACTATCTTTCATATTTTTGGGTGATTATTAATCACTCATCCAAATCATTTGAAAATTTGCAAATTTGCAACTTTGCTATCAAATTTTCCCCAATTTTCAACATCAATGTTCAAACTCTTATCTCTCTTACTCTCTCTATCTCTTCAACTTTGTGGTCTCTCTCTCTCTCTCTCTCTCTCTCTCTCTCTCTCTCTATCCTAGGTTAATTGAAATGATAATCAATCTAACCAAACATATGATAAATAATCCAAATACTATAATCATATCCTAGTTATCAATCTTATCTATCATATCTTTGAAACCAAACATGTAGTCTCCTAATGGAAGGGGACTAGGGATCGATGTTAATTACCTGACCTAATTACTTGGCCAAATTAAAACAAGTGATAGCTAGCACAAATGAAGTAGCTCGTTAATTAATGACAAGGGAAGAAAATTAAAACGTGCAAGAAGCATAGAAGGGAATAAAATCAACAACAGGACAAGGTAATTAATTAATTAACCACCAAACGTTTTTTTAACTAGAATTGTCCATATATAATTAAGTACGGTAGTATACACTTATAGTAGTTTATATTTCTGATGGAACGGGAGGACTAGAGATCGGTGTTAAATACCCCATCTAGGCTATAATCTAATTAAAATGCATCTCATCTCTCTATCCATCTCTCAAGTTGCATGTAGGGATCGGATTGCTAGCTAGCACCAATTAATTAAGTACTTCATTGATTAATGAAAGGGACCGAAAAAAACACATGCAATGGGTGGCAATTGGGTCGGTTTAAGTAGGATTCGGGTTAACCTGACCTAATTTGTTAAGGTTCAATACGATTCCGACCATATTTATCAGACACCAAACAGATCACCCAACAAAATTTTACTATTGACAATGAAATGAATTGTGTATAGTCTTCTATATCCAACATAAACGGGTTGGTTCGCTAGTTGTGGCCAGACCCATTGAAAAATGGGTTATAAGGCCCACCAATACCATGCCAATTAGGGATGACAACGGGGCTGATTTTGGGTGGAAATTGTTTTTACATCATTATACCCGCCTAGAAAATTAACCTTCATACCCTCTTTTACACCCATTTAAATCGGAACGGATTCGGAGCGGGGATTATCCTACGGGGGATGAATATTCATCGGATACTCATTTAGAAGTATATAGTGTTCAAAATTTAAAAAATTTATTAGAATTAAAAAGTTATTCTTTCATAACAAGCAAGAAAAAATAATATATGAACTCAAAGCATGGAGACAAATCTTATTTAGAAACCAACTGTTCTCCTTGTCTTCCACTCATTTTTAATATCGGATAAAGAATAGTGAAAGATAAGGAGAAATGAAAATAAAAAAGTTGTCCCACATCGGAAATAGATGGATGAAAAAAGAGAGTTGAATTATACTCCCTCCGTCCCGCGAAAGATGACCATCTTTCCTTTTCGGGATGTTCACGAAAGATGACTCCTTTCTACTTCATGAAATAATTATTGCATTCACACTGCTTTTACATTCTTTATTATTTATTCATACTACTTTTACATTTTTTATCAATAAATATTCCACTAAATACATCCACTACATTTATTCTTAATCTCTGTGCCGAAAAGAAAAGACTCATCTTTTATGGGACGGGGTGAGTATAAAAGATAAGAGGAAGTAATTTACATGTGTCTACTTAATGTAGATTTTCGATTCTCATGAAATTTGAATTTGATTTCCATACTAAATAATAATTTTTGTTAATTATTAATATTAATTTTCGGATTCGGGACGGGTACAATCCAATCACGTATAGAAATTCATACGGGTCCTCATCCCATCTCCAAAATATTGACCACCATTAGGGTTAGGGATACCCGTGGGAAGACGGATCCGTGTGTACAATTATCATCCCTAGTGCCAACTTGTATTGAAGGTGCAAAACACGCTGGGCCCGCTCAAAACTTTTCGGGCTGGTATTTTATTAGCCTAAGCCCGCGGACTTAGAAATTCAAATGATCGTTTCCCTCTCAGACATTTCAAAATTGCGGTTTCATATTCAAATCTCCGCAACTTCCAAATCAAATTCATCATATCCAATCAAATTTACCGCGGCCACATTTCGCATCGGCCAATGGCAAAGGTGAATAATTTTTCTCCCTGTTCGTATCTTTTGAGTACTCGGATTTGATTTAGGGCATATAAATCCCCAACTTTTTAGAGTCTTTCAATTTCATTTCTGATAGAAAACCTGGATAATCTAGTACTGGTTCGAGTTATTCATGTTTCCTCTCCAATATCAACCCAGTTTTAGTTTATAGATTTGGGCGATTGATAAGGGTTTGATTCAATAATTTGAAATGCTTTTAATTATTCCGGTTTTGGGGGTACGGTGCTTTTAATTCTGCCATCTGTTTTGAATTAGATGCCGTGTCGATTGTTTGATGTAAAATTGAGGAAACTGATGCCGATTATTCGTAATGCTCGATTTCGTGGCTAAACTGCTCAGTAAAGTTGCTACTGCGAAGGAAGTTTAGATTTTCATCTTTAGTTTTTGAATTTTTTGTTATCGGTATGATCTCACACTTTGAATTTTCACTTCATCAAACTGAATAACTGACGTGCCCTATTCATAGAGTAGATTTCATATTCAGTTTTTTACTTCAGCTTCTGAATGATGAAGATATCACTGTTGTAGCTTTGCTTTGTTATATTTTTAACTCAAAAGCTTTGCATGTTGACTTAATTTGCAGAATGAAAAGGATAGAATTTACTTTCAGTTAGATGAAGTGAAAGTTGAGGGGGGAAAGCTCGAAGAAGACGTGGTGAAACTTGAGTCGTTGAATGGTTTCAGAAAAGCCCATGTTGAGCAATTAGCCGAAAACCAACAAGAAAAAGCTCAGGGACTGTGTGCCATGTCTGAGGAGATATGTGAGCTTAGAACTCTGTATGGGGAACTGAAATCCAGTTTTCACCGAAAGGACTTGCTTTTGAATCAGATTAGTTCTGCAAATGGAAAGCTTGAAGCAGAGTGCAACAAGAAATTACTCAAATTGGAGGGTGATAAGAGGGATCTGGTGTCGTCTTTAGATGAAGCATTTGCAAGAATTAATGGTCTGGAGAAGAAGACTGCTTCAACTTCTGAGGAAATATCTGGTATTAAGATGCTCTTATCAAGTCGACAACAGCTGAGCTTGGAAATGCGGAAGAATGCATCAATGGATTTGAAAGAGAGAGATGAATACATATTCAAACTGGAGGAGGAAAGTAGAGTTAATCAAGATGCGTTGAAATGGAAAAACGAGCAGTTCTCACACCTTGAAGAAGCACATGAAAAGCTTCAGGCTCTGTTCAAGGAGAGTAAGTCGGAGTGGCAGAAGGAGAAATCGTCACTTCTTGATGAAATTTCTTCATTGCAAGCTACTTTAGATGCCCAGTTTCGTGCTTCAGACAGCCTGGCTGAAGAGCTCACAAGGTATAAGGCAATGCTTGATGAATCAGAACAATGCCGAAGTCAACTACAACAATTAATTGAACTAGAAAATACACTGGCAGAAAACTTAAAAAATTCTGACGATAAGGTAAATTTTGAGCTGCAGACCAAAACTTCAGAAGTTGAAACATTGAAGCTCAAGTTGCAGAAGTCAGAATCTGAGGTTGAAATTCTGAAACTAAATTTACAAGAGATACAGCAAGCACATGAGCAAGAAAAGACCAGCTTTCTTGTCATTGTGAATGATAAAGATACCAAAATTGGTAACTTGGAGCAACAAATTTCCATGTTAAAGTCGGTAATACTAGCAAAATCAGAGGCTGCTGAAATGCTCAATCAAGAGAAGAATAACAGTATCCGACTTGCAGAAGACAGGACCTGCAGCATCAAGAATCTTCAGAATGAGATTGCTCAGTTAAGGAATAAGTTGGCGGAAGGAGAAGTTACAGACATTGCAACATCAGATGCAAATGTCACTCCCCGACAGGAGAATGAGATGATTATATCCTCTATGAAAGAGAAAGATCAGAAAAAACAAGAATTTCAAAAAGAGTATCCGGAGATGAAAAGTGCTATGATCTCTCCTGCAGAGGAGGAGTATGTGCTTAATGAAGCCGAGTGTCAGAAAATATTAAAGGTTGAGGAGAAAACATTGGAGAAAGAAATGAATAGATTGTGCGAGAATCTGTTACTTCAAGAGAAATCATTACTTCAATCAACAGAAGTGGCCTTGCAGACTGAAGAAACAAAGAAACCAGAGATAAAGGAGCTGAGAAGTCAACTAGAGAAGGAAACGAGGTGCTTTGAGAATCTCCTCGAGGAGCTTGAGTCCCATAAACATGCTTTGCTTGAAGATCGATCAAAACAGAAAATGAACAGGGAGATGCTCGCACAATTTGAAAGTATGTGTCAGCTAATCGGATTTTTGTGCACAGAAGATGCGGAATTGATGGGTATGTTGGGGAAATTATCACCCCTTTATGAAGAAGACAGTGAAGCAGCAACGAATCTGTTGTCAAGCGGCACATTCTCACCTTCAAGAAAATCTTTTCAAATGAGTTTAGATGAAAGAACTCCACTATCAGAGCTAAATGCATAACTTTGGTTCTTGGCTTGATCAAGAATGCTGCCCTGCCAGAAATTGCTACCTAATTTCAATACATCCTCATTATTTTTGTAAAGTAATTTTGAAATAAGTCTGGCTCTTTGCAGCTCTGTAAAATATTTCGGTGGTCTGAATTCTGATGCAGCTGCTGTGTGAATTTGATTTTAATAGAAGAAGGAAGTCTTAAATTCTCTGTCATAATTGCCATTATTAAAGAGCATAACTTGGCCTAATGCCAACATTTGTGCATTCTCAAATGGAATATACTATATACTTACATAACTTTAGATAATATCTTTGAATTATATCTGAATATCCAGAATGTACTGAATAACATGTTACATGTATAAATCAATATAATGGTTTGTAGGCGTATCAAACAGAACGCTGGCCTCAACTCTGAGGTTGATTTTCAAGTTACCAAAATGGATGGGGAATTTTATTGCTCCTCTGTAATAGATGAGCTTGACTTTTTCGAGAACTTTTGCGAGGATTGCTTGTTTTTCTCCGAAGGCGACTGGTTTTGTGAAAACTTGGATAGCCCCTGTCTCAAAGTGCCAAGGTTCACGCCATTGCCAACCAAGATGCTTGTAACACCCATATTAGAAACCTAGCCATGACAAACAAGAAAATAAGAGTAATTCAGTAAAATTATAGTTGTGTTACTTTCTAAGGTTTGCATAGGTAGGAGTTCTTCTGCACTTCTTGACTGGATAGTACACAATAAATACACTAGAAGGAAAGAGATCTTACTGCATCTATGTTGCGATCCTCGTCATCATAAAAGAGCATTTCAGTGTACGGAATGTTGGTCCTCCTATTAATTCTTCGAAAATGGTCAGTCTTGTGTGTATAACTGGAAAATATTTCCTGAAAATTTAGAAAAGATTCAACACAGTGGAAACTTGCCGAGAATTTCTGAGCACTCACTCAAAGTTTCAGCTATAATGTTGCAATGGCTAGAAATATACAAATTAGAGGACCTGATTCATTTACATTATTCAACAAGAAACCATAAGAATAGGGCAAGTAATGTGCGTGGATCAACTTTCCCCACCATGAAATGCAGACGGGCAGATATAGATTTAAACAAAGAACATCATCGATACACTTTGTTTATAGCAGTTATATTTGTAATATAGCAACAAAGAATACTTATTTTGAGCAAATAGAAACAAAAAATACTGATCCAACTGTTTTTATACTCTTCTCTTGCCTACATTAGACTTTCCGCATGCTATTCAGACTCTCAAATAAGAATACGATTTGTCAATGTAGAGTGGCAACGCTGTGATATGCTTACCTGAGCAACAAACATTGATTTTATCCCCAATTTATCAAGAAAAGTGGTAGCTATATCAGGAGTTGGTGATCTTGAGGCAATAGCAATCTTAACACCTTTATCCTTGAGAGCATAAAGAATGCCCTTGGCATGAGGGTATAGTCTTGGGGTATCCCGTTTAGAGCGACATTCGCTGAAAATAAAGATTAGCAGAAGGGTATTCAGCACATACTCTCAGCAACACAATAAAAGTGTAAAAAGGTAAAAACTAGAAAATCTATGGCAAAAGAAGAACTGCAACAAAATCTATGGGGTAGCTTACAAACATGGCTGCAATAAAATATTTAAAATAATTTTCTTCCATCTTTCTGCAACTACACAACTATCACTCAAATGCTCAATTATTTTCCTATCTGATTCGTTTTAAAAATTCTATTCTTCAACTTAGATAACTCTATATTGATGCTTGGCAGTTTTTTAATGATTTTGGAGCTTCCCAAATGCTTTATACAATAAGGTACTTATTTCCACATTATCAAACTCTAAGGGTTCTTGAAATTACTGAACATAGCAAAATAGGGGAAAAGTGGCAACGATAGCATAATTCACCATCCAAAGATAATAATTTCCAATCTACAGACTGAGAAAAATTAAGTAGAAATGGGAAATAAGATTGAGAAAGAAAGCTTGGAAGAGTACCAGTAGAAAGGCCAGAGAGTATAATCGAGATCGAAGACGACGAGGCGAGGCAGCAACTGAAACAGACCGATAATTTCCAATGCTTCGTTCTTCACCCCCTCCTCTCCCATCCTCTCTCTCTCTCTCTCTCTCTGTGTTTCTCTCTCTAGCTTTCCTCTATTATCCTTTAGTAGTGTGTCACCGGTGGGATGAACAACGCTTAGACCATTTAAACCAAGGGTCTAGTAAGACATCTAAGTACTGGGAAGCGTGATTTTAATGATTGGTCATGTTGAGTTAGATATAGGTTGATTTCTCCACATCAATGGGGTTGAGTAAGACCTATATCTAAGCACTGAAAAACGTGATTTTAATGATTGAATAGATTTTATTTTGTTGTTTTTTTTATTTGTAATAAATTTTATAAAAATTAACTTAATTAAATTCAGAAATTAATAAATAACAATTTTATTGAATTAAAAAAAAACTACAATATACACTAATTAAAAAAAAATACAATAACAAAAAACTACTTCATTACAATAATTTAAAAAAAAAAAAAAAGACAACTACTCCTCCCAATTGAATTCCCTTGCAAGTTTGCGGCGAACATTTTCGTACCTCGCATTTTGCTCGGGATTCATATGCGACGTGTCGGCAATATAGATATTGAACGCCCACTCCTCCCTCGATTGCTTGTTGAGGGATGCCAACTCTTCTGCCGCCTGCTCCCGTAGCGCACTTTTGCCCTTCTTCGCCGCTTTCGCCACTTTCACTCATTCGGGTCGAACCTGCAGAGTGTTTGCATCGCTCGCGGATGTGGTGGATGCGTTGCCGCTGGCAGACGAAGTGTACTCGCCGAATTCATTTATCTTCGTCCGCTTTGGAGCTGTTGGCTTCGCCGGGTTGGTGAAAGTCGGGATATGCCTCAAGAGCTCCCACGCAGCCCTATACGGGAACAGTTTGTTGAACTTCTCGGCGTACAAATCTTGGGCCCTCGTGTATAGATCGAAGTCATTCTCCCCGCTTCCGAGCTGGTTTTCTTCTTGGATGTAGATGGCGGCGAAGTTCTGGATCTGTTTCTTGGCGCGGCCCCATGCGCTTTTCATCGCACTCTTCTCTCTTGGGTGGGCGGGAGCTATGAACTCGTTGAAACGGATCATTATTTTCTCCCAAAACGCGCTTGAGGTTTGGTAATTGCTGGTGATCGCGTCCATCCCGAAGTCAACGTAGCACCTTGCGAGATATTCAATCTCAGCGGGCGTGTAGTTAGGACCTCGTGCTGGTTTATTGTGCTCGTCGGATGAGGCCGCGGCAGCTTTCCCCTTGCGGCGTGCCTTGCCCTTCCCCTTGGCCGGAGAAGTGGCCGTGCTCGATGTCGCGACAGCTTTCCCCTTGCGGCGGGGCGGGGGCAGTGGTGTTTGCTCATGTTCATCCGATTCCTCTTGGTGGGAATCGCCGTACGCCGTTTCCTCTTCCTCGTCCTCGTCCTCCACCTCAACATGGTCGTCGTCGTCGTTGAGGTTGAAACGTCTGAGTCGAGCCGTACCCACTGGGGGCTGCGAGAATTGGGAGTACCGGGATGTCGGGGGTACTTGAGAGAAGCTCGGCGACAGCGAGAAGCCCGGTGCAGGCGAGAAGCCCGACGCAGGTGAAAAGCCCGGCGACTGCGAAAAGCCATATGACGGAGGGACTTGGGAGAAGCCGGACGACTGTGGAAATCCAGCCGAAGGGGGGAATTGGCCGTACCCCTGCGGCTGTGAGAACTGCGAGAACCCAGTGGCCGGAGGGAATGCAGAGAAACCCGAAATCGGGGAAAAAGCACCAAACCCTACAGGGGCCGAGTATTGGCCAAAACCTGGAGAAGATGAGAATTGGGAGCTTGGATTCGCCGGATTGGGAGGTGGATTCGCCGGATTTGGAGATTGGTTCGGTGGGATTGAACCAAAAGTTTGCGAATACCACGAATTAAACTGATCGTCGGCCATTTTTTTGCACAAAATATGATGTGAAAGAGTAAGTTTTTTTGTAGGGAAGATTGGATGAAGAAAGAATTTTTTTGGTGTGTAGAATGAATGAGATGAAGGGATATATATAGTGAAAAAATGGGATGTAGCCGTTGGAATGTATTTAATTTTGTTAATATTATTTTTTTTTTCAGAAAATTAAAAAAAAAATGGGCCAATGGGGACACGCCACGTGTCCCCATTTTTTGACGTGGCGGAGTCGAGGGAGGGATCGAACGATCGACCTCGCACTCGACACCACCATCGACACAGGGGGTGTCGATCCTCACATAGCAGCATTCGACACAGGGTGTGTCGATGTGGGAGTGTGTCGAGCGGCATCGACACCGGATCGACACCCCCATTTCGAAGCCCGCTGTAAGTGCTCTTAACACTTGGGTGCACCACCAAGAAGATGGGTCTGACTCCGGGTTCGACCCAGTTAATTAAGATCAATGCCCTTTGACTTTTTTTAGGGGTTGAATTTTAAAGACTTCAGAAGTTTGGGTGTATTCAATTTAGATTTCTGTTGGATTTCTGAAATTCGGGTGTATTCAATTCAAACATGTGTTGGACTTCTGAAATCTGATTGTATTCAATTACGACTTCTGTTGGACTTCTGAAATCTGGGTGTATTTAACATTCCATCGACTTTTAACTTATAGACTTTCGTTGGAGTTTTTGTTGGACTTTGATGAAGAAAATAGGCATGATGAAATCCGATCGATATCAATGAGATTTCAAATTCAATGCATCCCCAGCGCCGAGTGAGGACGAGCAGTTGCTCGTGGCTCCCAGCCGGCGTTGGGATCCACCGATCACTGGGAGTTGTATAAAATTTGTTATTGTTACTGCTGTTTCACCATATCATAAATCTATATAACAAACATTATATCAACAATTATAACATCACGAGATTTTTTTCATAGAAAGAAGAAAGATTGTTCGATAACACGAAAGACAATACGAAATTGTTCGATAACACGAAAGAGAAAGGCAGTACGAAATTGTTCAATTATATTCTCCAAATAATTAAAAAAGCGAAATTGTTTAAATGGAAACATTCCCAGCAAACGCTGGGAACCAGCGACCGCTCCACTCAATTTTCTGCACCTACTGGAATGCCAAACTCCAAGCCTGTCCAGTAGCATATGCATCAAAATCATCAACATGAACACATTAAATTATAAAAAATGCCAGAAATAACTGTTGGAATTTTGGTTAATTATAGCATTAAATCCATGAGGGATGTGTGGAAACTAATGGTAGAAACGGAATCTATGTTTTGAGCACTATGATTTGATGTATTTATTTGTTCAATTCCATTAAGAAATAAATGAGCAATTAATACATAAACGAAGTTTTGTGCTATATATAAAGAGCAACACTATAAGGGAGTATATCCAAGTGTGCTACCTTATGGTGCACTTTAGTGGCTCAAGTGTTGGCACTTTTTGTGCTTGACCATGATTCCTACGTTCGCACCGTCCGAGTTCGAGTCCGACGCCGACGGCGACGAGCACGTGCACGTCGCGCTTGTCGCAATAGGCGCTTTGAGACGTACTTTGCACAGTCGCGATCGGAGCAATTGAGGGGCCAAAGTTATTTTGGCTAAGGGACTCGAACATGCGTGACTCGTGCGCACGGATAGGCGGTTACACGGCGGTTCGTACGGATAAAGACGTGTTTGGTGCGGCCGACCGCACGGTGCGGTTTCGGCAGTTGAGGGCGGTTCCCCTACAGAATACGATTTAAACACACCAATTCAAAGATAATCAATCTATTCATATAGTTCGAGTCCTAGGATCAAATACTTAGTCCCGAGTATCGAGTAGTTCGCCGGAACTGCGACACGTCGTGCAACGTCTCAAAGTTCACCCCGAACCGTTGTATCTTGGAGGCAATTGCTCTAGACCGCGTGCACGATTGCGGAGTAATATTGTCTTACGGAGATCGAGTCTAACTCTAGCCTCGGTTCATTTCTATCTCTTCTTTTCAATACTTTATTTATTTAAGTATTTTCGTTTGCCATTATTGTTCATACAAATATATATATATATATATATATATATATACGCATTATTTCCAACAATCGTAAGACAATATTCTGTATATATTATTTGTGTGATTGAAGATGGCATCGTTATCTATGGTCCATGCTCCGACCATTCCGGTTCAAGCCGAAAGACCGGCAAAGTTTGCCGGCACTGACTTTAAGCGTTGCAACAAAAGATATTGTTCTACTTGACAACGCTTAACTTGACCCATTTCTTAACGGAGTCTGCCCTAGTTTTGGGGGAAGATGATTCCGACGAGCAAAAACATGCAGCGTTGAATGCTTGGAATCATAGCGACTTCTGTTGTCGTAACTACATTTTGAACGGACTTGAAGACACTCTGTATAGTGTCTACTCCGAGTTCAAAACTTCCAAGGAACTTTGGTATTCCTTAGAAAATAAATATAAAGCAGAGGATGCCGAATTGAAGAAGTTCATTGTCAGCCGCTTTCTTGATTTCAAAATGGAAGATAACAAGATGGTTATCGATCAAATGCAAGAACTTCAACTAATCTTGCACGATATACATGCCGAGGGCATGTCTCTATCTGAATCCTTCCAAGTTGCAGCAATAGTTGAGAAATTGCCACCCCTTTGGAAAGATTTCAAAAGTTATCTCAAACACAAGCGCAATAAGATGACACTTGAAGATCTAATCGTTCATCTGCGCATTGAAGAAGACAATCGAAAGTCTGACTTCAAAAACGCCATGTCAAATATGGAAGAGAAGGCAAATTTCGCTGAAACAGACAACCGCAGCAAGAAGCGCAAATTCTCCAGAAATAAGCAAGAGTCGAAGGATGCCAAAAGATTCAAAGGAAAATGTTACAATTGCGGCACATCTGGCCATAGGGAGAAAGACTGTCGCAAACCAAACAAAGAATCTGAAAACAGTCGTGAACAAGTCAATGCGACTGAAGAAGGCTCTGTGCCTTTTGATTTGTCTGAACTGGACTTGTGTGTATAAGTCCAAATTATGTGGAAAGGCTTGTATAGATAAAAGTCTGAATGCTAAGCATATAGATATATGTATCTATATATATGTGCATTTGAACAGTATAAAACTAAGACCTAGTCTTAGATGTTTGATCATTTAAATATTGAGATTAAATGAAATTCGATTAATCTACTTTTCGAGTAGATAATCATATTATTGTAGAATAAAAAAGAAACTTTATTCTAGTAGTAAATGTTTCATTTAATTAAGGAAAAAATTAAATGAATTGGAAAGTCTATTTTTAAATAGATATTTCAATACATTGAAATGTGGGAGTATCTAATTTGATACGACGACTACATTGAAATGTGGGGATATCAAAATGATACAAAATCATGAAGTAATTAATTCTTCACTTGAGGAATTTTGACTAGAAAGTCAAAATTTGAAGAAATAAAGTTTGGCTACTAGAATAAAATATCTTGAGTAAAATCTTCGTTGGAAAGATTACTATGATATATTGTCTTGTTAAAACTTCCAAGTTGAAAGTGTTACTAAGATGATTTATTCGTCTAGTAAACTTGGTCAATTGGAAAAGTTGTTTAAAGACAAATAAGATATCAAAACAGTAATTTCCTTCAAGAAATACTAAGATAAATTCTAGTAGACATGGAAAACTTTATTAGATGAAAATCTTGACTAGATGGTCAAACTAGTACGATAAATATAGTGTCTAGCAATGTCTAATAAACTTGTTCGTTGAAGAATGTTACTAAGATGAGACATATCATCTAGTAATGTAATCATCGGAAAAGTGTTATTATGACAAGTAAACGTCGTTTAGTAAAATTATTATCCAAGGAAGATAAAATGCTAAAATGAAAAGTCATAGAAGCATTATACGAATCAACACAGTGTTTGTGATATTCTTCCTTGAATAAACAATTGATCACTAGTTGATGTATATTGACTTTGCCAAAGTCAAAACTCATTAAGAACGGTCGTTCATGTGAAGTGATCAATTGTGCAGTAAGGGGATTGTGATGAAATCCACAATTAAAGGATGTTCATAGTGATAACTCAACCATGATGATTGGAGATCCCAAGAACTTGGTTCAATGAGACAACTAAGCTATGAATGTTTAGTTGTGCACTTGGAATTACAACTTAATATCCATTCTCGAAACTGCCCAAGTGCAAAAACATGCTGAATGTGGTATAGGGTAAGCTCTATAAGCTTTTAATGATTCCTAAGGTCTTGAAGAAAGACAAAGTGATGGTCCCGAAACGAGTTACTGGTGTATGGGGGGGGGATACACCAGTTAGGATTTAAAAACTTAAACCTGAAAAGACACTTCAACTGAGTAAAAAGGACTCAGTTGGAATCTCACAGCTGAGTAAGCGACCTCTGCTGGAAGAGTGAGGCTGTGCGGAATGTGGTGGAAATTAAGCTCGTTAAAAACAACTCACGCAAAATAGCTCGGTTGGTCAAGAACCAAAACAGCTCGGTTGAAAATGTGCAAATGAGGTTTGTATGCCGGTTAGTTCGGTCAGTTAAAAATGCAATATGAACTGAATAAAAATAAACACAGACACACAAGATTTAACGTGGTTCGGAGATAACCCTCCTACGTCCACGGGGAGATGTGAATCCTCACACCTCAGTCCAAGTTCTTCTGGACAGAACCACTCAGCTTACGCGGGCTGAGCAACCGTTAAGGATAAGTTTGTGGGTACTTATCGACCTTACAGTTTAGTTTCCGAGCACTAAACAGCCTATGTCAAGTTTGCGAGTACTTGACGACCTGACTACTCAATTACAGGAAGAGTAAGGTCCTAGCACACTTTTTAGGGTGTGAGTGTGGGTGGGATTTCCAACTACAGCTCGATCACGAATGAGAGCTGGATCTAAGGCTTGAACGAATAAACACTCAAACTAAGATCTAAGACAGATTTTCACTCTATGAACCCTCAGCTACTAATGTTCTATCACTCTTGAACTCTCAGCTGCTGATGTTCTTAGAATAGGATTTTTGCAGATTTTCTTTTGCTTGATTCTCTTGTGATTGCACTTTTCTATCTCTTGTCTCGCATATAGTTAACCTCTCGAATGAGAGAATGCCTCTATTTATAGGCGGAGAGTATCAACTAGCCGTTGGAGGAGCTGTTGATCTCTGATCGATGAAAGCGATTGCTTGTCTCTGTTTTCTGCAGACTTTCCCGATATGGCATTTGTGCTCTTCTGCTTTCCATCTAAGACAACCTTGTGTTGGGCCAGATGGGGTAATGACTGAACGGTCAAACCCTCATGTGACTTCCTTTTGAAATTCAAAACTTAACCTTTCTGACATTCAACCTTGGTCAGTCGGTTGAAAATCTTGATCCTCATCTGAGTGGTCT
This sequence comes from Schizonepeta tenuifolia, assembly GCA_029490685.1. Lineage (NCBI taxonomy): Eukaryota > Viridiplantae > Streptophyta > Magnoliopsida > Lamiales > Lamiaceae > Schizonepeta > Schizonepeta tenuifolia. The sequence continues at coordinate 87,842,598 of CM055960.1, read as the reverse complement.
TCAGCTGATGTTCTGATCTGTTGAACTCTCAGCTGACTTTGAACTTCAAGCAGTTGATCTTCTTGTTCGAGTTCTACAACTGAGGTTCTAAAACTGAACCCTCAGTTGTTTTCCTTGTAGTTGGAAACTTCAGATGACTTCCTTTTCATCTGATGTTCTCTTCCTCTCTACTGTTTCTCATCTGATGAATCCTCAGTTGGCCTTTACAACTGATGTTCTGTCTGAGTGATGCCTTTTTGCCATCTTCAGCTGGAGACCTGTAAAGATAAAATCTTAACTTTGCTCAAACAACGAGCCTAAAATCTAACATTAGGTTCTGGCAACATCTACTCGGTTGGGGTTAGACGGTTTTGGAATTCATCAAAACTTATACTAATAAATTTTCCAACACAAAGTATGGCATGATACTTAATAGGAGATCACCTATATAAGTGAGAAGTGTGGCCACTTCAAATTTCAACACTTATGAATCCGAGATATGGTCCAAGGCCGAAATGGACACAACGTGAAAACAAAAGAAATCAGATCTATTATTGTGTGTATGCTATTGTCTTGGTTTACACAAAAAGCTGACTGGTTCAAGACATTGCGTTCACTGAGCAGCAAGTAAATCCGATAGCATTACACTAAGGAAGATTTAAAGCCAAAAGCTATCTATCCCAATGCAATAATAGATCGTCGGGGCTGTTTATTCATGCATTTGCATTAATTGTCATTCATGTGAAGGATTGCTGGAATTTTGGTTAATTATAGCATTAAATCCATGAGGGATGTGTGAAAACTAATGGTAGAAATGGAATCTACGTTTTGAGTACTATGAATGTATTTATTTGTTTAATTCCATTAAGGAATGAATGAACAATTAATACATAAACATGGCTACTTGAAACTAGAATAGTGTGTTTTCCTTTCTTATTTGTCCCACATCAGAAAATCAAGGAAGTTTTGTGCTATATATAAGGAGCAACACTATAAGGGAGTATATTCAAGTGTGCTACCTTATGGTGCACCTTAGTGGCTCAAGTATTGGCACCTTTTGTGCTTGACCATGATTCCTACGAGAACAGTGCGAAGCACCGTCCGAGTCCGAGTCCGACACCGACGGCGACGAGCACGTGCACGTCGCACTTGTCGCAATGGGCGCTTTGAGGCGCACTTTGCACAATCACGATCGGAGCAATTGAGGAGCCAAAGTTATTTTGGCTAAGGGACTCGAACACACGTGACTCGTGCGCACGGAGAGACGGTTACACGGCGGTTCGTACGGATAAGGACGCGTTTGGTGCGGCTGACCGCACGGTGCAGTTTCGGCAGTTGAGGACGGTTCCAACCGATTCAACTCATCCGCCACGTGGCGGCACCAGACAAGACGCCCTTTCGGTAGTGACACGTGGCGGCCTACGGTTGATTGACACCCAAAACTACCACGTAGGCATCCGTTCAGAACGGACACTTAATGCCTATATAAGGCCCTACAGAATACGATTTAAACACATCAATTTGAAGATAATCAATCTATTCATATAGTTCGAGTCCTAGGATCAAATACTCAGTCCCGAGTATCGAGTAGTTCGCCGGAACTGCGACACGTCGTGCAACGTCTCAAAGTTCACCCCGAATCGTTGTATCTTGAAGGCAATTGCTGTAGACTGCGTGCACGATAGCGGAGCAATATTGTCTTACGGAGATAGAGTGTAGCTCTAGCCTCTGTTTATTTCAATCTTTTCTTTTCAATACTTTATTTATTTAAGTATTTTCGTTTGCCATTTATTGTTCATACAAATATATATATACGCATTATTTCTAACAATAACATACCAAAGTCAATATCCATCATAGTTAGGTGGTGGTTGCTCGTCATGGTGAGGTGGTGGTTGAGGTGGCGGGTAGAAGGCAGACCAAGCATTCCACTGTGCTTGTAAAGATGCAATTTGTTGATTGTGGTCGTCAAATCATGCCTTAGCATCTTGTTGCCACATTGCAAGCTGTTGGTTTTGCGCATCAAACCTCGAGTGTACTCCTGACGGAAGCCTGCAAATTGGTCGTTCAGGTCCTGGCGGAATGAAGCAAAAGTGGTGTTGAAATGCTTTAGGAATTGTTGGTAGCCATCTCCCGACATTGTTGGGGGGGAGGGAGGGGGGGGTTATTGGCTCTTCCTCTTCACCTCCTTCATCTCCTACGTTAGAGGGACCTCCGACTTCAAAATTACGCACCACTGGTGCTTGTCTCCCTTCAGCGATCTCTTTGTTCACGTACTTCCTCACACATAGCCTTTTTGCCGGAGGAACTAGAGTGAATGCATCAGCAATGGTTTGAGCTCGAATAAGCTCGCTGTAATCGATCAAATATCCCTCAAGTTCATGGTAACCATCCTGGGGGCCCTTCACATCACTCAGGACACCGAGCTTATGCGCCAACAACGTAATAATGCCACCCCAAGAAGCATGAGCTCCAGGACGACTCTTACTCTGAATCATAGCATTCCAAATGAAATTTGACATACACACCTTTGTGTTATTCACTGCACAACTCAATAAATAGACCTCGTTTGCATTGACCTTGTTTGCCTGCTCTTTTCCAGATATATTATATGCAATAAACTTATGGATAATGGCCAATGATGGGTCCGTAATAAACCCGTTCGACATACCAGAAACATTCCAATTTGTAAACCCAGACAAATCAGTTCAATCCATATTAGCAGGCGGATGAGGCTTTGAGGCGGGGAAGTGGTGGTCGGCTGTGAGGCGGATGAGGCTTTAAGGCGGAGATGGTGGATTGCGGTGGAGGTGATGGATTGCAGCGGAGGTGGGGCGGTGGAGCGCGGCGGAGGTGATGGATTGCAGCGGAGGTAGGGTGGGATGTCGAACGTGGCGGCGGTCGAGAAGAAGGAGCGGAGAGGGAATGAGTAGGGCCAAATGTGGTCCTTGTTGGAATTAAGGCATTGTATTAACCCCAATTCACGCGACTTCTAGCGCTCACTTGATTCCAGCGGGCGCTCGGAACGTCGAGCGCACGCTGGATACCAACGAGCGCTGGGAGTCGCGGACTTCTGAACTCCAACAGAAGTCGATGCAAAATCCAACCGAACTCCAACATACATCCGCCAAATCAAACGAAACTCCAATGAAAATCCATAGACTTACAAAGTCCAATGAAAGTCTTGATTAAATACACCCCCCTTAATTTACAGTTTTTTCTCCGGCGGAGCTTTCGGCTCCAATTTTATGACTTCGTCTTTGCTCCGATTACTAATATAAGAATAATCGGTGGCCAACAATTTAGACTTTTTGGCTCGCTCCGATACCTTCGGCTCTCCTCGCTCGAATCTTGACGAAAGAAGAAGTGACAAACAAAAAATTGAAGAGGCAAACAAAAAAAAGAGGGGAGGGGGGAGGAGGGGGGAATCTGGAAAAGAAATTCTGAAATTAAAAAAAAAATTATTGTAGCATGTGAGATGCACGCGAGCGTGAATCTCACGCGTCGGGTCGGGACGGGTCAAATCGAATGTTGTATGGTGGAGATTTGCACCCAATTTTTTGTCTTTATAATAATATATATAGATATTTCATGCATTAATAACAATAAACGTGAAATTGTATCAATTATAAAGCACTCAAGTCACACTTTACTGAGAGGTCGTGGTTCGATTTCCATAAGGGTGTAGAGTAAATTTCCACCACATTATATGGAGAAGTTTTCTCATTTGATATAGTGTGTTTTTTTAGGAAATTACATTGAAATATATATGTCTATTATCAAATAAATTGTTATACCACCATATAGGTGAAACCTCTACATCACACATGGATGAGACCACTACTCTACACGCAGGCGGGACCACTACCCCACCAAATAAAGTGGGAATATACTCATTTGATATATTAGTTTGATTATTCATCTTTCTTTTTTTTTTCTCTTCGCCGCTTCTTTATCTTCGCACTACTTCTCTACTTTTGTTATCCATCTCCTCTATCTACACACAAAAATATCGACAAATTCAATGTATGTCTTCTTAGAAGGTTTATGAATTCTTTGCAACAGTGAAGCTTCTCGAATTGATTGGGATTAAGGTTATATTCTAGGATTCTTCTGATTAAGCTCTCGATTCTACCTCCGCTTGCATCTTTCTTTGTTTACAACTTCATTTTTTTAGAAAATATATCAACTTTTGAACAATCATTGTCACAAAAAGAAAATTCGTCATTAATAAAAATTGCTAAAAGTCTGAACATAATCTTGCAAACCATACTGATCAATTTTGTTGTAAAAAAATAACATTTTGTAATTAAATAGATAATCAATACTATACATTACATATCTAATCAAAGAAGAACCATACTCTACTGGATGAAAAAAAATGCATATATATTCGAAAACGAATTTTTGATTTACAGCTATGACATTTGAAATTGAAAATTGAAGAACCATCTATTTTAAAACTCAAAATATGCTATGGAACAATGGAAGGAAGAACGAATGTTTAGTCGGAATTTTGCAAATTAAAAAACAAAATGTGCTACAAAAATGCTAAAAGAAAAGCAAGGTATAGAAAGAGTATTCTTGTGTGGGTATACATGTAGTACACTCACCTCTCACATGTTAATATTTTAATAATAAACATTATAATATTAAAATAATGTTATGTGCACCCACATAAAAAAATTGTGTGTGCAGTACACTCACTTCTCACATGCTAATATTTTAATAATATAAATTATAATATTAAAATAATGTTATGTGCACCCACACAAGAATTTCTCAAGATAGGAGAAAAGCTCGCTTCGTATTCTGCAAACTTTTTTGTTTTTCCAACGAAAGTAGGGATAACAACGGGGCGGGTTTGGGTCGGGGATTGCTTTCTCATCCTTATACCCGTCTAAAAAATTAATCCCTTTACTCGTCTCCATACCCGTTTAAATAGGGACGGATTCGGGTCGGGGATTATCCAGCAGGAGAAGGATATCCATCGGGTACCCATTTAGAAATATATATTATTTAATTTAAAACTTTTATTATAACTAAAAAGTTATTATTTCTTAAAAATCAAGGAAAAAAAATAGTAAATTAAGTTAAAGCATGAAGACAATCTTATTTATAAGCCAACTCCTCGTTTTTTTTCAATTTCGATGTAGGATTAAAAATAGTAACAGGGGATCGAGAAGAAATTAAGAGAAATAAATTGTCCCACATTGAAAATTGATAGAAGAAAAAGAGAGAGTTGAATTATATATAAAGAATGAGAGAAAATAGTGTTAATGTGTCTACTTAATGTGATTTTTTGATTAAAATTAAATTTGAATTTTCATACTAATTAATATATTTTGTTATTTATTAATATTAGTATCATTTGAAAAAAAATTAAAACTACAAAAATATTCGGGGCGAGATCGGGGCGGATATCTATATTTCCGTACCCATTCCAAATCCTATCGGGTATAGAAATTCATACTCGTCCCCATCCCGTTTCCGAAATACTGACCCCTACATCCACCCTATTAGGGGCAGGTACCCGCGGGGAATCGGGTATGCGGGTATTATTGTCATCCCTAAACGAAAGTGCAGACTTGTGTAATAAAGTAAACTTGTACTCCCTCCGTCCATGAAATAAATCCCTACTTACCACAAAATTTTTGTCCACCAAATAAATTCTCATTTACCTTTTTGTACAATTATACCCTCCTACTTTTTCTTTATTTACTATCCTTTGTCATTGATGACCCCACCTTACAATAACTTTATTCCTACTTTTTAGTCAACATAACAACTTTATTCCTACTTTTTGATCAATACCACTATTTTTTTTGTCAATACCATTATTGTTTTGTCATTATCACACTATCCCTACATTCTAACTTTTACCCAACTCAAAATAACTTTTTCAACTTTCTTATTTTCCATGTCCAATCTCAAATGAGAATTTGTTTGGTGGACGGAGAGAAAAGTACATAATTATTGCATAAAATATAATTAATTATTACTAGTAAGTGGACTTTAGGTGGGAAATGAGGTGGAGATTATTTTGCTTTTATATATATATTGCCATTTTTACTGAAGCAATTCTCTCTCATGATTAGGGGTGAAAGTATGGAAAGCGGGTTTCCGGGTTATCCATATCCTACCCGTACCCGGCCGGGTATTGGATACCCAATAACCGTAATTTGCGGGTATTGGATGGATATGGATATGAGATTTTTAGAAAATACCCTAACGGGTATACATGTTAGGATATTGGCTACCCGGTCAAACACCCAGTCAATAATATACAATTATTTATTATATATAATTACTAATTTTATACTATAAATTATAAAAATATTCATAATATATATTCATTTTTTAGCTAAAACCTAAACCTAAACCTAATTCTAAACATAACACATGAATAATATATATTCATAGTATTTTATTTGTTGAACTTAAATGTTTAAACTACGTTTAGTATTGATTTGTTGTTGTCGTCTAGTTGTTGCTACACAGTTGGTTATTAATTTATCGTTGAAAATTATTGAAAAATTGAGCGGGTGAAAAATTACCATAATTTTATCTTTTTTTTTTTTCTAAACGGGTACACCGGGTACCCTATATCCGGATCGGGTATACCCGACCGGATATTGGGTACCCGTTCAGCTAAAATAGAAAGGGTATGTGTATTCATTTTTTACTTATTTGAGTACGGATACCCGCAAATGCGGATAGGAGTATCCACGGGTACCCGTTTATTCACCCCTACTCATGATGACATTAGTTAGGAATTCGAAGTGATGAAAGACGGGGCCGGTCCGGACCATGCCCATTGGGATTTTTGGAAGAATTAAATTGGGCCAGGCCTAAATTCTAACGGGCCGAAAAATTGAGGTCCAATTGAGATCTAATTAGATATTAACTCGATCCGGAAGCAAGTTCCTCCTTTTTTTTTTTGAATTTTTTTAAAAAAATCTCATTAGCATAGTCTAATTTTAAAAATAAAAAATAACTAACTCTACAAAAACTATAAGAATATACCAATTTTTATCTTTTCTCTTACTTCAAAATAACCGTGAAAAAGTTGGGTCATACCGAAGCCAGCTCAATGGACATCAACTCGGATTCTCTACTTCCTATTGTGTTTCATCTTTCATTCTATTCGTCGAATTTTTTATATTTGACAATTTGAAGATAATTACATACCCTATTTGAATGGAATAAACCCTAGTCAATGCCACATGTCGTTCAATCAATATAATGAATAGAGAATGAATCACGAAATGAGAGTAGAAAATCCGATTTGAATGGACATTATTTACCCCTTTTTTAAAAGTCCGGTCCAACATTTTATAGAACAAATAATCTCGAAATCCAACCCGATCGAAACTGGAGTCAACCGAATTCCCTTAGAAGTTAGGCGCCTTACCAATTTTCAAAAGACTAAAGTTTCACTGTTTAATGATATTAATTGTATGAACTCATTTTTTCGTGTTTAGCCCTATTGATTAGATTTGGAGTACTCTCAATTTGGATTGATTGGTCTTAATTTTTTCAGAAAAAAATTCTTACCCTAATCATAAACCTTTTAGTTTTAGGCGCATCCGCCGGGCTAGTAAATTCACATAAAATAGTTGGTGCTTATAAATTTTTTTAAATGATGTCATTTATCAGCAGGATTGTTAGATTTTTTTTTCTTCCTCATTTTACTTGTTATAGCCCCTCATTAAAATAATAATAATAATAATAATAATACTAATAAATGTACAATTTCAACCCTTAACCCCAATTTAAATTTTTAATTACGGAGAAACTATAACTCCATAGCCACTATGGAGTGAATTTCGCCGGAACTGAATTGAGGTTCGAACCTCAATACTTTAATCTCGAAAACCTCACCGGAAATAATCAACCGTAGCTGATATTTGAGACTGTATGCGACTGTCATACATTAATAGAGTTCAAATAAGTCGGTACTCATATTAGGATCCAAATACAATAATACACACCAAAAGAAATAGGGAGTCTTGCATGCGACCTGTCGCAGGTGACATGCAATCGGGTGGGGTCAGGTTGACCCGGTCAATTCGGGTTTGACCTGTTGACTCCATCAATTTTTTTTCGATTTTTTTTTATTTCAATTTTTTTTCGGCTCCGATTTTTCGGCTCCACCTTCGCTCCGATTACAAATATAAGGATAATCGTCGAGCAATAATTTGGACTTTTTCGGCTCGCTCCGAGGCCTTCGGCTCTCCTCGCTCAATCTTGACCAAAGAATAAGCGGCAAACAAAAAAACGAAGAGGCAAAAAAAAGAGGAACAAAAAATCTGGAAATTAAAAAAAAAACTGAAAAAATAATTAAATTAGATATTGTGACACAAACAAAAACACTAAAAAATACTTATTAGGACACTAAGTATCCTAATAAGTCAGAAAAAAAGGCAGGCGCATGGGGTCGCGTGTACTCCACGCGCGGTCGCATGGAGTGCGACCTGCCGCATATGAGTATTTGCGCCAAAAGAATTTCAAATATGCCATAGGAAGTAATTAATTTTGGATTCGGTATGCATACTTTGTTAAATAACTTGCCTAATGTTTGGTTTTAGCTTCATTGTATAATAAGTAAATATACATGAGATAGCTAGCAAGAAAACCTAATTCATGTCCGGTTTCACATGCACCAGCTCATATTGGTTTTTTTGCATATATATATGTATATATAGTTGAGATGAGATGGCAAGAATGCTAACTCACATCCGGTTTTATACACAACTTATTAAATTGGCCTTTTTTGTATAAATTCCTAACTACATATATATGTACTGGAGATAAACAACGTGCTTTGCACCAATAATCAAATTAGCCTGTTTTGTATAAATTTCAACTATATATATAGTTGAGATAGAAAGACACCCTAATTCACATCCAGCTAGCTTTGAGATATCAAAATGTGTAGTTTGTTCATGCATAAACCTCTCTGCAGTGTACCTAACAAACCAGCCCACCATTCTTGCACCTTCCATGGGGGAGCTCTGAATCGGCCACCACGTATCGTGTCGTCTACTCCTACCCTAAGGACCTGCTCCCTGCGACTGCGATGCAGCTCTCAGCCTTCTACTGTTGAGACTATTCCGACTATACGGCGATCTGCAAACTACAAGCCTCCCTTTTGGGATTTTAACTATATTCAGTCACTCACCTCCAAATATACGGTACCAAGCCTCCCTTTTGGGATTTTAATTTGTTTATTGATACATATTAACTAGTTCTACTGTTTTCTTAACACTTGCATTGATTTCCACCATAACAAGTGCAATCAATGACATTGTTCCAATGTGGGATAATCTTCACAAATTCATTTGCCGCCCATACATTTGATTTACTAGTCACTTTCATTTTAGGCGCAATTAACCCACTCATTTTCATACGAGCGGAGCTAAAATTTTAAAAATGGACTGGATTACATTTATGTATATAGAAATAAATTTTGGACGAACCAGACAACATTCTCTCTATCTCTTTCGATCTATCTATCCATATCTATACTTATTATAAAAGAGCGGATTCTTACAAAATTAGGTTTACCTAATATATCCCTCTTATTATATTTATTTTAAGGGCATTATTGTATATCTATATTAAATTTATATTCTAATTAAACTTATATATAGGCTCCTTGTATATAAGAAGTTTTCTCCTAATAAAACTCTTTTATTATATTACTTATACTAAATTAATTATCATAAACAAGAGGTTGTACGTGCAAAGCATGTATATCTCTACTAGTATATTTAAAGAGGGAATATAATGGAAACTATATAAAATGGAACCCAAATATAATGAAAAAAAAAAACATAAACATGTTGCCTGAACGATCGTCGGGAGTTGCCAGGAGCTTGGCTCCTCCAGATGACTTAGCTCCCTAAATTTTTTTTCTACGTCCGCCACTGTGTGTGTGCGCCACCTATCATATACACTTCACACATTGACATTAATTATAGCACCCTCTTTCTCATACGTTACTTATTTATTCATTTATTCTAATAAATGGAATATAAAACACAAACACACACACACACATTAATTGTGCTTGTGTAGGAAGAGAAGCACACCAGAAGGGCTTCTGAGTTGGTTGTGCAAGTGAAGAAGTTGTTAGACAAAGAATCCAACTGGTTTCGACAGTTGAAGTTGATCGATGACTTGCAGCGGCTAGGGCTATCTTATCATTTCCACCACCAAATCCACCAAATCTTGAACTCTATCTTTTTGGATCAGAAATTCTGTGAAACTGATCACAAAAGGAATCTCTACTCAACCGCTCTTTCCTTCAGACTCCTCAGACAGCATGGCTTCAAAGTTTCTCAAGGTGCTGACATTGATTTTCATATATATATTCTCTTTTCTTAATCTCGAATAGTATATATATTAACGGTTGATCAAATTAAATTACTTCTTTTTTCATCATGCACAGACGTGTTTGATTGCTTCAAGAACGAAAAGGGCGATTTTGAAGCAAGCCTCGGTGACGATGCAAAGGGATTGCTGGAACTGTATGAAGCTTCCTTCATTCTTACGCATGGTGAAGATACTCTAGAGCAAGCTAGGGTATTTTCCACAAATCTTCTGCAGAAAAAGGTTGATGATGATGGATTCGATGAATATCTTTCGATCTTAGTGCGACATTCTCTGGAGCTACCTCTTCATTGGAGAGTTCAGAGGCCGAACGCAAGATGGTTCATAGACGCGTGCACCAAGAGATCAGACATTAATCCACATCTGCTTGAGCTTGCCAAATTGGACTTCAATATTGTTCAAGCAGAACATCAACAAGAACTTAAAATAGTCTCCAGGTATACTACTCCCTCCGTCTCGCTCATCTTCACCCTTTACTATTCGACACGGAGATTAAGGAGAATGGTAACAATTTCCTTTTCTAAGAAATATGTCAAGATGGATAGGACGTCCCATTTTTTGATAGAGGGCTCATGATGCATCATCTTTAATGACTGAGAATCATGAATCATGGAAAGATTAATGGTCCAGATTAGTTTCGAGCTGAGACAAAAAAATTATAATGAAGCCCCTCGAATAACATTTTATTGTTATTTTGCTATACTTAAATATATGGTGGATTTGTCGGAAAATTTCAATGAATGAAATTTCTGAGTCCGTCACCGGATGTTTGTATAGTTGGTGGAATGAATCAAAGCTAGCTGAGAAACTGCCGTTTGCAAGAGATAGAGTCGTGGAGAACTACGTATGGAACATGGGGATATTGTTCGAGCCTCAATATGGATGCTCAAGAATAATTGCAACAAAGCTTTTTATTTTAATAACAGTAATTGATGATGTATTTGATATCTATGGCACCTTGGAAGAAACTCAACTTTTCAACCACATCATTCAAAGGTCAGCTAGCTAGCTAGCTCAAACAACAGAATCAAATCAAGAAAATTAAGTAATTTATATATTAATTAATTAGTACTAATTAATTTCAATTTAATTTGCCAGATGGGATATTGAAGCGATAGATCAACTCCCACACTATATGCAAATCTGTTATGTAGCACTGGACAGCTACATCAATGAGATGGCGTACCATGTTCTCAAGGAACGGCGCATTCTTGTCATTCAAGATTTAAGAAAATATGTAAACTTCAAATTACTACAACTATAAATTTTGATTAAATTATACATATATATTTGATAATTAATGTGTGGCGTGCGTGCATGCAGTGGGCGGATTTGTGCGCAACATACGCAAAAGAGGCGGAGTGGTACCATAGTGGGTACAAGCCATCACTGCAGGAATATATGGAGAATGCATGGATTTCAATATCAGCTCCTTTAATGTTATCCTACGTGTTTTTTCTCATCACAAATCCAATAGAGAAGGGAGCTGCTGACAGCGTCCGCAACTATCATAACATCATTCGTTATCCAGCAACGATTCTACGCCTTGCCGGTGATCTTGGAACTTCTCCGGTTCGTACAACCTATTTTTAATTTTAACTAATATTATCACTATATAATATAGCAATATATATACTCCCTCCATCATGCTTGACCTGCCGTAATTTTTTTGGGCACGAGAATTAAAGAAAAAATAATTAGGGAGAAAAAGTGTATTTAGTGGAGTTATTAAAATGAAATAAAGTGGATAGAGAGAGTGAATAGTGAATGACACAGAAAATGAAGAGAAAAGTAGGTTAAAAGGTGTAAAGTGAGATTAACTAATCAAACTAATTAGACCATAATTTCCTAAATTATTTCCCGAAAAGGAACTACAACAAGCGTAACGGGATGCCAAAAAAAAAGTATGACAAGTCAAGCAGGACGGAGGGAGTAACTTACTGTAATTAATTTTGTATTTTGGTTGAATTTGAACTTGGTGTTGATTAGGATGAGATGAAAAGAGGTGATGTACCAAAAGCAATAGAGTGCTACACGAACGATACGGGTGCTTCGTTTGAGGAGGGTCGCGAACATGTTCGGCTTATGATAGGGGAAATGTGGAAAAGTTTGAACGAAGAAAGATTTAAAAATGATTCTCCATTCTCGGAAGACTTCATAAAAAGTGCAGCTGATCTTGGGAGACAAGCGCAGTATATGTACCAATATGGAGATGGACATGGAATATCCTATCCACAAATGAAGGAACGCATTACGAATTTAATATTTGAACCTATTAATGTTTAGATAACTATATATATATATTTTTAATCTTGAACTATTTCCAGAAAATTGAATACAATTAATATCATGATGAACCTAAATGTGTGTTCATTTTTCTTGTATTTTTGCCTTGTGTTTTGAATATTTTCAAGTCAATATGTGTTTGGGGGATACAAAGTCGAGAAAGTATGTGCAGGCATTACAGGATAGATGTTGGGCAAAAACCGGCAGAAAACTTGTTTATATGATGTTGGGGCAAGAAACACATCACAGTGGATCGTGGGCAAGACAGGCGTAGCAGACACAGAGCGGAAGGTGTTGGGCAACATGCGTAACAGATGGATTTCTTTCTCTACAAGAAAGAGGATAAGGATGGAAACTTTTCTTCCCTTATCCTAATTGAACGTGATCTAGGAGATATCAACCATGAGAAGGAAATAAATCGGAGATATCTACCGTGAGAAGGAAATAAATCTCCAGCAATCCATACAAGGAAAGAAGGCCAAAGAAGGGAGGAATCCTAAGCCCACAAGGAATCGACTCAAACCCTAATTCCTTGGCCTATAAATATGAACGACTTTGAACGACTTTGATACCACCACTTTCATATTGTCTTTTATTAGTTATTAGTTAGTTTGCATTTAAGTTTCGAGAATTCTTAAATTAGATTTGTTTTTAGTATTTCACTTTAGATTTCTACTGTTGGCTGTTGACCAAGATCTACGTTGTTGACTTCGCTGTCGATCAGTTTTCTTTTCAGAATTTATTCAAGTATGTTTACTTTAATTTCCTTTGTGCTTTTCTTTTTGTCTAGCTAAATTCCTTTGCTTGGATTGGAGTAGATGATTTGAATCTAATTACTTTGTTTGAACTCGTGAGGTCTAATCGTCTTAGTTCGTTGCATGATTTTTATTTCCGAAACACTTAGGTCTAATATTTAGTTCTTGGTCAAAATTGATAATTGCTTGTACACCAATTAGATATTGAGATTAAGGCAATAACAGATATGAGGATACAACTCGAGAGAGTCTCTCGTGTCCAAGAAAGTAAATAGTGTTGGAGACTAGTCGGTATTGACTTACCTCTTGGCTGTCTTGGGTCTGATTCGTTCTTAATGCATGTTGGGCTATACAGTTGCTGAAGTATCTTCGTGACTGTGTTGATCAACAGAAGGGATCTTGCCTTCTGGTCGAGATCTATTTAATCTGATAGATAAAGGCTTAGACTATTCATGTCATGACTTCGTGACCATTAGGGCATGAATTAATCTTTGCTTAAAACCAAGTGATAAAAGATTGTAATTGAATATTCTTGCACCGATAAACGAGTGAGGTAATTAGGATCAATGATTCAAATCCAATCCAAGTACTTTTGTTATTTGATAAGTTTCTTGTTTAGATTTCAGTTTTGAGTTACAGTTGTTGAGTTAGTTCGTGAGCAAAAAAAACCCCTACTTTAGTGACACCGAAGAGAAGACTACACCAATTCCTCATGGGATCGACATCTACTTGCTACTGGCTACTGACTACTTGTCTGTTGGGCAAAAGGAGAAAATAAATATTATTTGCACGATGCTAAACGACGACTTCGTCATATCTATATGTTGGAATTTATTTGTTTCCTGAATAATTTGAGTGTGTACGAAATTGCATATATATACAGCCCTCTCCATGTCCTAATCCAACTGGTTATGTCAATTATTATTTCATTTACTTGAGTATAATTTTTTATTATTGTTTTCATTTTGTGCAACGCACGGATGCATTATTAGTTTTTCATCAAATAAAAAATAAAGTCACGATACTAAAAAATGGCAAAATGCATAAATTTAGACCGATATATTTACAATGTGATGGTTCTCAATCTTATCATATATATGAATTTTTAGTCTGATTTTGAGGCAATCTCAGTCAATTATTAGGAAATGAACCTCTTTAATGAAGATGAGGGAGAGCATCCAGCTTAGCTTTACGGCTTCTTTATCTCCTTCCCCAACCACTCCTATTTCTTGATGTTCTGTTAGTCATGCCACATGTCTTCCTCTCATTAATGTAATAGTAGATGAAACACGAAAATGCAATAAAGAATCTCATTTAGGATATAAGAGGCTCATATCTCAGAGGATACCTCGTAAAGGGAAAAAAAGTATTCACCTATAAAATTAATTTGAAAAAAGCAAAATGACTCGTATCCTTAACAAGATCAAGAACCTCGGCAGGTGCTGAATTCAAAGTAGCCGTCATTAATTTCAACAATTGTGTCTATAGTTGATAAATTCTTTCGGTGTTTTATCCAAATTAAATTAGGGTAATGATATTCGGACATATTATGGCCAACTACACAAGCTAAAAAATGGTAATATAGGTTTTGAAAATGGAAATATATCCTAATTGGAAAGAATAAACCCTAGGGAAAAATATGATTATTTCCATTTTTATAATCAACTTTCAATTTTTTACGCGTGTGACTTACCACAGTGTATCCGCATATCATTACCCATTAAATTAATACAAGTGCCTCCTCTTAAAAAGACATGCATTAATATAAGAGTGAAATTATGAAATAGCCATAACAAGCATTACAATATAAATTATAGCCCACCTCCTTTAAAAATATTATTCTGGCTATTTTTTACAAGTTGGGACAAAAATACCCTTAAGGGGCACGGGTATGGGGCATCTGGCGGGTTGGGTTCGGGTCAGGTATTAAGTGATGCGGATGGAGCTGGTATAAAAATGGGTTTTACATTTCAGTAACAAATTTTTACGTTTTTACAGTTTCACCCCATTCTCTCCCATTCCAATTCTCTCTCGCGAAACCGCACCCTAGCTCCGCCACCTACACCGTCGAGATTCCACTGCCTTCACCGAGTTTTCGCCGCCGTTTTGCCATCGATTTCACTGGCATCGATTTTATTCAAAGTTTCTCGCTAGAAATCCAGCGCAACTTGAGGCGAAAATGGCGCCATCTGAAGATAATTCCTACTCACCTCGCTCCACCTCTTTGAACTCAAACAATTCAAGCTCAAACAACTCCAGATCTGCAGAATCCAACACAAATCCTCAAACAAATGAAGATTCTATAGATTCAATGATGGAGAATGTAAGTTCTCAAACCCTAACTTTCTCTACGATGTTTAATAATTATAATTTAGTTCATGATTTCAGAAGTGAAATATCATTAGTACGAGATTTTTGGAGTTATATGATGAGTTTTAGGATGATTTTTTTAGAATTTTTTCAGCATCCACATTAATTTCTGTTTGGGCAATAAGCTGCACATTGTTCGTTCAATTCCTGCCATATCTATAATTGTTCATATTTGTTGTTGTTGAGTAGATGTTTAGGTATGATTTTTAAGAAGAGAATGTATTGAGATTTGTTGATTTTTGGACATGATTGTTGTGGGATATTAGTTTGGTACAGTTAATACAAATGGACATATTTGTGTCAATAGTGCCAATTCACTTAACTTTGTGCCACGATAGGCAGAAATATACCCATTTGTACTAGTTTTTCCAATACCAATTAACACAGTTTACTTTTAAAACATGCATTTAACATGTTCCGTTCTTTCATAATGAAGGTGGAATGGACCTACAGACGGGAAGAAATGATTGTTGTAGGCCACAAGGTGCAAACAACGGGAAAAAAAACATAATAGGAGACATAAGAAGAGTCTTGAATGATTTGGTGAAGAGACATTGCTGGAGTTGAAAAATTCAGCTTTTGATAATATGATAAAGCTGCCAGATCATATAACGAGATCTGGTAAATGTATACACTACATGGTCTCCAGAGAAGTTGAAGGCAATCCTGAACAAGATAAAACGGCTCTGTGGTTCTTAGTGAACAATAAGATTATGAGATTTTCTAGGTTTGAATATTACTTAATAACAGGACTGAGGTTTGGATCAAGCACATTTGACCCATATGCAGATCACACAGTTGCAGAAGACTCTTTATATCACAGAATTCTTGGTGGTGTAGAAATCAGCCCCAACACCTAGTACAAAAAGTTCATAAAAAGGGATTTGAGAGACAATCCACAAGTCTATATCAAAATCGCAAAGATGCTAATAGTTACATTCCTACTATTTGGATTTGATCCATTTAACTACATGATTCCGGATTGGCTATGGGTACTTCTTGAGGATGAAGGAAAATGAGAGGAATTTCCATGGGAAAGCCTCTCATATCATATAACAATAAAGGGAGTAAGCAGTGTTCGTTGTGTTCTAACAAAGAACAAAAAGGGAGAGACATATCATATAATTGGGAACATTACCGCCTTCTTGGTAAGTTGTCACTAAATATTGCATTATTAGTATTTTAATTTTGCAAAAAAAAGTACACTAATTTCTCAAATTTTATTTTATTAGGCTTGGATTTACTGCGCTCTGCCGGAGCTGGGATTGAATATTGGAGGAAGAATGCAAAGGGCCACAATTCCTCGCCTTCTGATGTTTACATACCCCAAGTCATTCATCGATGTAGTAGTAAACAGAATGGTAAAAATAAAGGACAAATACCATTAGAACTATGTCTATATAAATGATTAATATCTCATGAATTTTTACAAATTAAACGTACATTGGAGGCAACTGATGAGGAGAAGAGCACAGAGAATTGGAAGTACATAGAAGATGATGACACCCCATTTCAATTACAGTACGATCCAAATGCAGATCCAAACAAAAAAATAGCAACCAAGATGGCAGCTAGATATGGAGCAAGGCCGCCCCACGTCAATGTCCAACCAATGCTGCCACAAGATGAAAATGGCAACGTAGAGAATCCTACAAATAGGCAGAAGGTATCAATTCCCAGGTTCACACCATCAGAAAAGAGGGCTTTTATCGATGACATGAGCGAAGTTGTTGCAAAGAGAGCTTGTGTAGAATTTGATTCACGTTTCAATCGCAAAGAATTCATCAAGGATGTTGGTGAGTACGTGATCAGTAGACTTCAAGACTTTCTAACATTGAGGCCGCCAACTCAGGTAAAAACTAGTACTTATCTTAACTGGTACAATTGGTAAAAATATAGAAACATTTGTACCAATTGATATAGAACTATTGAATATGTTCATCCGTGCCAATAGTGCCAAGTCCCTAGCAATCAGTATAAACATTATAATTTATCATTGAATAATTATTAACTGAACAATTCATTTTCAAAAATAGAATCAACCAGTAGGAACTTCTGATGTGAGCATGTCCGAGTGGGAGCGGAACTATCAATCTCAATTGAGATTCCACATATCGGTATGGGGAACACCAGAATCGTATGTTCAAACAACAACACAAACAATAGGAGAAGCACCAGTACATGTGAGAGAAGCACCAACAGCACCCAAAACAGCAGAAGCACCACCAGGACCAACATCAACAGAAAAAGTGAAAGTCACACTCGCTCCTCAAGAAGGAATGAATAGACCGATCAGAAATAGGATGCCGTCTGCAGTTTGTAGAAGTTCATTCCTCAAAGATGATGTCAGAGGGACTGACTTCCAAAATTTCATGAAGAACAAAAACGAAAAGTAAGTCCGCAAATTCTATTATTCAATCTTAATTAAAATTATTATTTATATGCATCGTTGTACAGGAGAAATGTGGGATTATTGTATAGCGTAGATAGAACATGATTTTTGTACATAAAGAATATCAACAAAGAACTTGGGAATGAACACATCGACTCGTACCTTGTTGTTCTGGCATCAAAACCAGAATGCGCTGGATTTAAAGACAGTGATTTCCATGATAATATTGCTATCACAAGCACAGCTTTCATGGTAAGTTAAACAAAATTTAGACAGTTTTCAATCTATAATAATTCAAATATATGACAGTTGAAATGAAAATAATATGTACGACGCCTTACAAGAAATCTGGAAAATATTGCATGAAAATGATCCGAAAGGTACCAAGTACGATGAAAAAATTGAAAAAATTGTGCCTGATGAAGAGCTGGAAAGGCTATGCATGTTTGTTGAGGGACAACTGCCAAACTGGAGGAATTACTCAAAGCAATGGAAGGATGTAAACAAGGTTAGACATACAATTTAGGTTAAAATACATTCTGGCTAGCAACTGTCACTTATCATATTTTGACTTATTTGGCTGATGGAAAATTACTTGATATTGTGACAGCTAATAATGATTTGTCACTTCAACAAATACTGGGCCACCTGTTTGATCGATTTCAATGCATGCGAGTTTGTCGTCTACGACTCAAATCAACACAAATTCAATGAAATCCATTATGAACTACGCGAAGATGCATTCCGACCATTTGCAGAATAGTCCCACAAATCCTGAAGAAGATCGGGTACTATGAAGGAAAGAAGGATATTACACCGAAATACACAGAATGGGACTACACGTACCCGTTGGACGGAAGTAATAAGCTGAAGCAAAGAGATAGCAAGAGCTGTGGGCCACTAGCTCTGAAGTATGTGGAGATGCACCTGACAAGAAAATACATGGACAAGAACAAGACAAAGAATAATATCATAGATTATCGTGCTCACATTGCCGAAAGCATCTACAAATTCAGCACGGATGAAAGTACCATGGGAACTCAGGAAGCAGCCGACCTCGAAGAAGACTAGTTCCAAAATTCATGTTTCAAGTACAATGTTATATATATTTTGATAAACTTTAGCTTGTCTGATGCACATTATATTATGCTACACTTGGCTAGTTTGCTACATTTGAAACCATCGTATATTTTGCTACATTAATCATGATTTTATGAAAACATATGTTTAGGTGTTATATCAGCCTTATATTTAGGATTTATATCTCAATTCATGTTGAATCATATTCTGGACGGATTTATTTGGTACATTTGTTCCTATTCGTTCTAGATGTACCAATAGTACTAGTACGAAAATAGATAATTAGTTACAATAGTACCAACTGTACCAAAATATAAAAAATGCATGTTTCTGCAGCAATCAATTCAGCAGCAACGTCCAATTTTTCTTTAAGGTGGAGCCTTCGGCTCTAATTTTACAGCTCCGGCTTCGCTCCGATTATTAATATAAGAATAATTGGCGGGAAACAATTTGGACTTTTCGGCTCACTCCGAGGCCTTCGGCTCCCCTCGCTCGAATCTTGACCAAAGAAGAAGCGGCAAACAAAAAAATGAAGCGGCAAACAAAAAAATGAAGAGGCAAACAAAAATAAGAAACAATTGTCTTTATAAAATAAAAGCTTCAACAGATACATAATAATATATAAAAAGTCATTACATAATCAGAACTGATTAAAGAAACAAGTCAATACATAAAATGTAAAAAGTTTTAACTAAATCTAAGAGGACAGTTCAACCGAGTATGCTCATCCGACCTACAAAGACTGCATCGTCTCTTTCTACGACCACTAACACTTGATTCACTGCTGCTGACTTCTTCCTGCGGTGTAATCAGAAGAAATGCACTGCAAGTATTCTGATAGTGACCTTTCTCATGGCATCGAGAACAAATACGACTACTTGATCCCCCCGATGAAGTAGAAGCACCACTCTTAACCCTTTTTTTCATGCGATCGACCAGCTAATGAAGTAGAAGTACCACTCTTGATCCTCTTTTCACGCGGTCGCCCAGCTTGTCGTGGACTACCCGGTGTTAGCACAACCCTAGAAACAATCTCGGGGGGAACACGCCAATCTTCACGATTTGGCAAGGGCATCACCTCTCCAGAATATATCTTACGTAAAGTATCAGTTGAAAAATAAGGACTCACATATGACGATGGTTTCTGGTTGACATTACTGCATCAAGCAAAGAAATGACAAGAAAATTGATCAACTCTATCTAGTACATATGGAACAAATATAAGTCATTAGTACCAGATGTCCTGGTACATTTGGAACAAATATACATCATTAGTACCAGATGTTCTGGTACATATGGAACTAATATGCAAAATTGTTCCATATGTACCAAATATTGGGGCACCAGAGTAAAAAATGAGAACACAACAAAAAATAAAAATAAAAAACAAATCGTAATCACCTGATTGTAGCTACTGCATGAGGACATGGTATCGTTTGGAACTGAAACACAAGACACGTGCACGTGTGACTGCCAAGGTCAACAATAAAATGCTTATCATCAGAATTGACCTTAAACTTCGTTGGAGAAATTGGTTCAACGGACATCTTCCGCCCCAAGTGAACTAATTTTGCCAATCTCATTGATGCCCAATCTGTTAACTCCAGTGGTCTTTCTACAGCAATAACCATACACTCATAGAACCAACTTCCAATCTTTGATCGAATAGTCTTCAATAGGGTGCAAACTGGCAACCTTCTGGACCATCGAAGAAAATTGTTCATGCATTCAGCCACATTAGATGTCATCAGCATATACCGACGCACAGGATCAATTTCTCGTATGCACGAGCTTTAAAAGACTTTAGATTATTCATATGCTCCTCAAACTCTTCAATCGTATACGCCCTTGCAGCAACCTTGGAGATAGTAATAACATCAGTCCCAAACGTCTTGAGAGTGCCTTGTATTTGAAACGTACAAAGTGCCTGCGGGGTTCCTGGAAAGACAGCATCTATTGCATTTTTAATACTCAAATGCTGGTCAAAAACGAACAATAAGCCGTTACGGACACCAAAAGTTTCTCGCAGCTGTCTGAAAAACCAAATCCATGATGCATCACATTCTTTATCTGCAATCCCAAAAGCTAACGGCAGAACCTGTTCATTTGCATTCTTCGTAGCAGCAACGAATAAGATACCTTTGTATTTGCCCTTGAGATGTGTACCATCAACTACTATCAACGGACGACATGACTTGAATGCTATAATACAAGCACACAAAGTAATGAAGCAATACTCGAAGGCATCATCTTTATCAAGCTACATATCCACAACTGAACCAGGATTTGACTGTTGTAACATGTACAGAAACTTCGGGATAAGCTGAAAGGATTTGTCTGGATCACCATATGCCTTTTTAAGAGCCAAGTTCCTCCCAGCAAGAGCAGTTTGATATTTCACGTCAACACCATACTTGTGGAGTAGCTGAGCCTGAATAGCTTTTGGTGTAAGCGTAACACCAGTAGCCATCAAATTAGGTACAAAATACGATGCTAAGACCACAACAGAGACTCTTGGACGAGCATGATACCTAAGATCCATCTCACAACTATGTGGAACAAATTCTGTAATAGTCCACATTTTTCCCAATGCTTTTCCACGAATAATAAATGGGCGACTACCTCCAAATTTGCAAACAATGTGATATCTTAACGGGTTAGAACGAACTGTAACATATGCTGCATGATTAAAAAGATGATAGACTCCACATGCTACAAGTAATTTTTCCTTGTCTGCAAAAATACTACCAAGACCGACAGTTTCACATCCAAACTCTTCTTCTTCAACTATGCCTAATTCTTGGGAAGGGATTGAAGCTTGATAAGTTGCACCGGGAATAATCCATTGTCCAATAGGTTCATGAGTCTCTTCAGCAGCTTCATCGGAATCATCACCCAATGACACGTTGTGACGATCTCTATCACAACAATGATCATAATCATCATCATCGTCATCATCCCCAAAATCAGATCCTCCAACTAATTCCTCCTCCTCCTCCTCCTCCTTATCCTCATCATCAACAACATCACAATCAACAACAACATCATCATCATCATCATCATCATCATACCGATGATTATCACTCGAAACAGACACATTCAAACCGCTTGAAGCAGTAACATTATCAACACAAGGTTCAACTACAGGATTGCATAACACATGCTTCGACGACTGATCAGTTCTACGAGAAAGAGTAATATGTAGTATAGGAACTTCCACAGAATACAACAAATACGACAATTCAAAATCATTGGTTATTTTCATTCTCATCATCTCGCAACCAGGTAACTGAAACAAGGCATCAATCTCATACATAAAGGTACTTTTATCCTTAAGTAAACGGAGTTCAAGCTTACTAATTAAAGTGTCATAAGTCATACCACTCGACGGTATAGGCATACATTCTCTTCGTCCACCCTCATAGATGTCATTAACCCATGTCCCTCCATCAGATATGATTATAGACTTTGGAATCATTTGAAAAAACCATAAAGGCAATGAATATAAAATAAAACAACATCTTTTGTCCCCAGTATTGGCACTATTGGCACAAATGATTAGTCGTTTGTGACAATAATACCAAATAAAATAATAAGCAACGCAGTAAATTCATAAAATGAAGAGGATGACATAGAGTAAAAAGGACTAGAGAAATTACCTGAATCACAATTGGAGAAGACAAACGCACAAAAAAAATTCAAGCTGGAGAATTGGATGACCTCGCCGGCCTCAATTAAGAACGCCAACGCCGACGCTGATGAAGACAGATCTCATATCCACAGAGACATGAGAGAGCGAGAGACAAACAGAGGAAAAGAGTATGAGGTCTGAGAGAATTTTTCGAGTTGAGAGAGAGAGAATCGAATCCAACTCCAAGTTGAGAGAAATTTATGGGATTTCACTAACTAAAACATAGCCACACTGAATTACACGCCGACGCCGATGCCGATGACGACAAATCTCATAGCGATCGAAGAGATGAGACAGGGAGATAGGAAGAAAACACGAGGATAACCTAAGAGAGTTGTCGAGCTGAGAGAGAGAGAAAAGAGAAATCAAACTGAGAGAGTTTAATTCGGGCCAGAAAAATAGGTAAATGGGTTAAGATCCGGGTGAGTAGATCAGATCCGGGTCAGGTTAATTTGGGTCAAGTAATTAAGGGTATATAGGTCTACTTATATTAATATTGACCAAAATTTATATTTGTAAAGGAGATGGGCTATAATTTATATTTAAATGTTGATTATGGCCATATGACATGATAATCTCTTAATATAATGCCCATTTATTGGGCTGTGTTCAATGTGGGCTTATTTATATAAGTAAAAAAGAAAAAAAAAAAAAGAACTGGGCCTGCACTGGTATATAGCTAGCCACTACATGGGGAACAACAAGCTTCGAGGCCAATACGTAAAGACTATGATGCATGTTTTCAATTTTCTAATCAATAGGTTGGAACAGCAAACTAGAAATCCGGTCTTTGATTTGAGCATTCTGAATCCCATGACCATCTCCATGTTGGTAAATATAGTGTGAAATTCTCCCCAAATCAACTGCACTAGTTATAAACTTTTGCGAAAACTGATGAGAATGTGCAATCACTACTCGTTCTTGATTCATCTTCTTCCAAATTTCCCATATCATCAATTTTACATGCTCTCGACCCTCTTCCACCGAACCTCCCGTTGCTTTCATGTAACATTGAATCGAATCTGCCACATCTCCTCTTTCCATCTCATCCTATGTATACATATATGTATAAACAAAATCAACAACGTGTGTACCATTATAGGGTATGAATTTGGTAAAACCAATATAGAAATTTAGGGATTACACATTTTTATTAAGTCGGATAATCCACAAAATGCATTATTGTAACGCACAAATATTAAAAAACTTAAATGCAAAAAATTTACTACTCCCTCCGTATCATTTCATTACACTCATTTTGCCTTATTTGGATATATCATTTTATTAAGCTCATTTCCTAAAATGTAAATGCAACATATGATAATACTCCACTATAACTCATAAATTACCACATATGTCACTAAAAAATTACTAACTTTCTTCTCTCTCCTATTTGATGTGACAAAAGTACCCCTAGAAAGTTACTTTATCTTCTCAATTTTATTATAAACAACTCATTTTCTTAATATGTATGTCCAACCAAATGGGTATAATGAAATGATACGTAGAGAGTATTAATTTAATGCACCAAGTAGTTGACCATCTATACATGTACCTATTATAAAAGAGCGGATTCTTACAAAATTGAATTTACCTAATATAACCCTCTTATTATATTTATTTTGAGAGCATTATTATAAATCTATATTAAATTTATATTATGATTAAACATAAGTTTAGACTCCTTATATATAAGAAGTCTTCTTCTAATAAAATTCTTCTATACTATCTTACTTATAATAGACAAGAGATTTTGCACGTATATCTCTACCAATATATATAAAAAAACCAGTGGTCCAAACAAATATTTAGTTCATATATATATTTTTCCTATATACTTCCAACATGCATGGTGATGTGGACAGACGCTCAGAAAAGTCCCATTTTCACCGCCAAGCAGATATAATATTCAAGTAATTTACCGGTGATGTCGCAATGTCATTTGTTAGTCGTAAAAGCATGGATGGACATCGAACCAAGTCGGGATATTTGTACAAGCTCTCAACAACCCCGTTGTGTATTGGATTAGTGATGAGAAAGAAAGCATGAGTTAATATAACATGGCCCGAGCTCGATATCCATCCGTTGTTAATATATTCGTTTAGAGTTGGTGTGTGCCCGGCCGCCTCCCACTCTGCCTCTTGTAAAAATGATGTGCATAAATCTTTCCACTGCCACACTCAGTTTAATTAAATTATAAACCAATCAAACTTCACTGCCAAAAATTAACTTGGATGCAACCAACGTCACTATAAATAGGAATTATTAATTAAATCCCAATTGAAATTAATAATTTTTTTCTTCTCAAACTCATATTAGAGAAACATAATGAAAGGGTATATAAGAAGTAGTGTTAATTACTGAATTTCTGATATGTTGAATGATGAGAACGCCTTGCTCTTTGAGAACATGGTATGCCATGTCATTGATGAAGTTGTTGAGTGAGAGAAAATATATTTGCATATACTTTGGAAGTTGATCTATTGCTTCAATATCCCATCTGGACAAAACAAACAGAAAATCAGTTTTCCTCTTAATTAATTATCAGTGAATGCTACTACTATATATTAAACTTAGGTTGAATCAAGAGTTGATAGCTAACATTCACAAGTTAAACAAAAAGGGGAAATTAATTAGAATTAAAATAGAGTACATATTGTAACTGACCTTTGGATGACATTATTAAATAAGTGTAGTTCTTCCAAGGTAGCATAGATATCGAATATATCATCAAGTATTGTTATGAAGATGTTGGCCTTCGTAGCCATTATCCTTGAGTATCCATATTTTTCTTCTGACGGAAATACCCCCAGGGCCCACAAGTAACACTCCACCACTCTATCTCTTGCAAATGGAAGCTTCTCACTTAGCCTTGTTTCCTTCCACCATCTATATATATATATATAGTTATACAACCACATATACATAAGGAAAATTAAGGAATCAATCATCCTAGCAGCTAGGGATGTCAATTTAGCCCGAAATTCGCGGGTCGACCCAAATCGAATCAAATCCGAAGAGGGTCAGGGCCGAAATTTTGAGCCTGAAAATAATCTAGTCCAATTATACCGAACCGAAATAAGTTTGAACCCAATAGGGCTAGCCCGAAAATCGAGTGGATTGGCCCGATAACCGGAATTCTTCATTACTTAGTTGTTACATTTCATTACTTTGTTTATAAATTCAATAATAAGTTCTTCTTTTTTAAATATTGTTTTGATTTTTCATTTTTAATTTGTACTCATCATATATATAATGACTTAAAATTATAACTTAATAATAATATAATAAAAAAGTGTACCAAATTATGAAATTACTATCATATATGCATATAATATGGGCCAATTTATTTTTATAATTAGAAAACTCTTTATAATTTTTTACTATAAACATATGGTTATCAAGAATATTTATACGTTTATTTATTTTATCATAAATCTCTTGACCCGACGGACTAGCCCAAAAATCGAAGGATTAAGTTAGGGTCAACAATTTATAGCCCGAAAATTTTTAGCCCGACACTGATAGGGTTAGCCCGAAAAACTGAACGGATTAACCGTTTGACATCCCTAATAGCAATTGTTATATAAATCCAATTAGAAATTAATCTTCAATTAAAATTTAATTATTAATAATTAGGATTTATTAATTGATCTCAGTCAACAACATACCCTGAGATGAGTTTGAGTTCTTGCTGATGTATTGATTGGAGAATGTTGAATTCGAGTTTTGCAAGCTGGAGCAAAGTTTGATTCATATGATCAGATCTTCTTCTCCCATAGGCTTCGATGAAGCATCTGGCATTCGGCCTTTGAATCCTCCAATGAATTGGGAGCTCCAACGCATGGCGCACACATGCTAATACGTCCTCATCGTCTTCTCCATCTTCACCTTTCCTCTGCAGAATTTTGGTGGAAAATTGTTTGGCCATCTCTAGGGTTTCTTCACCTTCTGTAAGTAGGAAGGAAGCTTCGTACAGCTGCAACACTCCTTTCGTATCATCGCCGAGGCTTGATCTGAAATCGCCCTTCTCGTTCTTGAAACAATCAAACACCTCTACAATATATGTATAGATGTACACTTAATTTTTGGATTAAAGATTTGATTTAATTAAATTGATGATGATGGCATGAGGTAGCAGTAGTAGTACGTACCTTGAGAAACATGAAAACCATGGTCTCTGAGTAGTCTGAATGCAAGTGCAGCTGAGTACAAATTATTATTATCCCTAATTTCTTCATCGTAATTATAGTATATAGAATTCAAGATTCGTTTGATCTCGTCATCAAAATGATGAGAGATACCCAGCCTCTGCAAATCATCAATCAACTCAAGACGACGTCCAACGCTACTAGTCTCCATTTGTTTGTGCAGCAACGTCGTCTTCACTTGCTCTATCAGCTCCGCACATCGCCACCAATCTCTCTCTCTCTCTTCCTATGTATATTAATACAGAGGCAATTAAGTGTTAAGATCAAAACAATTAAGCGAAGGTCTCTGATGCGATCTGCCGCATTTGCCATGCGACCGGGTCCGGGTCAGGTCAACCCGGGTTGACCCGTTAACCCGATCAATTTTTTTTTTCAATTTTTTTTTTAATTTCAGTTTTTTTTTTTCGGCTCCGCCTTCGGCTTCGATTTTACGGCTCTGCTTTCACTACGATTACTAATTTAAGGATAATCGTCGGGCAATAATTGAACTTTTTCGGCTCGCTCCGAGGCCTTCGGCTCCCCTCACTTGAATCTTGATCAAAAAAGAAGCGGCAAACAAAAAAACGAAGACACAAACAAAAAAAGATGGAAAAAATGTGGAAATTTAAAAAAACAAAATGAAATAAAAAACTGAAATTCAAATAAATAAAAAAAAAAAAAAAAAACTAAAATTAAAAAAATCGGGAAAAAAAATTAGAAAAAAAAATACGGGCGCGTACACAACACGCACGCCGCGCGTGGGAAGCGGGCGAGTGTCGTGCACGCGCTACGCACGGTCGCATTCAAGTATTTGTTAACAATTAATTAAGGTGAGATATATACATACGTACCGTATATTTGGTGGTGAGTGAGTGGATATAGTTGAAATCCCAAAAGGGAGGCTTGTAATTTGCAGATCGTCGTGGTGTAGTCGGAGTAGGTGAAAGCTGAGAGCAGCTCCTTAGGGTAGTAGTAGACGACGACACAATACGCGGTGGTTGTTTCAGAGCTCCGCCATGGAAGGAGCAAGAATGGTGGGGTTGTTTGATAGGATGATGAGTACAAAGAGAAAGAGGTATATGCATGGACAAGGACAAACTAGGCATTTTGGTATATATCTCAAAGCTAGGTGGATGTGAATTAGGGTGTCCTGCTATCTCAACTATATTTATAGCTACTTGGAATTAACACATGACCTTTTTAAAAATTCCTACTGTCAAATGTAACATGTGTAAACACTAGTCTTTTGTCTAGTACTAAATTTGTTTGATAATTATTTTAGCACTTAATAAAATATAGAAGTGAATAAAATATACATTTTTTATTTTTTAAAGTTGATCGCACGTTTTTTTTTTAGTTGAACACGCACCATTTTAATTTAAAGCTAAAGACGAATACAAACCTTCCTTACATAGTTACATGTAGATAAATAAATATTATTTGAGTAGTTTTCTTGGCATTTTAGTTGGTTCCATTGCTTGAAAATAGCGTATGGATGAAACAAGGAGAGAAGCGCCGAACAAATCTGAAACTCCCATTATTTGATCTTTTTTTTTATGGCAATAAAAGGTACAAAAACTTAAAAATTTAATTTTCGTTCCAAATTAGTTTATGCCAAAGTTTCTCTTTTATTTTAATTTTGAAGTATTAACAATAAGAGGTAGCTATAAATTTAAGGGATTTTTAGCTTAAGCTTGTGCTTTCTACTATTTCTCTCTATATCTCATCCTATAAAAATTATCAAAAGTATTAATTATTAGTATGATTTTACATTTATAGAAAAACTATAATATTATGTAGACTTTTTAATAATGTATTGCTTTTTTATTAAACTTTTTATTATATATGCTTTTATGTAGATTACACGGGAATCCAAAAAACAAAAACAAAAGGGAAAATGCAAGTTTTTAGCAATGTTAATTGTTTTATATACTAATTCTAGCAACAGATTTAAAATATATAAAATCTAGCAATTAAGGTCATTTATACCCTTAGTTCTTATATTAAATATTTTTTTATTATTAATCATTTTTTTATTTCTAACCATTAACCCACGTTTTTTTCTTCCCATACTCCCTATTTGTTATTTAATCAAACAATGGGAGGTCTAATAGTTAGTTAATGATTGTTAGTAATAGTCTAGTGGTTACATATAGACAATTCACCAAATGCAAAATTATTATCACTATTTAAAATAAACTTAAAATAAGACTAGCAACTGTGCGCTTATAAACAATAACTAGACCCTTAAGACTAGCAACTATGCAAAACGTGGAATCACCAAAAAAATCACCTTTATGTGATAACCTCAAATTAGATAATGTTAAATCACAAAAAAAATTAGCTGTATGTCAAACCACATAAATAAAAACGTGGAATCACAAAAAAATGCACCTTAATAGTGATAAACTCAAAATAAATAATGTGGAATCACATAATATTCATCTTCAAGTAAAATCACAAATTTAAAAACGTGGAAACACATAAAAATGCACCTTAATAGTGATAACTTTAAAATAAAAAATGTGGAATCACATAATATTCATCTATAATTAATACTTGCAAATTCAAAAACGTGGAATCACAAAAAAATGCACCTTAATAGTGATAAACTCAAAAAAAATTGTGGAATCATATAATATTCATCTACAATTAATACTTGCAAATTTAAAAACATGGAATCACAAAAAAATGCACATTGATAGTGATAAACTCAAAATAAAAATTGTGGAATCACATAATATTCATATACAATTAATACTTGCAAATTTAAAAACGTGGAATCACATAAAAAATGCACCTTAATAGTGATAACCTCAAAATAAAAATTGTGGAATCATATATAGATAATCTCAAATCAAAAAATGTTGAATCACATATAAATATGTTGAATCACATAAAAATGAATATTTTGTGATAATAATTGTAGATGAATATTATGTGGATGTGTGATGGCGAAAATTTGACGACGGAGAAAATTTTCGTCCGTGGAAAGCGATGAATGGTGGCTGAAAAAAGTGGCGAGTAAAATATGGTTAATTGTACAGTTTAAAAACACAAAGACAGACCTAGAATTAATTATAGGGAAACAAATAAAAGGCAATCAAACAAAAAAACAAAAAGAAAGAAGAAGATGCGAAGTCCATTTATTATGTACGTAATATCTCGTGAATTATGCTAACCAGTTTATATTAAAGGCGAAGCCTTGTCGTTTTCAAAATCAAACGTACACAAGCGAACATGCAACTAAGTTACTATATTTACTGTCTCTTGGGGATAGATTAGTGGTAAAAGTGGACGCCTGAGACATAAAGGTTTTAGGTTCGAATCCTGTGACATGCTTCTATAGGTCGAATCTGTCACATTTGTACTTGGAAAGTGTGATTTACCTGCCCTTTATGGTTTGGAGGCTACTACACAAAAAAAGAGAGTTTACCCAGTACTCATCGAATGTAATAGTTGCAGGTTCCCGCGACATCAGAAAAAAAAATTACTATATGTACTAAAAAAATACTACTGTAGCTTTAATTAGGTATCATCCAATATAGTTTATGAATACCACTTGTTCCAAGAAATGGACTCAATGATTTAAAAATCCAGTTAAAACAGTTTTTTATGTAGTTTAAAATTATTGATCTGTTTGAAAGTGAGGGGACCAAGATATATCGGTCAAATGTGTTGCATGCTCGACATTCTTTATAACCCCTTCGTCTTTAGTTAAATGGAAGCGATGGATCCGTGTAGCTTGTAGATATAAGCAACCTATCTTAAAAAATTCTTATTTACAAAATTTGGCTTAGCTAGTATATAGATATATATTC
The DNA here is from genome assembly GCA_029490685.1 of Schizonepeta tenuifolia. Lineage (NCBI taxonomy): Eukaryota > Viridiplantae > Streptophyta > Magnoliopsida > Lamiales > Lamiaceae > Schizonepeta > Schizonepeta tenuifolia. The sequence goes on along the minus strand of CM055960.1, from coordinate 87,811,636 downwards.
CTCTTAGATAATTACTACTTCCTACGACCTATTAAAAATAACGGTAAAAATATAGAAAGTGAGTAAGTCTTATCACGTTTAAAATATTTTGAAGTACAAAATTTTCCTTATTTTGGAAGATGGCAATATGAGTGGGACATCTAAATAAAAAGAAAAATGACAATATGAATGAATCGAAGGAAGTATAATTTAAGGATAATAATATAATACTATCATATTATAATATTATATTTCACAATTCTAAAACTATTATCATGTATGAAGTGTACAAAGATTATATCAAGCCTATCGAGGCACAACATTCTCTAAATCCAAAACTAATTAAGAGGCTACAACATTAGAAGATATCGGGTTTAAAGTGTGAGTTTGCACTTTCACTAGTAAATTTTTCAATTTGGTTAAGTAATTGTATTGGACTCCAAATTACTATGCAAATCACCCTGACAAAGAATTCATAGCTTGAGCTTTGGATTTTTCTTTGGAGTTACTAAATTTACTTTCTTTTTCTATTTCCTTATTAAGAAACGTTTTATTCACTTTGACAAATATTCACTATGATTATTCTTAAGTGTCCTATTGAGAAAGAAAAAAAATACACATATCAAGGAAGTGTAAAATTTTACATTTGCGCTCATATTTATTAGAGAAATTCCCCAATTATAATCCTTTATAAAGTGAATTTTAAATTTTAGCAAAGTTTTTAATAAAATTTTGGCACTTTTAGATATTTTTACCCTTCCTTCTATACTTTCACATTTTTTGTCTTTATTAAAAAAAAATCATTTTCCTCGCCTTCTCTCTCTCTTCAATATTTGTCACCACAATAATCTACCGTCATCCCTTCCTTCCACCCCACCAACATTTGATTTTGGACATCCGCCCCTCAACGTTTTAAAATCAGTACAATTAGACTCTTCAAATTGCAAAATTAGTTTTTTATTTTATTTTATTTTATTTTTTGGGACCCTTCAAATCAGTCGTCACAAGAGAAAGTGATGAAGAAACTGATTTTTGTAGTTTCCGAAAAGAAACTGGTTCCAATGAAGTCGTGAGAGCATTCATCTCCAATAATCGGGATTCACGAGCAACAACTAGAACATGCACCTCTGGTGGAAAATATCCCGCCACCGGAATTTTTTTCGGACCTGAGAATACTACAAATGGGAGGTCACGACATGCATGGCCCCATGGTGGGAGAGATGATGAAGGTGCTACGGTGGCTGGAAAACGGAGACTACTTTTCGAGGATTATCACTGACAAATTCAACGGTCACACATGGGAGAAGATTCACGCGTTTGATTTGGTGGAGCCGATGCAATTTTATTCGTGAGAATAATCATTCATCCAAGATATAACTGTAACTAACTTGAAGGGCCTCATAAACATAAAAATAAAAAATAAAAATCTATTGTGCAACTTAAAGGGTTTAATTGTATTTATTTTAGAACGCTGAGGGGGATGCCCAAAATCAAACATTGGAGGTTTAATAGCAAAACTCATAAAACCATGAGAGGGTATCAACACTTTATCTCTTTTTTTATTCTTAAATTATGATATACGGCATTTAAAAAAGATTAATTTTTTGTTGTTCAATAAGACACTTAAAAAAATAGAGAGAGAGTACAAGTATTTCTCTGGAAAATAAATTGCACTTAAAACTCAAAAAAAGGTAATATCAAATATGTCATTAATACAAAACACGCCCTCATCTACTATTCCTTTTCAAACAATCCTTATTCTAAGTTTACACATGTATTAGTAGCATTTATACTATTTGCCTTCTTGGATATAATGTACAAGTCTTCACGATGCCGATTTTCCTTCTTAGAGTACCATATAAGATCCATATTACAAATTTCACCACAATGTTAAAGATTGAACCGATGATGCAAACATATGAAATCCATAATCTATATATTGCAAAAACTTCGGTGCAGCCGATTGCATACAGTGCAACTGGTTTGCACCTATTATATAATATATGATGTAGAAATATTCATAGTGTGGATGGTGGCGGAGTGGTTTGGGGCGGAGGTTTAGAGTTTTGCTCCCTCCTTCACCCGTGTTCAAAACTGTTGCTTCCCTTTTTATTTTTTTAATTATTTGAATTGTTATATAATATATATTATTCCCTCCATCCACGAAATGGTTGTCACTTTTGCTACTTAAGTTTGTCCACGAAAATGGTTGCCACTTTTGTTACTCCACTCACATTTATTGTGGGACCCTTACTCCACTTATAACAATTCCACTTACAACAATACTCACTATAATTCACAACTACCTGTCATTTTCTTAAAATCTGTGTCGTCCAGAATGTGGAAACCATTTCGTGGACGGGGGGAGTATAACAATATGCAATGTATAGATGGAGGCGGAAGTTTAGAGCTTTGCTCCTTGCTCCACCTGAGTTCGAATCCTCTAGTTGCATTTTCTTGATTCTTCTTTTTTTTCTTTTTTTTCTCTATTTCTTTTTTTCTTTTCTTTTCTTTTCTTTTCTTTTCTTTTTTATAATTATTTTTTTATCAGCTTCTTTTTTGTTCTTTTTTCTGTTTTTAATTATTTTTTCTTTCTTTTTCTTCTTTCTTTTTATAATTATTTTTTCTTACTTCATTTTATTTAATTTTTTAAATAAATGATAATTATTCTTTTGTTTTCAATTATAATGTTTAAAAATATTACTTTTCTTTACAACAATATTTACTTTTATTCATAATAACTTGTACTTTTAAGTTATTTGGTCAAGTAATTATTGTCGTTATGAAAAATAATTATTGACATGAAGAAAAGTAATGTTTCACAACTATTATTTTTCTTAACGACAATGTTTACCTTGATTCACTACACTTGTACTTTTAGTAATTCGGTCAAGTAATTGTTATTATTATTTTTTTGTTAAAAAGCTTTTTATTCAACCAAAGTGGAGAGCAGAACGTACAAACACAGAAAACACAAACACACGAAAACTAAGCTCTAGTAGCATCTACATGCAAAAAATTTCTAAGAGAGTAAGAAACGGGCTAGCTTCCTATCTTTGCAACAACTCAAAGCCACATACAATTGACATTGCCGCGCCACTGCTTCCCAAGTAGCTATTTTTTGCTGGAATCGTCGTGAATTCCGTTCTTTCCAAATAAAATAGATAGCCACAGATACTATCAGTCAATATATACCTTGTCTTCCCGAATTGGATCCGCATTGAGTAAGGAGGTACTCTCTTTCCTGATCCGATCCCTGATTTCTTGTTGAAAGCTGGCACCAACTAGTTAGTGCCCCACACAAGAGCTGAATAAGAGCATTCATAAAATAAGTGGTTTAATGTCTCTTCAGCTGCATTGCATAAGCAACATGATTGATCACAATGGATTCCAATCTTGCTCAAATTATCACAAGTTACCATCCTCCCAAGCAAGGCTAGCCAAGTAATGAAAATGCATTTTGGTGGAGCCTTATTGTTGCAGATCATTCTCTTCCAAGGAAAAGGAGTAACTGGACCAATTATTTCCTTATAGAGTCTTCGAATGGAGAATTTCTGATCCTGTAATACACACATACTTTTACTTGTACCCTCTAAATACTTTCGTGTTGCTATGATTTTTTTCACAACCCATGAGGCTTGTTGAGGTATGCTCATGGTTGTGATATCCTGCCCCTTTATGTATATTCCATGAATCCACTTTACCCAAGCTTTATCCTCTTTCTTAGCAAGACACCATAGAAGTTTACAAATCGCAGCTCTATTCCACCATTCCATATGAATTAGGTTCCATCCACCTGCTGCTTTCGGTTGACAAAGATGAAAAGTAATTATTGTTGTGATGAAAAGTATTATTGATATGAAGAAAAGTGATGTTTCACAATCATTACTTTTCTTAATAATAATATTTACTTTTATTTACGACAACTTGTACTTTTAGTTATTTGGTCAAGTAATTATCATCATGATGAAAAGTAATTATTGACATGAAGAAAAGTAATGTTTCACAATTATTAGTTTTCTTAACGACAATGTTTACCTTTATTCACTACAATTTGTACTTTTAGTAATTCGGTCAAGTAATTATTGTTGTGATGAAAAGTAATTATTGATATGAAGAAAGGTAATGTTTCACAATCATTACTTTTCTTAACGATAATGTTTACTTTTATTTATGACAACTTGTACGTTTAGTAATTCGGTCAAGTAATTATTGTTGTGATGAAAAGTAATTATTAATATGAAGAATGGTAATGTTTCATAATCATTACTTTTCTTAACGATAATGTTTACTTTTCTTTATGATAACTTATACTTCTAGGTATTTGGTCAAGTAATTATTGTCGTGACGAAAAGTAATTATTGATATGAAGAAAGGTAATGTTTCACAACTATTACTTTTTTTAATGACAATGCTTACTTTTATTCATGACAAATTGTACGTTTACTAATTCGGTCAAATAACTGTTGTCGTGATGAAAATTAATTATTGATATGGACAAATGTCATGTTTCAAAAAATAAATAAAATGAATAATAGGAGATTAACATAATCAAACAAATTAAAAAAAGGCAAAATACTTTAAAACAAGAAAACATGAAAAAATTTAAAAAAAATCTGAATAAAATAAAATGAATAACAATTATGACACATAATATAATGAAAAGAACAAATTAAAAAAAGAAATGAAAAAAATAAAAAAGAAAAAAGAGAACGAAATGGTACTTTAAATCAATAAGACCAAGTGTAAAACGTATACATAAAATTTGCTACCTTATAATAATAAAAAATGATTTTAGTTTAGTGGCAAGCGGCTCAAACTTAGAACTTTGGGCTGTTGGCAACCCGTGTTCGAAACTCTTTGGGAGTGTTATTTGCCAAATTTTTTTAAAGCTAGAGTAGGGCGCGCGGGTTTGGACTTGGGCTCGGCGGGAGGCTGGTTGGGCTTGGGCAGCGGATTATGGGCTGGGCACGGGTATGGGTATGGGTATGGGTCGAACCGGTTGCGTAGTACGCAACTAGTTGTGTGGAAGTTCATCCCTCTCTCTCTCTATAAAAATATTTCCTGACGTGAGAACGTGAGAACATGCTTAAATTAATATGTAGTCATGCTTAAATTTATAGATTGTCAAGCTTAATAAGATTCATGCTTTTTATATAAACGTTAGTGCTTATATAAGATAATGTTTGAATAAATATATATTTATGCTTCAAATAATCATAATCATAGATCATACAAATATAATGTTTATATAAAAAGACATGAACATAATTAAGCATGATAATATATTAATTTAAGCATAATTACAAAGTAATTTAAGCTTGTTTTCACGTTTTCACACTAAGATTGGTTTTTATATGAACTAATCCATATATATATATATATATATATATATATATGTATGTATATATCGATGCGGATTTAAAGCCTCCCATTGAATTAAAGTCCTACGTGGCGCAATAATAATTCGATATTCCTATTCATCTTAAATCCTCATTATACAATTTTTATTCATATATTCCATTATTTAATATTTATATTACCAAAACTACTATAATTAAATATGGATTGAGAATATTGTGATATCATATTTGACAAACATAATTTCTTTTAGATGTATAGTCTATATGGATTGCATATTGATTACTTGAATTAATTTTGTTAACATAAATTATATATAAATTACATTAATTTAAATAAAAGCAAAAATTAACTAATTAAAGAATATAGAAATTATACTATGATTTATTGATGCCAACATGTGTCGAATAAGATGGGCAAAGAGAAGTCTCTCACATCGAACTAAAAATCCATCAAGATTCCTCCAACTCCTATAAATAGGGGATAATATGTTTGGAATATAACCAGCAACGTAAAGTGGAAACCAATTACTCCCTTTGTCCCAATAGCAATGTCTCACTTTCCTTTTTTTATCTGTCCATTAGCATAGGTGTCATACCAAAAGTAGAAATAATTAACCTTTCAAAAGTTATAGGATCCACCACTTTTTACTCTTGTTTCTTAGTAGTCGTGTCCAAAGCAAATGAGACCTTGCTATTATGATGGACGGAGTAGTTGTGAGAACCACATATTTTTCTTAAAATTTTGATTTTTTTTTCCTTTTCAATAAGGCACATGCTTAACATGCGGCCCCAAAGTTAAAGATCGAACTGGCCAATTAAATATAGTTGGCTGAATAAATTATTTTTTATTGAAAGACTTAAAAAAATAATTTTGGTTAATAGTTTTAATAATCTTAATGAAATATATGAATTGAAATTGGACTAAAAAAGATAAAAAATAGTAAAGGAAGACGGGAAGACCGCAGAACAATTTTCTTGAATCTTAGTGAAGTGCATATAGATTAAATTGAACTACAAGGATCACAAATAGTACTCCATCGATCCCTCCGTCGCCATTTTAATGTTTCATTTAGGTGTTGGCACGGAGATTAAGAAAGTTGAAAAATGTGAAGTGAGTGGGAGGAAAAGAATAGTGCTAATGACATTGGGTTACTTTTGTCAATTATTGCATTAGGAAAAAGTTGAAGTGAGTGGAAGAAAAAAGAGAAGTGAGTGGGAGAAAAAGGTAGTGCTAATGACATTTAGGTGAGCCCTTTAGTGGCAATGGGTAGTAAATAAGAAAAAGAAGAGAGGGTAGTAATGTTGATCGCTAATTTTCTACCAAGCAATTATACCGCACTTTAATGGGCAATTGTAGTATAAAATAACGAGTATCGTATCCTCAAGGACTATTAACCGAATTTACGTTGAGAATGAAATTTATGCATCTTCCTACTATTCGAGCTTTACAAACAACATGCTTGAAGGCAACACAACTTTAGAAATAAGAAACACAAAAGCAAAGATCAAACAAGAAGCAATAGATAAATAAACGAATTAAGGAAACGATATAAAAAGGGTTGAGTCTAGGAATCTTGCTCAACTCAAAATGATGGGGACCAAAGCTATTGAGTCATTAAACCATTTTAATCTAAATCTAGTGAAGGAATCACAAGAATAAGCACACTCTCTCTCGAGAAGAGAGCACTCGTTGATCAAATTTTCGTCTCTCTCGACTAAGACTCAAAACGGAACATTGACTCCCAAAAGCACTCAAGATTCATAAACTTCTTTGATTAGATTAACTTCCGCTAGGACCCTTAACCAATCAAATCAAGCAAACTTGAATTCCATGATCATAAAAACCGGTTAGGAATTTTCACAAACACTTAGCATGCCAAAATAGAGGCCACCTATTTCAACATAAAAACAAGCACCAAGTTGTAAGAACTAAGAATTTAGAAGGCATAATAAAATCAATATAAGAAATCCACCATCAAATGAGCATCACAAGTTCCCTAGAATCAACTAAACACCCCACCCCAAGCCCAAATGTATCGGATCTCTCTCTCTCTCTACCCTCTTTCATCTCCACTCTCTCATTTCCCAACCTGCAGAAAACCCTAAATCTATATCCCCCTCTTCTCCCTCGCCGCGATCCTCTTCTCCTCTGCCGCGAATCCCTTAAAATCCTAAATCTATATCCTCATATTCTCCCTCATCGCGATCATGTTTTCCTCTGCAGCGATTCCCTCAAAACCCTAAATCTATCTAAGCGATTTCCCCCAAATCGCGATGAAGCTTCACTTTACTGATTCGCCTCTACATCGCCCGCCGGGGTATAAAACAGACCCAGATGAAAGTCTGAGTGATTCGATGGCACCGCGCCCTCCTGGTTACCAAACAAATTGGGATGAGATTCCGCCGGAATCTCATCTCACCGTCGAATCTGAGCAACCTACCATACACCTCAAGGATGAGGTCGCTGAATTGGGTGAATTTGAACCCACGGCGACGGGTTTGGATCCATATTAGCTCTACCGCCTTGCCGACATGAACTATGTTTACGAATCTGATACTGAATCAGATACTACTCAGGTTCTTTGTTTCTTATTACTGGTTTATGGCTAGTGATTCCAGATTAGGGTTTATGGCTGGTGATGCCTATAGTATTTTGTGGTTGATTTGGGTTTATGGTTGGTGATGCCAGATTAGGGTTTATGCCTGGTGATGTCTATTCTATTTTGTGGTTAATTTGGGTTTATGGTTGATGATGCCTTCTTGATTTTTGTTGCCTTGCCGCGTTGCCTTGATGCCTTTAATTGTTGCCTTGACCCATGTAAATTGATTGTTGATGCATGAAACTGATACTTCTCTTGATCTATGATCAATTGTTGTGATGCATGAGGTCTTTGCAAATGATGCATGAAACTCATGCATGAAACTGATAGTTTTCTTGATCTGTGATGAATTGTTGTGATGCCTTGAGGTCTTTGCAAATGATGCATGAAACTGATACTTCTCTTGATCTGTGATGAATTGTTGTGATACCTTGAGGTCCATTGAATCTGCATTATGTCCATTCAATTGATGCCACCACTAAGTGGGAAATTGCTTGTTTTAGGAGGCTCAATTGATGGTTAATTGCTGCCTAATGTCAATGATGCAAATGTATGTGTTGAGACTCCATGATGCAAATGCATGTGCTGATTACTAAATAATTGAATTGGATAATCTTAAAGGCAAAATAATAATCATTCCATATAGTGCAGCAAATCAGCAAAATTTACATTCCAAACAACACAAAACCCAAAAAAAAATCACCTTGTTTGTCCTTGTAAACCCTAAATAACTACTCCACAAAAGTTGCTATTGCACTACTCTACAATTCCTTTGAGTCCTGCACTACTATTCCAACACCACTTGATCCAATGTATTGACAAGGTCATCCAAATTGTAAAATCTGTCTTCTGGCCCACCTACATCCTGTCCTTTCCAATATGAGGGATCTTGTAGTCATTACATCCCTTCGTGATCATTATCTGTTCATAACAGCTCCGCAATGTCAGGAAAATATTGTTGAGCTTCTGTGGTGAGTAATTTGCATAGGCTGTCTTCACATTATCCAGCATATCTTCAACATTTGTAGCAGGCATTTGATTTTTTAGTGACTGTATGCACCTAAAAAATTCCAAATCATTCACATTACTATCTGGACTATTGGCCGGTTGGTTGATGAGTTCGATGTGAAATCCATGTGCATGTGCAATTGCTTGAAACTCAGGATCAATGTCTAGAATGTGTGGTCTAGCATTGTCCTGTTGGATGAAAATGTGTTTTGGTAGACATGATGGTCACTTGGCTTTTAATATTAGCACCATCTGCAAATAATTTGATATTGTAAGTGATTGGAACCACATATACTACACTTGAGCTTGTACTCCAAGTATGACAGATATTGTAAGTGATTGGCACCATATTGTCTTACCTCTGTGATTAGTTGATGTTTGATAACTGGCCTTGTGACATTGTGCATTGCTTTGGTCTCTATTATGCCTTTGTCTCTGTTCTTGGAGTTCCTTTGAGCTGGTTCCTCAATAATGAATGGAAATATACCAAATTTGCCATCAAAGATTACATTTCCTTGTGTATCTATGATTGGCCTACTCACTGCACAGTTGAACATTACTTTAATTATATGCCTCTTTGATTGGCAAGTCCTGTGTGGCTCTTCTTCACCTGCAACAAGGTAGTATCTCTCGTTTTCTTTGGTAAGAAAAAACCACTTCTCATCTACATGGATGGTGTTGTGCATGTGCTGAAACTTAATCTCTCCCCCTTCAATAATGCTCCCTAGCTGAGAAAGACTCCACTGCAATCTTTGCAACTTGTTTTGGGGTGTAAGAAAAAGTTTGATGGCATTTGTATGTGGCTTGAGCTTCTTGTCCTTCACCCAGATATGAACTAAGCTTTTACTAACACCTAGATTCGCTGCAATACACCTCAATGATATTATCTTCCTAACTGAGAGGTTTTTCATTTTTTTCTATATCAAATGGCTTTGTTTTTTTGTGCACTGACCCTGGCTTCATGCTTTTGATGCTCACAGGAAGGCTTTGAAGCTGTTGAGCTGCTACTGTCCTCCAAATCTTCCAAATAGTCTTCAAACAGGCATTGAACTTCTCTGCATCAACTTTCTTACTCCCTCATTGTAGTTTTTCTTGGCTGCTTCGCTGTAGTAGCCACTGAGCAATGTTATTTTGCTCATCGGCAGTAAGGTCTTTTCTTGTTGTTAATGGCTGCACCATTTTTTTCTGTATTTGTAGTGTTTGGTGGTTGTGTGTATTGAAATATGCATTCTATTCTTGTATTTATGGAGGTTTAGTGGGTTAATTTAGATTCAAATTTCCCTCCTTTGCATTTTGATCACATCAATGTACTTCTATGAATTTTTAATTGAATTAAATCCTAGTTATTTAATGCATTTGTTCTTGTTTCCCTCCTTTTTTTTTGTTTCTCAGCTGCTGCAATTTAATTGCAGTGTATACAATCTGCTACAATTTAATTTCTGTCTTTAATTTCTTTTTGTCTCTATTTAATTTAATTACAATAAGAACACACAATAAAATCACAAAATAAAAATATTCATGTACCATTTTAAACACAAAATTGACACATTCAACTAAATAAAATCGAAATACAGAAAAAAAAAAATCGACACATTCAACTAAAAAATGATCAAAATAGTAAATGAAGACGAGAGAATTGAGAAATAATCTTCTTGAATTTTATAAGGAAAAAAAATACTAGTTTTCACTTTATAAAAAAATTTCTATAACTACCAAGCAAATTACCTCTAATAATATCTCGTCAATTTTCAACAGGTCCACACTAGTTTTTCACTTATATATAGTAGTGTATTAATCAACTTGTGTCATTCTTTAATTTGTTATACTAAATAGTTACACGAAATTTATGATATCCATTAAGAAATATGAAATAAAAAATTATCCAAAAAAAACTTAGTTGCGATTTCACACATTTTCAGAACTTTGCCACATTTACTGCTGACAAACTCAAAACCCGTTAAGCTTTTTCAATCTACTCTGTACATATCTACACGGCCTTGAGCTTTTCCCTTCATAAAAGAGAAGGTATTTTGTAGTTCAAACAATGAAACCAAATGGTCTATTAAATTTTGGTAAGAAAATGCCTCGTTGTTCTTCGGGGTCGGATGATGCTTTCCGCCTTGTTTTCGTCCTCAGAATCATCAACCACACAAGCTGTAAGATCCTCCTCACTTATCGTCGGCTCTTTCTGCCTCTCACTAGGAAATGCAACTTCATTCTCTACAGCTACCAGTGTTGTTACTGCAGACTCGTCGGAACAAGTTTCTCCAGCCAGCAAACGGTTGAGCTGATGTAATGGCGGCCTCTTCTCATCCGTTTTAAACCTACTTCCTATGTCTCTTTGTTCACCAGTTGCTTGCTCCGCAGATGCTTCCTGTTTTAGTTTGCCATAATCAGCAAAAGACATTTTGTTTGATGAAAAACAAATAGTTTCCTAAAGATTACGAAATACCCCAGCAATGCACTCTGTAAGGCAGAAAATATATGCCGTCTTAGATGAAACAAGAAAGCAGAAATTTGAATTACCTCCGATAGATATATTGGTGCCACCAGCTTTGACTTGCCAATATTCTTTTGCTTCAACTTGGGTGCAATACACTGCTGCTCTTGAATATCCAAGTCATCTGTAGAGCAGAAGTTGATACCACGATTTCTTAGTACAGATCTCGCACTGCTCTTTCCCACACCTCCGCCAGTTTTTTCAAGATATTTGTCATTACTAGCAACTTGAGGATCTTTCACTGCATTATCTTCAAATAATGTATGGATCAGTTTTCTAATTTGATCACGTTTCTTGAGAGAAACCTCAGCTGGAAAGAACCAATCCCGATTAAGCTGCAGGATAAGTGTACTTTGAGAATGAATTAATAATATTAAGGTATAAAGAAAATCTAAGAGGACATAACTCATTTAAAGACGTAGTTACAGAGAAACTAAAGGAACAATCAGAAATCCTTTCATATTTCGGGTAAAAAAAAAAGTTCGACTTTAATTTGTTCTGGTACTGCCTGAACACACGAACTCCAGAACATATGCACCCCACCAAAACCCAATATTCAAGACAAATCAAATTCTCATTATCTATCACTTACAAACTACATCAACTAAAATGCCAAAAGTATAATCCCAGAATTCAATATGTAGGCCAACTTAATTTTAGTCTAAAAATCCCAAATTAATAAAACAAGCATCAGAAAGCACTTGGTGAATACCTGTAAAATAATACTATTTGGTGTATTCTTTAATAATGCGCTAGATAGGACAAACCTTTCTTCCTTGTAAAGGAACACAAATATGACGACCATGTATATGGCATTATATCCCAGTAGCACAGTCAAGCTCTTAACAAACTGAATTCATGAGAGAACTATTAAATTTCCTATAACTTACAATGTCAATATACTTGGTTGTGCAGCAGGTTAAAACCAGCTCCAGAAAAAGTTCTGCATAGTGAAGCAAGAAAAGGCCACAATCGAACGAGTTTTCCTGCTGAGGTAGCTGAAACACAATGTATAGAAAATAGATTACAATCAGCAATGCTATGGTGGATCATATAAATTAGATACATGAGTGCATATACAATCACCAAAGGGAAAAATTCGATAGCATATAAAAAAAAGTTAGGTTGCCCTTTTAACCAGTTGCTGATGATTCATGCCAAACAACTTTGACAAAGGTTATAAGGATGGAGTTAATGGAAGTAAAAGAACCTGAAGTGAAACAAACTCCAAATGCAAAAACTTCTCTGCAATTTCTTCTTTGCTTTCATTCCCTTGCTCTTTCCATTCTTCGCACAAGTATCTGCCATTTCAAGATAATAGAAGGTTCAACATAGCCTGGAATAAAAATCATCAATATATTCGAAAAGCAAGCAATATCAAGAGAAGGGGAAAGTACGCTATGTTTAAGTAATAAACAAAAGTACTTCTAGGCTTTTCAATGTGGAATATTTTGAATCTTCTGACATAGTACTTCAGAATTTCTAGTTAGACCAAGCAGAGAGATGACTAATTCAATGACTCATGTAACTCTTCACACATCACGAAAACCATAGTGTATAATTCCAAATACTTTTAGGTCAATTTTAGACACCAACAAACCATTATAGTTCAAACTAATTTCAAAGCAATACATCATGTCAATGTGACAACGTCTAGATGACCATTTTAAAACCAGAAATCATGTGGTATTAGTTAAGAAAAAGTGATCATTTATGTATCCAACATTTGCCCAGCATAAAAATATTGGATGGCACTCATGGCAGAAAGTTTCCATTACACTGAAGCAACATTCAATTCCTTGAGCATCGAAGTCCCAGATCTTTAGATCACTTGTGACATGAATGAATGGCTTAGAGATGGGTGGACAAGGTATAACAGTTTCCCCATAGGTGGAACACATAATTATAGGACTGCAGAAATCTTCGCTACATTAAAACACTGATGAATTACCTTAAGCACAAGAACACCAGTAGTTTTACTTTTACCTTCTAATATAATTTTCAAAATCTCTGTGGCTTCCTCTGATCGAATCCATGTGTAGAATGCGTGGCACTTTAGATGACTCGTCCATATCTTTGTCTACACAAGGATATTTAAAGTTGAAGCAGATAAAGTAACCCAATATAAACAAACAAACAACCAACCAAACAACAAAAGATGATAAGAGGTCATACTTCTTAAATAAGCCACTTCTCCAGGATGACAGATAATAATCAAACTCCAATGCAGGCTAACAAAGAAGGAAAAAACAGCCTTAGAAAACCATCTAGAAAATCTATATATCTAAAAGCTCCAAAACAACATTAATTACCTGAAGTTTACAGGTATGAATATATAATCTTTTTCAAACAGGTTCACATTCCTTGTCCATTTACGAGCACTTCGAAAGGCATCACTTCCTCCAACAAGCTTCTGAAAAAAAAATGAGTTGAAGAAGTGGAACCTATGGTGCTCCTCTGCTTTGGTTCGATTTAAGAGATATCTGTCATTCAACCACACGTTCTATGTCAAATTTCACGCGTTAGTATCAATGGTAGAGGAGGCAATGTTCCTGGTATTTTCACTCAGCGGTTTATTATTTTAAATTGAAACACACCCGTCCGACTACAAATCAATCCGCTTTAAAATCATCATAGCTTTTATGCAGAAAATTACCAATAGAGGTGTAAAAGCAAACTACTTGCAAAAGACATCATGAATTTATATTAACCACAACAGCACTGTACATGCAATTACTGAAAGTATATTGTATTTACCAGAAAAGATGTATAGTAACTTCTTAACAAAAAACCTATAGTATGGTCCATGAGGGAGAACTGAAAAAATGTTATCATTGTCTGTGAACTTAATAGATCCAATTTTTTTATTATTTATTTTGTTGCATTTTCTTTTGATTGATCCAAACAATTATCACAGGGTCTTTGCTAAATTGTTCTCATCGAAACAGTCTTGAAAATAAGTAAATAAACAAAAGAAATTAAAACCACAAATTGCATAGGAAGAAATATCATGAAAGTGCACAAGCAAAATATCATGCAATACTGCGAAAACATACTGGCAAAGATGAGCATTACCAACATCCAAATTGTGATACAGAAAAAGGAAGAGCATCAAACAATACTAGTTACTTTGAAAGAGATAAAACAATAACCGAACTCTAGTATTATTACCTAAAATAGAAGTCAATGATGGTATCGTTGATGAAAGTCTTAGGATTTAGTCGTTCAATGTCCCTTCTACTAATAATGACTGCATCAGGATCCCCCTCTGGGTATACAACTTCTTCCAAAGACTCTTCAAAGCAACATTCACTGTGATTCCAGGTTATTATTTTATTGTAATTTCTTTGAATATGCTAAAAATGATGAAAAGATGAAGAAAACTAAGAAAACTAATAAGCTAATATGCCAATAAACCTCAGAAGCAGTTCGCACAATGCAGATCAGGACATTAATCTTTGTTCAGCACTTCAGCTAATGATATTTTTAGCACAAGCCTTGACAGCTCTTGTTTTAGCCCCCTTCTCATCTTGTTTTACCAATTGATTGCAACAATTGGAAGCATATGGAGATGAAAATGCCAATAGAATAGACACTACAATGAGAAATGAAGAACATTTATGGAACAAAATATGTCTAGTATGCAACTTACATTACACTCATTTTCCAAGATGCTTTATATTTCAAATCCAATAATTTGATTTCTTCTTGTTTCTCAGACCACCGAGGATCATCAAGAATGACAAACTCTAACTCCACACTACCTGCACCAAGGGGGAACTGCGGTACGTATACTAACATGAAAAAGTTCTCCAGTATACTGGGATATTGTGTTCACTAGAAAGATACATGAGAATAAATATGTATACCTATGTCCCAAAACTTTTGGAGTTTGTTTCTACTGATTCCTCAAAATTTTACTACAATATATTGGGCCATCAAAATTTTATATTTATCAAAAAAAAAATTTGCAACCTGAAGACCTCTATTAACAGGTTTTTACTTTTTAGCATGCAAAATACATGCATTGATGTTAACAAAAGTGAATAAAAAATGGGAAACTTGTTAGAGGTGAATAAAGCAATTAGAACTAAATGAAAGTTCAGTAACTCAACACAACATAATTAAAATTCACAAACTCAATAGAAGAAAATTTAATACTTCATCGAGGGGGAGGAGGAGCAGAGAGGACGCTTCTAAGAAAAATCCGAAAAATAACCTAGGCATTTAAACAACCATATGCATGCAAAACCTATCACTTGAAGCTTCTCCAAACTGTTATGTTGAAATGTACATCAGTAAGTAATTTGATAATTTAAATAAACAAGATAATAAAGTGGTGAGTAT
The DNA here is from genome assembly GCA_029490685.1 of Schizonepeta tenuifolia. Lineage (NCBI taxonomy): Eukaryota > Viridiplantae > Streptophyta > Magnoliopsida > Lamiales > Lamiaceae > Schizonepeta > Schizonepeta tenuifolia. The sequence continues at coordinate 87,795,839 of CM055960.1, read as the reverse complement.
TTAGGATAAATAACCCATTGATGCCAGATTTTAACCTATTTGACCAATTTAATCCCATCAAGAGTTTAGTTAGCCACATTTTGGAAAAGAGTATATTAGTTTGCATGAAGAATATGATCTAACATTTGAAATTCAAATGCAACCAAATGTACAAACTCAAACATAGAACAAACTGAAAAACATAGACTGAAAGAAATCAATGGTAATAACAGCAAACCTAAACTTGAATTGCCATTTTTATCAGCACTTGCATCCTTGCATCCTAAGTATAGGTTGATGATTTCAGCTTTATCCTAAATTAAGTAATGGAAGAGAAATTAATATAATTATCATATCCATATGGAAATCCACAAAGAGTATTTCAAGAGAGCGGATACAAACACTTTCATATTGTTGATGCTCAATATTTAATATATCAGAGGTTGGCCATTCAACACAAAGAGTCCTCTTTCTATCACAATGGGGTGAACCCTCCAATCTGATGCACCTTTGAGAAAAGGTCAAGATACATCTTGTATAATATTTGCTCCCATGTTTAACATAAAATGGAGCAACAACCACCACTGGTTCCTGCAGAGAAAACGAAAAATCAAACAGACTGGAAAAGCTACACATAAATGAAGAAATTGGACTTAGAAAGTGGGGTGGGGTAGAGAGACAAAAATTCTTTAAGTAAGCAAAAAGAAGAAATTCAAGACATACTTCTAGCGTTATATGGGGTTAAAAAATCTTAGCATACATACTACATGGAAAACAACTTTTATTTTGGAGATTATAAATGGAAAACAACTTAGTATAACCTAGAAAGAAACAAATATTATCCACATCATTAGATGCATAAGTTGGATTTCAGCAATACACCTTATTACTGTTGGCACCATACGTTGATGATTGCTTCTGCAGTGAACCTAGAAATAAGCCAAACGCATCAATCATACTGGATGAGTTCAATATTAATCACCAAAATCTTATGACTAGATGACTGATGAGGAAATAACCTTCATTTTCTCCCATATTAATAGAAAATTCTACTGATCCCGATTCCAATCTTTCGTCATCATCAGAGTCTAGATAGAATACTTGTTTCTGCATAATAAATAAGATCAATGCAACTAGGATATTCTATTCAAATGATGGAATTATCATAGAACAAGCTAAAAACTCAAATACATGCTAAGACAAACAGCAGAATACTATATCAACAATTTACGTGATTCTTGCCAGCTGAATGACATCCTGGTTTTGCCGAGCAGGATTTTACCCCACTAGTACATTCAGAACTTTGACGCTCTAGGGAAGAGAGAGGTCTCGATTCAGAGTTTAAAGAACCAAGTGACACTCCAACATCTCTCCCAATTGTTGTATCTTGAAAAACTCCATCAGGAGCATCAATATCCAACTCATGAATCCCAAAATGCTTTTGTTCACTAGTGATTCCTTGTGCAACTGCAAAATTAGAACAGAAGATGCAACTAAAATGCAATACGAAACTGCATGCAATTTACACTTCACAATTTTTTTAGTTTATGACAAGGAAAAAAAAAACACTTAAGCCTTTACGTACTACTTGGACGATTGGACTAACATTTGCAAGAAACCGATATAGCAGCTACCCTGAAACCATCTAAACACTGTTACCCCCTTCTTTTACTTTAATACAAGCAATTTCTCGGTGAAAAGCATGTGACAGAAGTTATATATACTACAATAGATATAAAAAAAAACTCATTCCTCAATCTTTTCCACTTGAGGAAAGTCTCATCAATAATTAAACCAACAAGACAACACAAGTAAAACTAGTTCAATCATATAATATTTAATGGATTTATGTTTCTCTAGTTCCTCCAACTGCCTAAGTTTCTTCTTAAGACCTCCTTTCTATCTAAATCTACCCAAAACTTACATGGAGAAACTTTCCTCCTTCCATTAGCCAACTAATTTACACAGTACAATTTCAGATTGATGACCAGCAATAAAAATCACCATCTCCAAACCGCATTATTCGTGTCTTCAACGTTAGGACTTCTAAATTAGTTGAAAATCGAAAAGAAACGAAGTGGTAAACGAATTTCCTAGACTTTAAACCAAAAAAGTGTGGATCAACCACACCATTCCTCAAACAAAATAGCAGGTTCGCAACACTCATTAGAATACTAGAGACAAAAAAAATCGCGCGGATTATTTACTTACAGCACTTGAGGAATTCGTATTTGTCAAGGGGGTCACTACGACGAACAGGTTTTTTGCTAGGGCTTTTAGCTCCGAACTTGGCAAGGGCTTTGCGGGATTCGACCTCCACCCGAAAATCCTCATCATTGAAATCAAACGCTGATAGTTTGCTGTTGTTGCCCCCGCCACCGCCGTCGTTCATGCTGTTGGAGGCGCCACCGTAAGATTTTTTAGGCGCGTTTCTTCTCTTTCCCATTGTGTGTGCAGAGAGACATGGGGAAATCTTTCAGTTGAAGTTCTGTAACGGGAAAATTTGAGCGTGTATGAGAGGGAAATCCTTTCGCGTTTTCCTTTTCTTTTTTCTTTAAATAAACAAATAGTGCCCCTTCATATTCCATTTAATTTTTTCTCGTCGAATTTGCAAAATTGAATTTTCCAAAGAAAAAAAATCATTAGCTGTTTACATATGCTGCCTGTTGAGATTTATGACTGCATAATTCATGCTTTATGATTAAAGAGTGTAGCTGCGAATATGGTAGGACGAGGGACTGCGGTGCAAATATCATAAGTGAGCTAGGACTCGATATAACAGATTTTGCCAACTCATCAATCCATGTTAAGGCTAATCGTGAGCGTTGATCGTGAACGGTGAAGATTGATTCATTCCTTAGTTATCATGCTGAATTAATTCAGTTGTAATGTGTGTTATTTTTCTGTAATTCATTTGGTGTATGTGTGCAGAAAGTTAGAGAGAGAATGAGAGAGTTGCAGTGAGTATCTTGCGTAGGAAGATAGCTGCAAATTCTTGATCATTAGAGCTGTAATTTTCTTGTCTTGTTTGAGTAATAAAGCCCTCGATTGACCTCCCATGGATGTAGGATTGGAAACAATCTGAACCACGTAAATTGCTGCCTCGTCTTGTGCATGAGAATTAGAGTTCTAATTTTCTGAGTTTACTTCGATTTTGATTCTCATCTTCAATTGCGATTTCTTGAGTGTGTGAACTCAATAATTTGATTCACATTTGGCGCCGTTTGTAGGAAGAAGATTCATGGTGAAATAGTTTTTTTTTCGATCTCAATCGGAAAGAGTTACAGAGATCGGAGAAAAGGAAGTTGGTCGCATCAATGGCGACGACCTAATTCGAAGCTGAGAAGTTTAATGGCCAAAACGACTTCGGTCTTTGGCGCATTAAAATGAAAGCATTACTCACCTAGCAAGCCTAGCTGATTTCTTGATCGAATCAAAGGATAAGAAAGATGATAAGGGCAAAACAAAGGCGAGTGAAGCAGCAAAGGAAGCGGCAAAGAAAGCAGATCAAGATGCGAGAGCATTCAGCACTATCATCCTCTGCCTAAGCGATAAAGTTCTTAGAGAGGCATCGAAGGAGACGACTACAGCTGGTATATGGAAGAAACTTGAAGGCTTGTATATGGAGAAATCGTTGGCTAACAGGTTATATACCAAGCATCGATTATATTCTTTCAAATTAACTAATGATAAGAATATACTTGAGCAGTTGGATCAGTTCAATAGAGCTGTAGATGATCTTGAAAACATTGAGGTAACACTGGGGGATGAGGATAAGGCGATTCTCTTGTTGAATGCGCTTCCTAAATCCTATGATCATCTAAGAGATGCAATGCTCTATGGAAGAGAAAAAAGCATCACACTGGATGAAGTTCAATGTGCTATTAAGGCAAAGGAGTTGCAGAAAATAGCTGGACTGAAAAGATAATCTTCCTCTGAAGTATTGAATGTTAAAGGGAAGTTCAAGAAAGGGGGAAAGTCCAAGAAACCATTCACTGGAAATAAGAAGTTTCAACAACACAAGGCTAAAAATGCAAAAGAGGATGATGATGCAAAGAAGTGTTTTCATTGCAAGAAACCTGGGCACATCAGGAAAGATTGTTATTCTTGGAAGAGATTGCAAGCAAAAGGTGGTACATCTCATGATAATGATTCAGCAGACATGGTTGAGGGTTGTGAAAATGCAGAAATACTCAATGTAGTAAGTTCTGGCATAGGAGAAGAATAGATCATGGATTCAGCATGCTCATTTCACATGTGCCACATAAAAGAGTGGTTCACAGAAATAGACTACGGTGATATTGGATCAGTTATAATGGGAATGGCACCTGTGCAGTCAAAGGGATTGGCAGCATCAAGTTCAAGATAAATGATGGCCATATCAAAATTCTCCAAGACGTCAGGTACATCCCTCAACTCAAACGAAACCTTATATCTTTGGGAATGCTAGAAGCAAAAGGTTATGATTTCATGTCTAGCAATGGTTATGTGCTGGTAGTAAAAGACGGTAAGGTTGTGTTAAAGGGAATAAGACATAATAAATTGTATCATCTTTTAGCCAATGTTGTAGTTGGTGAATCTCAGATTAATATTGAGAGTGATACTGAGATATGGCATAAGAGAATGGCTCATGTTGGTGAAAAGGGAATTAAAGAGTTGAAGAAACAAGGTTTTCTGAAACTAGAAGCTCCAGTCAAGTTGAGAATTTGTGAAGATTGTATACTTGGGAAGAGTAAGAAGTTACCATTTCCTACTAGCAGAACTATCTCAAAAAAGCTTTTAGAATATATCCATAGTGATTTGGGGGGGCCTGCAAAGGTGAGTACTGTGAGTGGGGGAAGATATTTTCTCTCTTTGATAGATGATTACTCTAGGAAACTATGGATCTACATCATTAAGAACAAATCAGACACGTTTTCAAAGTTTGAAGAGTGGTGTGCTGAGGTTGAGAATGAAACATGTCTGAAGGTTAAGTATTTGAGAACAGATAATGGTCTTGAATTTCTATCAGAGGAATTTGAAAGTTACTGCAAAGGAAAGGGAATAAAAAGACATAAAACGGTGCCAACAAATCCTCAACAAAATGGAGTAATAGAAAGGATGAATAGAACTATATTGGAGAGAGTGAGATGTATGCTCACAAGTTCAGGCTTACCAACTAAGTTATGGGGAGAGGCAGTAACTACTGCATGCTATTTGATAAATAAAAGTCCTTCTTCTGCGATAGGATTCAAAGTACCTGATGAATTGTGGAATGGAAGAGCTCCAGATTACTCATATTTAAGGGTATTTGGTTGTTTAACATTTGCTCATGTGAAACAGGACAAATTCAAGCCAAGGGCAGTGAGATGTGTGTTGTTAGGCTATCCTAAAGGTGTTAAAGGTTATAAGTTATGGTGCTTAGAACCTGGAAATAACAAGGCAATTATAAGTAGGGATGTTACCTTTGTAGAGGATAAAATGCCTTGCATGGAGAATTCTGACTATGATCCAGTTAGAAAGGATGCTGCACAGTTTGAGGTGGAGCTTGAAGAGCTAGAACAATCAGTTCATCATCAAGATCATGAAGATGAAGAGATCTTGGAAGAAGAAGGAGCTGGTGAAGAAGATCAAGAGCACACTGATAATCTAGATGATTATCAGTTAGCAAGAGATAGAGTGAGGAGAACCATCACTCCACCTACAAGATTTGGGCAAGCTGATATGGTTTCCTATGCTTTCAATGTAGCCGAAGAAATAAGTTACTCAGAGCCAAAGAATTATAAGGAAGCAATGAGTTGTGCTGAAAAAGATTATTGGTTGAAAGCAATGGAGGAAGAGTTGGAATCTATGTTTAGAAACAAAACTTGGATATTGGTAGACAAGCCCAAGAAACAGAGATGCATTGGATGCAAATGGATTTATAAAAAAAAGGTGGAGGTAATAGATGGAAAAGAAACACTCAGATACAAGGCAAGACTGGTTGCCAAAGGCTTTATACAAAAGGAGGGGGTAGACTTCAATGAAGTGTTTTCTCCGGTTGTTAAACACTGCTCTATCAGAATACTTATGGCCATTGTAGCTCAGTTTGGACTAGAGCTTGAACAACTGGATGTTAAAACAGCTTTTGTTCATGGCGATTTGGAGGAGAACATTTATATGAATCAGCCCGAGGGGTTTGTTATGCCTGGTAGTGAAGGAAAGGTGTGTTTACTGCAGAAGTCAATATATGGACTTAAGCAAAGTTCAAGGCAGTGGTATAAAAGGTTCGATGAACATGTTTTGAGCATTGGATTCAGAAGATCCGCATATGATGGCTGTGTTTACTTGAAGTGTTCTGAAAATTCTGTTATTACTTACCTTCTCTAATATGTAGATGATATACTTTTGGCTAGTAAGAGTAAAGAAGAAATAAAAGCAGTGAAACTTGCTCTGGAATCAAGATTTGAAATGAAGCATCTTGGAGAAGCAAGAAGGATCCTGGGAATGGACATAATTAGAGATAGAGCTGGTGAAAAGTTGTGGCTATTTTAGGAGGACTATGTCAAGAAGGTTCTGAAGAAGTTTCAAATGCTTGAATCCAAAGTTGTGCAAGTGCCATTAGGATAACATTTCAAGTTATCTGCAGACCAGAAGCCTAAAGATGATTATGAACGGAAAATGATGCAGAATATACCTTATTCTAGCATTGTTGGCAGCATCATGTATTGCATGATATATACGAGGCCAGATCTTTCACATGCCATAAGTGTTTGTAGCAGGTATATGGCTGAGCCTGGTAAGCCTCATTGGGAGGCATTAAAATGGATATTGAGGTATATTAAGGGATCTGCGAGCAATGGAATTTTGTTTCAGAAGCAAGAAGAAGTTGGAGCAGAATGTTTAGAGGGTTACGTTGATTCAGACTATGCTGCAAACTTGGACAATAGGAAGTCTCAAAGTGGTTATATCTTCACAATGTTTGGATCAGCAGTAAGTTGGAAGTCAGTTCTACAGTCAATAGTGGCTCTTTCCACAACCGAAGCAGAGTATCTTGCTTTAACAAAGGCTGTAAAGGAGGTATTGTGGTTGAAGGGAATAGTAGCTAAGTTTGGATTGAAACAGAAAGTGGTGAGCATAAATTGTGACAGTCAAAGCGCCATTCATCTAGTGAAGCATCAAGTGTTTCATGAGAGAAGCAAACATATTGATGTAAGGAACCATTTCATCAAAGATATAGTCAGAAAAGAAAATATCAAAGTGGTGAAGGTGAGTACTGAAGAGAATGCAGCAGACATGTTGACAAAGGCTCTTCCCTCTACCAAGTTTAGACATTGTCTTAGCTTGGTGAAGCTGCTGCTGCAGCAGCATTGACTCTCTAAATGAGATAGCCCTGTAGTGGGGCAAAATGGAGGAAAGTTAGGTGGCAATATTATGCATTCAAGGTGGAGAATGTTGAGATTTATGACTGCATAATTCATGCTTTATGATTAAGGAGTGTAGCTGCGAATATGGAAGGATGAGGGACTGCGGTGCAAATATCATAAGTGAGCTAGGACTCGATATAACAGATTTTGCCGACTCATCAATCCATGTTAAGGCTAATCGTGAGCGTTGATCGTGAACGGTGAAGATTGATTCATTCCTTAGTTTCATATGCTGAATTAATTCAGTTATAATGTGTGCTATTTTCTGTAATTCATTTGGTGTATGTGTGTGCAGAAAGTTAGAGAGAGAATGAAAGAGTTGCAGTGAGTATCTTGCGTAGGAAGATAGCTGCAAATTCTTGATCATTAGAGCTGTAATTTTCTTGTCTTATTTGAGTAATAAAGCCCTCGATTGACCTCTCGTGGATGTAGGATTGGAAACAATCTGAACCACGTAAATTGCTGCCTCATCTTGTGCATGAGAATTAGAGTTCTAATTTTCTGAGTTACTTCCATTTTGATTCTCATCTTCAATTGTGATTTCTTGAGTGTGTGAACTCAATAATTCGATTCACACTGCCTAATAAAAGCTTTTTCTATCTCCCCAATATTATTGGCAAAGCCGATGCAAGTTTTCTTGGCAAGAATGCAGGTTCCGAACTATTGGTCAAGAGTTCACCAAAAGTGGTTGGGGCTTTGTGAGTAACATCTTCTATTCCTTTTACGTCGTTTTTTGTGTAGTTTTTTATCCGAAGATGATTTCTACGTCGACTTTTTAATCCGTATAGAATCATTAGTGTTGAAATTTCATGTTTTCTCCTCTTTCCTCGTTGATAGAGTGATGAGTTTATGAACGATATGAGCCCCCTTTCTAATCTTACTAGGTCGAGCCCTCTTTTCTATCGTCTTCTTATTGCTGATTTCTTGCATCGTAGGCATTTCCCCGAGACTCGCCTTTGGCCCGAAAACACCGGAGAAATCGACATGGAGGGATTCCAAGAGGAAGAATTCTTCTCGGAATAGCTTCAACACGAGGAGTTGAAGTCGGGTCGGGCCTTCTACTTTTTTGGCGTGTTTCAACTAACACGTATGCGGCCATGGCATTATCGCGCACATCTAATATGCACGGTAAAATACTGATACGAGATCGAAAAATGACGAGAGAGAGAAGATCTCAACTCTCAAGTGGTTGAGTTTAGTTGATTAGTTGATTTATGCTCGTCAAAAATTGAAGCTTATGCTATGAGAATTATTGTATACTAACAATTTTAATGGACATTGTATATAATACACAGAGGTATATAGTTGAATACAAGAGTATAATTTACTAGTATTTATGATTTTGTCGCTATCATTTTTTTCCCCCTGCAAATTCAGTGTTACATTTTATTTGATTTAGTTGTGCCGCATAAAGTAGAATTTGCATAGTTGCTTTATTTATTATTATATTATTAGTCAATTGGATAGCTTAACTCTTACTTTAAATAAGCATTTGGCAGAAATTATTATTTTAATTTAGACCTAATCAATCAATTTATCTTTTGAATTAAAATTCCACCCATATTATTTAGATAGGCTAGCATATGATCAAGTGATCAACCATTAAAATTAATGAAGCTAATTCTTGTTTTCTACTTTCAATATAGGCCCAATTGATCTAGTCGGCCCACTAAAAACAGGTCTGAGGCCCGAGGGCCATGACCCAAACCTTATTAGGTGCGTTTACTTTGATGGAAAATGGTGGAAAAATAAAATTTTCACTCATCCATCTTTTTCACATGTTTACTGTGATGAAAAATTTTCTTCGAGCAGGTTAGAAATTTTTTTCAGACAACCATTTTTCACTCTTTTTCTCTCAATGTTCGATAATAAGAAAATTTTCACCATTTTTCATCATTTTCACATGTTTACTGTGATGAAAAATTTTCTCCAGATAGGTTAAAATTTTTTTTCGGGCAACCCTTTTTCACTTTTTTTCTCTCAATATTGGATAATATTATCCTTAACTTTTGATGTGAAAATATTTTTCAATAGATAAAAGGCATAAAAATGAGAAAGGAGTGGGGGACCATGTAATAATTTTCTTTTCCATCTTAGTAAACATGTAATAAGAAAATGATGGGAATGTTAATATTTTCTCATCTTTTCTTATCCATCATTTTTCAATGCAAAATTTTCCATCAAAGTAAATGCACCCTAAAGAGATAATTATTATTTAAATCAAAATCTTAATTTTAATTACAAATAAGTATAATAATATCTCTATTTTCTGTTTTGTCTGTTTCATTGATAATATCTCTTTTTAACAAATAAATATATTTAATTCTTGAAAATGATAAACCTATCATTTTCTATCCTTTTATCCCTACCTCTTTCTTTCTTTTCTTTGTTTCCTTTGTTTTTTTTTTTTACTTTTTTTTTATATTATGATTGCTCGCACATATGAACATGTACTCCCTCCGTTCATCAAAACCTGTCCACTTTTGAACAGTAATCATGTTCACCAAAACATGTCCATTTTACCTTTTCGTACTACACTACCCTCTCTACTTTCCAAATATTACTACCATTTGCCATTAAGGACCCCACCTCACATCAACTTTATTCCTACCTTTTTATCATCCCAACAACTGTATTCTTACTTTTTGGTCAATACCACCTCTTTTTTGTCAATACCACTATTTTTTTGTCATTATCTACTATTCCTACTTTCTAACTTTTACCCTACTAACTTTCACTTTATCAACTTTCTTAAACTCCGTGTCCAGAACAAAGTGGACAACTTTTGACGAACGGAGGAAGTATGTGTTACGTTTGAATTACGTATACATGCATGTTTGATTTATACTAATAGATACAAAAAGTCGATTTCACACGAAAGCATAGATATCAGCTTGTGGTATATATGGAAAATTGTTTTGCTGTTGATTGTTGTCAATTTCGAGACGTTGCGAACATTATTACATGGGTCCCGCTCAAGATAAGAAATACATTCTCGAGCTCAATGAAATTCATTATTTATGTGTGAACATATATTTTGTTAGCAATATAAGTATTTCTTGCGTGTACGTTTAAAGTAAATGATATTTTGCAGTCGAAAATTAAAATACCATTATCAGGAGAGAGATATTATAATAATTAGTGCACAAGTAAGAAAATTTAAGGTACATATGTCAAAACCATTAAATTAATAAATAATCCTTAATCTTTTACAAGTCTTTTTTCTAGCGAGCTTATAATCCTTAATTGCAGGAAAACTTTCTCAAGATATCACTAAACATAGAACGCTTGACTTTAAAAATCTTTTACAACAAGTACTATTAAAGAAGATGCATGGTATGAGTAACACATATATCAATTAATTTAATATTTTCTCTAGTTTCATCTCAGTCCAACATATTCTCGAAATTCCTCTCATTTGGAGGTGTTTCGGTTTAGTCCTGCACCATCTGCTTTGAAGTCTTATAGAAATTGATCCTTGTATGTGTCTCTACACCGACAATCACTACATATTATTGCGTGGCCGAGCATCACAAAATAATAAGCTCAAGCATTAAAAACAATAAGATTATAAGCATTAAAAACACATTAAACATTATAGAAAGTAATAATATAAATAATTATTGAAATAATACACGTAATTAATATGCATCAACATATCAATTAAAATACAATAGTTAATACAAAAAAAAACTAAAATAATAATAAGCTGCATTAAAACAATAAATAATACTACTACGCATTAAAGGAATAATAGAAACTATATCATAAACATTAAAAGTAAGAAAAGTCTATGAAGCAATATACATGTGAAGAACAATTATGGGTTTATCTTGCATTTAAATTGATGTGTTGATGCACATTACGCGTAGTATTTTAATAATTATTTATTTATATTACTGCTTTCTAGTTAATCTTTTAATGCACATTATTTATTATTTTTTATGCTTACTATCTTATTGTTTTCTTTACTTGATATTATTGTTTTTTTATGTTGATTATTACATTTTAAATGATACATTGATGCATGTTAAGTGTATTATTTCAGATTTTATTTTGTTCATATTGATCATTATAAACTTCTTTATAAAAGTACATGACAAATTATACTAAAAAATGCAATATGAAAGTACAATTAGAAAAACCCAAGAATTATGCATAAATAGAATATGAAAATCTAATATAAAATAATGAAAATATACAAAAAGCAAATGTACATAACTATGAAAAATCAATAGTATAAAATATAATAAATTTTTTAACAATTACGATAAAAAGTACTCCTTCCGTCCACAAAATGGTTGTCACTTTTGCTACTTAAGTTTGTTCACGAAATGATTGCCACTTTTGATACTCCACTGACATTTATTATGCGACCCTTACTCTACTCACAACAATACTCAATATAATTCACTACTACCTACCATTTTCTTAAAACTCGTGTCATCCATAATATGACAACCATTTCGTGAATGGAGGGAGTAATAAAAAATTAAATATAATAAAATAACAAAATAAACTCAATAAGAGCAAATAAATGCGCATATGCAAATTCATAGAGGGGGAGAGAGGATTTTGCGAATTGGTTACTAATTTTTTGGGAAAAAACATACTTTGAACACCTCTTGAAGGCCGGTTCGTGTGCCTATGATCCATTCACAACAGATTTCAGATGTCTAACAAGTATATCCATTTCGGATGGCTAACAAGTATATACAAAATCCTTCCTAAACATGCTGCTAACCGAGAAGAAAACAAGAGAATACCTGCGAAACGAGAAGTAATCGACTCCAGAGTTGATCTTCCGTTTGTTTCCACGGCAAGACTCGTTGTTGGGTGGCAATGGCTTCGAGTCCTCTCCTCTCTTGGGAGGCCGGATGTCCTCTCCCTCACTCTAGGTTTTATGTTTCTTTTTAAATCACAAGTGATTTAATTAATGAGCATACTAGTTATTTATATTAGTAAATCAAGCTCATTAAGAAACAACCCAACTAAAACCCAAAGGCCTAAACTAGAGTGTAGAGGACGGCTGACCCACATGGAACTAGGCCTTGATTGGGCCAAACGGGGATTTACTAGCTCGAATAAAGTATTGGCCTCTGAATGTTCAATTTTCATATTCAGCCCAATAATATAAATCGAGACACAAGTAATAATTTATTCAACTAGAAAATTAATTCTAAATTACCACTAAATTCGTTAGGTGAGTTGAGGCTAGCATTTGACTTAATTAATCTCCGCGTTTAAATATCCATTAATTAATTATTTTCTCTAACGGCCAATTAATTAATTAATCAATCATTTAATTATAAACAATATCTCGAGTGCTACCACTTAAACTTATTATCGTATCGGAACTAATTCCACCTGCAGAGTTTAATACGCGCGATGAACTTATTAAGTTCCTCGAGAGGATATTATCAACATGTTATTAGCTGGACATAGATCCTTATTGCAATTCAATCGCGTATCAAATAACAATTGCTATCACCCAAAATATCGAGTATATTGAGTTTCAGACTAAGCTCTTACCCTTGATAAATCAAAGCAATAGACAATTAATTATTCACACCGAAAAATTCAATTAAGGTTAAGATCATTTAAGTCACCGGGATATTGATTCTTAATTAGTCGGAATATAAGAAAATATCTCACTGTGATCCATTTAATACATAAATGTACTAGCATAAATAAATAGTCAAGACAAACTATTTTCTATTTATGCTACAGTCTAAACCAACAACACGTCCGAAATTATCTCAACTGTGAACACGACTTATATCTCAACTTTACTGATTATAAGATCTTATGTAATAAACCACACACCATACAATCTAGATAAGAGATAATTGGACTATAATATAATCATGCAATAACTATATTTCACATAAAAGAATAACATTGGATACAATGTATTAATGTATACAAGCATAAAAGGTTTGCTTTCAGTACACAACTCTTCAAATACTATTTTTAATCATCCAATAATGTAGATTATTAATCTAGATACCCTTCGATACAGTCATTAAAAAATCAAAAAGTTCTTCGAATAATCAAATCCATAAACTACTTATTATGCATGCAATTAATTCTTAGACACTTATAGCTAGGTGATAAATCTATCTGTTTATAGGCACAAGGCAAAGTGGAGTTTTCTTATGCATAGCAAGACCGGGCAAACCATCAGTATTAATATCTTGTTCACTCATTCCATGAGGCAGTTTCCAGTCGAATGAGTTGATAAGGTTGGCAAGCGTGAGCTCCACAGTTGCAAGTCCCATAGCTATTCCGGGACAGCCTCTTCTCCCACCCCCGAACGGGATGACCTCAAAATCCTGGCCCACCACGTCTATGCTTGAATTCAAGAACCTTTCCGGCACAAACTCGTCCGGACGTTCCCAGTTGTTGGGATCTCTTGCAATGGCCCACGCATTTATGAAAACTAGTGTCTTGGCTGGGATATCGTAACCGTTAAGGTTGCAATCTTTCATCGATTCCCTTGGCAATAGGAGCGGTGCTGGTGGATGCAATCTCAGTCCCTCCTTTATTACGGCCTTTAGATAAGCTAGTTTTGGTAGATCATCCTCGTCCACATGTCTTTTATCGCCAACTATCTCCTTAATTTCTCTCTGCAACTTCTTCATTACTGTTGGATTCTGCATCAGTGCTGTCAAAATCCAAACTACCGCCGCTGCACCCGTGTCTGTTGCAGCCACAAATATATCCTGCGGGGGCAGAGAGAGAGCGCATGAGAATGAAAGAATAACACACAAAAATAGCACTTGGGATCCTGTAACCCCAAATTTGGTGTCCCACTATTTCCCAATTCATATTTAATTAGGTTTTTCTTTTTTTTTTTCCTTCAATTTTGTTCTATAAAGTTTTAGTATAATTTGACAATTATTACCTAGGGTTCATCCATTCCAATGGAGTTTCTATATAGGGATGGGTTAATATAAAAACAAATCTTAGTGTGATAACGTGAGAACATGCTTAAACCAATTCGTAATGATGCTTAAATTTATATTTTGGCATACTTAATAATATTCATGCTTTTTATATAAACATTAATGCTTACATAAAATCATGCTTAAATCTATATTAACTCATACTTGAAATAATCACAACCTAGATCATACAAAGATAATGTTTATATTAAAAAACATAATGTTATATATTAAGGATGACAATATATTAATTTAAGCATAACTACATATTTATTTAAGCATGTTCTCACGTTTTTACAGTAAGATTAATTTTTATATGAACTAGTCCCTATATATATTGTATATTTTAATTTGCACGTTTTTTAATTTTTAATGAATTATTAGGGTTCGTTATTTCGAAATTAGTGTATATAATTTTTTAAAATTCCAATTTTTGTAATAAATATCAATTAAAGTTAATTGTATATTACTAAAATTATATTTTGGAATAAACATATTTTAAATACAATAATTCTATTCGGACATATTATGTCTGGACATACGTGTTTGAAATAGGAAAAAAAATGTCCGATTGCTTTAAAATTTTCTTTCGTACTCAGATTCCCTTCCGAAATATCAATCTCACGCACACCCGCTTCCAAATTTTACTCTCATCCACACACAACTCTTAAACTTGTGAATTTAAATTGGGATGAAACTTTATAATTAAAATTAAAAAGTGTATATTTATTAATAATCAAACTGTCGAAACTATGACATTAAATTATTAATTAAAAAATTCCGTCAAATCTCAATTTTTACTATTTTATGTCTGGACATAGTATGTCTAAATAGCACTGCTCTTTTAAATAATAGTATTAATGGTGGGACGGACACGGAGAATGAGATACAATTGGGGACAAAGGATCCCATCCCCAAAAATAGAAGGAACTTATGTGCATGCACTGTGACCTGGCGATCGAGAAGAAGAAAATATAGAAAATAATACATAGGAGGAGGAATTTAATTTAATAAAAAAAAGAAGAAAATATAATTACCAGTAGTATTGCCTTGATATGATCCCAAGTGAGAGGTATGGGACCTGAATTTTCTTGTTTAAGCTTCAAGAGAAGATCAAGAATATTATTGGTGGAGTTGGGCCAACTTGGATCCAAATGCTCATCAATAATCTCTTGGAAGAAATCATCAAAGTCCTTACTAACCCTATCAAGTCTGCCAATCATTCCAGAGAGTCTATCCATCCAACCAAACCACGGCAGATAATCCGAAACGAAAAACCCACCCAGCATAGCCTGCGATTCAATCATGAGCTCATCAAACCTGGCCCTCCTCGAATCCCCCTCGTCACGCGCCTTCCCGAACGCGATCCTACAGATTAAGGTGCTCGTCAGGTCCAAGGTCATCGCGCTCATATTTGTAACTTCGCCGGAGCTAGCTCTCACAGAAAGCTTGTCTATCATCCGAAACACTTCCTCCTCGCGGATAGGCCTGAACGAATGGACTTGCTTGAGGCTCAAGAGATGGACGACGAAGATCTTCCTCAGCTCCCTCCAGGACTCACTGTAAGGCGCCACCGCAACGTCTAAGCCGTTGTACGACAGCTTGACTTGCCCGAGAGCCTTCGGCCGGCTGCAGAAGACCAGGTCCTGTGTTTTCATCACCTCCTTGGCGGTTTCCGGTGATGAAACGACGATCACAGGGACACGGCCGAGCTTCAGCGACATGAGGGGCCCGTATTTTTTTGAGAGTTGGCATAGATAGAGGTGGGGAGCGGCGCTGTTGAATTGGTGGAGGTTGCCGAGCAACGGGAGCCCGGGCGGGCCCGGTGGAGATGGAGAGTTCTTCAATCTTCTTCTCTTGATGAGGAATAAGATTGAAGCAACAAGTATTGTTAGGAGGAAAAGAAGAGCCATCATTCTCTCTATTTTTATTCTACTTCAATTTTGGCATATGATTGCTATATAAGTAAATCTTTATGAGTTTTGAGTTATAACTAATTATATAAAAGATGCCGAAAGTGGGAAAGTCCATCATATCTAGAAAAAAAATAAAAAAATAAAAAAGGTACGGCTATTGTTTTTCTATCTCCATCGTCTTGGTTTTCGTGCCAATTCCAGACCTCTTACTTATATTTCATGGGCCCTGTAGAAGATAAAGACTACTCGCAGCGCAGGCTTGAGGACGGGGTCTCGAAGGGGGTTCGAGACGGCGCGGCATCGAGGCCCCCGCATTGTAAGCCTGCGTGGTTCGAAATCGGTTCGAATGTACGAGACTGATTCGAAGCTAGCACGTGCGGTAATTTTAAATTAAAATAAATAAATAAAAGGCGTCTATTTTACACGCGCCTAATGGAAAAAGAAAAAAAAAAACTCGAACGTTTGTGGCTTCAAAGGCTAAATGCCGATTTATTTATTTATTTTTATTCTTTTCCTACACTATAAATTCAACCTCTCCCTCATTCATCTCATAAACAAAAATACAACCTCTTTCTCTCTCAGATTCAACTTTCAAAAAATATCTTCATCGAGTTTTTCATCTTTGTCGGTCGAATATGTCAAGACTGGCACCGACGACGAGGTACTGGAGATGATGGCAGACATGGATCGACACATCTGTGCACACTTAACAGCGCAGAAAAAGAAGAAGAAGAGGGCGAGGTCGTTCGTTGACCGCGACCGTGAAGCGGCGTGTGCGCTCCTACACGCCGACTACTTCGCCGACAACCCCACCTACGGCGAACACATTTTCCGACGCCGTTTTCGGATGCATAAGCATATGTTCTTGCGCTTCTGCAGGACGTTTGAGGACAACGTCCACTACTTCACGTATCGACAAGATTCACTTGGCCGATGGGGGCTGACGTCGATGCAAAAATGCACGATAACGGTGCGACAACTGGCCACCGGTGGTGCTGCAGATGTGTTTGACGAGTACCTGAAGATCGGAGATAGCACGGGCCGGCAATGCCTCAAAAAAATTTGCCGAGCAATGATCGACCTCTTCGGCGAGCGACACCGGAGGAAGCCAGACGCTGCCGACACCGCACGTCTGCTCCAAATGCACGAGGCGGGGCATGGGTTTCCAGGGATGCTCGGAAGCCTGGATTGCATTCACTGGGCTTGGATTGGAACTGTCCAAAAGGGTGGGCGGGTGCGTACACGCGCGGCGATCAAGGCGTGCCTACCTTAATCTTGGAGGCGGTGGCGTCGTGTGATTTGTGGATCTGGCATGCCTTTTTTGGGTGTGCCGGCTCCAACAACGACATCAACGTCCTCAATCAGTCGCCCTTGTTCACCGACGTGCTTGAGGATAGAGCTCTTCCATGTAACTTCACCGTCATGGGAAACCAATACGACAAGGGATACTACTTGACCAACGGGATTTACCCTTCTTGGCCAACACAGATCAAAGCGCCGAAAGTTGAAACTGATCCAAAGACGGCGAGGTTCAAGAAGATGCAGGAGTCGGCCAAAAAGGACATAGAGCGGGCCATTGGAGTGCTCCAAGCCCGATGGGGAATAATCCGAGCTCCGGGTCGGTGCTGGTACACGAGGCATCTCCGAGATATCATGTTCGCATGCATTATTTTGCACAACATGATCATTGAAAACGAGCGGGAGGATGTGGAGAATTGGAGAGACGACTCCAATTCTCCGTCCACTAACGGGATATCCCGGAAGGCCACACCGATCGCCTTTCAGGAAATATCTCGCTCGGGAAGCCGACCTCAGAGATCAACGAAAGCACCATCGGCTTACCGATGATCTCACTGAGCACCTTTGGTGCAAACTTGGAGCTCTGCCAGAGTAGTTTTAATTTTAATTGTATGTACTCCATCCGTTCACGAAATAATGCCCTGTTTCATCCATTATTTGTGTTCACCAAATGATGCTCTCTTTCGTTATTTTCACCAACATACCATCGTTACTTTATTAAAATTACTACCCCTTGCCATTGATGACCTCACCTCACATCAACTTTATTTCTACTTTTTTGTCATCCCAACAACTTTATTCCTACTTTTTGGTCAATACCACCTTTTTTTTGTCATTAGTACTATTTTTTGTCATTATCTCACTATCCCTACTTTCTAACTTTTACCCACTCAAAATAAATTTATCAGCTTTCTTAATCTCCGTGCCCGACACGAAATGGGCATCATTTCGTGTACGGAGGGAGTAATTTTTTATTTATTTATGCAGATATAATATTTTATTTTATTTTAATTAATGTAATTTTTTATTTCAATTAATGTAATATTTTATTTTATTTGAATTAATGTAATGTTTTATGTTATTTTTATTAATGAAATTTTATAAATTAATTTAATGGAAATGGGGAATTATTTAATACTCCTTCCGTCCCTGATATATCTTCCTAGGAGGGAGTGACACGGAGATTAAGAAAAAATATTGATGAGTTAGTTGTGAGTGGATAAAAGGTGATTGAGTTTGTATTGAGTGGAGAAAGGGTCTCACATTGAAGGAATGATATATTAATTAATTGAGATAGTGATGAGTGATATATTAATTAATTGAGATAGTGATGTATCATATGTGGTATTTTAGGTAAATAACTTGATAAAGTAAAGGTAGAGAGTAATAATTTGTTGTAGTATAATGTCAAAAAATAGCTAGAAAATATATATAGGGACATCCCTAAAAGGAAAGATAGGAAGATATATCAGGGACGGAGGAAGTATTAAAGATAGAAGCAACTTGAAAACAACTGAGTTTCTAATAAAAAAATGGGTGCTGAAAACCCGTCGAAGACCACTAGTAATTTCAAAAAATTACAGATACTCTAAGAATACTAGTAGGAGTGTAGATGCAAGGAGCCGACATATTCAATTTCTAAACGTCATTCAAATAATTTACGTAATTAAATAATGAGTGATCGCATTCATGTTCATAAATAAGTTTTAAACTATTCAAATAAGATCATCTATTACATTCACATATGAAAAAAATCCCAAAGTAGCACTTAAATAATTTTTTATAATTCTAGCATTTGTTCTAATTCCTTCAAATTCCTTCAAATTCTAACTCTGTGCCATACAATTTACCCCTGCTCTCTCTCTCTCTCTCTCTTCCATTCTTTCTTCTACTTTCTCTCTTCCATCATTTCTTCTTCTTCTTCTTCTTCTGTTTTACACGGTTTCTGTCTCTCTCTCTTTTCAACCCTCTCTCTCTCACTCCTTTTCTTTCTCCTGCTTGTCTTTTCCATCATTTCTTCTTTTTCTTCTTCTCTTTTACACGTTTCTCTCTCTTATTTTTCAACCCTCTCTCTCTCCCCCTCCCGGCTTCAATCCATAGATTTACACACGCTCTCTTCTCAATCCTAGGTCTTGCTAAATTCCTAGGAATGGAATCTGAGATAAAATAGGGCAGAAATGGATGGTGTGAGAGGCGGCAGACGACGGCGGAGCTTCGAGCAGCTCCGATCTACAGCAATAATAACTGGTGTTTCGTGAGTCCGGCTGGTGGTCGACGACGGAGCTTGGATCTGCTCATGGCGGCGTCGTTCGCGACGGGCCGTGGGTGGAAATCCGGGCAACGGCTCCGGGATTTAAAGCGGTGCCGCATCTGCAAGTTTAGGGGGGCAACAATGAGATTCAATGCAGCGATAAGACCTGGAATTTTTATTTTTTTGTGATTGCACAACTAAGTTTTTGGTAACGATAAAAATTTTGTTAGTGATCAAAATTTTGTTACTAATCAGTTTTTTGTTATGATACTTTTGTATTATATATTGTTACGGATCAAAATTTTGTGTGTTACTCATCAAAATTTTGTTTAAGTACTTTTATATTAATTTTTTAAATTTTTTTGTTGTGAGTCACAAATAAATTTTTGTTACCGTAAACTGTGATTTATACATTAATTATTGTTTCTTCCCATTTTTTTTATCAGTTACAAACATTTTTTTTGGATGAATAACAAAATAAAAATTGTGACCACCAGTGACAGTGCGGTGACAGTGGCGGCTAGGGGTGTTTACGGTTTGGTTTGGTGCGGTTTGATACTACCCAAACCAGATCGTAAAATATGATTTGATAATTTTTTGGAACCAAATCGAACGGATTAAGTAGTAAAACCAAACCAAACCAAACTGTAACAATACGGTTTGGTGCGGTTTGGTTTGCGGTTTATCAATATTTTTTCACTTTTTCCGTAATAGAAATAAAATGAATTAAATAAAGTTGTTATCATGATCACATACATTTTACTCTTTTGCTAGAATAAATATATTAGAAGTCTATGATAACATTATTTAGCTAAATAGTAAATCATAGTAAAATAATTTCACATTTTGTACTTTTTCTATCGAAAACAACTTGAATTTGAAAAGGATATAGAAGAAAAGAAAACAAATAAAAATTCGTACCTTGAATTCAAAGGTGAAGATAAACCATTGTAATAATTAATTGAAAATATATAGTAGATTGTAGGGTTTAATGATTCTAAATTGTACGATTTAATTAATTAAATTTGTATAACATTTAGATATGACATGCAATCAAGAAAATCTCTATTTCCTCACATAATAAATAAAATGATAATATTAATATCATTATATCAAATACGGTTTTTCGGTTTACGGTTTGGTTTGGTTTGAATTTTCTTAAAAACCAAACCTAAACCATAAACCATAATTTTTGAAAAATCTAAACCAAACCATATATTTTAAAACAAAAAACCGAACCAAACCGTAAATTACGGTTTGGTTCGATTTGGTTTACGGTTTAAACCAAACTTTGAACACTCCTAGTGGCGGCAGAGAATATAAATTTAAATACATGAATATAATTAATTTACTAACTTTGATTTATAATTAACGCAAACGACATAACAATTTCTAAATAAAAAATTATTTTTAAATATAAGTCCGTTTTTTGAGAGAAATTCTAGAGAGAGATTAAGGGAGAAGCATTGAGAGAGAAAATTATCCTTGATACTAAATTTTTGGGAAAAATATAGTTGAACACCCTTGATACATTTATTTATATGGAAATACTATTTTTAATCATCCAATAATCTAGATTATTGATCTTTTCAAATGAACACTCTAGATTATTTATAATTAGCACATATGAATTCATTTTTGTTTTGTATAACCAATTATTCCGATACTCATTTCCCCGCCCATTTTATCTAATCAATAGCACAATAAAAATCATAAAATATTTATATGTTCATCAAAATCTGGACTATACCATCTTCTTCGATATTTTTAAAACAAAATTAAGACTTTTCCGAGTAATCTATTATCAAAGCATGACTTATTTTTTTACAATACCTGTTGCGCTTCGCTTTATTACTACAGGCCACTTCACTTCTGTCCAAGAACTTCTTCAATAGGGGTTCCTGGGCAAGGGTTTGTTGCCCGCGAACCCGATGCACCGACGAACCCCCGCTTTGTGCCCAAGGAAAGTTTGGTGGAGAGGTTGGCGAACTTGCGCGCTGCTTAATTTTTTATATTTTAATTCCTTTTTCAGCCTTGAGTGCGTGTTCAAAATTTAAAAAAAGAATGAAAGAAAATGTACTGCAACAGCAAAATAAGATTTCGAAAAAAATAATAGTGCATAGTACACTACTAGAATCATCAAAAGTAGTACTCCCCCCGTCCTCCATTAGTATGGTGCGGGGGCCGTGCACAAGTTTTAAGAAAAAGTAGATAAATATTTGGTAGAGATAGTTTAAGTGGAGGAAGGGACCCACTTATAATGTGTTGTTAATTTTTTAGTGGATGAAAAAACTTTATTGGAGTAAATATATTGAACTTTTAAGAGTAAAAAGGTAAAAGATATGTTTTAAAATGAAAATACCATACTAACCAGAGACGGCTAAAAAAGGAAAGTAACCATACTAACCTGGAACGGAGGGAGTATAATCTTGAGCTGGTACTATCCATGACGGGGTAATCTTTATCATTTGTACTAGTTGTACATGACAACAGTCATCTGTACTAGCAATGGTTATGTTTAGTCTCAATTTAGAGTTGAAATTCGAAATACCCACTTTCAAGATAACATCTACTTTATATACCCACTAAAATAATTATCTACCCTATATACCCACTTGGCCCACTTCTATTACTTTTACAGAATTTGAGAAGAATCTCTCTCTCTCTTATTAGATTCGGTCAAAGAATCTCTCTCATTGAATAAAATATGAATAAACCCTAAACCCTCTCTGCATGTAACGTATGGATTGGTACCGTTTTTTTCTCTCTTTTCAGAAATTGAGATAACCCCCACCCACCTGTTATAGATTTTCAATGAGAATAAATTCTCCACATTAATAATACCACGGTAAAAAAACAAAAAAAATTTTGTACAGCCCGTGAAAGAGCATACAGATTTGAACTTATTTATGTGCTCCACCCACGCATAAGACTCTACCATAGTAATAGTTCTCCATCCTTCATCTTTTTGTTTCTTCTTCCCCTCTCCCCTGTACAATTTATACATAACTTCCTTCCCCTCACCCCTGTACAAAAGAATTTATATTAAACCCTTAATCTATGGCGTCAACATCACGCTCAAAGGGAAAAGGAAAAATCATCAAAGGCGATGAAGGATTAACTGAAGCGCAGACACAATATCTACAAGAGGTAAATTCCTTACAGATCGATAAATAACTATACAGGTCAATAGAATGATTGTTTTTAATTAACACGGCCTGTATACTTTTTATACGATCTTTATAGTTTTTGTTAAGACGAATATTATTATAATTAATTTAGACACATTATAGACATGTTTTTTAGATATCTATGTGCCTTTACGATTTTTATTATGCTAATTTGTTGTTTGTCGATAAATTAGTTAGTTTAATGTTTAATTAATCGAATAATTAATATATTTTCTCTAGTTTAATACCATAATTCATGTTAATCATAATATAGGAAGAACTTAGATCGAACACTTTATAAAAAAAAAAAGCATACAGGTCGTGTATAAAGCATACAGGTCGTGTATTGTTTTTCACGACCTGTATACTTTTTATACGCCCTGTACAGTTTCTGCTTATTTATTATTTAATTTATGCTATAATTATGATGATATATTTAATTTTATTATTTTATTGGCTTAAGTATTACTACTATGATGCATAATTAGTTTGTTGATATAATTAGTTAGTTTAATATTTAATTAATCGAATAATTAATATATTTTCTATAGTTTAATGCCATAATTAATGTTAATCATAATATAGGAAGAACTTAGATCGAAAACTTTATAAACAAAAGTATACAGGTCGTGTAAAAACCTTACAGGTCGTGTATGATTTTTTGCGACCTATATACTTTTTACACGGCCTGTATAGTTTTTGCTTATTTATTATTTAATTTATGCTATAATTATGATGATATATTTAATTTTATTATTTTAGTGGTTTAAGTATTACTATGATGCATAATTAGTTTAATCTCATTGTTATGTCACGTTTCAAGATCATTTGTCACGTTTAAAAATAAATGTCACGTTTTTTTATTTAATTAATTTCTCAAGTTTATTAAATATGCATGCATAATTAGTTTCTTAGTTCTGTTTTGTAATTGATAATTAATTTTATTTGTGTTTCAGCATGGTTGGTGTTGGGTACGTAAGACATTTCAAGAAGTGACGTGTACAGTGAACACGTACAATAAGCTCATCATGTTGGCATTGATAGAGAAACGACTGTTATAAGTTGGGGGTACAGAGCTTGTTCAAACATTCTCTGTGGGTGCTTTTGGGTATTTTTTTAGAATGTATCAGGGTAAAGCGTGTGCGAAAGCACTTCATATGGTCGTGGCTAGAGAGGTGAAAGTGGCCGGTGCTAATCCGATGGATCTATGGTTCCGTATTGGTGATAGAAATTTGAAGTTTTCACCCCGTGAATACGCTCTTATTTCGGGACTTATATTTGGAGCGTCTGCATTTGACCTAATAATATTAATAATTTTCCTATTTTAATTGTTGCTCGTGTTTTTGAGAGTCACCTTTAAATTTAATTGAGCTAATAATACTAATAATCATCGTACTATTAATAATATAGAATAATAGTACTAATAATATAATTATTCTCTACTATCACTACTACTACTACATTTAATAATAATAATAATAGAGATAGAGATAATAATAATAATAATAATAATAATAATAATAATAATAATAATAATAATAATAATAATAATAATAATAATAATAATAATATTGACGATTTAAAAAAAACGTAAAGATCGTCTGAATTCTGTACAGGGCGGTGACATTGTACAGCTGACCTGTACATAATTCACTCAATCTGTACATTTTATTTTAAATTTTCTTGCTTATTATAATATTATTCTCTATTATTAATAATATTATTATTATAATTAAAATTATTCTCTACTATCACTACGACTACTACATTATATTTTAAATCTTCCTTCTTTGATCGCATATTATTCTCTATTAATAATAATAATAATAATAATAATAATAATAATATTGACGATTTAAAAAAACGTAAAGATCGTCTGAATTCTATATAGGGCGGTGACATTGTACAGCTGACTTGTACAGAATTCACCCGATTTGTACATTTTATTTTAAATTTTCCTGCTAATTATAATATTATTCTCTATTATTATTATTAATAATATTATTATTAAAATTATTCTCTATTAATAATAATAATAATAATAATAATAATAATATAGAATAATAGTACTAATAATAATATGCATACACAGCGGGCAAATAATAATAATAATACACATCTAGCAAATTTTATAAAAAATAAACCCTCATTTGTATGGACATTTATTTTTCGAATGACCACTCTCGTGACATATAGAGCATTTTTTAGGTGCTCGTTTTTTACTGCTTGAGGCACCATCGTCGGTGGGTAGACGTCTTCTTGCAGTCAAGTTATTCAGGAACGATCGTCGATGAGTCTTGCTTGGGCGACCCGCTTGCCTAACCGGAAGCATAGGCAACATTTCCACAGCAGCAACTTGGGGAGGAATAAACCACTCATCTCTGGGAGGGACAGGATTGACCTCTAGTGAGTAAATCTGCAGTTGGGTATTTCTCGTGTAGTAATCCGCCACATAATTGTATGGGTGCTGGCCATTTCGTCTGCAAATAATGAAACAGTTAATACACGGAATAAGTTATACAAAAATGTACAAATAAGAAAACAAAACTCTAATTATCCTTGCTGAATTGCTGCAACGGCGTGAGAACACGGTATCAAGTCCAAATCCCACACTCGACATGGACAGCTCCTCGCGTTGAGATCAACATTGAGAGTCTGATTTCCGTCGTGGACTTTGAATACACCATCTCCAAAGGGGATGACAGTGTACGTTCTTGACAGTTCAACCTCAGCTGCAAGTTTAGCATCTGTCGTGCTCGTGACAAATGCAGTACTAGATGCGTATAATTGTCGTTTTTCATCAAACCACCTCTCGACGTTCATTCTAAGGGTCTCCAAACACGAACAAATTGGTATACATCTAGCAAACTTCAAAACTTTATTGAATTACTCTGCGGCATTCGACGTCAGGTTACTATATCGTCGTCCTGGACACATACATCGAGCCCACTTCTCCGGACCAATGGACATCAGCTTGGCATGCGCTTCGGGTTTTGCCGACATTATAGTGTTCATCGCTTTCTCGTAAGTTGCTCTCCTGTACGCAAATGCTGCTTTATGATACAACTTGGTGATAGACCTTCCATAAGTCACCATGCTTTTCAGTATGTGAAAGTAGCACAGGCCGTGGAATATGCCAGGATAGATGTCCCGAATGGCATTCACAATACTTAGATGGGCGTCTGAGATGAACACCAAATCAGGGCGAGGAGGATATGCACGCTTCAGACGACTTACAAACCGTGTCCACGAGATGTCATTCTCAATTGGACCGATCCCCCATGCCAGCAGTATAAGTTGCTCGTTCCCGTCCTTTCCCATCGCAACGAACATAACTCCCTTATTCTTTCCCTTTAAGTGCGTTGCATCCAATATAATCATCGGCCTAAGACAGTACTTGAATGCAACGATACAAGCTGACAATGCCACAATACAGTGTTCGAATCGGAAATCATCAGGGCTAAAACTGTAGTCAACAATCGAACCTGGATTCTCTTTCTGGAGCATGTAGAGATACTGAGGAACCATCTTAAACGAATTGACATATCCACCATACAGCATCTCCAGGGCCTTGTTCCGTGCTCGCAGACACACATTGTAATTTGCAGCCACGCCATATTCCCGCATAAGACTTGCCATAATCAGCTTCGGTGTGATGATTTCTTTCTGATTTTTCATGCCTTTCGGAAAATGAGCTGCAATCACACTAGATTCGACCTTCCTCTCCATTAGAGGATGGTTCATATTGGTTGTGCAAGTATGCGTCGGGTTGAACAGGTGAATATACCAATAGTTACCCTCTCTCCTTCCGCGCAATTCGAAATGACACACATCTCGAAACTTGCATTTGTAAGTAACACGCCTTGAATCTGATCGATCTGTACAAAACTCAGCTCGTTGTTCCAAGTGCCACAACCCAACTGCAAGCCTCAACTGCTCTTTGTCTTTAAATAGGGAGCTCATACTCAAAGGACCCTCAGGCATGTTATGTAGAACAATTTCAACAAGCGAAGCAGCAGGTTCCAATGGAATCATGGGAACTAACCAGTTTTGTAGGTCGGCCGCTTCAGTGGCGAGCTCCGTCTCCTCGTCAACAAGGGGTGTACGACTTTTCTGCATCAGCATTGCCAGGAGCTTGTTCACACCGCCTTGAGTATGCACCCAATTAACAAATTCAGCAAGAGTTCCAATTTGCAGAGTGGCTGTCTGTTCTTCTTCGTCATCAGTGTCGTCAGACTCAGATTCAGTAGAATATTCATCATCATCATCATCATCCTCTACGACAGTGGCATAGGATTGCTCAGGTTGTGGCTGCAGCTCCGGTGCTTGTGATTGCCCCTGAGCAATAACAATCGCTGCACTATGAGAACCCATTTGTGTCTCGCCAAGCCAATTGCATGAAGCCATACGTGCGAGGGAATCGTCGAACTGCGAGTACTGAGACGGATACACATCATCATAGACAAATTGCGAAGAAGCATTCAAATCAAAGCTAGGTCTATACACTGAATCACTGATATACAACGTAGGCTCAGACTCAGTAGCACACAATCGTTGAAGTTGATCATCATTACTCAATTTACATTTTTCGACGCCGAATTGAAACGTTGAAAAATAGAATATTTCTAATATCTCACTTAACGATCTAGACATCATTATGTACTTTATTTGTTCCTCAATGTTGGAAAAACTTATCATATCAAACGGAAGATAGAATATGCGCTCTTCTCCGCCATTATAAACATAATCGTCCCAAACGCCGTTAAATTTAACGCGGAACATCTTGCATTCCATCTGCCAAAACAAAACCAAAATTTAATAATTAAATATACGAAACTAAAATTAAATTAATTTATTACAAAATATAATTTTGTACAGATCTAAAAATAATTATACAGGTCTTACAAAACTAATTCTGGACCTGTACAGTTTTTGATAGATCTGTACACTATTTTAGTTTTTAGAAAATTTTAATTAATGTTTTAAATACTCCAATTTGTAAATTTAAATGAATAAACACAGTTTATATGGATTCACCCTCGTTTGAAGAAATGCCTATATATGGGATTTCGAATTTAGAGTGTATTTATGTAAAATACATATATTAATGCTATAAAAAGAACATAAAATATAAATATTTAAATAAATAATGTAATTAAAAAAAATTATACAGATCTTATAAAAATTATACAGCTCGCGTTAACACACTACCAACCTTTACAGTTTTTGGTCGATCTTTACAATTTTAAATTTATTCAAAAATTAACGTAAATTTTAAATACTTACATTTGGAGATGGAAATTGCAAAACCAGTGTTAATTCTCTTCTAGCTTGGATTCAACCCGTTTGAAAGATGTCTAATTGATATTTCTGTAAAATACAAACAATAATGTTATAAAAACTATATAAAAAAACAGAAATATATAAATAAATAATATAATTAAAAAAAATTATACAGATCTTGTAAAAATTATACAGCTCGCGTTAAAACACTACCGAGCTTTACAGTTTTTTGTCGATATGATATAAATTTTTTTTGTTTTACAAAATAATAAAAATTTGTATTATGCTCACGTGACTTTAAAAAACTGTAATGACTATTGTAACTCTTCGATCTAATATTCGCTCAAGTTTTCTCTCTATTTTTTTTCCTTCTTATGTTTGCATACAGCCCCTTCAAACTATGAATCTTATATAGGCTGAAGAATTCCAATTCAATAATGCATTCAATTCTATATCTACCCGCATGCAAAATTACTGTTAAAATTGGTACAATTTTTGCATGCATGCCAATTTTAATAGGCTTTATTCACGTGAAACTTACACAATTCTCATCCCACTCAAATAAATTTTGGCCTTATTCAAAAACCTAGTCAACTGATGAGATTGGCTGCATGATTGTACCACAATTGAATAAAAAATGAGTTAAACAAATAGTGGAAAGTACACTTTGTGGGCCAAGTGGGTATATAGGATAGTAAATTATCTTAGTGGTATTGAGAGTACATGTTATCCTCAAAGTGGATATGCATGATGATTTTCTCCTAAATTTATCACAGTGTTATTTAGGACTGTCAGGGTTCATACATTACGGTATTTGTGTTACCGTCATATTTACTATATTAGACCATGGTTAAAGCTTTTCCGGAACAATCATCTAATTTCTAGCCAGATTTGTGTTATATTTTCTTTTTCTTTTTAACCTATTTTATATTGGAAAAACCAACATTTATATGGAAGAAAGAAGTAGTTTAACTTGATAATTGAATTTCATTCATTAATGATCCAAACAACCAAGTTATAAATAATTTGATTCGATACAATCATTATAAAATCAAAAAGTTCTTCGAATAATCAAATCCATAAACTACTTATTATGCATGTAATTAATTCTTAGCTAAGCACTTATAGGTGATATACCTATCTGTTTATAGGCACAAGGCAAAGTGGAATTTTCTTATGCATAGCAAGACCGGGCAAACCATCAGTATCAATATCTTGTTCACTCATTCCATTAGGCAGTTTCCAGTCAAATGAGTTGATAAGGTTGGCAAGCGTGAGCTCCACAGTTGCAAGTCCCATAGCTATTCCGGGACAGCCTCTTCTCCCACCCCCGAACGGGATGACCTCAAAATCCTGGCCCACCACGTCTATGCTTGAATTCAAGAACCTTTCCGGCACAAACTCGTCCGGACGTTCCCAGTTGTTGGGATCTCTTGCAATGGCCCACGCATTTATGAAAACTAGTGTCTTGGCTGGGATATCGTAACCGTTAAGGTTGCAATCTTTCATCGATTCCCTTGGCAATAGGAGCGGTGCTGGTGGATGCAATCTCAGTCCCTCCTTTACTACTGCCTTTAGATAAACTAGTTTTGGTAGATCATCCTCGTCCACATGTCTTTTATTGCCAACTATCTCCTTAATTTCTCGCTGCAACTTCTTCATTACTGTTTGATTCTGCATCAGTGCTGTCAAAGTCCAAACTACCGTCGCTGCACCGGTGTCTGTTGCAGCCACAAATATATCCTGTGGGGGCAGAGAGAGAGAGAGAGAGAGAGAGAGAGAGAGAGAGAGAGAGAGAGAGAGAGAGAGAGAGAGAGAGAGAGAGCATGAGAATGAAACAATAACACACAAAATAGCACTTGGGATCCTCTATTCCCAAATTTGGTGTCCCACTATGTCCTAATTCATATTTAATTAGGTTTTTCTTATTTTTTTTCTTCAATTTTGATCTATAATGTTTTAGTATAATTTGACAATTATTACCTAGGGTTCATCCATTCCAATGACGTTTATATATATAGTAAGATGATTAGGTGAGAACGCTATTTTAGGTGAGAAATGAGAATAAATCTAGATCCTTGAATTTTATAGATCAATGGCTCAGGTTTAACGATGTACTCCCCCCGTTCGAGTTTTAAAGTCCCATTTCACTCATTTTAAATGTTCGAGTTAAAAAGTCCTACTTTTATTTTTAGACCATTATACCCTTCTTACTTTTTAGAATTACTATGCTTTGTCATTTGGGACCCATCTTACATCAATTTTATTTCTACTTTTTTATCATCCCAACAACTTTATTCTTACTTTTTGATCAATACCACCTCTTTTTTATCGTTACTACTATTTTTTGTCATTATTCACTACCCCTACTTTCTAACTTTTACCCTACTCAAAAACACTTTATCAATTTTATTAATCCCCGTGCCCATTTAAAATGGGACTTTAAAACCCGAACGGAGGGAGTATTATTTTGTAGTAGTAATTTATGCATTACAATGTTTATGCATTAGGTTTCTGCAGTTTATTCATTAGAATGTGTATGCAATACATTTTCTACAATATAATAAAAATGAATTAAAATGTATCATTCTCACGTTCCCATATAAAATTCATTCTCACCAGATCTCTACCCTATAGTAAAATATATATATACTATATTTAGTTTGCACTTTTCTGAATTTTAATGGATTATTAGGGTTCGTTATAACGAAATTAGTGTATATAATTTTTTTAAATTCCAATTTTTTGGGGACAGAGGTTCCCATCCCCAAAAATAGAAGGAGCTTATGTGCATTATTGTGACCTGGCGATCGAGAAGAAGAAAATATAGAAATTAATAAATAATAATAATAATAATAATAATAATAAATATACGGTGGCTAATTACCATGAGAAGAATATAATATAGAAGGAGGAATTTAAAAAAAGAATAAGAAAAGAAAAGAAGAAAATATGGACAGTATAATTACCAGTAGTATTGCCTTGATATGATCCCAAGTGAGAGGTATGGCGCCGGAATTTTCTAGTTTAAGCTTCAAGAGAAGATCAAGAATATTATTGGTGGAGTTGGGCCAACTTGGATCCAAGTGCTCATCAATAATCTCTTGGAAGAAATCGTCAAAGTCCTTACAAACCTTATCAAGTCTACCAATCATTCCAGAGAGTCTATCCATCCAACCGAACAACGGCAAATAATCCGAAACAAAAAACCCACCCATCATAGCCTGCGATTCAATCATGAGCTCATCAAACCTGGCCCTCCTCGAATCCCCCTCGTCACGCGCCTTCCCGAACGCGATCCTACAGATTAAGGTGCTCGTCAGGTCCAACGTCACCGCGCTCAGATTCGTAACTTCGCCGGAGCTAGCTCTCACAGAGAGCTTGTCTATCATCCGAAACACTTCCTCCTCGCGGATAGGCCTGAACGAGTGGACTTGCTTGAGGCTCAAGAGATGGACGACGAAGATCTTCCTCAGTTCCCTCCAGGAGGCACTGTAAGGCGCGAGCGCAACGTCTAAGCCGTTGTACGACAGCTTGACTTGCCCGAGAGCTTTCGGCCGGCTGCAGAAGACCTGGTCCTGTGTTTTCATCACCTCCTTGGCGGTTTCCGGTGATGAAACCACGATCACAGGGACACTGCCGAGCTTCAGCGACACGAGGGGCCCGTATTTTTTTGAGAGTTGGCATAGATAGAGGTGGGGAGCGGCGCTGTTGAATTGGTGGAGGTTGCCGATCAACGGGAGCCCGGGCGGGCCCGGTGGAGATGGAGAATTCTTCGATCTTCTTCTCTGGATGAGGAACAAGATTGAAGTAACAAGTATTGTTAGGAGGAAAAGAAGAGCCATCATTCTCTCTATTTTTATTCTACTTCAATTCTGGTAAATGTTTTTGAGTTATAACTAAAAGATGCAGAAAGTGGGAAAGTCCATCATATATAGAAAAAAAATAAAAAAGTATGGCTGTTGTTTTTCTATCTTCATCGTACGTCTTGGTTTCGTGCCAATTCCAGACCTCTTACTTATATTTCATGGGCCCTGTAGAAGATAAGAATACTAGTAGGAGTGTGAATGCAAGGAGCCGACATCTTCAATTTCTAAAACGTGATTCTACGTAATTCAATAATGAGTGATCGCATTCATGTTCATTAATAAGTTGTAGCCTATTCAAATGAGATTCTCTTACATTTCTAAATTAAATTTTATATTGCATTAATAAGAAAACGGCACATGACATGGCTATATTAGGAAAATATATTTCCTAAATTTTAAACCAATAATCACGCCACGTATCGCTCTCTCATAGCCATGTCATGTGTCGTTCTTTTATTAAATGCAATAGGACATGCAACACGGAAATGCAATAGGTGGGATAGTCTATTGGGTGAAAATGCTGACTTACATTTTCCCACTTCAAGCGCATTTTTCTTTCTTTTTATTTTTCTTTTTATAAATTCCATGTTATTATTGTCTTATTAATTTTTCATTTTTTTTATTTTCGCTTTATAATACATACCAATTTTTACTAATTGAATTTTAATAATATCTAAGAATTTATTAGTTTTAATTTTTATTAACCTTTATTTAAATTATGGTATCAATTAAGGATTTAATAATCATAATAAATACTTTTATATCCTCAATTACACGAATATCTGTAGCAATATTCCGTCGAAATTTATTCTGATTTGAAGTTTATTCCAATTCTAATGCAAGAATTCTAATTGTCAAGCTTAAATTTTAGATAAATAGATACCTCTATTTCGGAATCACCATACATAAATCTGCTCACCATCGAGCAGAGTAAAATTTCCCTGATGAGTCCTCGATTTCGAGTGTTTTTCAATGGTTTATTTACATTGACGCACGCAGAAATTTTGCTCTAAGGAGTCCAATTTATCATAATTTGAACTCATCAAATCAAGATAATCACATTTTCGATTATATCCATTAATCTATGAGGAAAATCATGCATGCTTGTGGTTGTCATGTACCTTTTAGTAAACTCGCTCCGCGAACCTGTTCTATTGAGTTTGTCGAATAGCTCATTTTTTTGGGTCATTGGAGTATTTTCTAAATTAATTTCGATGTTCTATTCAACGACACTATTGAAACATAGGTTTATCATCTAATAAAGATAAGATAATTTCCACAACAAAAGATATTAGTTGGCTTTATAAACCATCCAACCAATAACCATTTTTCCTAATTACTCACTACAATGTACTTGAAATTTAGCAAACAAGTGATATGTAACACTCAATTAATTAATACTAAAATGAGGTACCCACCTTTATGAGAAGCTTATAATGCATAAATGTTGTTAATATCACAATCGAATATATTCAACAGCCCAACTTCTATAAGCTAGGATTGGGAGGAAACTTTCGTCGAATAACAAATTTAAGGAAGAAATATTTCTTTTTTTATTTTAATGTAAAATTATAAAAAATTATTGATAACCATGCATTTTTTGTATTGGAAAATTATGTTTGAAACAAGTATCGTGCTTAAGGATTATTATTTGGTGAAATATATGATACCTGTTCGTACTTTGTTTGATTAAAATCTTATTTTCCAAAAGTTTTATTAGTGAATATTTATTGAAAGTAGTACTCATAGTTCTATAATTAGCGTGCACTTGCGGCGTGTGAAAAAATAGTGAATAATTACTAATATATTCCTTTTTGTTTTTTACAAATTGGTGGGGATCCTCCGTCGGACAAATTTAAGGATGAATTATATTTTTTATTTTAATTAAAATTATAAAATTTCTAATATATCACTTTCTTTTTTTCAAATTGGTGGGATCCTTTGGGCCCCCTAGCTAGGACCTATGCTCCATTCGCGACCGTTTATTTAAGGATGAATTATATTTTTTATTTTAATGAAAAATTATAAAATTTCTAATATCACTTTCTTTTTTTAAAATTGGTGGGATCCTTTGGGCCCCCTAGCTAGGACCTATTCTCCATTCACGACCGTTTATGTACCCTAGTTTTGATTCATTATGTCATTGGATATTTGAGACTTGTAAAAACTTGTTGAATTGTCAGGTTCGTATCTGATCGACTGCAAAAAAGAAAAAAGAAAAAAAATGCGTTTGCATGTGAATGATGGAGAAACTTTGTTCATGGTCCTCACGACTTTGTTGTTTATAGGAGTAGTATTTGATATTTAGAATCTCATCTTCATCTTCATCTTCCCCGAAAATCGTTAATATTATAGGGATAAAATAGTAATTTTATTTATATTTTAATAATTGTTTTAAATAAGGGCTACAAAGAATAATGGAAGCTATGTTTAGAACTATTATCTAAAAAATTACAATTTTAGATTTTAGCCACATATCATTTGTATCAATGGGCTGGCTTATAAGGATTAATCTTTCTTTTTTTGGGTTTGGGAGCAGGGGCGGACCAGAAATTTTCCTTCGAGGGGCCTTACTATTGTATACAACGTGAAGTTTATTTCTTTTATACACATGTTAGCTCAAACTTGTTTTTTTTTAATATATTCCTTAAGAAATGAGGTCGGTTTCCCTTAAAATATTTCTCCATATTCTATACACAACGGAATGATAATATAAAATTATGACGAATCACAAGTATTACTAATAAAAAAAATAAATTGGATTAGATTACACTAACCCGTCAATTTGGGATCCATCCAATTCGATATTTTATTTTCTTTTGAGGTATCGGGAAGTAATTCGAATGGAATAAGATTGATTTATACAGAAGAAAAGTGTTCTAAAAAATAATTCTTGACTGAGGTCAAGGGTTAACTGAAAAAGAAATCTTTATTGGTTCTACCTCCTATTTTTATGCGAAGAGAATGAACTTTTTTATCGAAGGAAAAAAAGAATGGGTCCGAATCTACAACGGGAATGATTTGGAAGATGGGTAGCTAGAAACCGGACCTTATTCAAAAATAAATCACAGTGTATTTCAAAAAGAAAGAAAAAAATGATGGGCCATAGATCTAGAAATTTTCTTTTTTGAACAAACTAACAAGTATGTGTAAAGACCCCGCAATAGTGAACTTGAACCTAAAATCTTTGACATCGGACACTAATTACTCTACTGCTAGACCAACTCCCGCATGAGATTTTTGTATTTATGTAATTTCCTGCTTTTCAAGGTTTTTTTTTAGTATATATGATGTTTTGATTTTTTTTTTTAGTATATTGATTGGTATTGAATTTAATCCTTCTTCTTTTTTATTCTTTATCATATCAGTAAAAATTCTCAATTTCAAATTCATGATTTTTTTTTGTGATCTGATAACTAGAATACTATTATAAATTATCTAGTTATCTAGAATTTGGTGAGTAATATGCATATGAAAACACACTTATTTATACATTATTGTAATGGCAATCGTTGAAAAGTAAATGGATCTAGGTCTTACAAAGGAAATTGGGGAAAGTGAAATTGAAGAGGAAGTTGTCTGTATTGATGTTTTGGGAGAGAAGGGGTTTTACACACGTGGTTAAAGAAAAAAGAGGAAAAGGAAAAGGAAGTAGCGCATCCTTTATACTAGCCCTTTTATCTTTATAATTATTAGCTTTGCAATTTTGGCATTGTTTTTATTTATTGTCCTGGACCACAATATATTAGTGGTTTGTGGCCAAAGAAACTTTATGGAATGATAATTATCTAACGAGGAAGCTAACAAAAAAATACTAAAATATATAAAACACTTCTTTTATAGCTTATTTTTAAAATACACTCTTTTGTATACTAAAATCCTGTAAAAATATTAAAATATCCTTAATTTTCAAAGTTAACCGTGTCATATTTTTGACTGCGCACGTGGTCATGATGGGAATGTCACGATGGGTTGTTCACGATGGAAATCTCATCGTGAGGTCACGGTGGCAGTCTCATCGTGTGGTCACGATGGCACTTCCATCGTGACCAAGACTGATGCATGCGAAACTCATTAATGTATCTGCACATTCAATTTGGTGAATATTTTCGGGTGTACTAGGTAATAAATGAAGCCACTGAGGTTGGTGGTGGTAGTAATGGGGAAGAATAATCCCCATTCAAACTCATAACCTCACATTCAAACATATACACAATCAACAAACATACACCAAAAAAAAAAACCAATCATCATTCCAAGCATCTAAGATCTCGCCCAAGAAGAACAAAAGCATCAACGGGGGCTCTGTGGCGTTCCTTACTTCATACAAAGGTAAGCATAATATGCATAATGTTTGTTCATTTGATATAAGTTGCTGCTGAAATTAGGGTTATTGTTAGGGTGAAATTAGAGTTTTTGAAAGTATAATACCAGATATGTTTCATCTTATGTCATGAAATATGTTATTTTGTTCATATAATGGTGTCTTAAATTAAAAACTTCATGGTATCGTGGGTTTAAAAGAAGTTGAAATACCTAGTTCTAAGCTAACCACACGAATTCTGCTATGGTCACGATGGACAAGTTCACCATGTTCACGATGGTGATCACCATCGTGACCAGCACAGATGTGTGCTAAACAAGTATTTTCATTGATTGTTTACACTTCATTTTTGTATATTTTCTTAATTTCAGATGTTTTTACGCCGTATTATTATATATCACGGCGGTCATTGGGAGCGATCGACTTATATGGACGGAGATTTATTTGTTGTCTACATCGACCCCGGTACGATTAATCGTGCTAACCTTGTGGAACTCATTAGAGAGGGTTTGAATGGTGGGAGACCGAATATGTGTTATGGTACGTCACAACCATTAACGGCATGAAAGCAAAAGTGTTATTGCGGGGCGATTTAGAATTACTTCGATGGTTAGCGGACCCTAAAGAAGATCCAGAAGTTTATGTGATTGAAAACCGCGGGAACTCCGCCCCCGAAGTTAATGTGAGAGGTAGCACCTCGGGTGCACAAGATGATAGTGACGATGGTGATGATGATGAATATGATGAAGATTATGAGGAGGATGAAGCGGTGTCTACATCCGAAGATGAAGAGGAAGATCGTCGTAAAGATTTGCTTGAATCATTGAGAGAAGAGTTTTATGCTTGGATTGGACAGCCGGCATAAATGGATAGGCTCATGGGGCAGCGACACTTTTCATCGGACCATCAATCAGAAAATGAGGTTTAGCATGAGCGTACACAGCGCAATTGGATCATTCCACATCCTGACATTGAAAGCGCAATACCGTTGGCGTGGGTTGAGCGGCCTATCGTCATCAATGGTAGTCTCGAGGTAGGGTCGATATTTCGATCAGTGCAAGAGTTGAGGATAGCTGTAGGAATGTATCATTTGGAGCACTTTGTGGAGTGTAAGACCGATCGCTCTGCTTCAAACCGTGCAGTGTACCTATGTAGGAGTGGTAGAAAGAATTGCACGTTTAGGTTGTATGCTACGGAATGTGTAACTCTTTTTCGGATTACTAAGTTGACATTGGATCACAGTTGCCGATCAGATTTGAACCGTGTTGCACGTGCAAGGTCGGTGAGTAGCGAGGTGGCCGCATTTTATTTTTCTAAGAAATTGATAGATGAGAAGGTCGTTCTGAGGCCAAAGGAGATGATGGCAGAGATGTGCATGCGATACGACGTTCAAATGTTATACAACTTTGCCGTCCGAACAAGGCAACTAGCGATAGAGAGAATGTACGGTGACTTCCCCTCGTCATATCAGAAGATTCCGTCGTATTTGTATTTGTTGAAACAACGTAATTCTGGGACTGTATACGACTTGCAGACGACTAGTGAATGAGTGTTTTGTTACATGTTCCTTGCCCTTGGACAGTGTATTAGAGCATTTGAGCAGTGTCTTCGACTTGTGCTCATAGTAGACGGGACTCGTCTTAAGGGTAGAAACAAAAGAACCTTATTTGTTGCCTGCACGAAGGATAGGAACGAGCAAGTGTTTCCGCTTGCAATTGGCCTTGGTCCGATAGAGAACGATGAGTCGTGGACTTATTTTCTCTATAACCTACGCAAATGCTTCAATCCACCCGAAGATTTATTGATAGTGAGCAACCAACATAAGAGCATTAGGAATGCAGTTCGAACCGTCTATCCAAATGCATTCCACGGATTGTGCTATCACCATCTGCAGAAAAATTTGACCCCATACGGCAAAACTGTGGCCACACTCTTTTATGAAGCAGCATTTAGTTATCGCCACGAAGTGTTTGAAAACTTTTTCGAATTGTTGTACACTGTAAGTCCTAATGGTGCTCACAGACGACTTTCTCAAATTGGACCAGAGAGGTGGGCTAGGCCAAAGTGTCATGTGCGGCGCTATGGATTACTGACATCCAGTGCTGTCGAATCCGAGAACAGTGTTTTGTGGTGGGGTAGACGTTTACCAGTGTGCTCATTACTTGAAACATTTCGCCACACATTGGAGGATTGGTTTGACGAGCGGCGTACTGATGCTGAATCGAGAGATCATGTGTTGACTGTAACTACATTCAACAAGCTTTCTCTATCCGTGCAAGCGAGTCTCCATCTTCCTGTTCGAGCAATCACCGACCATGTTTATAAAGTAGACGAAGATAATCAACAATATCAAGTGGATCTTCAAAATTGGACGTGTGATTGTCGTGTCTTTGATGAGAATAAGATTTCATGTAAGCATGTTGCTGCCGGTATAAGGTAAAGTCTATATTATTTGTTATAATTTTCTAGTATTTTTATATTCATTTTGTATGTAAGTAATTCTATTTTTCCTATTTTAACAGGCGGGCCAGCATTGGTTTGAACGTGTACAATTTCGTACATAGATATTTCAAACAAGACGGCCTAAGACAGACTTATGCTGAGCATATCAATCAAATACCACACCCCGATGAGTGGAATGTGCCGCCGGAGATCAAATCAATTAGGGTTTATCCTCCAGAAGATGTACGTCAGGCCGGTCGTCTAAGAACGAATCGTGCTCGGTCAGTAGTTGAAGGCACGAGAGCACGACGTCCTCAAGTTTGCTCAAGATGTGGTGGATCTGGGCACAACAGAAAAAATGCACGACATCTATTCCCCCTGGTGGAGTCGATTTGAATATTCCTCTCCAACAAACAGAGGATGAACAAAATTTTCATGATTTTGGGGGAGTAGAATCAAGTCAACGACGCTGGAGGAAAAAAAGATGTAGCAATTGTCGTCGTGAGGGTCATGATATTAGAGCATGTCCTGACCCAATTGAAGATGAAATATAGGAGTAACAGAACTTGTTGAGTTTATGGCATTGTATTGACCTTTTTAAACCTTTAATATCTGTTTTTATGTTCAGAATTTTTGAGACAGGTATTATTTGCATACATGGATGATTTTTGGTGAGTCTCTGCCTTGATCACGATGACAAAACCATCGTGACCTCACGATGGTATCTGCAACGTGAGGTCACGATGAGATAGCCATCGTGAAGTCACGATGAAGGAACATCCGTGACCTCACGATGGTCACTCCTATCGTGACCTCACGATGGTGATCCCATCGTGATGAATCCAGATTTTCCGATAAAGTACTACAGAATCTCAAACTTTTTATTTCAACCATATGTACATTACCTTCTTTTCCACCAATATCAAACATATATCATATTATTATCTCATTCCTATCTCCCTCTTCCCTCTTTTCAATACCTCCGCTTCTCTTGTCCACCGCCGCCCCCACTGCTCGTTTCCGATTGGAGGTACGTTTCTTCGACCTCAATGTCACCCAATTATAGGAGTTATGAAATTATCTTTTGTTTTATATTTTGATGAATTGATTATCTAGTATTCTTTTGCGAGAATTCTAAAATTTTGTTTGATATGTTGATGTTGTTGTTTTATGTCCGATATATGTTGTTGTTTTTTTAATTTGGTTTGCTATGTTGAATTTCGAAGAATATGTTGATGTTGTTGATATGTAAAAACTTTCAATTTATGTGTCAATTGTTGAAGTTAGTTGGAGATGTTGATGTTGATAATGATGTTCGATTTATGTAAAATGTGGCAAATTATTGAATTTAATTGGTTGATGTTGATGTTTGTCTTCACTTTATGTTTTGTCGCATTGGATGGTTGTAGATGTCAACCAACCCATCAGATTCAAACTTGAACTGTCTATCAGGAGATAAGCCCTTTTTCAATGTTATCCTAGCCAAGTCACATGTTTTGGCCCCTTGGCATTTGGTAAGAATTTCTACCACTAAACAAACAATTAATTTGTTTTGTATGACTTTTAATCAATGCTTTGTGTGCAATATAGCATATACCAGCACGTATTGTCTGTAAACTTCCTCGTGCGGATGTGCCACTGGTTGCCAATCATAATGGAACCGAATGTCAGTTGATGTACCTTGGATCTTTGAAGAAACCAAAGTTTGAGTATGCAGAGTGGAAACAATTCACACGCACTTTCGACCTCAAAGTAGATGATGCCGTGATCTTTGAGGTGATGGAGTCGACACAGGAAATTATTAGATGTCGAGTGCTAATCCTGAGGGACACTGCTTGGTTGCCGCCGGAACTTGAGGCCCGAAATAAAGCAGCTGACGATGGTGCGTCACCCTCCACGGCTCTAGATGTCGACTAGAGTGTTGGTTATAGTTTAGATTTGTTTAAAAGTTATGTTTGAACTTTATTCGTATTAAACTACTAGACCTATTTGGTGACTTTATTTGGTGATTTGTTTAAGGGTTCTGTATGAATTTGTACTAAAATTTGTGTTGAATTTGATGTTTCCGTTTTATGCGATGCTAACTTGAATTTCAATGTTATTTTTTTTCGAATTTCTGGACAGGTCACGATGACCACGCCAACGTGACCTCACGATAGCATCATCATCGTGAGCTCACGATGGCGCCATCGTGACCTCACGATAAAGAAGCCACCGTGTGGTCACGTTGATGAGTACATCGTGATCACGATGACATTCTCACGACCAGGTTCATGATGATATTTTTATCCCGTCGTGAACTAATAAACCGGAAAAATTACGTCTAAAATAATGATTAATTAGTGTTGTAATGTTATATTTTGTCTTAAGAAATATTTGCACATCATATTTTGCAGTTTTATATCAAAGAAACACTAAATGGGTTATTGTTAAAGGTGTATTGTTTATCAAATGCAAGAGTCATTGTATATGTAACATATAGTAATGTATTCATTGTTGTGTCACACACCTCGCCAACACTATAATTGTGTGTTTAAATGTGTAATTTTTCATTTGTTGATGTATTTCAATATTAAGTAGAACATATTTAACACGTACCAAAATAATATAACCGGTTAAAACAAAATAATTAGTCAAAAATTGTAACGTCACAATGGGGTTTAGCGTCCTCATCGTGAGCTCACGATTGTATTAATCGTGACCTCACGACTGCCCTGGCATCGTGACTTCACGATTACATTCCATCATGAGCTCACGATGGAGTTGTCATCGTGAGGTCACGATGGTAGGGCCGTCGTGACCAGACCCGAGAGTTTAGGGGTTTACGTGCTCAAAACTGTTTCATTCATGTAGTCAATAAACTAAGAAACTATACCATAAAAATAAGATTCAAATACATGTTTCAAACACCATAAACTCAATAAACTAATAAAACTACCCCATAAAATAATATTGAAATACAAAATATAAAAATAAGTTTCAAAAGTTATGTTTCAAACACCATACATATAAAACTAGACGTTGTCAAGTACAGCAAGCCAATAAATCCTAGTCGCTACGAGCCATCGATATCTTTTAATGTAGCGTTCGGTGATGTTCCCCCAGTGTCTCGGCTTACTGCTAATCAAACGATCCAAATACATGCATGCAAAGGGGCCGCAACTGTGACTGTCTGTCTGGGCCAACTGGTCTTTGATCGGCATCTTCAAAAGCTTCATTTCACCATCTCGCTTCGTCATTGTTGCATTGTTAGTCCAATAGCTTGAGAGAGCTAGTAGACGAGGAACGAGACGAGTAATGGGCTTGAGCTCATAATCAATAGGCGCGACCCTTTCCTGATCATATTCGTGTGACATTGAGTCGTACAGCTCAACCGTCCAATCAACAATACTTATCCGAATCGTGACCCAATGTTTTTTAAAGACATTACACACAGCGCAGATATGTTTCAATACAAAAATAGAATAATTTAAATCAATAATAAATGGTTAGAAACTTGAAATATATATCACCATAAACACTTACATGTTTGCAATTCGACCATGGAACGGCATTTGGATAGTCTAGCCCGTACACAATGTCCTGTAATCCCGGATGCATCTTCCAACCCTTATACGAGGGCTTTCCCTTTATGTGCATGAATTGTTGATCTTCCGGATGTAGGAGTTGCAGCTCGGCACGCAAAACTTGCTATCAAATTAACAACATACAAGATTAATATCATTTTTAAATATTTATAATAAAATATAAAGAATATATATTAAAAACTTACAAGTAACTGAGTGCCGATGATGATCGTGTTAGTTGGCCCAATATTTGGAGCAGTCCTATTATGCACTCGGATCCTCGTGCGAACCGAAAGCACGTAGATGTCCATTACCTGAGACAATATAAATT
The DNA here is from genome assembly GCA_029490685.1 of Schizonepeta tenuifolia. NCBI lineage: Eukaryota > Viridiplantae > Streptophyta > Magnoliopsida > Lamiales > Lamiaceae > Schizonepeta > Schizonepeta tenuifolia. The sequence continues at coordinate 87,753,077 of CM055960.1, read as the reverse complement.
TCAAATCAATTTCAATATAAGTATAAACTTGCTATATAAAATTAGTAACTTACTTCTTGACGGAAGTCCTCCTTCGGATCCTCCACCAGATCAAAGAATTTGTTTGTTAGACGATGACCCGTCTCAAGCACAGGCACATAACACTCATATCTCTGCTTCCTAAAGTCACTATACATCATCCTCAACCTCTCCATTCTACTTTGTCTTGCACCCTGAAAAGGGGTGCGGAGAGCAGCAGACGGTCTACGTTGTCGAGGACCGAATGCAACATCACCTACCTCCTCACCACCCCCCTGATCTGGCTCATCATATTGAGCATCATCCTCATTAACCGGATCATCTACAACGTACTGCTGGGGAGTGTGTGAGCTAGAACCTTGATGCTCACTCGGACCATAGGTCAACTGGAAAGGTGTATGGTAAGGGAGCAGCTGCGTCGTCTGGTGAATAGGCTGCTGCGGCGTCTCTAGAATGGGCTACTGCACTGTCTCGTAAGGGGTCGACATCGGCATCGGCCGAAAGAGCTGGGCAAACAAGTCCTGACCAATCTGCTGTGAGGACTGCGCTTCCTGATCGGCTTGGAACGGCCCAAACTGCTGAAACGGCTCATCACGGACTGTAACACCGATTTGAGGTTGCCGAGAAGGAGCCGCAAAGTCGTGAAGAGGGGCCGACTCATAGTGGTCGAAAGTCTGCAGGTGAGAGTAACGGGAAGGCACCGGCTCAGAGTGTTAGGAAGTCTGCCGGTGAGAGTACTGGAAAGGCACCGGCTCAGAGCGGTGGAAAGTCTGCCTCTCGTCGTGGTGGGACCCAACAGTAGAATGGTGTGACCAAACTGGAGAGTGCTGGGGCTGAACTGGAGAGTGCTGGGGCCGAACTGGAGAGGTCTACATGTGACTAAAACCTGGAGCACTAGAGTGACGGGCCGGATCCCAGTCCTGGTCGATCCTACCAGTCCGCATCTGAGCGTCAAATGCCGAGGTAGAGTGACGGGCTGCGTCCAATACCGTCAAACGACTCCTATGTGACTGTTGTGGAGGACTGTCTGGGCGCCTCATAACAAAAAACTGACTCATTCTCCGAGTCAGTTTAGCAAGGAAGTCGTTGTCAGATTCGTCGTCCAAAACACTCCTCAACCGGCGCTCAATCTCGTCCCCCCTGCTGCTCGTGCCCTCATCATGGAGGGGGCATGGTCGTCCGTGCAAACAACAAATCCTGTCTGGCTCTCCCGAGGGCCCCTACTGTGAAGTACGAGGTGGTGAACTAGGAGGTGGTGAACTGCGAGGTGGTGAACTGCGAGGTGGTGGGGTACCCTCCCGACGACGCTTCGACATTTGTCATGCCGGGTCACCACGGACCACCCTTGCTGCTAACTGCTTCAACTTTCCTATAGTCTTCTGCTTGGCATTCTTTGTAGTCGGGTTATTTCTGGAAGCAATTTGTTTGGGAGGTATATATCGAACATCAAAAGGGTCTCCATTTTCGAAGCTCAGCATGTAATACTCATAACGCTCTACTTCCGTAGCTTCAAAACTTTCCAATACCTGAAGCTGCAAAGGTAATGAAAAGGTAATATTGGAATTTTAGAAACTAATATAGATTGCATCATTGAATGAAAGAAAAACATTATAAGATTATAAATGTACCCGTATATTATCGAAGAATTGACTGAAATCAACTTTCATCACTCTTGTGGCCCACATCAAGCACCGGAGCACTCTCTCGATGTGATCTTTGATTCCACATCGACCTCCCAACACCGGAATCATCTCATAAGTCCAAATCTGTAAAGCCCAAACCGGACCATAGAGGTGGTAGTCCTTGGGGACTGTCTGGGCGTTGTACACATAGTGACATAGTGCTCTCCAGGTGTACGAGCCCCGTGGGAAGGCATCCCAAGCCTCGAAGTCTTCAACTAAAGTCCATGTCCAATCCTCTATGGTGGGTTTATCCCGACATAGGAGGAAATAATAGTAAATGAGCAAGTTGGCCGCCTTCAAATAGTCATGGATGTCTCTCCCAAGTTGTTTTCTGTTGAAGGCGTCGCGCAACTCATCTGTCTTTATCTCTCGGCCGTTGAAAAATTTGTAGTGAATGCCAGTTCTAGGAGGTACATGAACTGCATGAGGATTAAATGTAGAGTTTCCAAAGTGAAGCCCGGTGATGAGAGCATATTCCACTGCCGTCATACGAATGGTCGTATGACCAAGATAAAACCAAAGCTCATTCTCTGGTACCCGATTAGCACCAACCCCTTGCAACTGTCGGGCTATTGTTAGATTTAGCTCATTACTTGAACTCTGATTTCTTCTAGCATCAATCAACCGCCCAACAACACCGGTTCTTAGGAAATCCTCGGCTTGATGATCACCGGATATTTCAAATAAAACTCTCCTAATTTCATCAAACACGTCTACCCTCATGTAAAGGTTCACTTTAGGAGACGAGTACAGCATGACGGGTCTAACAAATTTATAATGTTCCTACAAAATCAATAAAATCAAGTATAAGTGCATGGTAACGTGTTATAATTCAACAAACCAACATAAACACAAGAAGATGAAGGACGGGGGGATAGCCCGTGGCCATGGTCACGACGGGAGTAGAACCGGCGCGACGATGGCGAAGGGTGATGCCGTGGTCACGACAGCCCTTCCCATCGTGAGCTCACGATGGCCTTCCCATCGTGAGGTCACGGTGAGGTTTCCATCGTGAGCTCACGATAGAGTGTCATCGTGATCGGGCGATGGAAACCTCACCGTGACCTCACGATGGGAAGCCCATCGTGAGCACGCCAGAGCTCTTTCGCCGTCGTCTTCCCCACCTCCATCGACCCCGTAAGAACACCAAACCAACACAGCAAATGTCGAACTACCCAACACCAACAAATTCAAAAATCTCCAACTCTATTACACCAAAAATAATGTCGAAATCTTCCACATGAAAATCCTAACTCTAACATATAACAATTTCTAACATGTAAAACTAAAAAACATGCATTCAATCGAAGATTTAAGCATGAATTTCGAAAAAAGAAAGGGCACTAACCGGTGGAATTGAGACTCGAAAATTTGAATTTTCCTCCTCTTCGCCAGAGGACGTCGACGGCGACTCATTGCGGCGGCGGTTGCTCATTTTCTTCCGTTCACGACGATCAATCGATCGTGGGGAGGAAATGTCACGATGAAGATGGAGAGAGAGAAGAGGTCGGTGGCGGTGGGGGACCGATTGGGAGAGAGAGAGGGGGCTGTCGGGTGGGGGGACCGATGTGGGGGAGAGAGAGAGATGGGGACGGCGGGTGGTGGGGGGGTAGGGTTAGTTTTGTTTTTTTGTTGGTTTTTTATTTAAGTTTTATTTAATTGTTTTGTAAGTTTGAGGGTATAACAGTCTTTTAACACATTTTGGTATGTAAAAGAGTGTGATTTAAAATGAGGATATATAAGAAGTGTATTTTGTGTATCGGTATTTAAAAAGTTGGACCCTTATCTAATTTCCCTTCTCTTTTCTCTCTCTCCTCCCTACTCTTCTTCTCCTATTTGGTTACTGTTACATCAATTTCCTCACAAAAAAATCACACTAAATTCAGTAAAATCTTGCTGGGCCCATTACAATTACGTCTATTTTTAAGTATAAAATGATTAAAATATCATGATAATTAATTATGACTGTGTAACCCGTCAAAAATTAACGGGGATTAAATAATTCATAAGATATTAATAATAATTATATTTAATATAAATGCTTGGTAGTTTTATTGAATTTTTTAGATGAAAAATCTTTGTTTTCTAATTTAATATAGTAAAATGATTATTTATTTTTTGTGATTCATAACTGATGTGTAATACCTTGAATGGTTAGCTTCCTTTTTTCATGTACTATTTTCATTTCTTTTAGATAAACGATCCTCTTATTTGCTTGTTCAATATTTTATTTTTATTTTAGTTTCTTTTATTACTTCTTTATCTCTATGTGATATTGATTGACTAATAATCTCGTTTAGAATTATTTGAAAATGTGTTTCTATTACTAATATTAATGAATTATTTGCAAAAAATATAATTGGTTACTTGAAATATTTAAGTATATATTGGATTTTGTATTTCCTTTGATTGTACAAAAGTTTTATTCATATATTATAATTCAATGGTACGTACAAAGTTAAACAAAAATTATTTATAGATACAAAATCTTATTATTTTGTAACAAAATATAATGTTGCTATTTTAATTGGAAAGTACATTACATGTATAATCCAAAGCATAAAATGTATTTTCGTTTAGGTTGAATTAAGTTTAAAGAAAGTGAGAAAATATGGAAATATTAATTTTAAACTTAGTATGTTGAATTAAAACAAATCAGACTCAATTGGAAGGCTAATTGAATAAAATAATTCTTGTTTAAATTGTAATCATCTTGTCTATTGATAAGTATAATGTAGGATGGTCATGAGTACATGATACACTTGAATAGTCAGAAGTAAAATTTGATATTGACAACATAATAATTTGACAAAATTAAATTTAAATTTGAATCATCTCGTTCAGTTTAATAAGTATAATGTAGGATGATTATGAGTTTATGATACACTCGAATAGTCACACGTAAAAAATTAATATTGACGGCATAATAATTGATAAAATTAAATTTTAAGTACAAAGTAGACTATTTTTTTACCAATTAATTAAATGAACAAATTAAGAAATTTGAATCATCTCGTCCATTAATAAGTATAATGTCGGATGATGATGAGTCTATGATACACTTGAATAGTCACAAGTAAAATTTAATCTTGACAACATAATAAATTGACAAAATTGAAGTTTAAATTTGAATCATCTCGTTCAATATAATATGTATTAAGTAGGTTGACTATGAGTCTACGATACACTTGAACAGTCACAAAGTAAAATTTAATATTGACGTTATAATAATTGATAAAATTGAATTTTAAATAAAAAGTAGGCAAGTACCATTTAATTTGAACCATCTCGTTCAATATTACGTATTATGTATGATGACTATACACTCGAACAATCACAAACTAAAATTTAATATTGATGGCATAATATATAATTGATAAAATTTAAACTTCAATAAAAGTGACTATTTTTTGGTTAATTAGATGACCAAATCAAATTGCTTGTGCAAAAAAAATGCAGGTTGAACAAACGCACATTGAGTTTTATTTCTATAAAAATAAAACTATTTATTTGACCAAATAAATATTAATTAGTCAAATTATATTGATTGTACAAATAATTGTAAGATGAGAAACACATATTGATTGTGAGTATTTATAAGGTTCTCAAAAGTGAAATTCTTATTGAAAAACGATGTGGGGTAAGATAAAAAATTAAATATAAATAGATTAGAATATAGATAGATAAAAGTAAAAAGGAAAAAAGAAAAAAAAGATAAATAGGTAGATTAAATTAATAGCACACACGGTTGTATTAGAAGATTTGGGGCAATTAAATAAAACTTAGTTTGGCAAAATATTGAGAATAAAGGAAAGATTTTAATGCCATATATATATATATATATATATATATATATATATATATATATATATATATATATATATATTTATGGGAGTTTTAAGTATATGAAATAGTAAATTATATAATATATGAATAAAAAATATTTAAAATGATGATTTAAGATAAATAAAAATATCGAATGGAGAGAGCGCCACGTAGGACCTAAAATTAAGGAGAGAGCTTCAATCCGCAATAGTTTTAATAATATATAGATGAGAATTAATCTAACCTATCATATTTTATAATCTAAGGCTATTATTTTAGATTATCTATTAAGAAATGACAGAATTGTAATACTATGCTTTACTCGTCGTAACTGTCCATCATCATAAAATATCGGATGTCATTTCTTTTATTAATGGTACATAGTTTATTTCATAAGGTTTGGTTTGTTAATAATAATAATAATAATAATAATAATAATAATAATAATAATAATAATAATAATGATAATATGATTAAAAAATAATAAATAAATTGATATGTACAATATATGCAAAACGTGAGATTGACATGGAAATTTGGAATTTTCTATATATATATATATATATATATAGTATATTTTAATAACAATAATAATAATAATAATAATAATAATAATATTGTATTATACGATTTTTATTGAATTATCATTTATTCAAAATATTACTTCTAATTTTTTATATTTAGTTGAACAGCCATGAAAAATTCTTGGCTCCGCCATTGTTTCAACCCATGAAATGTAAAGTTTGGGCACCTTGTTAAAGTTACATTAGGTTTTTAACCATTTATTGTAAAGTTTTGATATTACACATTATTTTATTTGTAATACTCCATGCATAACGTTGATTGTTCGTTATTTTTATCTACATGCTGCAAGTGTACGGGTACAATTGTGTATAAGGAAGCAAGGTCATATTCATAGGGATTGTATTAATCTAATGAATACTACTTTCAATTATTTTTCCTCTATTTAGACTCCGAACTTTAGTTTCGAATTATTAATCTAATAATAAACATATAAAGAAAAGACAAATAGCAAAAAATATTAAAGATTCAAATATAACAAAAGATATCTCAAGGCTTCGATTTCAATGGATAATTAAAATTCAAATCTCAATCAATCAATCAATCAATTAACACTGAGACTCGACTCTTCTTAGAACAATCACAAAATTAGCTTAAACCTACTTCTGTATTGAATAAACCGTTGATCACATGCAGGGATTTTCGTTCCCGACAAACATCATATGCATACAACTCAAAAAAGATCAATTAGATTAATGTTCTCACACAATGCTCGTCCCCTTCCGGTTATTTTGCAATGTATGTCCTATGTTCTAGATCAAGTATTAACTATCTTCTTCCAATTTCAAGTTAAAACATCAAATCAAGCGAAATTGTTAGCTAAGCAATCATGCAAACAATCAAACCAAAAACAGAAGAAAGAAAAGAAGGTCGTAATTGATTAATTGATTAAGAATCAAAGATTAACTATTCATCTACTCTCTAACCCCTAGGATATAAGAAAATTAGCTACTCATAATTAAAGCAAACACAAAATCAAAGTAAAAGAAATTTATAATCACTAAATAATAAAAAAAAAAAGTAGACGAAACAAATAATCTTGAACTCTTGCATCTTGTCTCCAAAAGCTCAAAACTAAGCTAAAACTATGAAAAATAATAAAAGGTGTATGATGTATATTTTCTATGCAATAGAAGGGTATTTATAGCTAAAAAACTAACACAAATCGTCTAGGAAGTAAAATTAAACTAGGAAAAGAGTTTAAGTTGAAAAAATGAAAGAATTTGGGGGAAAAACCGCCCTTCCATGCGGTCGAATGCAGGACTACATGGAAGGGCCGTGAAAACTTGAAAAACGAGAGCTTTATGCGGTTGTCCATGCAGCCGCATGCCGGACCGCATGGACTGTGCTGCACGTAACAATTTTCAATCGGTTCATTCTCCCTCGTTTCAACTCCGATTTTGGTTCTGTTTTCGCCTACAATATCCTATCCAATTGTACTTTCATCCTATCATGCTCAATTTACATAATATTAACTTCAACTTTCTACAAAATCAAACAAAGTACGAACGAGCATCATATTTCACAAAAATAACACTACTCAATCACAAAACTTGTTACAAACATGATTTTTCAATACAAATTGACATCAATTACTCTTATAAAGATAAGAAAATTCATGTTTATCATTGATCTTGTAACATTTATTTTTTGATACGGGTATTAAGAGTAAAGATGTTGTTTATTGCATTAAATAAAATGATATAAAGTATTTTTAAATTGAATAAATTGATATAAAGTGGTTTTAAAGTGAATAAAATGATTTTATAATTATTTTCATAAAAGGAAATGTTACCAGTTGATTGGGATATTTCAAAAGGAAATATGTTACAAGATGAATAAGACGGATGGAGTATTAATCAACTTTTAATATTACACGTTATTTTATTTGTGAAAACAAATTAAAACACATTACTTAAAAATCTTGATGTAGCCCAACGTTAGAAGAATTTGAAACATTAACCAAAGTTCCGAGCTCGGGCACAACCAAACACTTAGAAACTCGGCCCAGTAGAAAAATACCAAACATTTGCAATATGTTCCATTGATCTTTAAGGCTTGGCCCAACAAAAGTGTTTGTGCTGATCAGTTGATGGATTATCAAAATTTTACCACATGCATTAGCTCCGGAGCGGCGGAGCCCCGGCCCCTCCCAATTTTATTCTCTTTCTTTTAGGTGATAAAGAAAGTATTTTAAGGAGAAATGACTCGATTTCTTATAAAAGATGTATAAAACTATTGAGTTTGATGCAGCACGTCTATAAAAAAGGAAATGTTGCATTATCATACAATAATGAGTCCCGCGAAGAAAATGATTTCTGGTTCCATTTCTACTTGAAAGTATACATCACCATATAGTGTTCAATATGGCCTGTTTGTTTCGACACGAAGATTAAAAAAAGGAGAATTAGGTAAAGTACATTTTTACTCAATAATTTTTTTTTTAGTCTATAAATTAAGTGCTAATAAAGTGTCTTTCTAGGCTAAAGTAAGCCTTTTTTTCATAAAAAAAGATATTCCATATTAAATGGGACGATCCAAAATGGGACAATGCCAAAAAATGTGACATGGTACGACTACGTTAACAACGGGCTCTAGGTGTCACCAAAACGTCCAAATAATTTGGTTTGGGTCGAATGAGAGTGCAAATACAAAAAAATGAAGTTATAGTCTTCATTTTCAAATTCCGTAACATATGATCTTTTTTTTTTCTGAAAATACTAAAAGTTACTATTCTGTTTTAACAATTAGCTCAAAAAGCTTTGGCACAATCTATCTATAACGAACAACGAAGCTAGAAACAAAATTGTACATCAATTAAATACAAATGAAAAAAAATGTAAAAATAAATATAAATTCTAATTGGATTAATGAACTATAGGTTGTTGGAAAATACAAAAAAAAAATGATGGTGAGGGAGAGAGAGAAACACCAATTAAAGACATGTAATCTGATATCATTTCTCTCCACTCAAATGTTAAGTTACACTGCATATAAATATGCTTGTCATATGTCGGTTGATATGCTAACCAACTTAGTCTTGTGGTTATAATTTGTTGTTCTAGAATACTCCAATATATAGACCTTTTCTTAGTCTAAGCCAAAGCACACGAGCCCTTCAAAAGTTTTCAAGACTTTCTCTCCTAGATTATCTTAATTCTGGATATTTCATTTTCGTTTTAAATTTAGCTATTTTCTTTTTGCAAAATATTTATACAAATCATGATCAAGTTTACATACCAACATAGGTAGTACGTAGTACTTATAAAATTATAGTATTAGGGTGTGTTCACTTGGAGGTAAAAGGAGGTATAATATTATTTTACTCTCTTATATCTTATTTGGTTGCGATTTAAAAAAAAAAATCTCAGACATGAGGTATAAATTTTCGGGCAGCCCCTTTTATCTTGTCTGAAGTATAAATTTATACTTCCATTAATATTATATCTCCCATGTGTCTTAGATATTTCCTCCTTTATCCATCAATTTCTCCCAAGTGAACAAGATATAATTGTAATCCCCCTTGAGAGTATAACTAAGTATATTATCCCTCCAATCAAACAAGATATAAAACTTGTGATCCCCACAATGAAGTATAAATTTATACCTCATAATATTATCCCTCCATTTAGAGGTATAAATTTATACTCCCAAGTGAACACACCCCTAAAATCTATTAACGAGATTGCAATTGAAGAAAAAATTGATACTAGAGCATCGATCGTATTACGTATATATATGTTCATGTTGTCTAGTTAGAACTACATATTACTCTTGCAAATTTCACTTCAATCGAATTACAGCAAACATGCATGCCAAAAATAGTATTGTTACAATTAAGTTAGAGCTCGTCCAAAATCAATATGGCGAGCTATAAAATAGCTAATTAAATGCAACTCAAATAAATGGGTGAGTACATATCTTCTTACAGTCGCCGCTTGGTAATCTGCAAGATCGCATGCATACACCATCAACTTACTTACCATTTAACAAAAGCCCTAGATTAAAGCCTAGCTAGTATATGTATATATAAGGTGATAATGGTGTATTTTTATACGTACCCTAGCTTGAGACAAGTATCAGAGATGCTCCCGTCTTCTTCAGTGCAACGGCTGCAAACGCCGTAGGAATTGGTGATGGACTCCGCTGAGCTTCCTTGCTCCGTTGTGTTTCTTGCACATCCCGGTTTCTGCGTACACTGCTTCAATCAGCACCTACTACAAGTCGGAAAATCACAGACGAGATCCTCTATTATCTAACTGTGTTTCATCTCCTATTAGTTCCACTTGTTGGATTATCTCCAAATTCTAAAAATACACACACGGAGACAATCCAACTGTTGGAATTAATATGAGATGAAACACGGTTATGGAATATAGATCCCGTCTAATGGGAAAGAGGAGCCCGCTGTATATGTACCTCAGCCAGCTGTTTCAGCCTCGCGTTTTGTTCCATCAGTTCTATTTCCTGCACTCTAGAAAAACATTGTTCGCAATGAAATTTTTCATGGGAATTAAAATCATCATAATTCATAACTGTGCATGGAAATATAGTAATTCAGTCTATGATACGAAGGAAAAAAAAAAAGATAAATAGATTTTGGAACGTGCCCTCGACTTCATCTTGCTGATCTCGCTCATAAGTTTGTCATTCTGCAATGCATTGGATAATTACTCATTGAAGCTAGCAGAGATCGAAAAGAGTAATTATTACGACGATGCATTGGAAATTATAAAGTACGTACGTACCTTTGTTTTCCCAACGCGGCCTAATGCTGTCTCTACCGATTTCTCTAACCTCGCCAGTTCATTCATGCCCAGCTCTTGGAGCTCTTCTCCATTAAGTTGCCTATATATATGAAACGGTGCAGTTTTTGCCTTAATTTTCAGTTTTTGTCTAAATCATGAAACCAGATCTATAACCATGAGCACGAGTTAATGTGTTAATAATACTTGAGCTCCAGAGTCAAGTCCATGAGCTCCTTGTTGATCGCATCATGGTTCCCCTGAAAATGTAATTAAATAATTAAGGGGAGATAATTAGATAATTAGATAGTATCTAAAATTAAACATGTGTTAAAAAATAGCTTTAATTAGTTAGTACTATTTATACATTGAGTAATGATATTCGGACACACTCTGGCCAGCCACACGCGCTAAAAATGGTAATATAGGTTTTAAAAATGGAAATACACCCTAATTGGAAAGCATAAACCCTAGGGGGAGGAGATGTGATTGTTTCCATTTTTACAGTCAAGTTTCCTTTTTTTTTTCACGCTTGTGGCTGGCCACAGTGTGTCCGAATATCATTACTTTATACATTTTATCAATTTCACTTGCAGCTAACATGATAAAAAAATAAAAATATATAAGGCGAGTCACGAGTTTGTTATCCCACCACTAGGCCATATCTGAGAGGCGATTATATTACATTAGGAAAGATTAAAATATACTTCCTCCGTCCATGATAAGTGTGGTCCGATTTCTTTTTCTGGCCGTCCACGATAAATGTGATCCAACTAAAAATTGACATGAGACTTTACCTCTTTTATCCTTAAAAGTCTCTTTATTTACCAAATAACATTTAGTCGATTCATTCTGCACCACAAAAATCTACAATAACTGTGATTCTCCACTCACAATACTATTTTTTCCCCACTCTCACCTGCTCACCGTTTTTTAAAACTTGTGTTACTCCCTCCGGAGCATTTATCGTGGATGGAGACTATAATATACAAAATAACGAACATCTATAGTTTAATTTATTGATATCAATTAATAATGGCTGAATGTTAAAATTAATAAGAACCAAGAACATGGAGAGAAAGAAGGGAGGATTATAGAGGAGAGAGAAAGGGAGAAGTTTGTTGAAGATATTTCATTAGATTCAAAATTGAGCTCTAGACAGCATATTGCATGAAACCATGCATATGAGTATATAACATGGAAGAAGCTTCTAGGCTCTACTCTAACTAACTTTGACTTTTCTAACTAAAGAAGCCGGCTCAGCTTTACCATTCTTAACAGAAAATTAAAAACTTTTAACACTACTGAATAATCCGTACGTTAATTTAATTACCTGACCGTTGAGATATAGCCCGAATCGGTTGCTACCCTCCGATTGGAGATTACGCTTTTGGATGATTTGCATCATGCTACAAATTAAAATAAAATCCACGCAGCCAATTATTAATTAAATATACATACATACATGCATGCATGCATGCATGTAATACCTACAAATGATAAAATTTGATGGAAATATATGTAGGAATTCGTATTCGATGGCCGAGTACTATTCTTATATATGCAAAATGATCTGCTAACACCAATATCAAAGTAATTAAATAAAACATTTATGCCCCTCATGTAAACATCATTGAATATTCTACTGAAGTTTGATTGATACCAGAGTCCATGAGCTAATGGTTAAAACAAGACTGTAATTTTTAATTTTTTCATAAAACAGACTATACGTTACAAAATTTGAAAACGGGAAGCACTCCTATTTCGGACCCAAAATCAATTATTTGAGCTTTTTGTTGACACCAGAATCCGTTGCCTATGTGACCGTGTCATGTCACTTTTTGGCAATTTTTTGATTCATTTTTTTTGTTATTATCAAATCGAAACCACTAATCAACCAATCTTATCAAATGATAAATTAAGCATTAAACAAGAACTCAATCAACCACTGTTATTCACCATGAATACAAGTATGAAACGATCAATTATAAACAATAAACAAAAGATATGTAGTTATATAATCAGCCTTAAAAAGTTGAAATAAATTAACTTCTTCAAAAGTTGAAATTAAAGACCAAGAAACTAAATAAACTAAAGAGGAAATCACATACTAATAAAAAGACTTCACATAGCATTGGTTGAATGAATTCTTGTTTAATTTATTATTTGATGAGACTGGTTGATTATTGGGTTTACAAGAATTGGTGATTTCATTCGATAATAACAAAAAAAGGAAAAAGAAAAATAAAAAAAATTGCCAAAAAGGGTGACATGACACGACCACGTCAGCAACGACTATAAGTGACATCAAAAAGCTCGAATAATTAGTTTTCGGCCAGAAATATGAGAACAAATGCAAAAAATGGAAGTTTTAGTGCTAATTTTAAAATTCCGTAACATATAATCCGTTTTATAAAAACACTAAAAATTACTCCCTCCGTCCCAATAGCAAAGTCTCACTTTCCTTTTTTTTTTCGTCTGTCCCATGAGCATAGTGCCCTACCCAAAATGGAAATAATTAACCCTTCAAAAGCTATAGGACTCACTTCTTTATATCTTTTTACTATTGTTTGTTAATAGCCATGCTCAAAGCAAGTGAAACTTTCTATTGGGACGGAGGAAGTATAGTCCTGTTTTAACAATTAGCTTCAGAGTCCATTCCATATTTGCTAGTTTGCTACTTAATTATCAACCATTAATGAAATTATTGATATACTGTAATTCAACCAGCTAAATTATGTTGGCCCTACCTAGATATAGGGTTGTACACGAGCTAAACGGTTCGCGAGCTATTCGCACCTCGACTCGAAAAAAGCTCGTTCGAAGTTCGTTCGTTTACTAAACGAGCCGAGCTCGAGCCTCAAATCGAGCTCAACAAATTTTTCGAGCCGAGCTCGATCGAGCATACCTATGTTCGGTTTGAAATGCTCGCGACCACGTTCGAGTTCTATAGTAAACGAGCTAGCTCGCGAACATGTTCAGGAATTTTTTAATATTATATTTTTATTTAATACTTAATATCAATATTTAACACACCCCTACCTATATATACGTACGATATGCATGATAAGTGAACCACATGCACATCTATGTGATATTTTTCACTTACCACGACACATTATTATTCGCGTTCATCTTTATTAATTTCTTATTCCAAAAAGTGTCATTATTATTAGTCATGCATCAAACTTCAGTCTTCACTTAGCTAGGAATTTAATTGTTTGCATTTTAGTTTAAACATGTAACTCCGTTGTTCCAATCAGGCTCATATTTATAATGATGGATACACTACAAGAAAAATGCCTATAGACGACGCATTATATAACTTTGCAACATTTACATGCACATTTTCCAACATTGATTCAGAGATCATTCAGAGTTATATTGACACATATATCAGAAACTGTATATATGTATAGTAAATAATAGGCCACATTGTCAAGTAAATCATCACATTTTATCACTATAAGAAGACTTCTAGTTTTGACAAAGAAAGCTATCAACTTCTTCTATTATTTTTCTTTAAATTTAGATCATGCATGAGTTATATATGTATAGCAAAAGGGTTGATTCCATTTCTCCATCACATTTTAACTATCACTCTATCAGGCCCCTCCTAGTACTCTCAATTATATTAAAAAATGGTAATGTAGGTTTTGAAAATAAAAATATAACCTAATTGGAAAGTATAAAGCCTAAGGAGGAAATGTGATTATTTCTATTTTTACAGTCAACTTTTCTTCTTTTACGGGTATGGCTGGCCACAGTGTGACCGAATATCATTACTCTTTCTGAAATTCGCCCAAAGGTGAGGCCATGGATTATAATTATCCTTTTAATCAATAATAAAATCTTGATCCTAGCATTTTAGAGATTATAAGTTGTTTAGGATTTTACTTAATTTGTCAAATACTTTTCAAGAGCTTATATTATAAGTTGTTTTAAAGAGCTTATAAATTCGGCCAAACAAACTCATAATTAAATTTAAGCAGGGTTCGTGTTATATGTTCTCGTACTTCTAACGTGTGTTAAAGAGAGGTGGTAAGTAGAGAAATTCACATCGACATCGAACGTGATAGGTTGAGATATTTCTGGTAAAATTCGGAACATTTTAGTTATAATATCTCTAAGCCATTTTTTTTTTCTTATGGTTGAGATATTTATGGTAAAATTCGCACGGTTGTGTAACTTCTGACCATATATGGGTTTTTTTTTTTTTTTTTTTTTTTTTTAGTAGTTCTCTGAATATATATTATTAGTCGACGTATCCTTTATTCCTTGCTATGCATAATTTGCATATCAATATCAATATTACTAAAATATCAAGAATTTTAGTATACAAATGTCAATACGCGTAAAAGTTCAGAGTTTAAATTTTATATATAAATCTATGTATATATCAAAAATAAATAAAATTTATCATAATTTGAATAATACAGATACAAGGGGACATTATCCTGATAACTTATATATCTTAAAGCACTAAACTCTCTTATAAATTAGTAATATAAATAGACATTATATAAATAACAAAATTTGTAAGAATCCACACTTTCATAATAGTAATAGATCATTATCATTATTTTAAGGCAATACTTCTTAACATAAAGCAACGCTTTTTTTTTCCGATCAATGAACCTCTTGTTCACTACAACTTTAAGTCATACATATTAATTAGTTCTAGTTGTTGCACTATGATATGTGTTTGCATCATTTCTTACATTGTAACTTGAAACTAATTTTCAAAAAAATATGTGCTTTTTTCCATTATGTCATTTCCATTTCTCATATTATAATAATCGAATTCTTAATTAGGACACTAGAATAACTCCTACAGGCACGCTCTTCTTGATTATATGAAAGAGTCTTGTCATCTCGACACCAAATTATTGGTTAATTTGATAATTAACAAATTAAATAATATAAGTCCTACCCAAATTCAGCTAAGAGTAAAGTATTTTTCAAGAAAGATATCCCAAAAAAAGAAACAAAAATTTTCGACAACCGCAGACTAAGGAACATATATATGAGCACAACAAATTTACAAAACAAAAGAGAGAAAAAAACCACTTCATCCAAAAGAAAAATAAAATAAAATGTATAACGCTTGTTTTTCACTTTGGCAAAAGCCATATATACACACATAATGCTATAATATATGGACTAGCTAATCAAATCTACAATTGCATGCGACACTACTTTCATAATGTTTTATCAAACATATGCACAACTTATTCAATTTTATAATTGGGATCGATCGCATCCAATTTGTTGGTGTTTGCATCAATCTACAAATACTTATTATGCCGTTATATCCTTATGTGAGTACTTGTTTTTCCATGTTAAACACAATTCATGTCCAACGTTTGTAAACCGATGTTTATGAAGTGAAATACTTTTTTAACATGAAAAATGCGAAATAGGAAAATCAATTGAAACTCAACTATTCTGAACTACAAACTTGAAAATCGCATTCATTTTATATATGCATATATAACAAATACTTTGTAGGCACACAAAAAGACACACACATGTATTCTCCCAAAGAAAGGGAGCACAAAATAAAAGGATAAGAAAAGAACAAAGAAATAAGCTCAAGACAATAGTGAAACATATATATATATACTAAGTTCTTTTTTATGTTTTTAATTTTGTTCATTTGGACTATACATAGTGACATGTATATACTAAATATAATCTTCAACTTCTTTCCAAACAAAAAAAGTTTAATCCTCAACATATGATAAGTAGTTGAACATATGTAAATATATATAGTTTCAGAGAAATGAAACAACAGTCCCAGATAACATGGTTGATAAAATCAGAATATATTAAACCGTACGAAGATGCAGTAGGCAGGCAGTGACTTTGATTTTGAAAAATTTCAATGATAATTTTATTTTTTTGGGAGAACCAAATTTCAATGATAATTAAATAGTCATACCATAAAATCACAGAAGCAAATTGACCTTAATTTATTTGGAAAGAAATAACATGAGGAATTAAACTAAACCAAGACGTACATGGAAATTATTAATCGATATATCCAATTATCTCTAATAATAATAAAAAAAAAACTAAAATAAAAAAAGCTCATCACTCTCTCTCTCTGTGCAAAAAACCTCGGATGGCCTTCCCAATTAATTCATTCCCAAAAGCAACAGCATTGATCTAAAATGCGAGCATATGATAATATATAGCAAAGGATCGACATTCTATACTGCAGAGAGTTTTCAGATTTTCTTGGGTATATATTTTGTCGAAAATTTTCACAGTCAGCAAGATAATTAGGCATTGGTAAAAAACACGATCCATCACCTCGACATATCTGGCGTTGGTGGGGTATATAAATTATATTTCTTGTTTGTGATGTGTGTGTGTGTGTGTGTGTGTGTGTGTGTGTGTGTGTGTGAGAGAGAGAGAGAGAGAGAGAGAGAGAACCTGGAGCTAGAGTAGTCGAAGAGCTTGCCGGTGGCCGAGAAAACAATGAGAGCAATCTCAGCATCGCAGAGAGTGGCGAGTTCTTGAGCTTTCTTGAAAAGTCCTCTTCTCCTCTTCGAAAAAGTAACCTGCCTCGATGTCAAGTTATCGATCTTCTTTATCTGAATCTTTTGCCTCACCATCTCTCTCCCTCTCTCTCTTTCTCTTAATTTCTACACGCCAATTCAACTCAACAATATTAGTATAATTAATTCTCATGAGCTTATATCTATCTACCCAATTAATATACATATATATATAGAGAGAGAGAGAGAGAGGTTGGGGGGGGGGGGGGGGGGGGGCTATAACTATTTCAGCTATGAGACATTAATTAGTTGTGGTTTTTGATAAAAATGGACATGGTAAAGAGCAACCCAAATCTTCAAGTACAACACAATCTCTCAAAGCAGAAATCCCCTTCTTCCCAAAATTCAAAGGAAAAAAGGTTACCACGCAAGGAGGAATCTTTTACAAATTCAGAAAACAAACAAAAAAAAAAACATACAAACACAAACACATATTATATTTAATATTTGTGGATATAAATGGGGGAGACAAGCAGCGGAATGATTCTATATATTGCATAGAAAATAAAAATGGAAACTTTTAATCAGTTTGCATTTACTAATTCAGGGAAGAAATGACATCACCTGCAGAAGAGGAATTGCCAAACTGCAAAAAGCCACCAACCCTAGAGAGAGAAACAAGATAGAGAGAGTGTGTGTGTGTGAGAGAGAGAAAGAAGAATATTACGCCAATCTGAATATATATCAATTTTTGAACAGAACACATGAATGAGATAAAAGCACTTTTCACGTTGCCGATAAGGATAGTGGGGTTGAACTTGGACCGTAGGGCTGGAATGACATACCAAACTGAAGCTCTAATTTTCTTCTAATTTTGGAAATGTTAATTTATCGATGAAGATATCGCACTCGCAGTGTTGTTGTATGATTTATATTTATCTTTTTATTTGATTTTTTTATTTTAGGATTACTAAATTTTATTTTTGTTTACATGTAATAATTCTAAAATCAATTGGTGTAGACCTCATGCGTTAAAGGTGAGGTGCAGAGTTTAAGTCTCATTGATCCCTCCAATAAAAAAATGGGAAAAAAACCACTTGTCAGTTGTTGCTCGGAGAAATCTACGTTTAAACTTCACTATTTTAAATTGTCGGTTCCAGTGCTTTTTCTTAACTCCTTAATTTTATAAAGAATCAAGAGATGTGGAATTTTTTTAAGTCCTTTAATTTTACCAAGACTAATTTTTCTTTCCGTTTAAGTTAGTATCTCAACATGTACATCACTAAAATAATACTAATCCCTCCGTATCTTTTTATTAAGCTCATTTTATCTTATTTAGACGTATCATTTCATTAAGCTCATTTTCTAAAATAGAAGGGCTAAATTGCATATAAATTCTCCACCTTTTTATCAATTTCTCGTTATATCCCCACTTTTTAAATTAGGTGAACATTCTCCACCTTTTATGTTTTCGCAATTCGATACTTCCGATCATTTTCTTCCAAATTAACATTGACTTGGAATCTGGAAATGCTTGCATGGCAAAGCCCAACGGAAAAACAAACGACGTAGTTTTAAAAACACAAAACGTCGTCATTTCCTTAAACAGAAACACTTATATTTATATTTATTTATGAGTATTAGGGCACTGATCGAAAAACAATAAAAGTGTTTTTAAAACTAAATTGTTTGTTTTTTCGTCGGACGTTGTCATGTAAGCATTTTCGGATTCCATGTGAGCGCTAATTTGGGGGAAATGGTCGGAGGTATCGAATTGCGAAAAAGGTGAGAAATTTTTCACATAATTTAAAAAGGTGGGGATATAAACGAGAAATTGATAAAAGTTGAGAAATTTATATACTCCCTCCGTCCAAAAATAAAATGCCCATTTGGATTTTGGCACGCAGATTAAGAAAAACTAATGAATTTGTTTTGAGTGGGTAAAAGTTAGGATGTAGGGGTAGTGAAATAATGACAAAAAAGTGGTAATGACAAAAAATTGATGATATTGACCAAAATGTAGGAATAAAATTGTTGTGTTGACTAAAAAGTAGGAATAATGTTGTTGTGAGGTGGGACCATCAATAGCAAAGGGTAGTAAATAAATGAAAAATAGAAGGGTATGATTGTGCAAAAAAAGTAAATAGGCATTTGATTTGTGGACAAAAAATTATGGGTAAATAGGCATTTGGTTTTTGAACGGAGGGAGTACAATTTAACCAAATGAAAATGCATCATATGATAAATACCCCACTATAACTCATAAAATACCAAATATGTTACTCCCTCCGTCCACAAATCAAATAACCATTTGGGTTCCGACATGGAGATTAAGAAAATTGATAAAGTTGTTTTGGATGGGGTAAAAGTTAGAATATAAGGATAGTAGGATAATGACAAAAAAACAGTGGTATTGACAAAAAAATGGTGGTATTGACTAAAAAGTAAGAATAAAATTGTTATGATGACAAAAAAGTAGGAATAAAATTATTGGGAGGTGGGGCCATCAATAATAAAGAGTAGTAAATAAAGGAAAAGTAGGAGGATATGGTTGTACAAAAAGGTAAGTAGATATTTGATTTGTGGACAAAAAAATATGGGTAAGTAAGTATTTGATTCGTAGACGGAGGGAGTACTAAAAAGCAACTAACACTATATTCTCTTCTACTTGATGTGACAAAATAACCCCAAAAAGTTATTTAATTTTTTCAACTTTATTATAAATAACTCATTTTCTTAACATGTGTGCCTGAACAAATAGTTTTAATGAAAATATACGGAGGAAGTATTAATTTGGTATATATACACTGCAGGGTGCCCAGCTTGTAAACCTATTAATTGGAGCTCCCTTGCCATAATTTGATCTTTCTATCCCTAGATTAAAGTGAACAACATGCTTAAGTTCATGCATGTTTGAAATATTTTGAAGTTCAAGAACTCGGGTGATTATCATATACTCAAAGTTCATATCAAATTTAATCAATCATTACTCAGGTCATTTTGTGATACGTATAATTAATAACTAGTAAACCTTATGACACTAGTGAAAATTTTTGTTCTAGTGTACTAATGTATAGTGTAAGATAAAACTTATTTTGATATATATATATATATATAGGGGAGAGATCATATGAGAATAAATATTATCCTAAGAAATGAGAATAGATCTCCACCATAAATCTATTGGTGATGGAGGGTCAAGATTTGGCCAAGTTAGAGCGGGTCAAACCCGGTCAATCCGTTAACTTTTTTTTCGATTTTTTTTTTAAACTGTCACCCAAGATGCACAACTTCACATATTCGGATGCACCACTCTATATAACTAGATGCACAAGATTTTCAGTTTTTTTTTTCAATTTTTTTTTCTTTTTTTAATAAACTGTCATCCAAGATGCACAACTTCACATATTCGGATGCACCACTCTATATAACTAGATGCACCACTAAGTGCATTTAGATGCACAAGATTTTCAGTTTTTTTTTTTTCAAATTTTTTTTTTAAAACAGTCAACCAAGATGCACCATTTCACATATTCGGATGCACCACTATACATAATGAGATGCACCACTATGTGTAGTGAGATGCACCGAATTTGTAAAAAAAAAAAAAAACTGAAAAAAAATTGGATGCACCATAATGCGTAACTAGATGCACCACATAGTGTAACTAGATGCACAATGTTTTACGAAAATAAAAAAAAACGAAAACAAAACTAGTGCATCTTAATGCACTTAGTGGTGCATCTTATTATATAGTGTGGTGCATATGAATACATGATGTGGTGCATATGACCTAACCCTAAAAAAAACGAAAAAAAAACAAAAAAAAAAACTTAAAATCTTGTGCATCTCAATACACTTAGTTGTGCATCCGAATATGTGAATTGGTGCATCTGAATATGTGAAGTTGTGCATCTTGTGTGACAGTTATTAAAAAAAAATTCGAAAATAAAAACAAATAAAAAAATATTCGAAAAAAAAGGTCAACGGGTTGACCTGGGTTTGAAATAGGAATTAATCTCCACCATTGATCTTATCTACATGAAGGGTCAAGATTTAGCTTGGTCAAAGCGGGTCAAACCCGGGTCAACCCGTTGACTTTTTTTTTTCGATACATATATATACATATATATATTTTTTTTTTAATAAACTGTCATACAAGATGCACAAGTTCACATATTCAGATGCACAAATTCACATATTCGGATGCACAACTAAGTGTATTGAGATGCACAAGATTTTAAGTCTTTTTTTTATGTTTTTTTTTCGTTTTTTTTTTTAAGGTTAGGTCATATGCATCACATCATGTATTCATATGCACCACACTATATAATGAGATGCACCACTAAGTGCATTAAGATGCACTAGTTTTGTTTTCGTTTTTTTTATTTTCGTAAAACATTGTGCATCTAGTTACACTATGTGGTGCATCTAGTTACACTGTGTGGTGCATCTAGTTACGCATTGTGGTGCATCCAAATTT
Source organism: Schizonepeta tenuifolia (assembly GCA_029490685.1). Classification (NCBI taxonomy): domain Eukaryota; kingdom Viridiplantae; phylum Streptophyta; class Magnoliopsida; order Lamiales; family Lamiaceae; genus Schizonepeta; species Schizonepeta tenuifolia. The sequence continues at coordinate 87,731,236 of CM055960.1, read as the reverse complement.
TTTTCAGTTTTTTTCTTTTTTTACAAATTCGGTGCATCTCACTACACATAGTGGTGCATCTCATTATGTATAGTGGTGCATCCGAATATGTGAAATGGTGCATCTTGGGTGACTGCTTTAAAAAAAAACTGAAAATCTTGTGCATCTAAATGCACTTAGTGGTGCATCTAGTTATATAGAGTGGTGCATCCGAATATGTGAAGTTGTGCATCTTGGGTGACAGTTTATTAAAAAAAAATTGAAAAAAAAAACTTGAAAATCTTGTGCATCTAAATGCACTTAGTGGTGCATCTAGTTATGTAGAGTGGTGCATCCGAATATGTGAAGTTGTACATCTTGGGTGACAGTTTAAAAAAAAAATCGAAAAAAAAATCAACGGATTGACCCGGATCTGCTTTGACTTGGCCAAATCTTGACCCTCCATCACCAATAGATCTATAGTGGAGATCTATTCTCATTTCTTAGGATAATATTTATTCTCATATGATCTATCTGTTAATTGATTATAAAAGAGTTTCACTTTTTTGAAGCCAGAAATGAGTTTTCATTATACCTCTAACCTCTTTTCAGTATCCATGACTTAATCAGGACATCCCTTATTATTTTAAATTTTAAATATTTTTAGGTGAGAAAATAAATTTCAAAAAAATCTCCACATGAGTGACGTGGTTTAAGTATAATAATATGATGCATGGGGAAAATTGTCGTCCACATAATTTTTCAACATATTTTGCAAAATTCGAATGCCATTTTAAATTTGGAGGACAAAAATACATCCGTCAATGTCAATATATCAAAAATTAAAAGTATATTGTATAATGCTCCATCGGTCACGTTATTGATAACATATTTTTCTTTTTGATATGTCTCATTATTGTAACTTATTTCCTTTTCTTGAAACTACCCTTCCATAAAAATCGTGGATCGATTTCACAATTTTTATCACTTTATTCTTTAAATTACTATTTTCCATAATTCCCGCTGCTAAAAAAAAGGGATTATAGATGTAAAAATTGATTCAAAGTTTAAATGCAAAAGCGTGATTTTCGGTAGATTTAAGCATAATTTTGGATGGTGAGGAGTTATGGGTCACAAGAATTTAAGTTGCAAAAGCCACATGTGATGGAGGCTTTTGCCGTACAAAAGGAGGGTGGGGCTGTGGGGCCCACATTGGAGAAGGAGAGGCTTAGGTGGCAGTGTAGAAAATTATGGCTGGATTGTTCGCCGTACTCCCTGCTTGTTCCCCACTGTGTTAAATTTTTCTCGATTTGGGGAATCCTTCTTTGTACGGACACTCAAATGCTTATTTTATTTCCCGTTGGTTCGTATGCTTTCCTATTTTTATCATTTCCTAATGTTCAAAATTGATGAGGAAGATTGAGCGCGTGGGTCTACACGAATATTAAGCCATATATTAACAAGTTCGAGCTCAATTCCTCACAAAAATTTACGCATCGAATTCGGCTTGAACTCGATTCAAATTTTGTATTTCGTTTCAAAAACAGTTTGGTCGTGTACAATCATAATTGAGAGTAATAAAACACTAAAACTTCATGTTTTAATTCCACCATATTAGTCTCTTTCAACACAAATTAATGAATTATATTTAATCTATATTGGAAAATATAATTTATAGTATTTATATTATTTTACCATTGTTCACTACTCATTCGTATTTATTTATCTGGATTGTAACGTAGAATGTTTTAATAAAATCCTAATTAGGATATCGGGCTTAGAGCTAGTCAAAATAATCGGAACAGGTCAAACCGAACCGAAATCGCCAGTTCCAGAATCGGAACCGAACCGCCGATTCATTTTTGGAACCGAGAACTGCCGTCGAGGCGAATCTGTTCCGATTCCTCAGAAGTAGAACCGAGAACCGTCGGTTCCGATTCCGACCGAAGTTTGGCCACCTAAAATCGGGCTATGTTTTGAGAAATCCTAAGAAACAATAAATAACTAATTTTTTGGTACGACGATAGAATACATACTTGATGAGTAGAAATTAGAAATATAGTAACTATTTTGTTTTCCCATGGTCAAGGGATGAGTTAATCCAACTGGATCAAGTCATTTTGGTATATGATTAACCGAGTTATTATAAAATGATCGTGGAGAACACATACTCTTAACTTTTTATTATATGTTTTGGTAACATTTCTTATATATATTCAAGTAAAAGTGGGTTATTGAGGTGATTACTCACAATCTTATTTAAGCATTATGATATGACACTCCTCCCGTAGCATAAAAAACTTTTTGATTTGTGAAAATTGTCTTATTTTCATTTTCTTCTATTATTAATCAATTTGTTTAAGATTGATATGGATTAGAATGTGTGTCGGTATAAAGTCTTCCTCTAGCAGATTCTTAGTAATTCATATGGTAGTATAATCGAGTGTGGGCTTCGGCCTGTTTACTTGAGATATTCACTACAATGTAGTAGGAGTACTAGTAATCTCACATGGGCCCCAACCTGTTTATATTTGAGACCAAAAATTTCTCAGCCTATCGAAGGCTCATTCCTCTTATATGCACTTAGGGGTGAGCAAAATCGAAATTCCAACAACATCAAACCGTAATTTACAGTTTGATTTGTTTATTTTTTTTTATTTGACAATTCAATTCGGCTTAAGAAATTGAAACTCAATATTATTTTGGTTTGGTTCGGGTTGAGCCAATTTTTTTTTAACTTTTACCCGAAAATCGAAATATTTTTATATGTTAGTATTTTTTTAATTATATAATATTAATGTTTAAAATTAATTCAAAATTTATGATTGAAATTGTGATAATCCAAACCGTCACTTTTATATACTCATATATTTAATCATAAACCCATATTTCCATCTCAAATCATAAACGATAAATTCTATCGCGCCTCCAATTGCAACGCCATCATCACCAATGTTGCTTGGCTTCGGTTGAACTAATAGAATTGGTATAATTTTGTGCAAAGGTATTGGAAAAATAGGAAATAAAATAGGTGCAAATGTTGTGAAAAATATGCACTTAAAATGTTTAAAAAAATTCGGTTAAAACCGAATATAATCGAACCCTAACCGCAAATTACGGTTTGAATTCAGTTTGGTTACACATATCATACGGTTTGGTTTGGTTTGAAAAAAAAAACACAATTCAATTTTCGGTTAATTTTGATTCCCGAACCGCCCGAATGCTCAGCCCTACACTTTATCCACAAAAACATGATCCTTTTGTTTTTCGTCCACAAAAACGTATCATTTCACTTTAGGAAATAATCTCTCTCACTATCTTCTTATTTATTTATTTTTTTATCATTTTTCCCGCTTACTTAACCAAACTTTTATATTTTTGTAATCTGACAATAATACCCATTTTTTTTTAAACGTGTGAAAGGGGAAGGGTGAGTTTTAAAAATATATAGTTCCATAGCACTTTGTTCCATGAAATCATTATCCCTAAGTAAGCAAGCTATTAAACAATAAAGTACTATCAATCCAAATTAAGGGGCAAGCAAAATAATCGAAAATCGAATATCTGAATCAAACCAAACCAAAATAATTATATTTGAACTTTTCGGATTTTTGGATCGGTTCAAGTTTTATTTTCTTAAAATTTGAATTTTCGAATCGGAGATCAGTATGCTAAACAATCGGGAAGATCCAAAATTGGATCGGAGTATTATTTATTTTATTTAAATAATTTAGCAAACTCTAATTTCTAAATAATGAAAAGTATAATTGTTACGGATTTTTGGATTTTTTTTGGAGAATTTCTATTTCTCTGTTCATATGGAATTTAGGTCAAAATTTTCAATAATTTTCGGTTCTCAAGTTCGGAACAATTTTTTTCTTAAATATTTTGATTTTTGAATCGGTTCGAATTTTTAAAAAGCATTTTTTTCTTAAATATTTTGATTTTTGAATAGATTCGAATTCTTAAAAAGCAAACCAAAGTCCATACCCACCACTAATTCAAACACAACAATCATAAAATAAATTGGAACCGGAAATTAAACAAAACACAAACTTTAGGAATGGTAAACCAACTTTTATCAAGAAACATCTACTATAAAACTATAAATAAAGATGAAGTAACACGTTGGTTTGTTTTTTCATCGCGGGAACATTAAATTGGACATACAAGTGCAATAGTGACAATTGATATGATGTTTACCATTGGGCAATCATTAAAAATATGTTAAACTTTAACTCAGCTATTTAATACTCCCTCCATCTACGAAATAATTGTCACATTGTGGATATTACGGATTTTAAGAAAATGATAAGTAGTAGCGGATAATAGTGAATATTGTTGTAAGTGGAATAAAGGTCCATAATAGATGTGAGTGAAAGAGTGAGAAATATAAAATTAAATATAATGTATTATGTGGACCCTACTATTATAAATGAAAGTGACAATCATTTCGTGGACATACTTAAATGACAAAAGTGACAATCATTTCGTGGACGGAGAGAGTAGATACACGTAGATGTTCTACTTAACTATAATTCATGTGTTTTTATTTTTCCTTCGAGAAACAAATGATTCATGTGATTAGGTAAATTGTTAATCTTGAATGATGCACCACTATATGCCAACTAAATTATAAAGTGAGATTAATTTCAGAGTACAGTTGATAAAAGCAAAATTATCATTTTCATTATTACTTGTGCCTGATCACACTATGCATGCGATTAACCGCAAACAAATTTTGGTGTATTGCAAAAGTTAATTACTGTACAAGAGACGGGGATTTACCCAGTACGCACTGAAGATAGCAGTTGTTAGTTCCCACGACATCAAAAAGAAAAAGTTAATTACACACTAAAACAAATATAGAAATTTAATGATTCATGTAAGTATTCTCATAAATGCTAAATTACACAATGTTAATTTTTTATTTTTAATTCATTCATCCTCGTCGTTTAATTTATTCGGCAAACTTTTGGATATTAATTTGGAAATACTGTAATTGAGGTATTTAAGTCTGCCCCGCTTGAATTTCCCACTGAGAACAATAATTCTGAATATTTAATCCCAAAAAGATTAATTAATTACAATTTAAATTAATTAGGTCCAATTAAGATTAATTAATTACAAAAGAAATTAGGTGGACCACAACTCCCCTAATTTCCTAATAGTTTCATTCGTAGCCGATGATTGCACACAACACAAACACCTCCTAAAAAAAACATGAAATCAAATCAAGTGAAGAAAACATAAAATATAATTTGCTTTTTCTTTTCAAACAATTTGCCGCTGCAATTCGGTTATAAGCTACGAACATAAAATCAAACAAAACTCTTATTAACCTAATGATGAAAGCGGCCTTTCCTTGTCGCGATGGGTCGTTTTAGTTTTAGATCGACAGCATAAGCGGTGCTTCTGGGTTTTACCTTTTTTTTTTTTTTTTTTAAAGATTGTTGTAATAATTCTTGCACACCGCTCGATTATTTTGATGTGCTCCATTCGATCAATCACACATAGTTCTCTCCGCCTTTCTTGGAGAACAGGTGTCCTTTCTGATCTACCTATAATTAGCAACCTTAAATTATTGCCATCAGCTGTTGTAAGGCCATACTTATATGCATAGCGCTCCTAGTTTCACTTTCACGTTCTTCATCAACAAATAAACCCCTTCAAATTGAGCAGAGCAGAGAGAGAGAGATAAACAAGGAGAGATCTGTAATGGCTCAGGCAGTTTTCCAATCCTCGTCTTTTGCTTGTTCCCCTTCTATGGATCTCTCCAACAATTCAGCCAAAGCATCTAATGTGTTGTTCTTGCTGCTCCTTTTCCTCTTTTTCTAGATTTTTATAGAGCGTTTATTGTATTATACAAATCCAATTTCTTGAAATTGATGTGCTGCTTGTTTTATTTTTATTTTTTTTGGTGGAAGATTTTTGGTTCCCAGTTGAGATCTCCGGAAATTGAGCAGACCCAGTTGAGATTCTTGGATTCTTTCAAGTAAGTGTACAAAAGTTCAAATCTTTATCTTCCAATTATTGTTTTCTGAAGATTATTGTTTGTGATAGCATGATTGAGTTTATAGTTTGTTATTAAAAATAAATAAATAAGTGGATATGCTGAGAATATGCTGCAGTAATTGATGTCAGATAACTGACAAATGTTTGATAAGTTTGTCTAGAATGTTATAGACTTTGCCTAATTCATTGATAAAAGTATTAGAAGCAATTGCTATGAAATTCTGGTGTTCTAGGTGTGGCTACGGGATGTTAGAAACTGAGATGGTTAGTGTTAGTTGTAGGTTCAATAAATTAGTTTATGAAGCTGGTAGTTATTGGTTGAGTTGAAGTCTCTGCATAGCTCCACACTCCACTTCTTTGAATTTATTTCTAAGTTGCTGGTCCTCGGGATCACGGGCTGCACAAGAAAGTACAGATCTCGATACGCCATAATGAGATAAACAATGAAGCAATTAGTTCTAGATCTCTAATTCTTGCACCTCAAGGTTCTAATCATATTGTTTGATGATGGTTTATAGGACCTACTTACTTTATAAGATTAAAGATTAAAGCCTTCCATGCAACACTCGAGGTTGATCCAAAGAGATAAGCATGCAAGCTATATTCTGATTTAAATAATGTGTGCCTCGATAGATCGGGTATCATACTAATCTAATGTCTTCCGTGTTGTATGACTTACATTAATGGATAGTAGAAGAAATCCAACTGTAAGACTGAAGGCTTTAATGGAGTCTCCGGGCCTAGCTCGGGATACCATAGAGAACAAGCCAAAAGTCACAAGGGTGAGCAAAGAAGGGTCAGATGACTTCAAGGAGTTGAAACACAGATTTCTTAGTTTCAAAAAGGATAAATACATGTAAGAGTTGTGTATACTTTTTATTGTTAAATATACTGCAAAATCGAAGTTTTGTTTATTTATACATTTATCCCATTGCTCCAGGAGCAACTTAGAACACCATCAAAGACTGGCTGAGGCCCAGGCGCCAAAGGTATTTTCATTTTGGTACTTCTTTACTTTTGTCCATTTTAGCCGAAGTCTGACGTATTGAAGGACAGTTCATGGTGATTGCTTGTGCTGATTCACGAGTCTGCCCTTCGAGTATCCTTGGTTTTCAACCAGGAGAAGCTTTTGTGGTCAGAAATGTGGCAAACTTGGTGCCACCACATGAGGTATGTTCGGCATACCTTTCTTAGCTGATAGACTTGGAATCGAGAAGCATGGGTGGCGATTCTGAATAAACGTTTCTGGTGCAGAATGGACCTACAGAAACAAATGCGGCCCTTGAATTTGCTGTTAATTCTCTTGAAGTAAGTTAATATATGCTTAAATTATGCCAGCCCTTTTGTTTCTGGTTTTTATCTATTTATTGAATGGATGTGGTGTTTTCATATACAAATGGCCTGCAATGTTAAAACTTGTTCTGCCACCCATTTACACATAAAACTATTCAAAATGTGAAGAACCACTATTCAGATATTACGACAGAGAAAGTTAATAAGCCACATATGATTCAATATTGTTAATGGTCCATATGTAGCCTTGATCAGGTGAGAGAATTTTCCGAATTTTCCTGTTTCCTCAATAGTAAATCGATTGTGTAGCTTGCCAGAAGGCCAGTGTCGAATTCTTATGGCGTTGTTTTCTATTGTATTCACCTCATTAAGCATGTTTATTAGTTAGTAGAAAGTATAATTCCTTTAAATCTGTAAAAATTAAGCAGTATGTGGTTACCCTCGTGTTCATAGGACTGGAAAACATTTTACTAAATGCATAATTTTGTATATTTCTGCAGGTCGAAAATTTACTAGTCGTTGGTCACAGCTGTTGTGGAGGAATTAAAGCCCTGATGAGCTTGCAGGATGACGTAATTTCAAGGTTCTGCTCAATGTCTTGCTTTCAGCGATATGTATATAATCCACGTTATTCTATCTGCATATGTTTTTATTTCTCACAAGTCACAACCTCATTTATGCTGTCCAGTTCCAGTAGCTTCATCACAAACTGGGTGATTGCCGGAAAGCCTGCTAGAGTGCAAACAAAGGCTGCTGCTTCGGACCTCAACTTTGATCAACAGTGTAGGCACTGTGAGAAGGTTTGGCTCCCTACATTTATCTTGACCGTCGTCTCTTACTAGCTCGCTTATTAGCTTTATTTTGTCCGCGAGTTGCATTTGCTTTTTGTGTGCTTTGTTGGGAGGCGCTAACTTACACTTTTGCACGCATCGGCCTGTCATTCCCTTTTTTTAAGGAAAATTTGAGTCAGTTATGCAGGAATCTAGTATTAGTCTTAAATCAACTACATGCATTTTGATAACCGTTGGCTATTGTCATACGGATAAATGGTATAGGAGATGAACATATACATGCAACATTAGTACTAACCTCCTACATCTCGGCTGATCACCAACTTCGGCTTGTTATCTTTTCTCTAGGAATCAATTAATCGGTCCTTGATGAACTTACTCACTTATCCATGGATTGAAGAACGAGTGATAAGGGGGAAGCTTTCAATCCATGGTGGCTACTATGACTTCACTGACTGTACCTTTGAGAAGTGGACCCTTGACTACACGGGTAGTACCATGCAATCCGACAGCTCATGTTCTATCAAAAACCGAGAGTTTTGGGCTTGAGTTTGCTCTTATAGGTTATCACATGTACTGTTCAGAACAATTTTATTCCAAGTTGTTTGTGTGCTGTTTGATGTTTTATTGAATTTAACATGTACAATTATAAATAATTAGGAGAACTCGCCCAATAAAATTTGTAAGTGAATGTATTAGATGCCTTTGAGGAAGCTCCAATTGTGGACAAGTTGATGTTGAAGCAGTAAATTAAGTATATATTTTTGTCGTTCCGATACCATAGTAACTCCCTATCTTTATCTTGTTTGCTGTTGGCTTGTTTGGTTCAACTTATAGTGAACCTAATAGTTGTAATAATTGATGATCATCATGGCTATCATGTGAGGCATTTTTTGTATATGACTATATGTAGATACTTTTCTTGTCTAACCCTTGCTAGCTGAAGCTTTTTCATCAATGGAGGCCTGCAAAAGAGGTGTAGCAGCAGGCTTCTCACTGCTACAATTTTGGGTTCCTCGACTTGGCACCTTTGTTCTGGGTGCTCTCGTTTCTTGTTCCTGCCTCCGAAGACTGATTTGGTGGCAGGGCTGCTGACAGAATCCAGAATCCAGACCCCCGTCGTCTCCAGTTCCAGTAACTCCTGGATATGAGATACCACCAGAGCCTGCGTTAGAGGAATCGAGGCTTAATTGCGTGCTTCAATACTGGTTTGTGGTATTTGTTAGGAGGTTGAAATCCCAGGGGTCTGTTATATGTTTCCTTTCTGATACAGAGATGATTATATAAAGAACTTGTAAGAAATTATTGGTGCTATAAACTGTTGCTCATATACTTAAGAGTTCAGACATTTTCCATTTTTATGGATTTGAAAATCTGAAATGTTGTGTGTAAAAAACCAATGTTTATGTCAGGTGTTGTTAGTCTTGAAATAATGAATATAGAACTGACTGTAAATGGATCATATTGAGTTGGAACATTTTATTCCTCTATACTGTGGCATTATCAATTTTCCTTCTCCTTTCACTGAGACTTGGTCATAAGAAACCATCCCTGTTTTAGGAAATATGAACCAATCTGCATATTTTTGACTAAATAATGTGTTTTGCGAATTATTGCCAGAATCATGAGTTTGTTCAGTGTCCATCAAAGATAGCAGTTGTGCATTCTTGAGACATAAAAAAGTTAAAAGTTAAAATAATAGTGCATTTTATTTATGAGAGTAGTAATGCATTGTTATGATAATGTATTTCATGTATTGTAATAACATATACATTTATAACAATTGTACATGATACAAAGATCGACGGTGCAATATGAAACGTGTTTTGTGATAGCAATTGAGAAGAAGTTGAATTAGCAGTATCAAAAGCTTTCCTTTCAATTCTAACGACATTTCATCTCTATATGAGTCTGTAATTAAATTAACATAAAGTTAACAAGACCGTGTTTGCTTCTTATTATATAAAATCATGCATATTGAAATACACTCTGAAGCTAGAAGAAATGATGACTAGCGCTCGATCTAAAACGTGTTGTGTAAGAACTCAAAAGGAGTTGAACAAACAATAGATCCAAATCAAATTAATTTCCTACCAAATGCACCAATTCATCTTCATATATACTCAAATTTAAATGATCCCAAGATCCAAACTGTGAGTAGACACGTCTTCCGAAAAATGGTAGCGCTCCAAGACTACGCCCCGCTGGTCTTCCCATTTGTGTTGATCACCTTGGCAACGACCAGCGGCAGTGTAATCTTGGAAGACGCGCTTAATTTGCTACAAGCTAACTTGCCCGAGCTTCCCTTACCGGAGCAATCCGAGTTGCCTGTGGTGGTGGAAGTGGAAATGCCGGAGCTCAACTTCCCCACACTGCCCACAGTAGTAGAATTGCCTACAATTTCTCACTTCCAACAAACTCATCATAATGACACTTCTGAGGCATCTCATGTTTCTTCGTCTTGAGAAGAAAAATTAAACGGCTATGCATATTTTTACATTGAGTTTTAAGGTTGTTATACTTGTATACACTAAGCTTTATGCAATAATTGATGCGTGTACAATGAAAGTTAGTGAAGTTCATGTTTCTATATTTGGAACAATAATCCAAAACTCCTATATAAGTTATGAACTCATTTTGGTGTCAAATAAAAGAGTGAAACTAGTGAAGAATTACTATTTACTAGTACTATGTAGTATTTCTATTATCTAATTCAAAGTGAGTTAATCCCTCATTTCATTTTTTTTAGAGACCCGCATTTCAAATAATTGGATTGGTCACGTCTAGTCTATATATATATAAAAACAAACAATAATTCTATTCGGATATAGTATGTCCAGACATACGTACTTGAACTAGAAAAAACATTGTCCGATTCCCTTCAATTTTTTTTTTCTACTCAGTCCCCCTTCCGAAATATCGATGTCATGTACACCCGCTCCCAAATTTTACTCTCATCCACACCCTAGTCCTAAACTTGTGATAAATTGGGATGAAACTTTATAATTAAAATTTAAAAAGTGTATGTTTATTAATAACCAAACTATCGAAACTATGAAATTAAATTATTAGTTAAAAACTTCCGTCAAATCCGTATTTTTACCATCATATGTCTGGACATAATATGTCCAAATAGCACTATCCAAAAACAAAAGCTAGAGGAAGAAAAAATTGTAAATCAATTTTGCCGGCAAAATTAAAATTCAATTCATAAAATATCGCTAGATGAGTTAATTTTAAATTGAAATCAAATTCCTAAAATGTTTAAACTGAATTCAATTTAAAATTAAATTGATAAATATCAAACAAATTTCCCACGTTGGCAAATTTGTGGTCAATAGATTTAGTTTGAATTAGTAAATGAAAAGTAAACTAACCCACTACTCTGACGATAAGACCCACACTAATATAGATAACTCACAACTACAACTAAATGAAATATTATAAATATAAAAATATTACAATAAATAAAAACTATCCTATACTATTCTTTCTGAAAATTACAAGGATAAATTATTTTAGGTAAAAAGTGTATAATTATCAATTTAAGCATTGATATGTCACTACTTAATTTGTTTCCACATGTTCTACAAAACTTGCAAAATAAACATTAAGAGAATTAACAATTATAACTACTAATATTAAAATCATAGAGAATAATTTAAATAATAAACATACAGCTAAAACAACTATGCGACATTGTCAATCACTATTTTCTTTGTTTACACGAGCACTACACCACCAGTATAATCCACCCACTGACAAACACAAACGCCACTACTCTAATTAAAAAATTATTAAATATGATTTAATCAATATTTTAGAGCAGTTATCATTTACAAATGTCATTTAACTTTAATAAACTCTGTAGAGGTAATTAATGTGATTAATAAATGCAAGTTCATGGGCATAAGTAAAATTTGAAGACTTTTTATTATAATTAAATTATAATAAAATAAAATTTTTGTGAGTTAGTCTTTTCTATGAAACTCTTGAAACACTGTTTAAATATGTGCAAGGGTAAAAATAGATTATTTTGCAAATTGAAAATTACGGTTAATTTGAGAAGCTGTAATGACTTACATGCATGACGAATAATATACATGTGTTCATCATACATATATGAGCAACATTCACTAAAACATCATGTATGTTAATCATGTATGGAGTATTATTTATCTTTTATAAATCATGGGGTATAATTTACTTTTACTTTTGAAAAATGAGTATTTTAACATATTAACTTCTTTCTTTTCTTTAGTGTTGGAATAAATGTTTTTGTCACCTAAAAATAAGTGTTTTTTCTCAAAACAAATTTTCAATATACATTGCTTTAGTTTTAATTATTTTGAAAAGATTTAAATTAATTATTTATTTTTTCATTATCTCAAATTGAAGTAACGAGCCTTCCAATTACATTGGAATTTATGGGTTTTAATTTGTTTTCATCTTTAGATAAAATATTTTAACTAGTGATTTTGAAACCAGTGCACTGCATGAGTCCGTTATCGTAGATTGAGTTATTTTTGGAAGGCAAAAATGCATAAAAGATCCCGACCTTTTTTCAAATTCTTGTTTAAAACCAGTCTTTTTCAAATTCTTAAATATAATTATCACCGCAATTGACTCTCGTGATTGATTTGTCCCCAATTTTTTGTTGATTTGGAAGCCAGAAATTCCTATATACACACATGGAATGCCCATCAATTCTCATATTCTACATGTCCAAGTGCGCCATGTAGGAATTTTCGGCTTCGAAGTCAGCAAAAAATTGAGGAAAATCAATCTTGAGAGTCAATTACGTCAAACTAAAAGGTGATAGTTATATTTGAGAATTTGAAAAAGATTAGTTTTAATCCAGAATTTAGGAAAAAGGTCAGGGTTTTTTATGCATTTTCCCCATTTTGGAATTATTTGTATCTATTTTATTTAGAGTAATTTTAAATACAGCCCCGTTTTACTCTTTCTACAGCCCCAAATTTAAATAAATAATTTAAATTACATGGAATATACTATTTTACCCTTATTATTTCTAAAAGTATAATTAACTAAATAACTATACATAATAAATTCTTAAAATCATAACCCCCATTAAAAAAAAAAATCATAACTCCCATAGCCGGCAAACGCATGAAGTTCATAATGTATTTCATTGAAGAATTGATTGGCCAAGCTTTTCGTATCATTCGTTTTCGTCGCCCGTGTCTCTCGCGCTCTCTCTCTCTCTCTCTCTCTCTCTCTCGCACACACACACTAGCCCCTAGTGAAGCAGAAGCAATTAGGCTAAATGTTCTTTTTTTTTTGTCTTCTACGTACTATTCCCCCACCCTCCACTGTAGCCACCGCCAGATCTATCTTCTCCTTCACATACGATGTTGTATAAGTTTTTAAGCCATGGGTATTAAGCTCGCGAATCTGTCAAATCTTGAAAGAAATGTCTTGGTAGTGTCGACGGTGTGTAGAGGAGGATGAATTGACTCTAAATCTTGGTATATATACATTAACGATTAAATAGAAATCTTGATATATATACATTGTGTGTATTTATATAAATGACTGCATCAACATGTATATCTGTAAATGGTCGTGTTAATTTGGACTCTTAGTTTAAAAATATTTGAAAATTGTGTGCTAATGAAAACACGGTTTGGAGAAAAGAAGAGAGCAGGGAGGGAAGAATTTTAGAGTGAAAGAAATAAATCTACAAAAATTTGCAGAACTGATGACGCCGCTTTACTCAGGAGCTCTGATGAATAATAATTTATGGGCAATTTTCAATTAAATAGCCAAACTATTTAACTTTTCACAATTATATTCTAAACTATTTGAAATGTCAATTAAATGGTCAAACTATTAGATTTTTCACAATTATAATCTAACCTCAATTTCCGGCTAAGAAAACTGACGTGGCACGCCGGCTTAGGTCGATTTTTTTTTCAAAATGAGATGGCAGTTTTGATGCCAAAACTTAAAAAAAAATTAATGAAAACTGAAAATCAAAATATGAATATCCCTCAATCATTCACTATCTCCTTCGCCGCTATTGTAGCTGCCACCGCTCAATCGGCAAATTCCGCGACGTCAGTCTCAACGCCTTTAGAGCTCAAGATGATATCGGCCGTCGAGTGCATTTTTTACTCAACAAATTGTTTTTGATTTTTTGATTCATTTTCTCTTTTCAATGTTGAATAGTGGAGACAATTTCATTGGTTGCAATTTACAAATGCTTAAATTTAATTGGTATTGTTTGGTGAATGTTTCCGTATTATAGAGTGAATTGCGTTACACATTTTATATGTTAATAGATTGTGTTTGCTGTGTCTGGTAAAGAATTGAATTGGGAAACTTAGAAATTTTAATACTTGAATGTGGGTGGAAATGTTGCTGTCGAAGGCGGAAGTCCAGTGACCCAAATCTGAGTTTGGCGAGTTAGAGAGAGAGAGATAGAAAGAGAGAGTTTTTTTTTGGGGGGGGGGTGGCAAAACGTTGGATAGAAACGTCGATGACTTTGGTGGTAGACAGAACGACGGCGAGAGAGGGAAAATTGTTGCATAGAGAGAGATAATGATTTCATTTTTCTTAGTACCATGTATTTGTTTAATCTATTTGAAAATTATGATTTAAATGTGGAAAATCCACGTCACCTCAATATATTTTTTACAAGTACACAAGCTTTTCCGGCATGCCAAATCATTTTTTTTAGCCGGAAAATTGAAGCTAGAATATAATTGTGAAACATTTGATAGTTTGGCCATTAAAATGACATTTCAAATAGTGTGGAATATAATTGTTAAAAGTTAAATAGTTTGGCTATTTAAATGTAAATTATTTATGGCTTTGGGGGCTATGCAAATGCGATTTCTTTACTTTTGACGCATTGTTAGTTGGGTTTTACTAGTTAGTTTTAATTTAAAATTTAGGGGTTTGAGGGATAAGATAGTAAACTTATTAATATTTCTATTAATTTTTCAAATAAGGGAGTGTAGAGAGTAAAATGAGGGATGTGTGTAGAATTACCCTTTTATTTTATTTTTCTGTTGGTTTTGGGCCTTTCGACCTGCATCAGTTATAGTGATTTTGAGGTGGGCCATACAATTGTTAACGGCGGCACATAGAGAAAATTTGAATTTAAATTAGTTAGATAAAAATTATTATTTCTAAATTAATTCCAACCACCTCAACATAGTATATATTGTGTGCTGGATGTTCCTTAACCATACATTTGTATTGTACTGACAAATGAATTGAATGTTGCACCATATGCCGTTGCATCTACCTTCACCTTTTTATCACATTTATTTATGAGACAACTTTCGTCAAATTATGACTTGTACGGCTAAAATTGTGATATTTTGCCTCACAGCTATGTCTCTGTCACCTGTATTTCACGATTCATTTTATTATTTTGATAACAAAATTTTAGAATTATTAATCATAATTAATGTTTATTACTAAAAGTCAGATTTTGAAAAATGACAATATACCTTATTTATGGAATAATCATGAATTATTGAGTCACAATTACAAATTAGTATAAAAAACCATTATAAACTTTAATGTAATTAATGTATAACTAATAATTATAGAAATAACTAGAACATAAGAGATTAAAAAAAAAGAAAAACAAAAAAGAATGATTTTGAAACTGTGAGAGCTGCTAAGCACGGCCTTTCGCTTTCCTTATCGTCTAGTCTTGTTGAGGCTGCCTGCAACGCGTCTTGAGCGGCGATCTCGAAGGAGGCTCGAGACGGGGGGAGAAGGAGACGGTTGCGTTGCGGGAGGCACAGGCTTGAGATTGTCTCGAGCCTCCACAGAAAAAAAAAATTAAAAATGAAAGAATGGGGAGGAGCGGAGGTGAGAGAAGGCGGAGGTGAGAGAAGACTGGGGAGGATGCGGCAACGGGTGGCGGCGTCGATGAGAGAGGCGGAGGTGGGGGAGGAGCGGAGGAGAGAGAAGACGTGGTGTGGTAGAAAAAGAGGAGTGGAGGAAGGGGGGGAAGGAAATGGGAAGGTGGGAGAGGGGGATGTGGCGGCATCGATAGGCGGAGGTGGGGGAGGAACGGAGGAGAGAGAAGACTGGGGAGTTTTTTTTTTTTTAGTTTAATTAATAGATTTGATTAAGGAAGTGAATCAAACAATTAATATGTATGATTGATATAGTTAATGAAAATATGAGAAATGTTGATTAAGATACGTAAATATTTGGAAATATTTGATTTATTTACTTGTAAATATATCATATACCAAAAATTTATTATTAATTAGTGCATTTTTATTTTTAATAAATGTAATTTTTTATTTTCATTTATTTAATGAAAAATTTGAATTGTTTAATGTAATTTTCTAATTTTCATTTATTTCAATTAATGTATTTTTTTAAAATTCAATTAATGTAATAAAATATTTTAATTTGAATTCATGTAATGTTTTATGTTATTTTTATTAATGGAATTTTATGAATTAATTTAATGAAAACGGAGAATTGTTTAATATTAAAGTTAGAGACAGCTTGAAAATAGTTGGATTGCAGGAATATGTGTCTCTAAGCTGTCTCTAATGGAAAATGGGGTGTTGGAAACCGCTAATGGTCTCCAAAGATTGCATATAGTCTTAAGGTTATTTTAGTGCAAGTTTATTTTCAATTAATGCATAATATATAGACCCTACTTGTAGTTTGTATAACAAAGATATATGGTCAATATCTCTTCTTTCGTTCCCGTTAGGGTATGACTCATATTTCTTCTTTCATCCCACTTGACATTAGTCGATATTTTTAGCATACCGAACACATGATATACATACAAATATCAATCTATACTCATACTGTAATACTGTAATACTCATACATAATATCTGATATATTGGTATAGGGATACTAAACGAGCCCTAAATAATTTTGAGGGCCATTATTAATATTGAATATAGTTGAGAAATTCAACACATATGAACAAGCCAACTTTTAATAAGTTCTCAAAATTGAACAAGTCTCTTGAACTATTTCTCACTATACTTCCTTGAGCATGCATGCAAATAAATACTAGTAGTATATAAAAGAATCATCCAACAACTTGACCAAACCTAATTAATTAATCCATAGACCATATTAACCGATACTAAAGTGAAATAATTTCCATCAATCACATCACCTGCTACAATTTTCCTTTTATTTGGGGGGATATATTCTGTTTATTCATATTGATGTAATTATGGAGTGACCAACAACCAGATGAAATTGGCAGGGCAGGGGACTTTAAGATCAACGCTGGAATAAGTTGAACAAAATTCATGTGAAATAAATGTCATGTGATGATACCTTTTCTAATCATCTAAACTTTTCCACATTTTAGCCCTATAAATTCCCTCCCTCCCTTGCATTCTAAATCAAACCGAATTTATATAGCATCTATCATACCTAGTAGACACTAAGCATTGTCTGTCTAACTAACTAGTTAGCATGACTTGGTGCAAGTTTCTCGTCGCCCTCGTTTTGATTGTTCTATCAATTCAGGATCTGGAAGTGGCCTTGGCAGCTGGGAACCGCCGTCTCATGACATTCCCCGGCTTTCCCACTCTGCCAACACCTCCCATCACAAGTATCCCGTCTCCCTCGTTGCTGCCACCGTTCACCCCTTCGCCTTCGCTCCCTAACCTCCCACCTGTCACATTACCCGGCGCCACCCCTTCTAACCCTACAGTCCCCTATTTTCCCGGCATGCCATCCCCACCGGCTATGACTACCCCATAGAAAAGTTAAACTATTTATTGAGATTAATGTAGTACTTCTATGTTAGTGTGTGCAGATCTATGGAGAAGATCGAAGGGCTGCGGCTGTGCTTCCTCTAATGCTTCCTTTCTTGAAGGAGTTGAGGAATATTATGTATGCATCTCTATTGAAATAATTAAACATTAGTGTTGTTGGTTTAAGTTTAATTAGGGGTGCATTATCCATCCCATGTAGTAAGTGTAGGTGACGTTCTATGTAACGCTGGATTTCTTGTTATGGGATTTCTTTTTATTTGTTATAATTGCAAGCGTCCATTTTCCATGAGAATTTATCAATTTTTACATTTCGCGATTTGCATTTATTCATGTTTTTCAAGGATGGACAAGGCGCTTGGCAGGTGGATTTTGGACACTATATTCTTATTTAAGTTTAAATAATTCAACCATACAGGAACGACGCATCAAGCTACAGAGTTACGTGCATGAGAAAACTAAACAAACAACATTATCCCAACAAATTAGTGGTGACCAATTTTAACAACTAACCTAAAGTTTGTTTGTAATCGAGCACGAGTGAGATAAATAATGCTCAGTGGATTCACATTCTATTAGACAGAGCGCATTTTTCATCATTAGAAAGAGGGTGTTTGGCCGAGCTTAAAAGCTCCTTAAATCAGCTTATAAGCTCAGCCAAATACCTTCAAATTCAGAATGACATTCTTTGTGAGTAAAAATTTAGAATGACATAACACACCTCTTCTTGGAAGGTTATGATGTGTCGAATCTTTTTTCTTTTGAACAAAAAAGTTGATACTAAGTATAAAGCTTCCATGGTCAATTTCAATTAATAAACCATAATTGAAATTTAATAAATCTTAATTTAGATTAATAAATCCTAATCATCCCAATCTCACCTTTTAGAGCATTCACAACATAACTATCAAAATTTTACTTCTAAATTTACTCCTAAAACTTCCCTTATATTATATTTTCCTCCTATTTTACAAATGCACACAACAAATCTCCTATTTTATACTTATTATTTTATAAATATGGTGGACCTAACTCAATTTGTGAAATAGAAATAACTTAGAAAATGTGTAAATTAAAATTTTAAGGATGTGAAAAAAGTTTTTTAGGGTCTCCTCAATTTAGGCAATCATCGGGATGAATTTTTTTTTATCACCCTTTTAATTATACTAGTATAAGTAACGTGCACTCGCACGTTTAAAAAAATAATTTTACTAAATAAACATTAAGAGTTACTCTATATTTAGATTATTTTTTCATTGAATTTTTTGCAATTTCTCAAAATTTAATATTCTATCACTAATGAAAAAAATAAAGAACAATAAAAATATTTTATTGTAAACAACACTCTCGTCATTTCTTGTATTATTGACCTTCTACAAATTACTATAAAAATTATAAGTAATAATGTTCTACGTATGCCCAAATATAATAATTATTATTTACATTTTAATTCAATTATTCTTTTAGTATCATTATAAAAGTGCTAATAATTTTTCATTATATGAAATAAGTGAATATAATTTTTATGTAGTCTTTTGAAAAGTTAAAAACAAAATTAAAATATCAATAGTTCAATTTTAATAGGATTTTTTTCATTTAAAAGATAAATTATATGAAAATCTAAAATTAAAAAATATACTAATTATTTTAAGCAAAAATATCAACTTGGAAAACTATAACTATTTATTTTATTTTTTTAAAAGTATACAGTCTTCAAAATTTTGATACACTTTTAATATTCTTACGAAGTTTGTGTTTGTGCATCACATATTTTATTTAGCTAGTTTAATAACTGAAAAAATATTTATGCATAAAATTAACAATCAAAGTATTAATTTTAATCAAACTATTGTAAATAAGCCGAGATAATATATGAGTTATGCTCAGAGTTTATGGTCTCTAGCTTAATTTGACTTGATTATACCCATTTCTTTAAAATAAAGATCTAATATACAATTGAAATTATTATCAGCAATAAGAATTCAAAAGTATATGAAAATTAATTAATTAAATACTAAATATAGACTACTTAATTTCTAATAAATTCTATATTTTATTTAAAAAAGTAGGGACGGGAAGGATAAAATTTTCTAAAAACAGATTAAATTAGTTGAACATGGTTGAATTTAAAAAATATTTAAGAATTTTAAAAGGAATCTCTTGGAAGAGAAGACATCTTTGAGTTGAAAAACTACAGAAAAAAGCACTATATACGTGAAAAATTCACATATGAACTTATAACCATATTAGTATAAAATATCAAAGGTAAATTACAAGATAGATATATCATTTAAATATTAATAAGATAATTTTGATTTTCATTAAACTAATATATTTCATATATAAGGTAAATAATAAACTATAATTAAGGTAAATTTGTATTTCTTGTAATTAATAATATATTACAATATCAACATTATTGTATTATGCTATTGCCTTTAATTTTGCTTTATAGTAAGAATATTTTAGACGATTCAAATTTTGTAAAAGCAAGACACTTTTTATGTAAATATAGATAGATAGATTAACCTAAATTTCAAGTTAAAAGTGATTATTGTAAAGTTGTTGTGAGTGCTCTTTCCTTCCGTAATTATCCTTAACTTGTGTGCCACACGGTGAGAATGCACGCACATAAGTTTTTGTATATATACATAGATATCCATGAAGATAAATCAATTTTGATATGAATTTTGGAATCCAGAGGTATGATCCGATCTCGATATTGACAAAGCTTGAAATTTCAATTCCAAATATTTCTCTCACGAACGTATGAATAATATAGATCAATTTGTTCACTTATTTGAATTTGGATTAATTTAGATTCCTTCTTCGGAAAAACATTAGCAGAAAGACTTGCCCATAAACTACCTAACGGATCGCCGTAAAGCCCAGCAAATAAAAATAATAAAGGCCCAGTAACTCATAAGAAGACCAAATGGATCGGATTTAATCAAAACGAAGGCCCGATCTATTGAGTGAAAGTCGGGTTCGGCCCGAACTATCGAGTGACAAGTCGAGCCTGGCCCGAGCTACACATTTTATTTTCTTATAAATAAATAAAGAAGAAAGAGGGACATAGCAATACAGAATTGGAGGGGAAGAAGAAAGAAGAGAAATAGGAAAGCTGAAGACGACGACGTGAACACTCCGACGGAAAGAGAAGAAGGCTGAAGCTATGGCTCTGTGGGGCAAAGGAACTGGCGACGGCGCCGCCTCCACCAGCGGCGCTGCCGAAGACGAGGACGTGACCGTCGGTATTTGCTGAATTCTTTATTGCCAACACAATTAGGGTTTAATTTCGGCTGAAGCGGGCTGGGATGGGGCTTGCGTGACGCCTAGTGGTGATGTTGTACTTCGGTATGCTTAGCTTCTGGTTCATGCTCGCGTTTGAATTTCTATCGTTTTGAATTGGCAGATGACGACGACGAGTGCGAGGAGGAGGCTGAAGGGGGCAACCGCCTCCTTGGATTCATGTTCGGGAATGTTGACGGAGCTGGTGATCTCGACGTCGATTATCTTGATGAGGTGATGTGCTTACATTCGTCTCCTTCTCTATTTTGTTACTGAAGCTGAAGAATGAAAGAGAAGACTGAAAGATAAATTAGGTTATTTCCCGTGTGAAATGCTTGACGGGAAAGGATTTCACTCAACTGAACTTTGTCTTTGCACGGCGCTGTACATGGGTAGCGAATTTAAATCATGGAGTGAACAGACGAACCAAGAATGCAGTAAACTAGTAGTTGCTAAAATTGGTGGATAGCCTTCTATCCAAGAAAAGCTGATACTTTTCTTTATAATTTTTTAAAATAAAAATTCTGATTCATTCTAGTAGTTTTGGAAGTTCTTGGACGGATTCAGACTGAATCATTCAGTACCTGGGCTGCCTGATTTTGTTATAATGTGTGAATATCAGATTCGTTTATCTGCTTTATCTAGAAAGCATTGATAAGAGATTAACGATTTTGATTCCGAAGTGTTAAGATGCGGACTTTTTTGGTGTAATATTACATTCACTTGTTTTAAGAAGTGCTTTCAGAATAATATCTTCATAGTTTTGGTCTATTATGTTAAGGGTTGTGACAGTTGTCTTTTAGGTTTATACTTAGTTTTTGCCTTTTACATTTGTACTCTTTTCATATCTAAAAGTAAAAATTGGTGAAAGTTTGGAAGCTTTCTTTGTGGGTGCTGACCCTGATATGATATCCTGAAAGGTGCATGTAGGCTCTTTGTTAGTTTTCTTGACAATGGAAAATGGGATTATTCCCCATTATCGTGCATAACTCCAGTGAAAACTATGCTACATAGCATTATACAAACCTGATCTAGTTTCTTATCCCCTTCGGCCTTCCTGCTTTTCTAATTTTTTTGGGTTAGATGGGGTTGAATATTGAACTTCTTGAATATCTAATTGTATGTGAAATGCTGAATTGGTAAAATCATGTGCACATTGCTACTCTTGACAATTCCAGTGTGCAAAAGAAATTGCAGACTAACATCTGGTAAATGGAATGACATATAATGATACATTAGTAGGACTAGTCAGAACGTATTTTCTTGCAAGTAACTATGTGTAAAGAGTATATATAACTGAAGCATAGTACCTGCACAGTGACTTGGGTCTCTGATTGTCAAGTAGGTTTTGAGCATCGTCTAGAGCTTGGTTTGGTATATATAATCTCTAAAAGTTATACTTATTAGCCTGATACCATAAGTTCATTTACATAGTTCCTTAATCGGAAAAGCATGCAGAAATGACTGTATGTCTAACATAAACATGTATATAAATCCTAATTTGTAGAATGAGATGATACATTTTGTTTATCAATGCTAAGTAGGCATATTATGGTAGGGCTTGTATGTTCACTGTTTTGTATCTTAGGCTTGATTTCTATAACTCAATAGCCCAAAGGGATGTTAAAACAGAGGCGTATTTGTAAACCCCAATTGGTTTCTTATGAGCTGGAACTAACTTGTAGGATTAGTCAAATGGCTTGGGTTGCTTTTCTACTTAACTTTTTTTTTTCTCTTTAACAATTATACCCCGTCCTTCCCTGTTTTTTTCTTGATGACACACATGCTAAACTACTGATCTTATTGCAGGATGCGAAGGAGCATCTCTCTGCACTGGCTGACAAGCTTGGTTCTTCTCTAACAGAAATAGATGTATGGAAATCTTCTACCTTTCAACCATAGTTCTGAATGCTAGATCAGATTTTGGTGTGCCATTATTTTTCAAAATGTGATACCTCTTTTTTAATACCGTTCACAATGTTGTTTCCCATTTGAATTCCAGCTCTCTGTGAAATCACGGCAGACACCATGGGACTCTACAGATCAAGGTGAATGTGTACCAATGAAACTAACTGATAAACTTTCCGAATTTCAGTTAGTATTTTTCTCTTTTTCCTTAAGTAGGGCCCTTTTCATGTTTAAGATAATGAAGGCTGTTCATGGTTTTGTTCTGAAGCAGAAATTGAATGCATTGGTTGTTATTTTTGCTAGCGTATTACTAGTTAGAGAGGTAGATGTTGATAATTATCTTGGTGATGGTACTAATCTGTATTACTGAATTGGGTTTCTTGTACACTGTTTTGGTGGAATGTTTTTATAGAAGAAGTAATATGTACTAGCATGTTGGACAGACTCTGTCTTCTGGTGAAAAGATATAATAAGTATGCTATTAAATTCTTGGCCCATTACGTGAATATCTGAAACTGGACTAAGCATATACCAACTGTTAGAAATTATAGTTTACCCCAAAGGCTGGTAATAGTTTATGTCAAGAGATCGATGCACACAATTGAGATGGCCTTGATATTTTGATCATCAACCTCCATTAACATAACTTTTCGTTTTTAGGACAAATATTATTCTACTTAATTTTATTTTCACTATCCGTATATGTTCCTGATTCAGTATCTTTCCTTCCTTTTTTTTCATCCGATGCAAACTAGATTATGACAGAAAGGCAGAAAATGCTATTGATTATGAAGATATAGATGAGCAATATGAAGGGCCAGAGATCCAATCTGCTACTGAGGAGGACTTTTTGTTGCCAAAGAAGGATTATTTCTCCACAGAAGTTTCAGTAGCTTCTTTGGACAATCGAACTTCTGTTTTTGATGATGAAAATTATGATGATGAAGACGATGATTTGGAAAATCAGAATCCAGGTGGGGAAGGTCATACTGAGATTCAACAGTTGTCTCCATCAGGTTTTGCTCAACTTAACCAATGCCTGTGATTCAAGTAGTTAATTACTGCATCGGTTTTCTTTCATTTATGATGTTCTTTGGTTTATACGTTTGTTAAAACTATTATGTGACACCTTATGCCATATATCCTGTGAAATACCTATACTTCTGAATTCCTGCAAATTGGAAAATTGACAATGACATATAAACTGATTTAATGGACCTAGATTTTGTCCATGTTTTGTGCAGATTCTGTTATGTAGATCTTAATATTTATTTTCACAGTAAAAAATTAGAAGGGCGAATGCCGCAAATCATTAAGTTCCTCTCTCCTCAAGCCGTAAATGGATGATACTGTTGTGACCTCCCATGGTCTTTCAATTTCATTTATATATCTCTCCATTCGATAACTTCTTTCTTCGATTGTTGTTATTCTCACTGTATGCCTTCTCTCTTTACTGTTTCTTCGACTAGCTGATTATAAATTCCTAAAATTCCCTTTGCATGTAGTCTTATCGGATAAATTTATGTTGGCGTTACCTGCCTCTACATATTGTGCTTGTTGCTTCCCATCTGTATCTGATGGCGTTAAATTAGTTTCAACGACTATGATATTGATAGGAATTGAAAGTTATTCACCTGGATATCTTATAGGTGCTGTTCTCTTTACTTCCGAAAGTCTTCTAGTTCTAGGTCCAGTGTTGGAACTATGCTGACTGGGTCGTCAGGGATCAAGGTTGTAGGCTGGTGGTTGTTCTTAGAAATTATTGACTTGGGCGGAAAGTGAATATAATATCCATAAATTACTACAGATCATGGAAGGATGATACGACCATATGTAATTTAATGGGTTTGTGTGCAGCCTTACCGTGTTTGTCTCATTCCTTTTAACAATAATTTTTGCTGTGTTGGTGGCGATCCATGTCATTTTCGTATAACATAGTAATTTCATGTTTTGTTCGTGTAGGATTCGTGTTGTTTTCGTAAAACATGATAATATTTACATATTATTATTATTATTATTATTTATTAATTTATTTTCTATTTAGAGTTTGAATACCACACCATAACGACTCGACACACATGAATTTCCAGCCCTAGCTGTAAGTGGAAAGCTAGCCATAATAATTGGCATTTGATTGGTCTCTGGTTCTCTGTCTGAAACTGACTATTCCGCAAAAGAATAGATACTGATTCTGTAATCCCTCATTCCCTTGCTCTTCACTTGATTCATGACCAGATATTATCTCTTTCGAATCTCTCAGGTTTTCTTTTTAATGGACAATAACATCCATGATGTACCAGACACCAGATATCATATTTGTTGAATCTGTCAGGTTTTTCTTTTAAATGGATGATTACGTCGATGATGTCTATGAATAGTGGCTATAAAAACCGCAATTCTGCTCAAATTAAGTAATTAGTAGTCAGGTACTCAGGTGAAAAGGACCCTTCATTAGATAGCTCTGGACCCTCTGGTTAGCAGAGATATGAGATATACTTGGATGCTTGTAGAAATTGATGCAAACTATCAGAAATATCAACATGGATAACTTGGAAAGGTATGGGGAGGTGATTTTCTATAACAGCATGTATGAGTTCTTGAGGTTGGCCAGTTTATGAATAGCTATCGTTAGGGTGCTGGTCTCTTTGATTAGGAAGAAATAGGAGAACCACTGAGATTGCAAACTCTAGGAGGTGTGGAATAGTGTTAACACAAAAAATACAGTCTTCCTTGTGTTGACATTGTCAGTGACTGGATTGCAATGGGGTAGTATGACTTATTGTTTGTGTAGGACAAGGTTTATTATTCCTGTGGGACCCCTTGTCCCGTTGTACCTTTGTGATTTAATTAAAATGATTTGTTTTTTACCAGGTCACACAACTTAGTGCAGTCAGTATTGTGTACTGGCACATTAGAAAAATATTTTGTCGGGTTCTGTTTATAACATAGAAAGATATAAGCTATAATTTTTGTTCTTCAAGCTATTTAAACTTGATGTGTTTTACTGCGTAGTTGACTCAGACTTCCTTGATAGGTAATGTAATAAGTAATGATAGTGTTTTTAATGTAGACTAGATTCATTTTTCACGACAGGTGAGCAGGATCATAATCGTGAAGCTATTGCTCTGGAGGAAAGTCTTCCAGATGATGGTCTTTCTCTTGAAAAAAGTACAGATGTGGGGGATTCCGAGGAGGTTGGTTTTTTACTTTATAATTGTTTCTATATCAAGTATACCCCTGATGCGACGTTTATATTTTCTTCCACATTTGTACTTTATTACTGAGGTTTGCTCTCACTTCTCATATTCCAACCATCCACACATGTTGCCAAGGAGGTGAATGATTTTGAGATATTTTACTTGTCAGTATGCTTTTGTTCATTAGCTCCTCATTTGCTTGGTGCGAAACATGTTTTATTTTGAAAGGGATGAATTAAGTGTTACGGGAATGGTAATTGTTTTGACATTCTTAATTTTGACTAAAGATACTACTCCAATGTCTGTGATTTGAGACGTGTCAACCCAAAACCTTACCCTATCGCTCAAGGTTTCTTCTTTATTTTCAAAGATTGGGTATTCTTTCTAGCCATATAATGGGTGGAAACTATAATAAATAACCATAGATTTTACATTTTCTACATGCGAAATTCCAAAATTAAATAGATCCCCGCAGTCTGCTGATGTGCTCAACATTCAACCAACTGAATTTTAAAGTTTTCGTGTTGACCTCATTTCTGCGAGATTAAAATATTCTCTTGGTTAGGTTTCCCTGTCTTCTTGAAAGCTCCATGCTAAATATTTGTAAACTGGCCTGCTTCATTAGAGCTGTAAAGAAAATGTAATATTGCTTCTCCTGGAAACGTAAGCTCGATGCAACCCCATTTTTGTAGTTTGTACTTCTTAATGTGTAAGCAGGATGATTTTGTATTTTATTTGAATTTGTTCATGTGTAAGCAGGATGATTCAAATGCTCTGGATGAGTCGATTGATGGGGACGACATGTCCTCGCTGCTTCCTATTCTTTATGTAGAGGATGGAAAGGCAATCTTACGGTTCTCTGAGATTTTCGGTGTTAAAGAGCCTGCGAAAGCTGCAGGGAAAAGAGACCAGTATACAATACCTAAAGGTGGGTACCTGTTTGATTCAAATATATGGGTTCTGCTTCACAATGCTTGATGTTCTTTTGATTGATCTGAAAAGCAGTCCGGGTCTATAAAATTTTTGCAAATTTACGCTGTTTGAGTCCCGTTACTAATGTTGCACCTTACAATTTAAAGTTGTGATTAGCTTGTAGTTTATAGGCTTTCTGACCAAGTGAATTTTATTTTGTTTCTGATAGAGAAATACAAGCCCATGGATACATCTGACATTGTTGAGGAAGACGAAGAGAAATTTATGAAGACACCTTGCCAAGATATTTCCTGGATGAGACGATATAGTGCGAAAAGTGATTTATTCAAATCAGGTGTTGAAGGTGTTGAAGACGATATACCTGGAACTGTTGAGGCATCAGGAAGGATGTCTGTAGGGCATACCAAGGATACCAAGGATGGTTATGCTGAGCGAATGAATGATGAAGTATCACTGTCAAAGTTTCCTGAATGGAACACTATTTTTTCATCCAAATTCTATCCCCTTGACCAGGAAAATTGGGAAGATAGAATTGTTTGGAATAGCTCTCCGTCTTCTACTGACACTTTGGTAGAAAGCTGCGAGTTGTCTGGACCTGATTCTGACACACTTGGTGATCGAGAGAGGGATATAAAAGCTGAAAGAGTAAATGTCGAGTCAGAAATCCAAACCGAGCCCGATGACAAGCATTGCAACTTATTTCAAAATAAATATTCCATTTTGGTAGAGCCTTTTGGCTCTGATGAATCGTGCTCTGCAGACCTTATCATCTCACAAAGCAGACGCCATCCTCAGCTTCTACGATTAGAGTCTCAATTAGATGATTATAATACAAATTATGGGGCTCTGAAAGATGTTGCCCCTGAAGTAAGGGTTTGTAGCGACGCTATAAGACGGTTTAGTGAGCTTACCTTACAGAATAGAGATATAGTTGAAGGATCATGGTTAGACAATGTTGTCTGGGATCCACATCAGTCTATTGCAAAACCAAAGCTAATTCTTGATCTCCAAGATGACCAGATGCTTTTTGAACTTTTAGAGACGAAGGATACTAAGCATCTGCAGCTTCATGCAGGGGCTATGATTGTAGCCCGTTCTCTGCATTCGAGTAGTGGGGATGTACTTGAGCTGCATAATCATGGAATTCTGTCAGCTGGGCGGTTCAATATCTCTAATGACAAATTTTATTCCAATAGGAAATCCTCTCAGCAGCTGAGATCTCATTCCAAAAAGCGCACTGTTCATGGACTTAAGGTTTTGCATTCAGTGCCAGCGCTTAAGCTGCAAACAGTGAAAACTAAGCTGAGCAAGTACGAAACCTTCTTAAATTCTTTATCTTTGCATTTTCCTCCATATGCATTAACAGTAAGCTGCTGCTGATCAAATCGAAAGAAGACTTCTTAGGAGCATCCTGATTTAGTTTCTAAACTACATTATCTGAGTGCTAAGTGTGGATATATAGGTGACACATAAGACTGACATTCTTTTAACATGGATGTATAAAGCATTAGCATAGGTATGACTTGTGGCTATCCTCCTTTCACATGGGTGTCTGATTGTCTTGGTTTTCATGTGTTGTGTTGAGGGAATGTCATGTCATTTGGTTGTTTTGGCAATTAGCCAAGCTACAATGTTGGGTTAGTTTGTGACTCTTGCCTTTTGTTTTCTCGAGGCCTTAAGTACATGATTGCTGCCGTGCTTGTGGCTTTGCCATTTATGCCTTTTGAAGTCATGATCAAACAAACAATGAGAACCACGATAAGGTTCAATGATAGTTGGGGTGGCAATCCTCGGCACTACATGATAGCGCGGGCCATACACAGTGACATGGCAACCACATATTTAGAGACAAAGGACATGATAAGACATGACACAGCGTATATTCAACATGAGCATGGTGGGATCACAAAATTTCATATTTAGGTAGACTGTTTATGATAAAAAAAAAATTGATAAAAAAACCTGAAAAATAATGTGACCCTAATTGGTAGTAGACTTTTGTCATTAATTTTTTTTGTGTTAAATCAGGTCTTAGCAAAGTACAAGCATAAGAGTATAACACTAGCGTCATGGTAATATAGTAAGATTCTTGGAAGCTCTGTATAATTTTGTTAGTGATTATGTGCGTGTAGGTCGAATGGGTAGAGGGTAGCCTGCTATTTTTATATGAGTGGAAAGTCTAAAGCTGTTCATCCAGATTAAAGATATGGTGTGAGGAGTTCCTCCGTGATTTAATATTATATGCCATGAAACTATAAAGTTCGAATAATGGGTTGTGGAGAAAAGAGATTTAATTTTCTCTTGATTTTGTGATTGTTACCTCGAGCTTTTTGTATATCTTGGAAAATGAAAATTGCCTATCTTTGTAAATATGCATATTATTTTTCCATGATTTTCTTACAAATTTAACTTTTTTTTTTGTGATGGAGTTGATTCTATGGATTCAGTTTTACCTTTGGTACTATTTAAGATTAGGTCCTTTGGCACATGTTTAAAATGGAATTGGAAGACTCCAAAATTTATTGCTATGCTTCATCTCCACATATCTGGAACTTAACCTTGATATAAAGTTCAAGCTAGCAATCAATTGAGGCTTATGCATTGTGGAAGGGCATTAGCTACAGTTTTATTTTGAGGATTGCATCCTAAAACTCTTTCCCATCATGAGCTTATGCAATACTCACAATCTAATTCATGATTAATTGCTATATTTTCTCATATCACCTGTTAAGTGATTTTGGATTTTGTTTAATGTGCTGTCTGTACTAATGTCCAATTCAAGACAGTGTGAGGTGTTTATTGTTTTATGAGCCTAAAAATGATTAATCGGACTGTAGGTTTGTGCTTCCTGCAGTTTGACTTAAGTGCCTTTTATTGTTTAATTTGAACAAAAGTGTTGTATTGGGTTCTTTCTTTATGGTTACTAGTTTTGCAGCTTCATTATGCCTGAATTTTCTTATTGTTTGTAAATCAATCTTCCCATTTTCCTTACATATGTGCTAGTTGTGAAATAATTGTTCTTTTGCAGCAAAGATCTTGCTAATTTTCATCGTCCAAAAGCTTTATGGTATCCTCATGATATTGAGGTGCCATTTGAACAAGGGAAGCTAGCCACACAGGGGCCAATGAAAATAATTTTGAAGAGTTTGGGTGGCAAAGGGAGTAAACTTCATGTGGACGGAGAAGAAACCATTGCCTCTGTGAAAGCTAAAGCTTCAAAAAAACTAGGTAGTCTTTCTATCTAGCGTGATGTGAAGTTTCTAATCATTTTCATTTATTCTAAGAAATAGTCATCTGGATATGTGTGGAAATTAATATCAGTTAACTAAATGAAACTGTACAATTCTTGTAGATTTTAAACTATCTGAGCCTGTGAAGATATTTTATTCTGGGAGGGAGCTTGATGACGACAAAACTCTAGCTGAACTGAATGTTCACTCAAACTCGATCCTGCACCTTATTCGGACAAAAATAAATCTACTGCCTCGAGCACAAAAGCTTCCTGGTGAAAACAAGTCGTTGCGTCCTCCTGGAGCTTTCAAGAAGAAATCTGATCTTTCAGTAAAAGATGGTCATGTTTTCTTAATGGAGTAAGTTATCAATATCTTTTGAGGATTATCTGTATTTTTGTTTTGAGTAACTGACCGTTTTTATTATTGAGCTGTGTAGTTTTTAGATTGCATCCCTTTCCATTAGAGTGAACTTCAGAATTCAGATACGGTTATGGCTCTGCTTTGAGATTGTTCTATAAGAAGTTGAGAAATTAAAACAGATAATATTTTCAGTCATGTGAGCTTTCTCACCACATGACAGTGATCTCTCATGCCTTAGCTGATACAGCATCAATGGAACTTCCAAATCCTGCATTATCAAGTCAAATAAGTGGTGAATTGCATGATAAAATCATATTTGAGGCATATTTATTTCTAAAAGATGAATTGTTTAGGTTGATCTTGGTAATGTGAGGTGAACTTTCTACTAGCATAGCTTGTGATAAGACTATCGGAGGGATATTATCTAAATAATTATTTAGAACTTTTAATTTTTGCCTGACAAAGCTGCATCTTTGTCTAGTTCTTTAGAGCTTGTTACCAGAAGAAGCATATACTGTGTGGTTAGAAAGATTTGGATAATGTTTATTTCAGAACAAATTTGGTTTGATATCAAGGGTGGAGTGAGGAGGATTAAAAGCTCAATATGTAAGTTTTATAGTATGATAAGATGTTGTGCCTCGTTTCGAAAGGAAGTAAAGGGAAATCAAACATAGATAAGGTGGTTTAGAGTCGTTAGACCATGCTATTGATTCGACTATGGTAACTCGACTTTTCTGCGCTACGGCTTTTGTCCAATAGATGATAGACATTGGCGACTTTTCAGGCCTTACGTAAAGTTAAATTTGATTTATACTTTTGTCTGAGCCATCCTCTTTAGAAAGTATTCACTTTAATTGTATGAATGATATGAGTTCTCTTTTTATAAATCTATCTTCAGGTACTGTGAGGAAAGGCCTTTGCTTCTAGGTAATCCTGGAATGGGTGCAAGACTCTGTACATATTACCAAAAATCCGCACCAGGTGATCAAATGGGAAACTTGCTGAGGAATGGTGATAATAGTTTGGGGAGTGTTGTTCCTCTTGATCCTGCTGATAAATCCCCATTTCTTGGAGATATAAAACCTGGTTCAAGCCAGTCATGCCTTGAATCTAACATGTATAGAGCACCCATCTTTCAACATAAAGTGCCATTGACTGATTACTTATTGGTGAGGTCTTCGAAGGGTAAGCTCTCCATCAGACGCATTGACAGGATTGATGTTGTTGGACAACAGGTTATGCTAATATTCTTGTTAAATTTATTCTTCTAATTTCGCAAGGGTCTTGTTTGGTCTGTATGGGATACTACCTGCCCTGTCATTTTCTTTTTTTCGATTGAAGTTCATTTTTTTTCTTTTTCTCTTTTGTAGCCCATGATCTTGTGATTGCTAGCGGTGCTACATTCTTCAAATGTTTGATAATGTTTGTTTCTAACTTTGATTTGTTATAGGAGCCTCACATAGAGGTTATGTCGCCTGGGTCCAAGGGATTCCAGGTCTATATCATGAACAGACTATTGGTATACATGTACCGGGAGTTCCGTGCTTGTGAAAAACGTGGTTTTCGTCCTTCTATACGCGCGAATGAGCTGGTCTTACATCCTAACTTGTCTGAGACATTTCTTCGGAAGAGGCTGAAAAATTGTGCTGATTTACAGGTATTGCATTCTGCTTCTAATTATCTGTGCCTTGGCTCCAATCTCTTTTGATGACATTCCTGATCATCAATAGAATTGCTAGAGGCCAAGAGAAAAGTTGCATTACTAACGACGAAAAAACATTATTTAACCATACAAGAAAACCCAGAGAACACATACCTCTCTTTGTTCTGCTGCCAATTAATTTTATCTAGCTTGGTTATTTTTCTAATTTTGGGGAGTAAGCCTTGTTCTTTTGGTGTGGGCTACTAGAAAGATCCGAATGGGAATTTTATTTGGGTTATGAAGCGCAATTTTCGTATTCCTTCAGAGGAAGAACTGAGAAGGATGGTGACTCCTGAAAATGTGAGTACTTGTGTATCTATTACCTCTTTACTTCATTTGATGAATTTATGCTTTGGCAGGGATTATATATGAGCTGCGTTGTTGCATATATCTGTTTCATTCTTTGTGAATAATTCAATTGTCCTAGCTCATACCCTTAGTTGTCAAATGGTCTAGGTGTGCTTATGGTACAAAGGGCCTCTTATCCTCTTAGGCACTAGGCGCAATTAAATTGCACGCCTGAGTAAAGCTAGGCTCATAGATGCACACACTCATAATGTACCCAGAATGCGTACCTGTTCTTTCCTCAGTAGAATATGTGTTGGAAATGAACAATCCTAAAGGGGGCGTTTACTAAATAGGATAGGATTGACTATTCTTATCTCATGATTCATTCAATGCCACACGTGTAGTTCCAAATATGAACAATGATCATTTGCTATGAGATATCTTTGTATCTAATCCTTAAAAGTAAACGCTTGATTATCCCTTATTATTATTATCTATCCGACTTATCCCGCTTAGTAAACGCCTCCAAAGAGAATAGAGAAGACACTATTGGCGTGTGCTATTTAGATTATAATTTATAAGCAACTAGCAGCCAGAATTCCTAGTTATTATTCATGAAGACCTGCTTCGTTTCACATTTGTTATGATTGGATAATTCTTCCTACTTGTTACTCTATATTTCCGATACAACCTCACTTTTATTTTCAGAAATATAAGCAACATTGGAATGAAAAGCAACAAGTTAACAAAATCCAAATTTACCCTTTAGTCCTTCCCAGCAGTTAGATTGAAGCCAGTATTATAATACGATTCATAAAAACATAGCCACAATGATCTCTATCCACGTTTATTGATCTTTGAAAAAACCAAAATACTTAGAGAGGACTCCTGACAAAAAAAAAAAAAAAAAATGTAATTATCAGCAAAATTGTTTCTTTTTTTTTCTTCAGTTCAAATCCAAAAATGTTTCTTACTTATATATAAGGCATAGGTCGTCGATTCTGCATTGGATAAAAGAGAGAAAATACCCTTTAATTTAGAATAAGTCGTTCAAATCATTTTATCGAGATGAGTGTTCTATATCGATAAAATATTCATTTTAATTTAAAACCATCTCTATATTAAGTTGATTAAGATTGGTAGTTGGAAGGACGAAATCACTAAATTTTGAAGAAATTAAGCCTCACAAGTTTGACTAATCTATATCCAGTTCCATAAATGATTCCTTAATTATATGCTTAATAAACAAAAGAAAATATGCCTATATTTATGTCAATGGTTTATGATGCTGAAAAACTGTTAAACTAATATTGAATTTGGCCTTAGGTTTGTGCCTATGAGAGCATGCAAGCAGGTCTGTACAGGCTCAAACGTTTGGGTATCACAAGGCTGACTCATCCTGCTGGTCTTTCATCAGCAATGAGTCAGCTTCCAGATGAAGCGATTACTTTAGCTGCAGCGTCACATATCGAGAGGGAGCTACAAATTACCCCATGGAATTTGAGTAGTAATTTTGTTTCCTGTACAAACCAGGTGAGCAACCTCTTTCAGATTGTTATGCTCACTATTTTTTGAATTTTTTTTTTAATCTCACGAATTTAACACACATACAAGTTTTAATCCGAAAGGTGTTCTTTCACTAAATTTTTCAGATGAGGACAAAAGATTCAATAAATTGAGATTTTTGGAAGGGTTTATTGAACATTTCTTTTACTATGTTTTAGTTTATTTTGACGCCAGAAAGAACAAATTTTGCTTTTTATTTGAGAGAAACCGATTTCCAACTCTGCAGTGTACTTATTTTTGTTGCATAATTTGTGGGTTTATAGCTTAATTCGATGCCTAAAAGAACAAATTTTTGCTTATATTTATTTAAGAGATGAGTGTGCCAATTTTCTACTCTGCAGTTTTTTGATTTTGTGTTGCAAAGTTTGTTGGTTCTGCATTAGTTGAGATCCATGCAAGGATCACAAATTGAATAAGAGATCTGCACTTATCATTTTCAGGATAGAGAAAATATTGAGCGTCTGGAAATTACGGGTGTTGGCGACCCTTCAGGAAGGGGCCTAGGTTTTAGTTATGTTCGCACAACTCCTAAGGCCCCAATCGCAAATTCCACGGTGAAAAAGAAAACTGTAGTTGGTAAAGCGTCAACTGTTACCGGAACTGATGCAGATTTACGCAGATTGAGCATGGAAGCTGCGAGGGAGGTATATGTTATTTGGTTTAGAGGAAGTCTTTTATTGCACAAATAATGCTTTTTATATACTACATTCATGCTTTGATTGTTAACAACCGTAAATCATACAATGATCAACAATTAAGATTAATTTGTAGTTTTGAGATGGGGACTAGTTTTTATATGAACTAAATCCTATAAAATATATGGAGATGGGTAAGTATAAAAACTAGTCCTATCGTGAAAACTAAAAACAATGCTTTTATCTCTATATAATCATGCTTTTTAATATATACAATGATGCTTAATAGTGCTTTTCTCGGTTCATGATTTTTCGTATAAACAATTATGCTTTTATTAAATCATGTTTTTTATAAACTATATTCATGCTTCGATTACTAACAATCGTAGATCATACAATGATCAATGATTGAGATTAATTTGTAGTTTTTACATGGGGATTGGTTTTTATATGAACCAAACCCTATATATATAATCTTTTTTGTTCTTTTCATTTTTCTAGATAACTTTATTTTTTTCTGTGATTTATACCCATTGCATTCTTAGTCAGTAGTGAATGTGTTCGCCTTCATTCATTATAAGTCTTCCTGGTCCCCTACACCCCCTGCCATTACTAATAGGGTTCATTTGCCTAATTTACATCTTATTTAATGATTTGTCATTTTGCAAAAATGATTATGCTCTTGTTATTCTTCAAATATAGTGGTTACTCCAGGGATTGTGCTGATAATTTTTTCATTGTGTTTGCATACAGCTTCTCCTGAAATTCAATGTTCCCGAGGAGCAGATTGCCAAACAAACTCGATGGCACCGAATTGCTTTAATTCGCAAGCTTTCAAGTGAGCAAGCAGCATCAGGCGTCAAGGTTGACCCAACAACGGTCAGCAAGTTTGCCCGTGGACAGCGAATGTCCTTCATGCAATTGCAACAGCAGACTAGAGAAAAATGTCAGGAAATATGGGATCGACAGCTTCAGAGCCTCTGTTCTGCGGATGGGGAGGAAAATGAGAGCGAGTCGGAGGCCAATAGTGACTTGGATTCATTTGCGGGGGATTTGGAAAATCTTTTGGATGCAGAAGAATGTGAAGATGGTGAAGAGGATGATTTTGAGTCCAAGCATGATGGCGTTGATGGTGTTAAGGGTCTAAAAATGAGAAGGCGGCCATTCCAAACTCAGGAAGATGAAGAAAATGAAGATGAGGCAGCAGAAGCTGCAGAATTATGCCGGATTCTCATGGATGGTACAAAATTTTCTGATAAAGAAATGCTAGCGTATTCTGACTTTCATGCCTATCTGGTTTCCTTGTCGTGCAGTATCAACCTTTCTGTTCCATAAATGGGCTATAGTATAGAATTAGGAGCAAGTTTATTACGGCACTCTTCTTGGCAAAATTTCCTTTGGCTAGAGTAAAAACTGGAGAATTGCTGCAAGTCTTAATGTCTAAGAAAATCTGAAGTGATTCTGTGGAACATTAATTAGCATGAGTAGCCGAATTTTATGGCTAAAGTAGCTTGAGGGGGGTTTGGTCCTTAAAACAGTGTGTAAGTGAGTTCTCAAAAGCTGCTTTAGTTATTTTTAAATAGGACGACTTTATGGTTAGAGTAGATAAACTGCAGAAAAAATAAGGTATGTTCTGGTTCATTATACTGTCTGGGTTATTGGACTTCCACAAATTATATTGGTTTTATGAAAATCCATTTAGAACTGCTTAATGTATGTTATCTATGCTTGTTTGCAACTACTTAGGTGGGGATTTTCTTGTTAGGCTGCTGACTTGCATCTTTCCGTTTTAGTTTTTGTGTATGATTGCTTTCTAAGGTGGGTGAATTCATGGACAATACCTGATTCAGATTGACCCTACTATCTCAATGGTGCTTTAGGCCTCTAGCTGTATCCCTTTCGTTGTGCTAAAAGTGGAGCTACTTAGACAGTCTGAAATATAAATCCATTATTAGGTCGTCTATTAGATAATGCAAACTTCAATTATTCTTGCTGCTTAGGATTTGTGATGTGATAATCCATGTTTATATCTGTCTATTTGATTGCTAGTCTATCATAATCTGATCGTCTAACTGTTTTGCAGATGATGAAGCTGATCGCAAAAAGAAGAAGAAGACAAAAGCTGCAGTAGAGCAAGTTGGGTTGTCTATGAAGTCAAAATTTGGTTCTGAAAATGCTGATGGAATTAAGAAAAACAATGCAGTTTCTAAGAGAGTCATGCAACCTGAAGGATCCTTTCTAGTAATGGAGAAAATTGCTAAAGACCAAAAGGAGGTCCATAAATTAATATTTTCATATCTTCTGATTTGTATATCTGATCTCATGGTCATGGTTGCATAAATTTTAGAAGTTCTGATCGTGTACTTGCAATTCTTTACTTCAGGTACAGGGAGATAGCCTGTATGCCAAAAGTCATCATTCAGGGAAATTTAAGGCCAAGAAAAATAATGAGACTGAACTACTTAGCAAAAAGTTGAAGATATTGGGGGACGGAATCAATGTAAGTTTGCCTCTTAAACTGTGATGTATGCTGTTGCCGCTTGATTGTTTCATATATAATTTTTCATTACAGTACTGTTGTTTTCGTACAAGTTAATGTCAAATTGGGACCGGGTACCAATCGATGCCACTTCTAAATATTTGGAGGCATCACTTGCGAATACTCTGCCACCCTTATTTCTGTCTGTATTTGCATCTCTATTAACATGGTTCTGCAGAAGAATTTTGACGTTTGTCGTTTTAAAATCTAAAACTAGGTTATCAAGGAAAAAAAATCCGCAAGGGAGAGTTTTGTCTGTGGAGCATGTGGCCAGGTATGCATCAATTCGGAATGCAGTATTCTTTACATCTGGATATTGGTTCTTAATCTGTCCCCTTTCCTACCTTCAGCTTGGTCATATGAGGACCAACAAGAACTGTCCCAAATATGGGGATGACTCTGAAACTCGAGTGGAGAGCATTGATCTCGAGAGGTTATCTAGCAGACAAAAATTCCTAGATCAAATAGAGCAGAGCCAGCAGAAACCCCTTGCAAAGAAGTTCATGCCGAAAAATGTTGCAAAAACTGCTGGGTCAGATGCACCTGAAGATGATAAACCAACTTCCAAGGCTAAAATCCTGAAGGTTAAATGTGGCATAACTGACAAGCTTCCTGATAGACATACTCCTCCAAACTCACAGAGCTCTGAGAGACCAATGACATCAGATGCTGAAATTGGAAGCAAGTCTGTTGCTAAAGTCAGTAAAATCACCTTTTCAAACAAGATGAAACCTGATGATGTTGTTGAAACTCCTAAGACCTCCTATGTGATCAAGCCACCAGTGGATGGTGATAGAGAGCAGTCCCGCAAGAAACTTATAATTAAAAAACCGAAGGAGATCATTAATCTTGAAGAAAATAGTCAGGATGGAAGTTATGGTTTTGAGTACAGGAAAACAAAGAAAATAATCGAATTGTCAAGTTTGGACAGACATATGGAACATGAGAGCAAGCACTTCTTTGAAGAGTCTTCAAGAATGAGGGATACAGATAGTAACCAATCGTGGGTGGAAGAGAAAAGGAGAACCTTTGAGAGACAACACGAAGAAAGAAATAGGAGGGGAGAAAAATTGAAGATGATTGAAGATCAGCCAAAGTATGAGTTACTAAGATATGAAGAAGCCATTCGGAGAGAGAGGGAAGAAGAAGAGCGTCGAAGGGCAAAGGAGAAGAAGAAAAAGAAAAGAAGGCTTGAAATAAAGGATGATTATTTTGATGATCTTCCTCCTAGAAGAAGTGACAAACGGATACCAGAAAGAGACAGAATGGTGAAGAGAAGAGCTGAACCCGATTATGTGAAGCACACTCCAGATTATGCCCCAGCTATAAAGCGACGACGAGGAGGAGAGGTGAGTAATATTTACCCAGATCTTTTGCAGAGACAGAATAAATCTTTCTATCCTTGTCCTTTCTGTGTCCTCAATTTCTATTTGAAAACATGTAACATGCATGTTGGGCTACATTAATAAAAGGTTTAATTTCCGCAAGTATACCTAAATTTGCAATATTAAGAGGACTGTTAATGTTGCAATTACAGCATCCTAAATTTTTTCAGCAAAATATGTTGGTGTGCATCTGTAAGGTGACGTTTCACTGATGAAACAAGAAGATCCTTTTCCTGGTGAAACTAATCTATGTAAAAATTCCAATGTCAGGTTGGCTTGGCAAACATCTTGGAGAGTATTGTTGAGACGCTCAAGGCAAGGAAAGAAATTTCTTACCTATTTCTAAAGCCAGTAACCAAAAAGGAAGCTCCTGACTATCTGGACATCATTAGTCATCCTATGGATTTATCTACTATCAGAGATAAGGCAAGGAGGTTGGATTACAAGAACCGAGAGGATTTCAGGCATGACGTTTGTCAAATCGTGATCAACGCTCATACATATAATGACCGGCGAAATCCAGGTATTCCTCCTCTTGCAGATCAGCTTCTCGAGCTGTGTGACTTCTTATTAGCTCAGTATGACGCGGACTTGACAGAAGCAGAAGCTGGGATTGAATAGATAATAATAGATACATGTGCGGGATGGTTATTTTTTCGCTTGTCGTCCCCCTCCCATTTTTTGGCTCAATTAATTAGTAGTAGCTTTTTCGTTTTCTTGCAATGAGTTCACAATTTTGTGTTTAGAGGGATGCCAGTAATTGTAGCATAAAATTCACCCAGCTTTGGTATAGGTACGTAATCATCATATGTAGATTAAAATTATAATAGGTTACAAAATGTATAGAATATGTGCATAGCAGCGGTCCCTTTTTAATCCAACTTTAGCTTTTAATATGTTGTATGGAAGGTTATTTGTTTTTAGTTTCTTATAAATCCGACGTAGAGATCGGTAGTTGTAGCTAATTCTCGTTATATGAGTTGGATTTGCATTTAAAAGGTCTCTGCTATGGTATTGCATTTTTTGTCAATTCATTTGGTTACTCTTATCAGGTCGTGACATGACTTTATTTTATTTTATAAAGTACTGTTCACCGAATATTGCAGTATATTATTATTATTATACATGATTTTACTGTAGTAAATCTATGTAATGTTTTGAATTGAATAAATTATAAAACTATGTAGTATAAGCAGTATTAAGTAGATATATACTACCTTAAACAGGACGGCAAGTGACAACAATTGCTAAATAAAGTAATGAAGGTTTCTACACAATCTTTCCATGTACTACTCTCCCTTCATTCTATTAGTAGATTGCAAGAGCAAGAACAAGAACAAGAACAACACTCCCGCTTTTCATATACATAGAAAAATGAAAAGAAACAAGAATTCAATACCACCATTGGTGCACAGCAATCCCCTCATCTCTGATCTTACCATACAATGCTACACACTCCCAATAAGCCCTCTTCCTCTTGCTCTTCCTCCTCCTCTCTCCTTCCTCTCTCTCCTCATCCTCCCTGCACTCCAGAAACAGCTCATCCACAACACACAAGGTCTTGTCTCTCATCATCTGCTCCACCACCCGCGCCTCCGCCTTCATCACCACGTAGTCCTCCGCCCTCACCCCCGTCTTCTCAACCCAATTCCCCTCCATTTCCTTGTACACTTGGAATTCTTGACCCCTCATCGGATAGTAGTTGTAAAACCAATCCATTGCTCTCGAGTCGTCTGCAATGAACACTCGCCGTCCATACTCATCCAACGGATCCTTCATCAGATCAGGCAGGAATCGGAACCTCGATTTCTTCGCTATTTTCGGAGCCTCCAGATACACATCCTCCAATCCTTTCAATGCAGATTGCTTCTTCTCACGAGGAGCAATGCCGCATAACACTTCTTGCCTCACGCCAGAATTCTCCGCCACCGCTGCCGTTTTCCTCATCGCAACCACCGTCTCGTCGTTCAGTCTTCGGAGATACACAATCTTGAAACTCCGCAGCAATCTGAGCTCAGCCGAGAGATCGCTGCCCAGAGGCGCGATAGCCAAGCCGCCGTCTCTCACGGCGCCACTTATCAGCTCGATTCCACTGAAGCTCGCGGCGTATATATAATCAAACACCTGGTGTGCACCCGCCCCGTCGCGCCGGGGAACGTCTCCGGCGGCCAAATATACGCCGGCGTCCCTCAGGAACGCGAAATCGACTTCGCCGGCGCCGGAGCCGAGAACGA
This sequence comes from Schizonepeta tenuifolia, assembly GCA_029490685.1. Lineage (NCBI taxonomy): Eukaryota > Viridiplantae > Streptophyta > Magnoliopsida > Lamiales > Lamiaceae > Schizonepeta > Schizonepeta tenuifolia. Next base: position 87,690,153 of record CM055960.1, on the reverse strand, counting down.
AGCCCTTGTGGCCTTTCGTGATGAGGCCCTCCTCCATCAAATCATGGAGGAGAAGGGGCAGATTGTCGATCCAATTAGACGTTTCCGCATCGGCATCCGCGTCGTAAAGCGGCGGCGCGTAGGTGGCCGCTCCGATAATCGAGCCGATGGAAGGCAATGCGAGCAGAACCGCCGCGAGGAACAGGGATCTCGAAATGACACGCAAAGACCGTGAATCGGGCACCTTGATGATGAAAATGGCGTCGGAATTCAGCCCAATTTCGAACTCATTTGGCTCATCGACAAAATTACCGCCGTTCTTAACCTGGCGGCCGCGGCCCAATTTGTTCATCTTCTTCAATTAAATGAAGCAACGTGATCGTAGGCGCAACTTGAGAGCTTGTTGATCGCTGAGAGAAACTAAGAATCAGTGAAGAAATCTAGAGAGAGAAAGAGGGGGGAATTTTAGCGAGTGCAGAATCTGGCGGCGGTGTGATTTCCACCCACGAGAGCTACACGGCTGCTTTGGTTCCGACAGCGGAGGAGCAGCAATTGCTTGATTCTGGCGATTTCCATCTCTTTATTTATCTTGCCAATTAGATTGGGTCTGTTAGTGTTGGTTTCACATGATATATGATATGAAGGGGAGAGAGAGAGAGAGAGAGAGAGAGAGAGAGAGGAGTGGTGTGGGAAACGAGACCGAGTGAAGAGAGGGTAAAATAATGTGTTGAAGAATTTGTTTTTTAGTTACCCACATTTTTTTGTTCTTAAATCAAATCCCTACTTAATATTTTATACAATCATATCCTCCTACTTTTCCTTTATTTACTATTTTTTGTCATTGGTGGTGTTACCTCACAACAACTTTATTCCTACTTTTTTATCATCACAACTTTATTCTCACTTTTTGGTCAATACCACCTCTTTTTTATCATTACCATTGTTTTTTTGTCATTATCTTACTACCCTTACATTCTAATTTTTACCTCACTCAAAATAACTTTATGAGCTTTCTTATTTTCCGTGTCGGAACCCAAATAAGAATATGATTCATGGACGGAGGGAGTATAAATATAGTAGCCCAATTTTATTTTTATTTGACGCCGCGTACAAGTACCAGATGATTTTGGTGTTTTATGGTGAAGGTAGTTCAAAGTTTTTGTTTTTTTAACACCTTTTATTTTTGAATTTCATTCTACTAAATTTAATTTTTGAGGGGACCAACTAATTTATTTGAGGGCGATATTTTCCTAATTTAGGTCTGGAATAATCCAGATACAATCATAATTTGTATGTATCTTTAATAAATATTTGAAACCTCAAAAAAGAAAAAAGAAGCTGAAATATTATGAATTCAAATTTAGACATGATATATTGCTACAAGTTGCTTAAAAAACTGAAAGTTTACATTTGATGTTACTAAATGAAAAAATACCGTGACTAATTTGTAAACTTCAAACAAACTTATATCTAGTTCTAGCCAACTAATTTATTGGCGAATGAATGTTGCAACATTCCACAGCTAGCCACGTAAACAAGATTGGGTGTTTGCAATAATTGAATTGTAGCTTTATCTATTATACTAGTATTATGTAACGATTGGGGGAGTTGCAAACTTGCAATAATTTTGAAAGGGGCATAAAAGGGCCCCAACGCCCTAAAAAATTGATCGTTCAATGATAATGGATGGGGCAAAGAAACATAGTCATATTGATATGGGGTGATATAGCATGTTGAATTCTATATTTAACTGTAGACCCGTGAGGATATACTTATTTTACAACCATCACCTTCAAATAACTTAAGGGTGTGTTTATTTGACAGTATAAATTTAGAGGTAATAGTGCAAAATAACACTTTTTCTAACAAAAAATATTAAAATATCACTTACAAAATAAAAAGGGTCAAAATAGTACTTTAGTTTGTAAAAAGTCTATTATATCCTTAATGAGTATAAAAAAAGGCTAACTTTAATTTGAATCATATACAAAAACTAAACTTTATGTATGAATTTCCGGCCAAAACTTTCCGGCGAAAATTTGAATCATACATGAAACCTAACTTCATGTATGCATCATATATACATTATACATGAAGAATAACATTCATGTATGCATCATATACGAAAATTTATGGCGAAAATTTCCGGCGAAAATTTGAATCATACACGAAGCCTAACTTCATGTATGCATCATACATGAAAACTAATCTTCGTGTATGCATCATACATGAAAACTAATCTTCATGTATAATTCAAATTTGAAATTTTTTACGGCGAAAATTTTCGTGTGTGATACGTACATGAATGTTAGTTTTCGTGTATGATGCATAAATGAAAGTCAGGCTTCGTGTATGATGCATAAATGAATGTTTAGTCTCCGTGTATGATGCATATATGAAGTTAGGCTTCGTGTATGTTTCAAATTTTCGTCGGAATTTTTTGCCGGGTATTTTCATCGGAATTTTTCGTGTATGATGCATACATTAATGTTAGTCTTCGTGTATGATGCAAATATGATGCATACATGTGTAGAGGTTAGATCTACAATTGAGGGTGACATCAGGCACGTCGGGTTGATCGGGCACTAACAACCTGTCAACACAACACAGACAGAACGTGAGAGCCCTAAGGTGAGCACCAGTGGGGGGTGTCCACCGAAGAGCCTCCGACGCTCAAGTTAGTACGGTGATAAAGTAAGCGGAAATTAGATAAAATAAGTAAAGTGATTGTGCAGAAAGCCGATGGTGATCGGGATAGATCGAGATAGGTCGGAGGGTGACGACGGTGACGGTGGCAGACGAGAGTGAAGTAAGATCGTGGTGGGCGTGACGGGGAACTCTGACGGTCTTGAGACCGATAGAGAAGGCTATAAGGAGACTGAGCAAGCGGAGTAAGCGAAGAGAATTGAGAGAATGAGAGAATGAGAGTACGAGAGTCCAGATGGTCTTGCTTGAGCTAGTAATGTTGTTTATATAGAGCCATCATTACCTCTTAGGGTTTTTCTCTGTCAGCCTTATCCATTAGCTAACGTCTATCACGTCAGTTTTTATTTTTGTAGAACTACCTTATCTTGACTTAGTCCCAGTTGTTGTAGCATATCGGGTTGTTGAGTCGTATCAGCCGTCATGACCGACGTGGCAGATCATGAGTTATGGAGATGGCTTCTATGACCCAACTACGAGTTTGAATTTGATTAAATGGCTATTGAGCCAACTCGTTTACCTTGTCTGGCTTGTCCGGATCGTGTGGCCAGTCAAGTAAGGTAATTAGGCCTAAAAGTATAAATACGGAATTTTCCCACTACAACATGAAGTTAGGCTACGTGTATGATTCAAATTTTGGCCGAAAATTTTTCGTCGGAAATTATACATGAAGTTTAGTCTTCGTGTATGATTCAAATTAAAGTTAACCTTCTTGTATATCTATAAGGATATAAAAGGTATAACCCCTTTTATAAGGGTATAAAAGTCAAAAAAAAGATAAAAGGCTATTTGAACACTTTTTTTTTTCTTTTCAAAATGACATTATTCATATTTTTGTTTTCAAAAAGGCTATTTCAACTTTTTGCTCATAAATTTATACCGGAGGGATAATATTATGAGGTATAAATTTAACTTCATTGTGGGGACCACAAGTTTTATATCTTGTTTGGTTGGAGGGATAATATGCTTATTCATACTTTCAAAGGGGATCATGTTTATATCTTGTTCGCTTGGAATGAAATTGATAATAAATGAGGAAATATCTAAAACACATAGGAGCTATAATATTATACCTCTATTTAGGAGATATAAATTTATACTCTGGGCAAGGGAAAAAGAGCTGCCCGAAACTTTATACCTCCTGCCCGATTTTTTCTTAAATCGAAATTAAATAAGATATAAGAAAGTCAAATAATATTATACATCGTTTTCCTCGTTTATTAAATAATATTATTAGTATAATATAAAATAATTTAATCTATCGATTTTTTGTGATAATCCGACATTCGTCCGTTTATTGTGAAAATAGAACGATGTCATTTAAATATTATAGTAAAAAGTTGAATTATATTATATGTTAGCGAGTTTGAACTGGGTCAATCGATTCAAACAATTTCGTCCATGAAAAACTAACATATACACAAGATTAGTGTAAAGATGTAGTTTGAAGTATTTTTCTGTAATACTTTAGCATGAATTGTTTTCGTCTATGCAAATATAATAATTTAAGGCTTTAAGCTATTTCTCACAAAAAGAGAAAAAGTTTAAGCTATATTATATTTACCTAAAGGGAGAATATACTAACATATCCTAACATTTAAATATACTTTGAAAACATTAATTTTAGTGTCCAATATTTGAAAAAATGTAATAGTAAACTTGCCATCTTGGTTCGTGCATGAAATGGTTAAAAATAATTATATTCTCAATTTTATATTCTCAACTATCCATTCACATTTACAATAGGATTCTTAACTCATAATACAATGCTCACAACTAACTACCAATCTCTTAAAATTTTTAGGAGGTGATTTGTATGATGAAATAGAATGAGATAGGAATGGAATGTGGTTAAGAATGGAATGGAGCTAGGAAAAGAATGGAATTGGTAAGTTGATTCTTATGCTTGGTATGCATAAGGAATAAGTAAAAGAATGAAATCGATATTTTTCTATGCATTGTGTGTATATATATACTCCATCTGTCTCGTTCAACATGTTTTACTTTTCTTTTTGGGTGTCCCGTTCAATATGTCTCATTTCCTTTTTTGGCAAAAATTAAGAAATCATTTTATTCACTTTATATCACTTTATGTCACTTCAGCACCACTTTATATCACTTTATCAATTAAAAAATAATTTATATCACTTTATTCACTACACTTCTTAATCCCCGTGCCGAAAAGAAATCAGACATCTTGAACGGGACGGAGGGAGTATATGTTTGTGTTGTGTGTGTATATGCGTGTATATGTGTAGTGTGTGAATACGTGTGTTTGTGTTGTGTGTGTATATGCGTGTATATATGTAGTGTGTGAATACGTGTGTGCAGTGTGTGTATGTGTGTGTAGTGTGTGTGTATGCAATGCGTGTGTATATATGTGTGCAGTGTGTGTATATGTGTGTGTGTGTATATGTGTGCAGTGTGTGTATGTAGTGTGTGTATATGTGTGCAGAGTGTGTGTGTGTAAGTTAGAATTGATGAAAAGAATTCCTTGTTTTTTGAGGTAAAATTGATTAAATTGTAAAATATATGAGGGTAAAATAGTCAAAATATAAAAATAGGAGTATTAGGAATGATTAATGCCATGGTTTGACTAATAAATGACTAAACCCTTGAGGAATGGAATGATCATTCCGGATGGAATGACGAACGATTCCTTCTCGTAAAACATACTCCCTCTGTCCAAGCTATGTCTACCCATTTGGAGTGTGACACAGGTTTTAAGAAAGTTAATAAAGTGGTAGTTGGTGGAATAAAGGTGTATTTGAGGGGTAGTGAGATAATGACAAAAAAATAGTAGTAATGACAAAAAAAGATGTAGTATTGACCAAAAAGTAACAATAAAGTTGTTGGGATGATAAAAAAATAGAAATAAAATTGATGTGAGGTGGGGTCATCAATAGCAAAGGGTAGTAAATAGAGAAAAGAGATGAGGGTATAGATGTAAAATTTTTAAACTAGGTAGACATAAAATAGACAATTTTTTTGTGGTAAGTAGGTAGCTATAAACTGAACGGAGGGAGTATCAAGCAAAAGAATGAAATAGAGGTAACAATGACCATTCCATTCCACCCTCCATTCCATCATACCAATTACTGCTTTATTCTCCATAAGTTTGCAACCATTTCCTGGACATAAGTATAAGTAATATATATAAGCAAGACAAATTTAATAGAGTTAAAATTCGAAATACCCACTTTCAAGATAACATGTACTCTATATACCCACTAAGATAATTATCTACCCTATATACTCACTTGGCCCACTTCTATTACTTTTACAGAATTTGAGAAGAATCTCTCTCTCTCTTATTAGATTCGGTCAAAGAATCTCTCTCTCATTGAATAAAATATGAATAAACCCTAAACCCTCTCTGTATGTAACGTATGGATTGGTACCGATTTTTTCTCTCTTTTCAGAAATTGAGATTTGAGATAACCCCCACCCACCCGTTACAGATTTTCAATGAGAATAAATTCTTCACATTAATAATACAACGGTAAAAAAACAAAAAAAATTCTGTACAGCCCGTGAAAGAGCATGCAAATTTGAACTTATTTATGTGCTCCACCCACGCATAAGACTCTACCATAGCAATTGTTCTCCATCCTTCATCTGTTTGTTTCTTCTTCCCTTCTCCCCTGTACAATTTATACATAACTTCCTTCCCCTCACCCCTGTACAAAAGAATTTATATCAAACCCTTAATCTATGGCGTCAACATCACGCTCAAAGGGAAAAGGAAAAATCACCAAAGGTGATGAAGGATTAACTGAAGCCCAGAAACAACATCTACAAGAGGTAAATTCCTTACAGATCGATAACTAACTATACAGGTCGATAGAATGATTGTTTTTAATTAACACGGCCTGTATACTTTTTATACGATCTTTATAGTTTTTGTTAAGACAAATATTATTATAATTAATTTAGACACATTATAGACATGTTTTTTAGATATCTCTCTGCCTTTACGGTTTTTATTATGCTAATTTGTTGTTTGTTGATATAATTAGTTAGTTTAAAGTTTAATTAATCGAATAATTAATATATTTTCTCTAGTTTAATACCATAGTTCATGTTAATCATAATATAGGAAGAACTTAGATCGAACACTTTATAAAAAAAAGTATACAAGTCGTGTATAAATTATACAGGTCGTGTATTATTTTTCACGACCTGTATATTTTTTACACGCCCTGTATAGTTTCTGCTTATTTATTATTTAATGTATGCTATACTTATGATGATATATTTAATTTTATTATTTTATTGGCTTAAGATTACTACTATGATGCATAATTAGTTTGTTGATATAATTAGTTAGTTTAATGTTTAATTAATCGAATAATTAATATATTTTCTCTAGTTTAATACCATAGTTCATGTTAATCATAATATAGGAAGAACTTAGATCGAACACTTTATAAAAAAAAGGTATACAGGTCGTGTATTATTTTTCACGACCTGTATACTTTTTACACGCCCTGTATAGTTTCTGCTTATTTATTATTTAATGTATGCTATAATTATGATGATATATTTAATTTTATTACTTTATTGGCTTAAGTATTACTACTATGATGCATAATTAGTTTGTTGATATAATTAATTATTTTAATGTTTAATTAATCGAATAATTAATATATTTTCTATAGTTTAATGCCATAATTAATGTTAATCATAATATAGGAAGAACTTACATCGAAAACTTTGTAAACAAAAGTATACAGGTCGTGTAAAAACCTTACAGGTCGTGTATGGTTTTTTGCGACCTTTATACTTTTTACACGGCCTGTATAGTTTTTGCTTATTTATTATTTAATTTATGCAATAATTATGATGATATATTTAATTTTATTATTTTAGTTGTTTAAGTATTACTATGATGCATAATTAGTTTAATCTCATTGTTATGTCACGTTTCAAAATCATTTGTCACGTTTAAAAATAAATGTCACGTTTTTTTATTTAATTAATTTCTCAAGTTTATTAAATATGCATGCATAATTAGTTTCTTAGTTCTGTTTTGTAATTGATAATTGATTTTATTTGTGTTTCAGCATGGTTGGTGTTGGGTACGTAAGACAATTCAAGAAGTGACGTGTACAGTGAACACGTACAACAAGCTCAGCATGTTGGCATTGATAGAGAAACGACTGTTAGAAGTTGGGGGTGCAGAGCTTGTTCAAACATTCTCTGTGGGTGCTTTTGGCCATTTCTTTAGAATGTATCAGGGTAAAGCGTGTGCGAAAGCGCTTCATATGGTCGTGGCTAGAGAGGTGATAGTGGCCGATGCTGATCCGATGGATCTATGGTTCCGTATTGGTGATAGAAATTTGAGGTTTTCACCACGTGAGTACGCTCTTATTTCGGAACTTATGTTTGGAGCGTCTGCATTTGATCCACACGGTGCAGATTTGTCGACGGAGAATGTGGAAGCATGTCGGGCCTTTGCTGGTGACGTCCGAATATTCAAGGACGTGTTGGATGATTTTTTGAAAGTGAATGGTCTAGAAGCACATTTGTATCTTCGAGTAGCCCATGTGCTAGTCGCACAAGCAGTATTATTAGGTTGCGACGTTAGAGGCAAGATACAGTCGTGGCTTTGGGTATTATCGGATGATCTCAACCGATGGAACCAATTTCCTTGGGGCGGATATTCATACAAAGTGTTGAAGAACTATGTCTCGGCGGCACCGCGCAACAAATCTGTTTTTGGAAAGAATTTGAGGTATAACATTTACGGGCCGGTTTAGGCACTGCAGATGTGGATGAACGAGGCTATACCTTATTTGTCAGCGATTACTGCGAAGAAAGTGGACGAATATGCTCTTCCTCGTTGTCTGAGATGGACGCTGGATCAGGCTTTGCAGTGCAATTTGGATGGGGCTTTTGTCGACGGGGTGAATTGCAGAGATTCTCTGCACCCTGAAGAATAAGAAGAAGGGATGTGGTACTGGTTCTCTTTGGTTAATGTTGAAAACCCACTCGCGGTGAATTATGTGAAGCCCGTCAACCTACTATCCGAGGGTGAACAGCCTGAACGTCGTGCCCCAGTTCAGCGGCTTTCTAATGACCCTCCAGTGTCAGAGCTTAGCGTCGAGCCGAGTGTATATGATCTGAGAGACATGCCCCCACCTAAAGATATGACGAAAGCTAAGAAGAGTAAAGGAAAACGTGCTCGCGTAGTGCAGTCGTCATCATCGAGCAGCGGCACAGAAACCGGCATTCGGAGAGAGGGGAGAAGAAACAAGTTCATGGAGGAATTGCGAGGCCTCGTGAGAAGTGAATTGACTACACAGTGGAGAGAGGAGTTTTTTCCGGAGATCAAGTCTTTTTCACAGACTTGTTTAAGAAGAAGAGTAGCCGACGTTCTAGCCCGAGTGGACCTGTACCACCACCACCCAGTGCCTCAGCCCGCGGGAGTCTAGTTCACCAACCACAACAACCCTTTGTGCCAGCCCGTCATTCAGCGCCGCCGCTTCAATGCACAGTCCCCGAATGGCTTAGAAAGGGTGGCCCTCAGTATGCTTATGAACCAGATGATCCTGAGCCCATTCCGGCGACACCCATAGCTGCTCGATTTCCTGATGAGAACCCTCAGGATGTGTTGTACAATCCCGCTACATATGCTGATTTTGCTAAGAAGTCGTTCGCGCAGATACGACCGGATGAGCCAGGAACAGGGAAGAGTATCACCGATGGCGAAAGCTCACGCCGAGACATGAGTCTACTTCAGCAAGATCAGGAAGTTCCTCCTCTCGATCTTCACGACGAAGACAAATGGAACAGATACGACCTGTTTTTAAACAACAGAGGCTCATGCGTGTATGTGGGAGCATTGACATGCAGCGATAACTACTTTCGCCGGATTGAAAACCCAAAGGCTGACATGGATCATCCAGTAAGTTTCTAAATTTTAAAGTTTTTATCATTAGTTTTACGTTGTTTTAATAATTTTTTTTTTTGTGTGTTTATTCTCAGGTTTTCGTCTTTGCCGTCCAGTTGTTGCAACATCGTTTGAGGGAACGTGTGCACCTTATGGACCACATTACGGGCTAACACTGTCCTTTTGAACGTCGACTTCTTCGTAAACAAGCTTTTATTTTAAATTTATTATTTTTATCTGTAATCCATTACATCTACTAATATTTTTCGTGTTTAGACGACATTCATGCACAAACTTAACAAAATGGAGAGGTCGACAAGCTTGAGTGCGAGCATCACAATGCCACTTGATGTAGGTGTTAATGTAAAAAACTGGCGGCAAACTGACACGGTAAAAAATCACTGCATATTAAAATTGAAGTTATCATTTAAATTATTTTTAATATTCTAATTATTTTTAATATTCTGATTATTACTTACAGATAATAATTCCAGTCATCCTCGGTCAGCATTATTTCAAAACTTGCATTTGTAAGTAACACGCATTGAATCTGATCGATCTGTACAAAACTCAGCTCGTTGTTCCAAGTGCCACAACCCAACTGCAAGCCTCAACTGCTCTTTGTCTTTAAATAGGGAGCTCATACTCAAAGGACCCTCAGGCATGTTATCTAGAACAGTTTAACAAGCGAAGCAGCAGGTTCCAATAGAATCATGAGAACTAACCAGTTTTGTAGGTCGGCCGCTTCAGTGGCGAGCTCCGTCTCCTTGTCAACAAGGGGTGTACGACTTTTCTGCATCAACATTGCCAGGAGCTTGTTCACACCGCCTTAAATATGCACCCAATTAACAAATTTAGCAAGAGTTCCAATTTGCAGAGTGGCTGTCTGTTCCTCTTCGTCATCAGTGTCGTCAGACTCAGATTCAGCAGAATATTCTTCATCATCATCATCATCATCCTCCACGACAGTGGCATAGGATTGCACAGGCTGTGGCTGCAGCTCCGGCGCTTGTGATTGCCCCTGAGCAATGACAATCGCTGCACTTTCAGAACCCATTTGCGTCTCGCCAAGCCAATTGCATGAAGCCATACGTGCGAGGGAATCGTCGTACTGCGAGTACTGAGACGTATACACATCATCATAGACAAATTGCGAAGAAACATTCAAATCAAAGCTAGATCTATACACTGAATCACTAATATACAACGTAGGCTCAGACTCAGTACCACACAATCGACGAAGTTGATCATCATTACTCAATATAAATTTTTCGACGCCGAATTGAGACGTTGAAAAATAGAATATTTCAAAATTCTCACTTAACGATCTAGATATCATTATGAAATTTATTTGTTCCTTAATGTTGGAAAAACTTATCATATCCAACGGAAGATAGAATGTGCGCTCTTCTCCGCCATTATAAACAAAATCGTCCCAAACGCCGTTGAATTTAACGCGGAACATCTTGCATTCCATCTGCCAAAACAAAACCAAAATTTAATAATTAAATATACGTAAATAAAATTAAATTAATTTATTAAAAAATTCAATTTTGTACAGATCTAAAAATAATTATACAGGTCTTACAAAACTAATTTCGGACCCGTACAGTTTTTGTTAGATCTGTACACTTTTTTAGTTTTTAGAAAATTTTAATTAATATTTTAAACACTCCAATTTGTAAATTTAAATGAATAAACACAGTTTATATGGATTTACCCTCGTTTGAAGAAATACCTATATATGGAATTTCGAATTTAGAGTGTATTTATGTAAAATACATATATTAATGTTATAAAAAGAACATAAAACATAAATATTTAAATAAATAATGTAATTAAAAAAATTATACAGATCTTATAAAAATTATACAGATCGCGTTAACACACTACCGACCTTTACAATTTTTGGTCGATCTTTACAATTTTAAATTTATTCAAAAATCAACGTAAATTTTAAATACTTACGTTTGGAGATGGAAATTGCAAAACCAGTGTTAATTCTCTTCTAGCTTGGATTCAACCCGTTTGAAAGATGCCTAATTGATATTTCTGTAAAATACAAACAATAATGTTATAAAAACTATATAAAAAAACATAAATATATAAATAAATAATATAATTAAAAAAAAATTATACAGATCTTGTAAAAATTATACATCTCGCGTTAAAACACTACCGAGCTTTACAGTTTTTTGTCGATCTGTATAATTTTTTTTTGTTTTACAAAATAATAAAAATTTGTATTATGCTCACCTGACTTTGAAAAACGGTAATGACTACTATAACTCTTCGATCTAATATTCGCTCAAGTTTTCTCTCTATTTTTTTCCTTCTTATGTTTGCATACAACTCCTTCAAACTATGAATCTTATATAGGCTGAAGAATTCCAATTCAATAATGCATTCAATTCTATATCTACCCGCATGCAAAATTACTGTTAAAATTGATACAATTTTTGCATGCATGCCAATTTTAATAGGCTTTATTCACGTGAAACTTACACATTCTCATCCCACTCAAATAAATTTTGGCCTTATTCAAAAAGCTAGTTAACTGATGAGATTGACTGCATGATTGTACCACAATTGAATAAAAAATGAATTAAACAAGTGGTGGAAAATACACTTTGTGGACTAAGTGGGTATATGAGATAGTAAATTATCTTAGTAGGTATTGAGAGCACATATTATCCTCAAAGTGGGTATGCATGATGATTTTCTCAATTAGACAAATAGAGTAAAATTTAGATTGTACTATTTCACATATGTTCTGCTAGATTAGTACTTGAAATTTTTTATATGTTCTGGCCCGTCTAGTGTAACTGTTCCCGTTCCGATTCAGAATCTTGGAAGATGGTTTTGATTTCAATTCAAAATGACAGTTTGAACTATTTTTATTTTGATGATTCATTAGAAATAAAATACTTTTTGATGATTATATAATTAATTAATAATTAAATTCAATTTGAAATACTAAATTATCACTTAATTTGTGAATAATATACTAGCACACAAGCCGAGTTACCTATTACGAATAAATTAATATAAATTAAATATTAAATCATATTATATATTATTTTATCAATTAAATTAAACACGAGTTCAATGAATTATGAAAACTTATCTTCTTCCACCTAATGAACACGTGCACTATCCGTTGCACTTGCAGGCAGTTTCATCACACTTTCACTCACTTCAAAGTTGAAAACACTCCACACTCAAAGAAGAAAGAGAGAGAGAGAGAGAGCAGAGAGAGAAGCAATGCTAGCTTGCCCAATCAGAGCAATGGGAGTGGAGAAGGAATTACTGAAACCGGGCACCGGCCCGAAGCCCGTTCCCGGTCAAAACGTCACCGTTCACTGCACCGGCTTCGGCAAAAATAACGATCTCGCCAAAAAATTCTGGAGGTAAAAAATCGTTTTCCCTTTTGTGTTCCTGTACGAATTAGCGGTAGAATCGTTGAACATTTTCATGATTGAATTAGTGTGTATTTAATTGCGTTACAGCACCAAGGATCCGGGGCAGAAGCCTTTCACTTTCCAAATCGGGCGAGGCCAAGTTATTAAGGGTAATTAGTGACTAGTTATGGAGTAATTAATTTGCGTTGTGCGTTTTTGTTTGAGTGGATTGTTATCTGAATTGTTTAGAGTTGGATATTGTATATAGTGACTCTACTTCTACCATGTCGCGGTTCATCTTAATTTCCCAGTTTGATTCGATTTTGGGACTTTAATTTTGGAATATGCATGTATTGCAGTGTGAGGTTAGTCTAAATCGAAATAAAGTTATAATAGTTCGAGGAGTGGATGTTTTCTTGGTCTTTGCAGCTCCATATGAATCACCAGTTGTATTTATGAACAGAATAAGTTAAGTCTAGTATTCCAAAATGTGATATACATATATGCGCTCATATGTCATCAAATGAATGCGATTTGTCGTGGTAATATTGAGGGTGCGTGAGTAGGAGGTGAAAAACTATGCATAATCATAGACATAGTAGAGGGTCTGGGAAAATATTCAGTCTAGAGAAACTATGTCTTAGAACTGGTGGATGCATTCAGCTGATGAGAATTGTGGCTATCGAAGTGATAGTTTTCTTCTATAAATATGTCAGGATCTTGCATCTGGTATTCTATTGTTCCAATAGTATATAATTGATTAATCCCAATTCTGGTTCGGACATGCCCTTATATGGGAGTTGAGAACTTTGCTTGGGGAAAAGATATTCATATGTTTAAGTTTGTTTCAAACAGCTTGCATCAATCAGCACTATTTACATGCATTGCAAAAAAATAGGACTTATAAGGTGAGGGCATAAGGTAGATGTTGTTCAAGTCTTTCTATTGGTCTACAATATTTTGTGACATACAAGGAGATGTGATAGTGTATTTACATGGGTGAGTTGGTGACTAATTCTTTATGGAAACTTTTTTTACCTAACAAATGGAGAATTTGACCATGGACTAATTGGGATGTATGTCCACGGCCTTTGTTGCAGGCTGGGATGAAGGTGTGTTAGGAATGCAAGTGGGAGAAGTTGCTCGGCTGAAGGTAATATGCAAATCCTTTGTATTTTCTTGTCTTGCTAAATATGTTGTTTGCTCAATGTCGTGAGTATAAGCTCCCCTCCCAATGAAGTATGGCATGCTCACCGCGTCTATTTTGCAAACTTGCATGAAGAAGGTGATGTTAATTTTTGTTTTCAATGATACGCAGTGCACTCCGGATTATGCATATGGATCGAATGGTTTTCTATCATGGGGAATTCAGCCCAACTCAGCTCTGGTTTTTGATGTCGAATTGTTGAGCGTTGAGTAAGCAAGCGAAGTGGTACGTAGTTTGTGCTGACTGATGCGTTGCATGATCTGTTTTCAGCTTTGTAATGTAAGGATTTGTCAGCAAGATAACTGCATAATTGATGAAATACTTTCTTAATCATCAATTCAAGGAATAATGATGAATGATTGCATATGAATTGTCTGTTTTTGGAGCAAGATTACATTTACATACTGCTACTATATGGAAACACACAAAGCATGCATGCTCTAGATTATAACCAACAATCTTGAACAACTTTGAACATCACTCTTCTGTAATAGTATATAATATACTATATATAATGTATGATATCACATGCTTAATATAGGTAATTATCATTGATAGACCAGCGTGGATGGGAGAAGTTGAAATGCCTGTTTAATTTCCCAACCAAATGAATCAACATTATTTCATGTAATTATACAGAAGTGTGTCGTTAAAAACTAATACATCCAATTAGTGAAACTACTTTTTAAGTGGCTTCACCTAATAGGTAATTAAATATATTCATGATCAAAGCTATAGATACAAGTACAAAGGGAAATTAATTGATGTTAATTCTCGTATCTTATAAGCATATATCAACCTTCAGATGAAGTTTTGTTTCTTTCTTATTGAACAGTTTCTTACACATAAGGCTATCTATGTAAAAATGTTATTGTTTGTGTTGATAATATTGAAATACGAGAAATCTGACCGACGATCATGTAGGGGAAAATTTGTTTTTATAAATTTGATCTGTACATAAAGCTCTAATTGGAACTAAATCTAATTTTTAAAGTTCGAATCCTGTTTTTAACTATTCTTTTTGAATTTCAAACTTTCTTATGGATGAAAAAAATATTGTTCGACTTTTTCGGGTTCAAGTATAAACCTAGTTATACTAAATAATCAAAATACGATGAAAAATAATCTGAACAATTAATTATTTATTATCGAACTGTTTTTAGGATAATATCACAATGTACATATTCAATCTCTTTAGGGGGAAATTTGATTAATCAGAAACAAGAAAGATTTCCAAATGTGACCTATCATTGACATTCAGCATGCGCGAACAGTTTATCAAACGCTGAAACACAACAAATTTAATTATTTTAGAAGGGCATAATTTCTATATTATGTGACGTTCTTATTCACATATTCGGATAATCAAGTGAGTATAAAACTAATTGCTAATTAGCAACTAAAGAGAAAGCGACGGTTGGTTCTGGTTGGTAGGCTGGTAGCTGCTCACTTCGATTTTGAAAGTGGTTTGGTGTTAAAATTAGTTTGATTAGTGACCAATTTTTTTCAAGTAAACGACAATATCTGATTGATTTGTAAGTGACCCATATTTTTTTATTGGGTTGTTCCATTACAAGTGATTTGTTTTTAAATAAAGAAATAATTGGTCACTAATCAAACTACAGTAAATTTTTGCGGGCTATAAGTGTGGTTTACTTGCCCTGTGTGTTTTGCAGGCTACTGCACAAGGGACGAAGGTTTACCCAATGCGTACCGAAAGTAACGGTTGCGGGTTCCCACGACATAAAAAAAGTACTACTCTCTAAATAATTAGAAAATAAAATCTTTGACTGATTAATATATAGATAGGTGTAGTAGATTCTATGCTTAAAAAATGCAAAATGTTCTGAAATGTCAAAATATGTAATTAATTTATGTTTATTTTTCTCAGTTCTTCATTGTTCACCGTCCCTCTTGAATAGACGTCATATTTATTTGTTTTAATTATAATATTAATATCCTAGTTAAAATTATTAACCATAATAAATAAATAAATACAATTAAAATTAAAAATAAATAAATTCAAAAGTAGATGTATTTGTGTACTATACAACATTCAATCAAAAGAAATGAAAAAAAGGTGATGTAAGTATTAAGAAATTAATTAAACGAAGTGATGTAAAAAGGAAGGAAGGGTATCATGGTCATTGAGTTGTTATATAATGAGAGCGGCAACCTCCGAAATTGGAGCAGCCTAGAATTTCTTTCTTTCAAGCTTCAACTGCTATCCAAACTAATTCTCTTTCATATTCAACTTCTCTTTCTCCCCTATTTCCTCACAATCTCCCTCCGCCATCTGTAAGTTTTATCCTCTCTCTCTCTCTCTCTCTCGCTGCTTTTTCCTTAAGGAATGGCTTATTTTGGATTAGCTCTCTTGGTTTCTTCTGTTACCCGAAAAAAAATGGACGATCTTTAGCTGGAGTGACATTTGATTTTTTATGGGCTTTCACATTTTTATCTTATTTGGTCAAAATTAGTAAACTTTATGGAGTCCCAGTTTCCTGTTTAACAATTGAGTACGGTTGCGTTCTTTTTTCCTCAATTGTGTGTCAGTTTCTGAAAGGCTGCTGAAAAATATTCTATTTTTATTATTTTGGATAATTTGGAATGCTTGGTGGAATATTTTCTCTGTTCTTGAAGAGATTCAGAAAAAAAGAAAGAATTTAAGCTGTTTAAGATTTGACATGGTGGAGAAAAAGTGAAACATAAGTTAGTGCACTTAGGATATCCGTTGCCTTTATCTGATTCGTAGCTTTTAGACTGGTCAGTTTTAGGGATCATCATTGTGTAATCTGTTCTAATTTCATTTTTCATCAACAAAAGATTTTGTGTTTGGAATGTTTAAGTAACATATTCTTGTAAAAACTGACGTATGCATATGTTGATTTGCTGGTCTTTTTCAGGTATAAATCTGGTTAAACTTACCAACAACAATTTGGGATATAGGGAGTGACAAATATGCTGTGGCTGAGATTGTCGATTGATTTATTTCGTTTCGTTATCTCATTGAACTTATACTGCAGGGTTATTCTATAAGTGAGGATTTCTCCATTGAATTTCAGCTCTTTTCTGTATGCATTTCCTTAGAGTATAATTCACCGGGTTTAATCTTGATATTTTTTTCTGTTTAATCTTGCATTCCCAAATCTCTTATCCGCTTGGTTCTATCCTAACTTTAATATTCTTTTCTGTTTGTATTTGATAATAGACATTTTCTTCGAAGTCCATTAAGTGTCAAAAGAAGTTATGGTGTGCCAAGCAGCGAGCCAGACGAGATTTAGGGCACTTAAACATGAGAATGGGATTCCTGGGAGAGCAACCATTATTGTTAGAGTCATAGCATGCTTTCAACCTCTTCAAAATTGTCAGGTTTGTTGATGATATCTTGGCATTTTGGTTGATTTGTCGAGTAATGCTGATTTTACCCTGTAATGCTGATTCAGGCTGAATATTTCCGTCACTTGCTGAAACCTGTCACGTAAATTGTTCCGAGTTTCCTGTCTGCATTACATCAAGAAGCAGCAATCTATTGTGCTTTTTCTCTTCTTCTTTTTGTAGAATATTCAAAGTAATCTATTCGCTGGACTGCTTCAGATTATTTTCTGGTATGTTATTGTCATATTGATTGTACTTGTGCAATGTTTATTTTGTCGATAGTTTCTGGAATGAATATCCGAAATCATTTCCAGGTTTTGCTCTTTTGGCTGGATGGTTACTGCCGGAGAATCTCAGATGTGTCAGCAGTTCTCTGCTTGGAATTCAAATCATATGACACTGCAGCTAGAGCAAAATTGCAGTTTATCTTATTTAAATCCTTCTGTGTTTACTGCAAATCTTGATTTTCCAGAACAGCCTAATGCAGTTTCTGGGCTTTCCCAAGTTCATCATCCACGCCAGAATATCTCGTATCCTTCTGATGTTCCATGTCTACAAAATTTCACACAACACGGTGTTGGTGTTTTGGATAAACCAATCAATGCTTCCTGTGCTCCTAGGAAAAGGTTTCTCATTTTTGATTGTTCTGGCAATCGGACTAGATTATTTGTGAGCCGTCCTTCTTTGTCTAGCCAAAATAGCATCATTGCTTCCAAGGTCCCTGCAACTGCTACAGTCTCATGTGAAAAAGTAGCTTCTCAAGTGGATCAGCAATTCTCGGTGAAGGCTGTTGTTGAAGAAAAGTGGGATGAAAATAATTTGAATGATGGAGAAGGAGAGATGCTTGAAGATGCTGAAGAAATCAATGCTCTTCTTTACTCGGATAGTGATGATGAGTATGATGATGGTGATGATGATGATGATGATGATGATACCGATGATGGTACTGATAGCGAGAATGATGAAGTCTCTAGCATGAGGCACACTCTATATAGTTTTGAAGATTGCAGCAATAAAGGCAAATCACTCGAGGAAGTCATGGAACAAGTTGCAAGTAGTGACGCCTCACCTAAAAGGCGAAAATTGCATGATGGAAGTTACAAGAAATCATCATTGGTGAGTGTAGATCACCCCGATTCTTCGTGCAATCATAGGGATGGTGTGGAGTCACATTGTAGTGGAGCACGAACCTCATATCCGAGCAAGAAGGTTAAAATCCATGAGGCACTGAAGATCCTAGGGAGCATTATCCCCGGATTAAGCAGCACGGATCCACTCTCCATTATTGAAAAAGCTATTGTTTACTTGGAAACAATGAAAATCGAAGCCAAACTGGAGCGTGGCGCCATCTTCCTTTAACAGTTTGTTTGGAGCCGGCATTGTCAGCCATCAAGTGAGTAATTGAATAAAATTATTGAAGGATTTGAAAATAGGAAAGGTGGCTTTTCCTATTCAGCCTACCTTTATTGCGCTTTTCTCTCTACTCGTGCATAGGGATATAGTGTGGACCAATGTGAGTTGAGGTAAACGGAGCAAGAATTGTGTGTTTAATCTCATTACTTTGAGGTAATTATTTACTTCAAATGATTATTTTTGGAGCTCTTTTGAAGGATTAAAGTAAGTATGGCAGATTTGGAGGCATGGTAATGGCATAGTGGTGATGCTTTGCTGTAAATGAGGACCCCTTTTAATGTTTTGATGGATTATTGAGAAATTTCTGTCTATGGATTGAGAGCATGCGTGATGTTTGGTGATTTAAGGTCCCACACTCCATTGATGCATCTTTCTAAGCTTTTTTTTTTCTCCTGAAAATCAAGATCTTGACTTTGGCCTTTATGCACACTTTACTGTGTGAAATGTATTGGTTTGTGAAGGTGTTTGCACCACTCCATCATCTCAAGTGCTGCAGTGAGATTTTTGTTTTGTGATCTTAGGTTAGTATTTTAGGTGTTGGGGGGGGGGGGGGGGGGGAGGGAGAGAGATTGTGTGGTTTTTAAGGTAGTACTTTGCTTGCAATAAATTTTACTATTGTGATG
The DNA here is from genome assembly GCA_029490685.1 of Schizonepeta tenuifolia. Taxonomy (NCBI): domain Eukaryota; kingdom Viridiplantae; phylum Streptophyta; class Magnoliopsida; order Lamiales; family Lamiaceae; genus Schizonepeta; species Schizonepeta tenuifolia. The sequence continues at coordinate 87,670,557 of CM055960.1, read as the reverse complement.
AGATGCTGTTGATGTACAATATTTTATGTGGTCTTTTCCTCATTTAAATTTGTAAGAACACATATTTTTATGATAGTTATCGATACTAGCAACAATAACATGCTTCTAATGCAAAAGGTGCATGGTTTTATAATATAAATTTCAATATGTGTATGTTATATGTAATGGCGAATTTTAGTTGTGCAACACTAAGTATTAAATTTATATATATCTTAATGGATTAATTGAATTCGCTAGTGCTTTTAAAATAAATATAAGACGGATTTATTATAAGAAAAAGCTAGATATGAGGTAAATTCTAAATGAAAGGGTGAATACGAGAGTAAAATAACCAAAGCCAATTTCCTAAGAAAAAAATAATTATTTTGCAGCTAGAATTGTTAGGAACGACCTACAAGTTCTTGACGATCACAATGAAAAAAAAATTCAAAATCAAAACACATCAGATATGGTATTAATAAAAATCCAATTAATTTATATTGGTACAAAATCTAGAATCGACTCAATCTTCTTTCACCAAATTATTAACTAGATGCAGAAACGACAGTCGTAATGATTTAATCTTTGTTAAAATTGTAGGTCCAAAACTGATAATTTCCTTTCTTTTATTACAGTAGTGGATTCTTCTGTATTTTTTGGGGGTTTTGTTCTTTTCTTTTTTGAGACCCCTTTTCTCGTTTTTAAGCTTTATGGCTTTACTATAATTCTAAATGTGATTGCTGCCCTGTGACTTGTGAGTTGTAATGTCTTGTGCTGCGGGACCAATTTCTGTTGAGGATTCTTGAGTGCTATTTTGGGTAGTGATATTTTTTTAGAAAAGACGCTCTTGCGGCCAGTCGCACGATGCGACTGAACCCACGTTCATTACGCGCGCGTTAATGAACGATCTAAATGTACGCATGCACTGCATGTGTCACACCAGATGCATGAAGTGGGAGTACGAGATGCATGTAACTACTTTAAAATAAAGGTAGACACGTACATTTGACGCGCCCACTTATTTTTGCTTTCTTTGATTTTTTTCATTTTTTTTCCTAATTTTTTCAAAATTATGTTTTCTTTAATTATTTCCTATTAGGGTTTATATTACATTTCTTAAAAGATTCTTTTCTTTTTTGAAAAAGTCAATTATGAGCGTCAAGTGCCTCTAGTTTTTATAACATTTGCATCAAAAATATATTTTTAAATATTATCCAATTCTAAACTGTAAATACATATTTGCCCTTCTCCCTAAAAATTGAAACTGAAATTAATGCATACTTCGGGTAGGTTAAGGTTAGATTAAGGACAATTAAACAATAAGTATCAGCGTCAAAAATTTCAACAAGTAGGAGAATGAAAGAGATAGTTTGACTCAATAAATATTATATAATTCCAGCATTATTGACACATGATGCAATGGATTGCCTTATATACTGAAGAAAATATAATTTTTATTTGTTGAAGGGAAAAATTGATAGTTTATTACTTTACAAATCTTGGAAATGGGATCCAGTTTGAGATAATGTGATTGGTAGTCTTTTTTATTTTATAGTAGTCAATTTCTGCCATCCATGAACCTAAGCTGCTGTTGTTATGAAAAAGATAATTGTGGCAGTCTTTTTCATTCCACTGCTTATAATGGTTTACAGAATTTTTCGTATTCATATACATAACTATTTTATTTTATTTTATTTTTTGAAATATTTATTTAATTTTTCCGAACGTATTTGTTAAATCAGCCAATATCAAGAAGACCGAAACAACATACATGTGTTGGAACTTAAAAATTGAGATCCATTAATATTTCTCATCGCAAAATATAATGAGTAAAAGTACAAGGCATGATAAGCCATGATTTTTTTTCTTTTTTTTTCAATAATGGAAAAAAATAAGTTGCATTATCTACCAAGTTTGATTCTTTTTGCAGCAGCAACCTCTGCAACACAACCAACCCTTTTCCCTGATGAAAACATATCATGTTGATAGGCACAATTAGCCCCATTCTTGCAACCTCTTGGACTATTAAAATATATGCAAGGTTTCATTATTCTTGATTTCATATCACTCGATTTTCTATATTCTTGATTTGCCCCCGTCATCCGGTTAGATTGGCCACAAGATTGTGGCGGAACGCCTCCTCCTCCTCCTCCTCCTCCTCCTCCTCCTCCTCCAACTCCAACTCCAACTACTCCATGCTGCTGAATGAGGCTCTTATAATAGTTCATGTCCTTTACGATACAAGGAGATTTTGCTGAACTCATATTGGCTACACCGGGACAAGATGTTGAAACGAATCCCGTTCTAAGTTGAGGTGGAGCTGTTGCAGTCATGGAAGCTGCATTGAGTTGTGGGTTCGTATTTTGAGCAGAGAGCGATGCTTCTCTATTTGTGCCAATGTTGGTTGAGTCGGTATAATTCTTTGGCTGTAAATTCATATTTGGAGTATACTCTGTGGATGGCATTTTCTGTGTGAGAAGTTGTTCTAGCATTTTTGGATTAGTGAGGATTCTTATAAGCAGATCGCAGTCAATCAGATTTCTTTGATCGTCGTTTGACAGGACTGATGCAAAGGCAGCAGCTACAATGTCGGGCTGTGGAGCAATATTGGGAGAATCAACTCCATTCCGAGGCTGTGGGATGATCTGGCTACTATTTGCTGGCTGGGAGAGAGAGGATGCATCTCCAGCATTGGCATCTTCGATTGGTGTGAGAGGAATTAAAGGAATGTTTTGATCATGAACAATTGATTCTTCTGCGTTCATTGGCAGACGAGGGCTGGGCAAGGATAACAAACACGGTTAATTCGGATACCTAAAGATTTTGAATTAATGAAGAAACTTATTAATTACTATGCATCTTACTTTGGAGGGACTGCTGATGGCCAAGGATATATTGCTTCGAGTACTCTCCTCTCGCGAAGATTCTGAGAGGCGACTTCTTTGCTTTCTTCCCCAGAGACCACTTGCCATTCGCTTTTCACTGCATACTGCAAAACAACAAGAAAGAGCATCACAAATGCATCAATGTCTAATGTATTTATCTCAATAACCGGATACATTTTTCTGTAAATACTGCATATTTTAATAAGATTAAGATGGTATTTGAAGAAACTAAGAATGAAGGTAGTGAGAGCTAATAAAGAAGCTAACATATACAATAAGACGAAATGAGCTTTTGACATACTCTAGGAGGGCATCTCCATTTGGTGAGGGGTATTTGAGGTAACTTGAGATTTGCAGGCTTGAAATCTTCAAAGCCTGGTGGCAAAGTCTCATCAGGCTGGACTGGCCACGGCGCCTTTGCCGGGAGACGGCCCATTCCGACTTCAGAAGGCGGTTTTGCTGACGAAAACAGCCTCACCTATTAAGGATAAGTACATCAGCAATCCAATTGTGATATGTAAATCTAGTGGCAATGGGAAGCAGATTAATTGGGTTAAACAAAAAAAATGTGACAGCAGAAACTATAAATAGTCCTTCGGTTTTCTTGATCAGAGAAGGAACTCAGAGATCAGTGTTATGTCATACGATAAACAAGCACTATGTTGTTGACAAATAACAGTGAGCTACTTTTAAAACGTTGCCACAGACGTTAACAAATTTAGCCAAATTCAGCATTATAATATAATCTTATTGACTTCATATTAAACGAATAATGGTTCTGGGAATTTGGCATGGATAGTGGTTCTGGGAATTGAGCTCACGAAATGCATCGACTTCAGATTAAACGAATAATGTGGTTCTGCTATTGATTTTGTTTGTGTAATTGATGCCAGAAAAATTAAATAATTTGCAATCATGAAAAAAAATTGAACAATAATTCTGTAATTCGATTGTCAAAACGGGCCCAAGGTTATAGTTTCCTAAATTGCGTTCCAATCTATTACTTGATTTTCATTAAATTGACTCTCGGAATTAATGGCCTGAATAGCCTAAAATCACAAAAAAAAATACAAATGAACCAATCCCTCAATTTTCCCCAACAAACAAATTTTAAGCGATGAATCCCTCTAACTTCGTTGATGTTTTGATGATATCTATTTATTCACCAACGTTAACCGATCTATTTCAACACTTTTTACCATAACAAATTGCAAGTATCAATGATCAATGTTAATCGATCTATTCTTTTTACCAAAAACAAATTGAAGTATCAATGATTTGAGTTTCAAGGGAGATCGACCAAGAAGTTCCAAACACACATAAATTCGTTCATCTTCGTCTCAGAGTTTAAATCAGATGGAAGCGATTGTTGAATATGGATTATTAAGGATCACCAATACCTAGATGAAAACTTTGAAGGATAAGTAGATCTCGATGACCTTCGGCGTAAATTGCGAATAAAACACAAATAATTTTCTAAATTAATCGTTCGAGATCAATGTTAATGATTCCCGTTAAATAACAATTCGAAATCAACATTGCCGTTTGCTTGATTTGCTGTGAACAATCGATGGATTTACTAAGATTCAAAAAAGTAAAAATAAATAAATTAAAATAAAATAAATTGTAGAAACTCCTATTCTGCAGATCTCATCGTCTCCGCTTAGTTATGAAATTCAGTCAAGCGATAATAATTTTTATAAAAATCTCGGAAAGACAGATTAAGGAACTTCGTTTTACCTGACAAAGATTAACGTCTGGAGCCCAAGTAATCCGTTTAGATTTCTGCGATACCCCCATATTCACAAATCAAATAATTCTATTCGATTGTATTGGATTCAGAAATATATCGATTTATCTTAAAAATTCCAATCAGCTTTTTAGCAATCAAATCGCCAGACTTCCGAGTAACTCAAAGCTCTTTTAATGAAACCCTATAATGTTCGCACCCTAATTGATCGCCGTTACTAATCAATCGCCCCAATATGAAGTGGATATATATAAGGATAGATGTATAGAGAGAATATAAGAGGAGGAGAGAGAGAGAGCCCTAATCCTTTTCGAATTCTTTCCGTCTGTTTCGGCGCTTCCAGTTATTCTTTTTTATATTTATACGGAGGCGGAGTCCTTAGTGGTAAGGTAATGCCCTAGTAAGCGCGTTCAATCTTGACGTTTCCACATCTAATTGTATTTTTCTAGTTTTATTTTTTCTTTTGTAATTTTTTTTTTATTTAAATTTTGGTTTCGTAAAGGTTAAGTTAATGGAATGGATCTCGTTTGCTTTTATTTTGCTAGTAGGTGCACTTTTTTTTTTTTTAAATAAAACTACTGTTATTACGAAGAAATACATAGAATATGGAGAAGACTCTACAGAAAATAGGGATTCATTTCAAACATGTTGTGTATAAAAACTTAGCCAAAAGTGTAAGCCTCCAATAAAGCACACCAAGCGGCGACGTAGGTTTCAAATTCCGAGTAATCCACATTGCTCAACCTAATTGCGTCACAAGCCACTTTACAATCCGACTTCATTATGACTTGTTGATAATTCATTTGCTTTACCTATGATAAAGCCTCATAAATACCAATAATTTCTCCTTCAGCTATTTGCAATTTTCCGAGATATTTATCGTCTTTGCTGCAACAAATACACCATCATGACTACGTAAAACAATTTCAATCCCCGTTGCATTGATATCCTCGAAGAAAGCAACATCTATAACACATTGAATCCATCCTACTTCAAGATCATGCCATCCCTTACATACAGATTGAACTTTATCTCTTACATTACAAACCTGTGATTTATCTTGTACATCCAACCAATCACGCCTCACACTCATAGCAAGAAAGCAAGACCAAGCCGGATCCGGAAAAGTATCATCCCAAACAGCCTTATTTTTCGATCATTCCAGATTTGCCACATAATCATCCCAGCTTGAATGTTGACATCATCATCATTGTGACTAAGTAACATGAATAACAACTCCGCAAAGGAACCAGTAGTTTCAACTCCCTTTTGAATTACTTGGTCTAGACTCACATTTCGCCAAAAACTCAAGGCAAAAGGACAAAAAATAAGAGCATGCCACTCTGTCTCATAATCTCACAAACAAATACCACAATGCCCTCCCACTTGAACTCCTCGGCTCATTAGATTGGCCTTAGTAGGAAGCACCCTATGTGCTGCCCTCCACAAAAAAATCTTGACTTTCGGGGGGATTTTAAGATTCCATATATTTTTCCATTGACCATCGGTAGCAAGCTCATTATCAAGTGTAAGAGAACAAGCCAACTTATATGCCGATTTAACTTGTATAGCAGCCATTTTTTGAGAAATGTCAAATTCTTCGATCACTGACCTGTTTTGAAGCAAGGGAAATCCTTAAAATCTTCTTGGTATCAGTTTTCGAGAATATTTCTTCAATTATCTCCACATCCCAAAATTGAAATTGAGTTCTTAGAATGATGATATCACTCACTCGCATTTCGAAAGTCTCTAGATTAATAGGTGTTGTAACAAAGAAATTTTCATCACATCTTAACAAAGAAATTAGTAGGTGCACTTGACACTTGAAACCCATAACTTACCTAAATAAAGTTTACGGGAATTAAAATTCATACAAAGTGCTAATTTTCACATAGATAAAAGTCTATAGAAAGATCTCAAATTATAAGACCTAAACAAGTATTTACTGTTCATTATAAATTAATATATTCTTTGATAAAACAAATTAAAACGGATATTAAATTCTCAAGAAACTCCGAATTTTGGCTAATCTTATCCATTCGATCAATCTATTTGCAATTTATTTTGTAATTATTTTAATGTTAAAATTCATAATCGTAGTCGTAGATAACAATGAAAGTTGGAGCAGTTGGACTTTAATTTATTTTATTTTATGTGTACCTTTTTTCATTTTTATTATACCAACTCCAACTCGAGGGGGCTGCCTAATTTGATTACCACAATCTGAAGAAAATAGCACTATGAGAAACTACCAGAGCATAGGTTCATAAGTTTTATAAAGATCAAATATAGACCAAAAACTAAACCTAAGGCACGAATTGCTTTCAATTTTTCTTCACATACTCTTTCTCGACCGTTTAGATAGTATGGATTTGTATCTAATTAAAGAATAGAAGTAAGATATTGTTTTTCCTAAACAACTTCACTTATGAAATCTTATCCCTTTTTTTATGTCGTGAGAACCATATAGCCACTACTTTCAGTGCGCACGGGGTAAACATCCGTTCTTGTGCAATAACCTCTAAGTTGTAATATATGATGTGGTTGGTGTGCTAATAAAATTTGCCATTAATATGTGAACTAAAAAGTTGGATTGTTTTCATGAACGAGATTTTGGTCAGTATCATAAAAGATTGATAGATATTAATGTTAGACCCTTGGGGATGGCTTAGTGATAAAAAGTGAGCGCTTGAAACTGAGAGGTCTCAGGTTCGAAGTTTACCCAGTGCGCACCGAAGGTAACAATTGCGGATACCACGATATCAAAAAAAAAAAAAAAAAAAAAAAAAGAAGGATAGCTTATATAGGTCTCAGGATCATCATTCGAATAAGTTAAAAATTATAAAAGAAATGGGCAATTGAGATTATATTATTAACACGGGCAGATTCTACATATTTCTTTCAATGTGGTTTTAATTTTACAATTTTTTTTTATGAGTAGTGGTATATACACCAAAAATTTATAATTTCATACACTAATGTGGACTTTTCAAAACATATCCTAAAATGATGATAAGCTTACATAAATTATATACATCAATTTTTTTTTTCAAATATATTAGACTATCCGCAGTGTAGTGTCTTTATGGGTGTGTGATGGAGATAGAGACAGTCAGTTGCACTGGGACTGTCTCTATGGGGTGTCTCCATCTAATTAGTTTATTAATTTTGAATATTAATTTTGTCAATATCCAACGAGACAGTCTCGAAACAGTGGATGCTGCACTGGGCTGTCTCCATGGATTGAGTGTCTCGATACACCCATGGAAACAGCCACTGCAGACAGTGTTATACCCTAACAACAATTCTAGCTAGCATCTAAATGATGATTCAAAACATCTCTAAAATCATAGAAATGGAAAGAAAAAGTAAAATGTGCTAGAAACAAATCCTTCTCACATTAAAGATTTTTTTTTTATATGTTGTGGAGATCCGTATCCGCTTAAACTATTACAGCCGATGCATATATATGTAGTGCTTGATATATTGTATTAAAAAAACATGGGCATTCCATATATTTTCACATTGGAAAACTATGACACGAAGCAATCTTCCTTTCACATTGGAAAGCTATGACACAAATCAATCATCCTAAGAAAAAGGAGTAATGAATATGTTAATCTGTTGAAACAATTGGTATGGAGCACAAGAAACATGCATAACAATAATAACCTAACAAGAAAAGTGAACATGATGAAATAAATGCATATATATAAATAGATGCTTCACGAAATAGAGTTCCTCCATCTTCTAGGACCCTTTCTTGCCACATCCGCCGTCGGCATCCGCTGGCTGACGTCGTTGTTGTCGGGGGCCTTGGCAAGCTTGCTGAGCTTCTTCCAGCCGGCAGTCCACGGCGACGCTTGTTTGGGCTTGGTGATTTTGTCGAACTGCTTCTGCAGCGTTTCCATGTCGCTCTGCAGTTCCAAGTACTTGGCCTTGACGGTGTCGAGCTCGAACTTGAGCGTGTTGATGTCCTTCTTCGCGGTGGCCCACCCCTCTTGAAACGACTGCGGAGTTCCCTCCAGCAGCGTTTTCCGGTTGGGTATCAGCGGCTGATACTGGGATTCGCCGCCTTCTTTCAGGCTGCTGCCGGCTATGGCGTTGCTGATCTTCACCTGCTCTGAGAAGAGCACCTGCACCACCACCCGCAGCGGGAGCCTCTCGTTCTGGGCCGCGTGCATGCACGCGTCTATCGACAGTTTCTGGCAGTCCATTACGCGGCAGAGCCTCTTCCTTTCGTGCTCCGTTAGAGCCGGATGTGCCTGCTCATTTTTGCATAACATGATTATCAATGGAAAGTCTTGTATCACACCGTTTGACAGATGAGCAATACTCGTACTCTGAGTCAAACACAACTAAATACCAATAAAATTACAAATATATGACCAAATTTTATTATACTAATTGAGAACGAAACATGTCTCCGAATGAGCGTCATATTTCATAATTCTATAGAACAATAATATCTACTTTTCATTTTACTTTTGTCCTTGGTACAAATTCTTTAATCGTTTTGTTTAATGTCCTGAAAAGTGAAATGCGTATTCTATTCGATCGAGGATGGAGGGTGTAAGATTTTTTTATGGCTTTAGACACTTATTGGAGAATAGTAGTAGATGATAGATCTTAATCCATCAAAAAAGAAAATGATACAATTAAGTATTACTATGAAGGAAGAGTCTTATCACGAGTCAGCATCCATTAGACATTACTCATACTTAGATTCTAAGAAGTTATCACAAAATATTATATATATATATATATATATATAAAGGGAATATAGGACGTTGATGATACCTTAAGATAGGAATCGATGGCCCTATACAGTCCATCGTCGCAGCTTCTAGCAGATTCAGGCAATGCCTCAGCCAACACCTGAAATTTTGTCAAGGACAGGTTCCTATCTCTGGACACCTCCGTAAGGTATCCATCAAGAAGCCTCGCCACTCTCATTTTCGCATTCGGATTCGTGCCCCCTCTCCCCGCCCCATCGTACATCTTCGTATCCGAAAACGACTGCCTCCTCGGGCTCGACTCTTCCGACTGCTCCTGCACCAGGAAATGCTCCAGAAGCCTCTGAACAAGATCAACATCATACATTGTCTCACTCTTGTGGTAAGACGGTATGAGGAGGTCCGCCAGCGTGGCCTGCTCGAACTGCATCCCGACGCGCTTCTCCAGCTCCGTCACCAGAGCCGGAGCCACTTTCAACATATTCGCCATCCGCAGCAGCCTCAGAAGGAAGCTGCACGACACGCTATCCTTCTGAGGCGGGATTATACTTATTAGGCTTTCGATGATCATCCTCTGATCTTTCGCCTGAAGTGCCGGCAAATCTTCTTTGATCCCGGCCACGATCATGTGCAGTCCGCCTTTCCAGCTGCTGCTGCTCCCGCTTATGCTGTTGCTGCTATTGCTCCCTTCATCAAGAGAGGCTCCCGGTACCGGTACCGGCCCTTCTTTGATGAAGCCTGGGAGCCATTTATTTGCGTAATGCACGATGGCAGCCCCGATCAGCTCGTACCTCATGCCTTTAACCTTGATGGCTGTTATAACGCGCACGAAATGGTCTATACGGAGGATTGAGACGTCCTCGAACCACCAGTCCGGGGGTACCGGGCTCATCCGGCTCGGGCTAGAGTCTTTCATCTCGTTCCACTTGGGGCTCGACACCGATCTATGAGGCTTCCCGGTGTATTGCCACCGGATGCCTTTTGGATTGGCGCAAGCTTTCCAGGCGATGGACTCGCTGCATCTTCGAACAATTTGGAGATTTTCGGCCCAGGGGGAGAGCTTCTCGCAGCTCTTGAGAACTAGGATGGAATCTCTCCAGGAAGAGAGGACGACATAGCTGAGGAAAGCTTCGGTTTTGAAGATGAGGTTGCCTTCCTCTAAGTCCTCTGTCATTTCCAAGTACTCAGCCGCGCATCTCAGGCCGGAGATGTTGGTGGCCGTTAGATCAACGGCAATTCCGTAGCAGAATTTTGCTGCCAGCTCCAATGCCTCGGCCCCGCCGGGGAGATCATCTAGCACCATCTTGCTCACCTCTATTTCGCGGGATGATTCGTATATGACTCTGTTCATCTTCCCGCTTCGCGAAAGAAGTGGATACTATAGAGAAACAGATTAACTCACATTATCTATTATTTGTTGTCTTAATTTGTTTAGAATGTGGAGTTTAGCATAACATATAACATACCTTGTGTAAGTGGAAATTGATTTCTCCAATTTGGACTAAAAGATCACTGGGAATATCAGTTGCCACATACCTAGTTGAATTTTCATTGAAAATTTTATAATAACGATATTAACTAACTTTTGACTATTGAAGTGAAATTGAAATGACATTTAGTAATACAATAAGTAAGTAAATAGTGTTAAAGAAGAAAATTAAGACATACCAAGATTGGCCTCTTTGCTCAAAGCCATCAGTTCTGACTCCGGGTTTGCTGGTGGAGAGGATTCCGTTGCCGTAGTCGCGTCCTCCTCCGAGGGACTCTGATTCTGAATCCCACATCGCGGCGAGGAGAGAGCAGGAAAGAAATTGCAGAGAGAGAGAATGAAGAGTGGAGAAGTGAGAGAGAGGAAGAATGAAGAATATTCAATATTCCCACATGGGTATGGATAATCTCTACTCTCTACTTGTCGGATCTCTCACTGATTTCTAGGCCTTTTCCACAGGCTGTGAAGTAATGGGCAGAGACTAACAATCTTGTTTGGATGCTATTTCACTAATAATAACAGATACTATTATTATTATTATTATTATGCTTTTTTCCTTAACCAGCAAAATCAGATGCTGTTTCTCATTTTAGCCAAACTGCGCATCTTCCTTTAAGGTGACCAACTGGCAACCCTTCAACTCTCTCTTTCTCCCTCTACGAACTCTGTACTTGGACTTCTTATCATTATCCACCATGTTCTGCTGATATATGAAGGGAGAGAAGAAAAGTTATACTACTAATAATGTAGAGTAGATGCAGTTTATACTACTGTAGTGACTGCAGAAAGATGTTTTTTATGATGTTGATATTTATGGTTGTGATTGGAGGAGAGGACCACCTTAGTTTGATTGCTCCTGTCTTTGGGAAGTATATCACATAATAATTATGCACTAGTGCTGTTCGTAAAGATGAAACCATTATCTTACACTTATATCTGAGACTGTCACAAATTATTATTGCAATTTCTGGAGTTAAATTTGCTGATTTATTACATAGCCGAGTATTATTTCTCTAAATAAAATGGTAATTACCAATCTTTTCAGTGCCTTTACTTTGATGAAAAAGTGTTGAAAATGAATGTTTTCTCTCATTTTCTATCTTTTTCATATGTTTACTTTGATAGAAAATTTTATCCGGATAGGGTGGATAACTTTTCCGGGCAGCCCATTTTCCATCATTTTCTCTCCAATGTTGGATAATATTTTATTTGATTAGTGGTGTGAAAATATTTTCCAATGAACAAAAGACATAAAAATTGAGAGGAATGGATGACCAAGTGATAATTTTCTTTTCCAAACTAGTACACATGAGATAAAAAAATAATAAAAATATTAATATTTTCTCACCTTTTTTTTGGAGGAAAAAGTCAAAATAGTCATTCCTCAAAACAAAAGATAAATTTTGTCACTTTGACCAAAAAAGTGTCCAAATAGCCATTTGTTTTATTTTGGGACTTTTATACCCCTATAGAAGAATTTATACCCTTTTATATCCTTATAGGTATACAAGAAGGATTTATACCCTTTTATACTCTCTACTCTTGTATGAGATATGCATTCGTGTATGTTTTTTCCGGCCAAAAAATTCCGGCGAAGTTTTCCGGCCAAAATTTTCCTGTCAAAAAATTCCGGCTAAATTTTTCCGGTCAAAATTTTCCGGCCAACAATTTCCGGTGAAAATTTCCATGTATATGCCGACCCATGATTTTCATATTTCATGTATAATGTTGTTCTTGTATGTTTGATATGTCCTTGTATGCTCGTTTTTGTCTTCTATGCTCGATTTTTTTTCTTGTATGCTCTATTTTGTTCCTATATGCTCTATTTTGTTCTTGTATGCTCGATTTGTATGATTTGTATGAAACTGTTCTTGTATGATATTGTTCTTGTATGCGCAATATGTTATACTGTATGCTAAATTAGTCCATGTATGTGTTTTTTCCTGTATGAACGATTTTGTTCTTGTATGATCGATTTGTTCGTGTATATGAAACAGTTCTTGTATGATATGTTCTTGTATACTCGATATGTTCATGTATGATATACTAGTCCCTATATGCTTTTTTTCCTGTATGCACGATTTTGTTCTTGTATGATCGATTTGTTCCTGTATGATTGAGTCGTTCATGTATGATAGATTTGTTCGTGTATGAAATTGTTCTTGCATGAATGCTTTGTTCATGTATGCACGGTTTTGGAAGCCACAAATTCGTGTATGTAATTGCTCATGTCTGCTTGAGTTGGTCTTGTATGCAAGTTTAGTATGCTAAACTGGTCCATGTATGTGTTTTTCCCTGTATGAACGATTTTGTTCTTGTATGATAGATTTGTTCGTGTATGAAACTGTTCTTGTATGATATGTTCTTGTATGCTCGAAATCGCCGCCATGCCGGAAAATTGTATGTTCTTGTATGTTCGTGTATGAAACTGTTCTTGTATGCTCGAAATCGCTGCCGTGCCGGAAAATTTCGCCGGGAATTTTGGACCGGAAAACTTTCGCCGGAATTTTTTGGCCGGAAAACTTTCGCCGGAATTTTTTGGCCGGAATTTTTCGCCGGAAATTCATACATGAAGTTAGTGTTCTTGTATGATTCAAATTAAAGTTAGCTTTCTTGTATACTCATTAAGGGTATTTATGTCATTTCATAAACTAAATGGCTATTCTACAACTTTTAAAATGTGATGGTTGTTTTAACATTTTTTCCTAGAAAAATGGCTATTTTGCACTATTACCTCTTTTTTTTATCTATCATTTTCCAATGAAAAAATTTACATCAAAGTAAACACCCTGAAAGGAAAATCTCGTGATACGTCATCGTCGACATGGGGTCTGATTCCAAATTCTGCCACGCAATCTTAATAAATTTATTCAACTAAATTGATAGAAATGAGTATAATATAGTACTCCCTCTATCCCGCTCATTTTGTCTCCCTTTCCTTAAATGGACGTCCCACTCATTTTGTCTACATCCAAATATAGACATAATGAGTGGTTGTAAGAGTTTCTCTCTCATTCCCTTCCTATCTCATCCACTAGTTTATTAAACAAACAATTTTCTTTAATTTCCGTATCCAATAGTAAGGAGACAAAATTAGCGGGACGGAGGGAGTACTAAATAGATAGTCTACTTAGGTTGGAGCAGGCAAGGATTTGGTACATCACCGATTTGACCAATGATTCTTGTCAATGCGTTTATGTTATGAAATTTTTGAAACATTGTGAAATTGTCGTCTGAGGCCAAATAAATGGAAACCTTAATTTTTTTTATAGTTTTGATTTTTTAAAATGTGTCGCTCTCATTGCGTGTGGAACAATAATATCAGTATGGAGAGACAATAGTAGGTCATGTATTTGGGATCCTAAGCATAATATCTTTAATGAGTTTTGTTTTGTTTACTCACAAACTTTATAGAGGTCTTTTTCTTTTCGGAATGAGATCATCGGTTCACAACTATGTCTCATCATCGCTACAATGATAAAGAGCATGTCTCCCATGCGACCGGCTACTATGCATGAGACCGGGTCCGGGTCGGGTCGACCCAGTCAATCCGGGTTTGACCTGTTGACTCGATCATTTTTTTTCGAATTTTTTTTTTCATTTCCGCCTTCGGCTCCGATTTTACGGTTCCGCCTTCGCCCCGATTACAAATATAAGGATAATCGGCGGGCAACATTTTGGACTTTTTCGGCTCGCTCCGAGGCCTTCGGCTCCCCTCGCTCGAATCTTGACCAAAGAAGAAACGGCAAACATAAAAATGAAGCGGCAAACAAAAAAAAAGGTGGAAAAAAAGTAGATTTAAAAAAAAAATTAAAATAAAAGCTGAAAATAAAAAAAAAACAAAAAAAGGGTAAAGGCAGAAAACAGGAAAAAAAAAATCAGGTGCGTGTAATACACGAGCCACGCGCTCGCCGCATAGCATGCGATGGGTCGCATAAGAGTAATTGCCAATGATAAATATAAATTCTAATTAAATGAATGTACTAATCATGAAATTAAACTAAAACATCAAAGATTGAGAATTGAAGAACAAAATAAATTAATACTGAAGAATTGTGGACGTGGAATGAGACACCAAAATAAGGAATGAAGATCCCAAATGCTTTTACATAGTCTTAAGTTCATGAGATGGTTTCAACCACCCGCAAAGTTTTTGTTTTACATTAATATTTTCCTTTTTAAGCTATTGATTAATGTTTAGTTCTATGTTTTTGTATTGATTAGGATAATATATTTCATAATAGACACTACATCTACTCATATTTCACCAGAAAAAAAAAAAGTGCCAACATGCAAATGCTTGCTTACTCTTCTTACTGTTACTTATAGACAATTTTAATTATTGATTATTATTGATTTTTAATACTTATAAGACAATTTTATATATATATGTATATATCTAAAATTAAAATGTTGACCATTAGAATTATGAGGATCCGATTTGATTGTTGGCGCCGGCAGTCTATGTTAGTGGCATACCAACTCGCTACTTCTTTGCGAATTTTAAAAGTATATATGGTGAACACTAGGAAAATAAAGTGATACAAGAAAAAAACAATGAATATTTGTCGACCAAAAAAAAAAAAAAAGATCACACACACACACTCACACACAACAGTCTATGTTCTAAAATAATAGTAGTATTTAGAAAATGATTTTTTTTTGGGCATTGAAGAAGGGAAAGCGGAGGGGCTTGAATCCTACACTTGGGAACAGAGCAAGAATTAAGAAAATCCAATTGTGAAAGTGTAAATGATATTGCTTTTATTTATCATTGTTTCATTCTTAAATTAACATAGGGAAAAATTACTCCATATTTTTAGGGACTATATTAAATTGGTCCCAATAAATAGAAGAAACACGATGGTTATGGCCGAATTTTGAGTGGATTGATCCAATGTTCCTTGCCAAATTTCATTGTTTTGTTTTTTAAATTTGATAATAAGGTATTTGTTGTGTGAAATGTGTTTTGATTTTTATTCAGAAATTGTACAAATTATTAATCGTGTTCTTTTTTTTTTCTTTTTTTTTATTCCAATAAAATGAAAGACATGAATTTAATAAATAAGACAAACCCATCAGAGAATATGTGTACAATTTTTACCTCTCACATGTGCCCGAGCTTTTGGCATTGAAAAATATGGTGAAAAGAGAATTTGTCGTATTGGTTTAATTTGCAAACAATGGAAAAAAGAGAATTTGTTGTATTGGTTTAATTTGCACAAAGGCAAGGCAACATACATTATAGAGATAAGATGGGGCAGGGCAAAGCTGTATATTAGCTCCACTCACCAACCAAAACTTTATTTCTACTTTTTCTCCTACAGTAGTAATTTATTTCTATTTTGAAATCACAATTTACTTTATATATTTCGTTATAAATTAGAAACCTTTACAGCTTTGTTACTATATTAATCAAGTTCCTCAAAGACAACTGAAAATTATATTGAAGAAATTAGGGCAATCAGCAGATCCTATTCATAATCATTCAGAAAAGAAGGCTTGTGATTAGGCCATGTGATATTGTCCAACACGACTAATAATAATTGCCAATAATTTTAAGATATATGAAAAGGATGGGAAACATGTAGAATCAGAATGCATCAAAGCCTATTATTACATTGGTGATTTGATGTTTTTGATGTGATAAATAGCGAAAATAACTCATATCCCACCCAACCAAACATGAAACATCTACAGTCAATTTCAAGAGTATCTATATTTTTCATTTTAATTTTTCCACCACAATTTTAAAAGTAGAGTTATTTTCCGGTCACAAGACAACACGTTGTTATCCAACAATTTAATTTTTTCACTATTTATATTTTGAGAAAAATGCTCCCATGTACCAAAAAGCAATTATTTACATTTTATTGGTTGATCACATTCTTAGGGCTTATTTGCTCATAGAACTTAAAATTTGGAGGCTGAAATTTTTAATGTGATAATATTAATAAATGTATCTTATTTATATACTAGATGCATCAAGAAAAAGAAAAAACCATATTGATATAAATCATCTATCTCCTTCCTCTTGAGGTGGGATAAATATTACTCCCAAATGTTGATATAAAAGCATAGTGGTAAATTAATATCCTTCATCTTTAGGTGCACAATTGGAAAGTCACTAGTAATGAATTACGACTTATCAAAGCTCGATTTGTTCCTTTCCCCTTTAACTTCACATGAATGAATAAATAGGACTAATCGAGCTTTAACTTTTACTATGAATTGTACATTTGTACTAGCTAAACCTAAGGTGGAAATTAAAACTATCGCATGCTCCATTAATTCAAGAAATCATCAAAAGAAACACTGTTATTTACATCAACTTTATCTATATATATCAGCTTTCCCAGTAAAAATTAGGCCATATAATTTACAATAGTCGCGCAAACATCAATATTATATGTCCGGTCCGTTAAGCATAAAACTATAACATATTATTCGAGCAAGCGACGCACATGCTTAAGTCAAGTTATACCGTGAGTGTGGCACGTTCAGAATGCTGTGCAGAGGTTGCTCGTCTTCAAGTTAGACGAACACTCCTGGATTTCCCTCGAGGGGCTGCATATCCTGCTACGTTTGGGCTCAGATATCTGAACATGTGAAATCGCGACTGCTAGCACATCAACCAGACCACCACTTTCACCACCACCTACTACTTCACCCGAACTACCTGACGCTAAAGTTGAGCTAGAGTCGTCACTGAGATGGTTGGATGATATCAACCTTTTTCTCTCCGACTCTTTACCTGGATTACAAGTTAGTTGCCTTGAAGTCGACCTCATGTTGTTGTTAGCATAAGTCTTTAGTGTAGGTTCGGTGTAGAAAGAAATCCATGGATGTTCTGTAGAAGAAACGAAAGGTGATCCGCGCATCAGCAAAAACAGCAAGAACAGAGACTCACCAAAGCATAGTAAGCCAAGTTTTGTTGTGCTCAACCATAAAACTGATGAATTCGTTGAAAGCATAGAATTTTAAGAAAAGTATGCAACTAATACTTGAAGCAACCAACATTTTCTAAGCAGCGAAAGAACATTTTTATTTTTATTTTATATTTTCAGATATTAAACCTGCAAATTTACTGATTCATGCAAACAAGACATATGCCTCAGAGTTCCAACAGATAAAAGGGGTACGTACACCTTAAGTAATTTCTGGAAATGACCTCAGCTGTTTATCCACCATTCATGTTATGCATTAACAAACCACGACTAGATAGAAGCAAGGTTAGAAAAGAGAAACATACTTAAGACCTCGTTTGCTGTAAACCTAGTTGATGTACTTCTTGTCAGCATTCTGGAGAGCAAATCACGAGCAGGTTTTGAAACAGACTCCCAACTACCACCAATAAAATCGAGTTTTTCTTTCTTAATTGCCTCAAACACCGTCTCCAATGAATCACCTTGAAACGGAAGAACACCAACTAAAAGTGCATGAAGAAGGACACCAGCACTCCAAATATCCACTTTCTCTGAGTAATCACCCACCAGAACTTCTGGAGCAACATAAGCAGGACTTCCAACAATGCCAGACAGTCTCTGACCTGCAACACATAGTTACAAATGTTATGATTCTCAACATAACTCATGTAGTCTTTTTACTCCTCCACATAGTAATGCACAAGCATCATTTTTCAAACATGAGCAATAAACAATAACAATTCAATGATCAGGAATTATAATGAATTGTCCTCAAAAGCAATTGTTTGCTGCAACTACAAACTGGCGCCTCCTTTGCATTCTGAACATTGGACACCAGTTTGTGCAGTCTCTTTGAAAAACTTATAAAATTGTGCCTTATTTAAAAAAGATTAAACAACGTGATATTCAGTTTATGCAGGTCCATTGCTCAACTGCAGCGGTGTTCCACATAACAAGATACTAACACAAGCATGAAGCACCTAAAATTCACATAAGTAAAAAACGATGTTACTGCAATAAAAATGAAATTAAACAACAGCTTCACCAGCAATGATCGAGATAGAAGTAGAACAATAATAATGCTAAAAGATAACATGAAAATCAAGGGTATTCACCCATTAATGCCAAAAGGATTTTATGGAAGTAGAGCACATTCACTAGCTAGAGTCAGCACAATGCTAGAAGCTAGTTAGAAGCAAAACCTAATCCAGATACTATAATCGACAGTCACAATTTCGAAACAGAAACAGAAACAGAAAAGAATAAAAGAAAAAAATTCCTCCAGCATGTACCATGTCGAAGAACTGCTCAGAAAGACGGCAATATGTTTCTGCGACCACTGCCATAAAGCCCTAAACACTTAAGTCAATAGATAATTTTTCAGTTAGCAACTACCAGTAACCAGTTGAAAAGGGGGAAAAGAAAACCGACTCAAAAGACAAGAAAACATTAGTAATAAAGATTCTCTTTTTTCCATTTTCTTTTATTTCTTTTATTGGGGGGTTAGAGGGGAATGGATTTTAGCCTTGAGGAGTGCCAGGGTAGGGTAAACATGAGTAATTAACCACATCAAGATTTGAAAAGAGGTAAATTAACATTATAAACTTAAAAATGGATATTATAATATTAGACATTGGGGAATATGGTTATATTGTATACCATCTAAGATTCGTACAGCTAATCCAAAGTCGGCAAGCTTCATTTGTCCAGAGGATGTGAGGAGAATATTCTCAGGCTTAATGTCCCGATGAACCACACCCATCTCATGACAGTACCGTACAGCCAGCATCAACTCTTTAATTACGTTAGCAGCCTTTCTTTCTGAATATATGCCTTCTCTAGCCATTTCATCGAGCAAACGTCCTCCAGAACACAGTTCCATCACAAGATAGAAAGATTCACTATCCTCATACACGGCCTTCAATGTCACAACACCCGGATGCCCAGAAAGGTGCTGCATAATCTCCACTTCGCGATGCACAATCTCCTCACCTTTCCGCAACGTCTTGCATGCAAACTCCTCGCCAGTCGCCTTGCTCCGACACAACACCACTGATCCAAACTTCCCTTTCCCTATCGTCTTATCCAACTCGTAATCCTGGGCAATCTTCTTCTTCCTACCCAATCGAGTCACTGCATCAATACAACCAATCTTCCGCTTAAGACCTCTACCCGGTAACTCCAAACTCACAGCCCCACATGCCGGGGCAGTAACAACTCCATTAATAACACTCCTACGTGAATCAACATTGTTGGAAGCTACCCCACCCCTACATTTCTTTTTCCTTCTCGAATAATCTTCAAGCGACAAATGTGACCGCTGGAATGCCAATTGATTCTGCTCTTCAAAATCATTTAGACATTCAGTGGAGATCTGAGCTCCCTTCCTCTTCTTCCCCAAACACTCCATATGAAATTATTCTATATTACCTATCCCAAGTTATCATAGAGAACTTATATCGACTGAATTTTTCAAATTCTCCTAAAAATATACCAAAAGCATACGCTAGATTAGTCCCAAGAATATCCCTTTTCACCTACTTTCATCAAATAACGTAACAATCCGACCAGTAAGATTATAATCAGAAGCGATGTAACAAGGGCACCAATTCTTGGTACAATCCTGCAATTTAAGCCAATATGTTGTATCAAAAACAGTTCCATAAGCACCGACCATCGTCGATTAACTCAGACAGAAAGCAACATAACAACGACATTCCAGAAAAGAAATAACACCAAGAGATTCCGATATTCATACCTTGAAATCTACAACAAATCTTGTATTTTTTCCTGCGCCCCATTCGAAGGGACGGGCCAAAATATAAGCTTTCTCTCAATTGCAGAGATTAATCTTCAAGGGATTGTAGGGGGGGAAAAAATATCTGAAGTGATCCCACAAAATATCTCGACGAGAAGTGATTGGAATTAAAATAAAGGTTAATAAAACGTTGGTGCGCTAGTATGTCGAATATATGGAAATCGAAAGGGGACGTTGCCGGAAAGAAAAAGGATAAATTGGCCTAATCGCCTTACCGACCGGAGAATTACCGCTGCACTGTGGAAAAGTCCTTATAAGATCGACGATTGCTACGCGCCTCCCCTAATCGATTACTTGCTTCTAGAGACATCAATTTTACCCACCCACGTGAAGGGGTTGGCTCGATGCCTAGGCCCGAATAGATCGAAAAGTATGATCTATTGTTGAGCCAAAAGTTTTAATCAAAAAATTTCAATTAAATTTGCCATTTTGCCTATATTATACTCCCACGTCCCGTTAATAATATTTCCTACTTTTGGCACAATTATTAAGAAGTAAACGTAAATGGTAGAAAATAATAGGATTCATCATTTTTAAAAAGATAAAATATTTTTATTTATGATGAGGGAACATTATAAATGAGATAGTGAAAAGAGAGAGAGATTATAAGCGGGATGGAGGGAGTGATTGTCATTAAGTCAGATCGGGTTAGGCCGGCCCAAATTTAGACAATCTTTTCAGAGGTATAGACTGGCTCAGATCGCGTGCACTAATGGAGCAAGAAAAACTTATAATGGGCTTTTCTTACAAAAATGGTCTTTCAAAGAGTCAAGTTCGAAACGGGCCTGATTGTGAGATTCATTTTAATGGTCGGTCCAACTCAGACCTGCATCCATCCATAGAATGAGATCGAGCCTAGATTGACCCATACAAGAGCACAGAATATGGGCTCGTCAGTCCCACCATTCTGCGCTTCAATCCCACTCCTTTCAAAGGACGACTTCTCCACCTCGGTCCCACCACTTTAGAGCTCAGTCTCACCACTCTCACCGGCAGACTTCCCACCACTCTGAGCTGGCTCCTCCTCACGACTCTGCGGCTTCTTCCTATCACCCTCAAATCGGTGTTACAGTCCGTGATGAGCCTTTCCAGCAGTTTGGACCGTTCCAAGCTGATCATGAGGCGCAATCCTCACAGCAGATTGGTCAGGACTTGTTTGTCCAGCTCTTTCAGCCGATGCCGATGTCGGCCCCTTACGAGACACTGCAGCAACCCATTTACCAGACACCGCAACAACCCATTTACCATACGCCGCAGCAGTTCCCTTACCAGACACCTTTGCAGCTCACCTATAGTCCGAGTGAGCATCAAGGTTCTAGCTCACACACTCCCCAGTAGCACGTTGTAGCTTATCCGGTTCAAGAGGATGATGCTCAAGATGAGGAGCCAGATGAGGAGGTGTGATGTTGCCTTGGGTCCTCAGCAACGTAGACCGTCTGCTGCTCTCTGCACCCTTTTTCAGGGTGCAACTCTAACTAGAACGGAGAAGTTGAGGAGTATGTATCTGACTTTAGGAGACAGGGATATGAGTGTTATGTGCCTGTGATTGAGACGGGTTATCGTCTAACAAACAAATTCTTTGATCTGATGGAGAATCCGACGGAGGACTTCGTTCAAGAAGTAAGTTAGTTTTATTTTCTATAGCAAGTTTATACTTATTTTCTATAGCAAGTTTATGCTTATATTGAAACTGATTTGAAATTTATATTATCTCAGGTAGTAGACAATTACGTGCTTTCGGTTCGCACAAGGATCCGAATGTATAATAGGACTGCTCCAACTATTGGGCCAACTAACACGATCATCGTCGGCACTCAGTTACTTGTAAGTTTTAATATACATTCTTTATTTTTTATTATAAATATTGAAAAATGATATTAATCTTGTATGTTGTAAATTTGATAGCAAGTTTTGCGCGCCGAGCTGCGACTCATCCATAAAGATGATCCAGAATTCATGCACATAAAGGGAAAGGCCTCGTATAAGAATTGGAAGATGCATCCGGGATTAGATGACATAGTGAAAGGGCTAGACTCGCCAAATTTTGTTCCATGGTCGAATTGCAAACATGTACTCCCTCCGTCCAATTTAAGATGCCCTGTTTGCCCTCTTTTTTTGTCCAATTTAAGATGTCCTGATGTGTATTTTTTACCCTTATAATCTCATCCTTCACTCAATATTACTACCCCTTACCATTTGAGCCCACACTCTCATTACTAACCCAATTGCATTAACTCCTAATCCATTTTCTTAATTAATCCAACCCTAAACCCAAAATAAACAACCCAACCCAAATTTATTTTGTGAAATCCGATCCATCTCTCTATCTCTTATTTCTGAAACCCTAATGCTCTCTCTCATTTTTCAATCGTCACAATCCATCTCCCTCTTATTTCTATTCTGCCGCGATCCATCTTTCTCTCTCTCTCTCATTTCTCTTCCGCCGCTATCCATCTCTCTCTCTCTCAATTACCAGTCTGCAAAACTCTAATCTGATTTCTCCACCAATCTGAGGAATTATGGATCGGAGAAATGATGAATCGGAGGAATTATGGATTCCACCGGGGTGGGTTCCAACCATCGACCATCTCCGCAGTAATACTCCTGATTTTATGGAGGATTTGTGGATTCCACCGGGGTGGGAACCATCCCCAATTCCTGAAGATCCAGCGAAGAATTTCGATGAAATCGTGCCAGAGACTGAATTCACTCGCGATTCCGAGTTATTTGGGGATGAATCAGATGGATTCACTATATACCTATGCGATTCTGAGTTGGCGGCCACCCTCGATCCATATCAGATTTACTGCGCTGCCAAGATCGCGGCGACTAGGATTATGATGATGAATCATATCGCCGCCAAGATCGCCGACAGATTCATGCCTTAGAAAAAAAAAACAAGGCAACGAAAAAAAAAATAAACAAAGCAAAACAGTTTAATGCCTTAGAAAAAAAAAAAAAAAAAGAAATTCAACAATTAAAAAACTTAATTACATTGGTTAACAATACCCTCAAGGTCATTTTTCTTCCACCTATTACCACTTTATCAGCTTTCTTAAATCCCGTGCCAGCACTCAAACAGGGCGTCTTAAATTGAATGGAGGGAGTAAGTGTTCATTGATTTAAATTATTCTATTTTTGTATTCAAACAGATCTGCGCTGTGTGTAATGTCTTTGAGAATCATTGGGTCATGATTTGGATAAGTATTGTTGATTGGACGGTTGAGTTGTACGACTCAATGTCACACACTTATGATCAGCAAAGGGTCGCACCTATTGATTACGAGCTCAAGCCCATTACTCGTCTCGTTCCTCGTCTACTAGCTCTCTCAGACTATTGGAATAACAATTCAACAATGACGAAGAGAGATGGTGAATTGAAGCTTTTGAAGATGCCGATCAAAGACCAGTTTGCCCAGACAGACAGTCACAGTTGCGGCCTCTTTGCATGCATGTATTTGGATCGTTTGATTAGTAGTAAGCCGAGACACTGGGGTATAATCTCCAAAAACTACATTCAAAGATATTGGTGACTCATAGCGACTAGGATTTATTAGCTTGCAGTACTTGACAACATCTAGTTATGTATGGTGTTTGAAACATGTATTTGAATCTTATTCCCTCATATAGTTTGTTAGTTTATGTATTTCAAATATTATTTTATGGGGTAGTTTGTTAGTTTATTGAGTTTATGGTGTTTGAAACATGTATTTGGATCTTATTTTTATGGTATAGTTTCTTAGTTTATCGACTACATAAATGAAATAGTTTTGAGCAGGTATTTTATCATACATTCGGGTCTGGTCACAACAGCCCTCACCATCGTGACCTCACGATGAAGGTGCCATCATGAGCTCACGATGGAATTTCATCGCGAGGTCACGATGCAAGCCAATCGTGAGATCATGATAAGGCCTATAGTGACCTCACGGTGCAATTGCCATTGTGAGCTCACGGTAGGCTTTGATCGTGACCTCACGATGAACACGCTGAACCCCATCGTGACTTTAGCAATTTTTGCCTAATTATGGTGTTTTAACCGGTTATATTAATTTGGTATGTGCTAAATATGTCCTACTTAACATTGAAATACATCAACAAACAAAAAATTACACATTTAAACACACAATTATAGTGTTGGAGAGATTTGTGACACAACAATGAATACATAACTATATGTTACATATACAATGACTGTTGCATTTGATAAATAATACACCTCTTACATTAACCCATTTAGTGTTTCTTTGATATAAGAGCACAAAATATGATGTGCAAATGTTGTTTAAGACATAACATAACATTGCAAGACCAATTAATCATTGTTTTCGGCGTAATCGATCCGGTTAATTAGTTCACTACGGGATAAACACATCATCGTGAACATGGTCGTGAACAAGTCACCGTGATCACGATTGCCTGTCCATCGTGACCTCAAGATGGAGAAGCCATTGTGAGGTCACGATGGACATGCAATCATGTGGTCACGATGGGTAGGCAATCGTGACCTTTCCAGAAACTCGAAAAGAAACCATTTTAATCAAATTAGCATCAAATAAAACATCAAATTAAACACCAAATAAGTCTAGTTTAATGCCACTAGTGGCTAAATTCATACACAGCCCCAAATAAGTCTAGAAGTTTAATATCAATAGAGTTCAAACATAAGCAGTCCTCACATATAAACTACAACCACACTCTAGTCGACATCTACAGCCATGGAGGGTGACGCACCATCCTGTGCTGCTTTAATTCCGGCCTCAAGTTGCGGCGGAATCCAAGCCATGTCCCTCATGATCAGAGCTCGGAGTCTAATAATTTTCAGTGTCGACTCCATCACCTCAAAGATAACGACATCATCTACTTTGAGGTTGAAAGTGCACGTGAATTGTTTCAACCCTTGGTACTCAAACTTCGGTTTTTTCAAAGCACCAAGGTACATCATATGTCATTCGGTTCCCTTATGATTGGCAACCGTTGGCACATTCTTATGAGGAAGTTTAGAAACCACATGTGCTGGTATATGCTATTATTGCACACAAAGAATTGATTAAATTCTAAAACAATCATACAAAACACATTACAATTGTTTGTTTAGTGGTAGAAATTCTTACCAAATGCCAAGGAGCCGAAACATGTGACTTGGATAAGATAACATCGAAAAAGGATTTTTCCTCCTGATAGACAACACAAGTCTGAACCGGATGGATCCGTCGACATCTACAACCATCCAAATGCAATAAAACATAAACCGAACATGAACATCAACATCAACCAATTAAATTCATTCATATGCGGAAAAAATAAATTGAACATCAACATCAACATCAACATCTCCAACCAAATTCAACATATCAAACCAAATTCAACAACAACATCAACATCTCCATATTCAACAACAACATAAATCGAACATAAAACTCAAACAAATCGAGCATAAAACAACAACAACATTAACATATCAAACAAAAATCATGAGGTCTTACAAAAGAATCCTCAATTCAAACTAATTCCTCAAAACATAAAACTTCCAAAAGATAATGCACGTACATACTCATCATAATTTTTCTTAACTCATCATAATTGGGATACATTGGTGTCGAAGAAATACCTACCTCAAATGGGAAACGAGCGGTGGGAGCAGTGGAGAAGAGGCGGCGGCAAAGAGGTAAGAGCGAGATTAAAGAGATAAGGATGATGGGTATTGGGGGAAAAGAAGGGTAATTGTATGGTAGAAATAAAAAGTTTGAGATTCGGTCCGACTTTATCGTGAAATCTAGCTAGGTCACGATATGATCACCATCGTGACTCGTGAGGTCACAATGAGAGTGGCCAACGTGACCTCACAATCAATGTAGAGGCTAAATCCACAATTGATGATGGCGTCAGGCACGTCCGGATCGATTGGGCACTAGCAACCTGTCAACACAAGAACACGTAAGAGCCCTAGGTTGAGCACCGGGAGATGGTGTTGACCGTAGAGCCTCCGACGCTCAAGTTAGTATCGTAAATTAAAATGCTAAGAAAAGCAAGTAAGTAGGAAATAGCAAGTTGGAAGAAATGTTTATTCTAAATTGTCGGCTGCGTTCGGAGGGTGGAAACGGTGATGGGGGGATGTGATAATAGAAGGTTGTAAGCGGAGATAGCTCGGGTTGGCTATTTCCTACTAGTGATAGCAATGAGCCAGATGGCGGAAGTAGAGAGAATTTTTGAGAGAGTATGAGAGATTTGCGAGTCGGATTGAGCGTAGGCCGTATGACAACATGTGTGGTATATGGATAGATAAAGATTGATCGTAGGCGGATGATGGAGGCAAACCAGATGGCAGCCGGCTGCAAGCTGGAAAGATGAAATGTGTGCAAGTCGGATCAACCGTAGGTCGATGAAGGCGGCCGTAGCCGGCTAGGTCGATGTTGATGTATAAGTAAACATAGTCGGATGTAAGCCGGCGTAGTTAGATGGAGACCGGATGATTGATGAAAAATGTATTATAAGTGTAAGCAGATGTAAGTCGATGTCGGATTAAGGTCGTAGCCAAATAGCAACTACTGTTGGATAGGTCGTAGTCGGATAGATCATAGCCGGATCGGCCGTAGCGGATAAGGCGTAGCCGGATGTAGTGGAATATAGAGAGATGATAGATAGTAAAGGTTGAGCCTCTCCGGCTGTAACCTAATCGGGCTATATATATAGAGGATGACCAGCTGTTAGGGTTTTAACACGTCGGCCTTATCCACCCGTTCCACTCTTCCAGCCTGTTGCTATTTTGGTGGAAACGTTAAGATATGCTCTCTGACCGAGTCAGCTTGGCTGATCGGTTTGGTGTGCTCCTTAGGGTTGATGATTCAGTGATTTGACCGTGTCAGCTTGGCGGATTAGATCAAGATGCCTCTTAGGGTTGACGGCTAGATCTATTGACCCCGTCAACTAGGTTGACGTTTTGATGAAATGCTTGACCTGAACATGATGTCAGTCCAAGTTGGTTTGTAGTCTATCGGGCTAGGCTGACAAGTTTATCTGACTGATTGGGCTTGCTAGACCGTGTCAACTTGGCGGGCTAGCTTTGGTCCAAGTTGAATATGAATCTTCAGCCTGACTGTTAGTCCAAGCTGGCTTGGAAGTGAAATATCCAACCTGGATCAGTCCAGGTTGGTCTTGAAATAAAATCTTCAGCCTTACTGTTAGTCCAAGCTGGCTTGGAGGTGAAATATCCAACCTAGGCCAGTCCAGGTTGGTCTTTAATTTAAATCTCCAGCCTGACTGTTAGTTCAAGTTGGCTTAGAAGTGAAATATCCAACCTGAGATGGTCCAGGTTGGTCTTGATATGAAATCTCCAGCCTGACTTATCCGGCTAGACGGACAAGTTCAAGTCGATCTGTATCTTATCGAGCTAGATGGACCAGGTTGTTCGACTGATCGGACCAACTTGGAATGCTTATTGGGCTTGGGCCAAGTCGACGGATTTTGACCACTACAGTTAGCCCCCCACTCTACAATTAGAATTTTCTAATTGGAGAGTTAGTTATTCGGAGTTATTCGAACTCGTTAGTATACTAGTTGGAGCGAATTGTGAGATTAAATTCCAAGTTGAAGGCGTATTTATTCAAATCCGCCTAAACTAGTAAGTTGGTGATTTGACATATGTTGATTGATTTGTCAAGTTAGAGAAGGTTCAATCGGGTCGTACCCAGCTTCTCGAAGTTGGATTGATTTTTTTTCTCCAAGTTGGAAAAATATATTGGCATGTTTTGTTCCTCCGAATTGGAGCTTAACTTGTTTGTATTAGCCTGATGCGGTTTGAGTCGACAAGTTGGAATAATTTCTGATTCATTCTATACAACTTGGCACCATCAGCTTTGAGTTACCCAAAGCCAGCAGAATTTGAATGTCAACCAATTTGTTTCATTTGTTGGCCCCACATACATTTCACTTGGGTAGTCACATTTGACAAGTTGGAAAAAGTTTCTATTTATTTCCTTTGGAGAAATTTTGTCAGCTTGGAGCTGCTTTGTCTTGGCCGAGTCAGGCTGAATCTAAGTTCACCAACCTATGTATCATGTGTCGGTTTGTGTGCGTTATTCTCCAGCATGGCCCGATTGATTTTTGAGTTGGTAAAATTAGAGTAGACTGGACGTATAGTTTAAGATTGGTGGCTGCGCTCTGGAGAGCTGCCTACATACCCATTTAGGGATTAAGCCAGATGTAGTTCTTGTTATTAACTGTGCTCCGTAGAGTCGCGCTCCATAGAGTTGCCTACATACCCTTTGCGGGATCAAGTCCGATGTAGTTCCGAGTTGGCCTGGATAAAACTGTTAGCAATGGTGTGGGAAGATGATAAACTTAATGGAAAAAATGACAAAAAAGAGTAGAAATGATACTGTTTAGATAGATTGCAATCCAACTGTTTGATATGTTTCTTTGTTCTTAGTTCGCAGCTTGTACGCTCATTTGCTAACTAGCTTGATGGTGAGGGATGATCATCCTCAATGTGAGTCGGTTTACTTCGTGTCGAGGTTTCTGAAGTCGATGTGTGCTCATTTTTCATTTTATACGGAAGTGAGTAAGGCTCAAATCGTCTATCCGTTGTTCTTTTGTCGATTCTATCGTCTCTTCTAGTACATCTAGAAGACTGATAGATGTTGTATTGGTCTTCTTCCCACTTAATTTGTGCCCACGCCTTGGCGATGACGTCTTCCAATGTTTTACAAGGATACTTGGTGAGATCTTTGTAAAGATCTGAGTCGGGTAGGAGTCCCTTCCGAAAGGCTGTGATCGTTGTCTGAGTGTTATAGTTTGTTATGGACACTTTCTCTTGGTTAAAACGTCTAATGTAGTCTTGTAGAGATTCTCCATATCGTTGTACCACGACATACAAATCTTCTGAAATTTTTTCAAGTTCCTTGCTACTGGCATATTGCTGCACGAAAATATCAGTTAGTTGAGCAAAACTTGAAATAGAGTAATTCAGAAGGTCTGTGTACCACTTGAGGGCCGGTCGTGTTAGACTAGAACCGAACCCTTTACACATGCAAGCTTGTCTCAATTCGTATGGAATTGCAGCAGTAAACTTGCTCTGCTTGTATTGAGCTATGTGGTCAGTCAGATCAGTCGTGCAGTCGAACATCTGCATGCTAGAAAAGTTAAACTTGATGGGCATTTCGACCAGGGCAATTTCATCGACAAACGGCGAGTCGGCATAACAATTTTCTGAACTTTTGTGGATTGGTGCCGGCACGCCAGGAATACGTTGGATTAGTGCTTCCATTTCGGCCAGCTTTCTTGTCAAGTCATCTCTGAAGGCATTTCGGCCAGTGGTCGTTGGTTGAGTAGGTTCGCTCACAAACAGTTGTTCTTGGGTGATATCTCTCTGATCGGCCCCGATAGTCTGTTGGTCGACGTGGGTTGGTGCTATCATCTGGTTGGTTGTCGGTCTGGTAAGTTGGGAGGCATTGCTCATCGCTACTTCTGGGGTAGTCAGAATGGTTCTGGCAGGTTGCCCCCCAATGGTGGTTATTCTCTCAGGTCGGATGAGCCTTCCAATTCGGGCATCCGAAGTGATTTGTTCCGTTCCGGGTGTTTGCTCTAAGGCGGCAGATGGGATGTTGCTACCTGTATTTAGAGGAGCATAACCCGGATAAGTTGGATTACTAATGACATTGTGGTTTCTTACCGAAGATGATGGATCAGTCACGAGAAGGTCGGATCCATCATTGTGAGTGATCGGTGTGTCTCCCAGAGACTGCATGGGAGGCACTTGGGCCCGAAAGCCAGAAGGTTCAATGATCTCGATGGGCTCGAAAGCCTCAAGACGGTCATACAAGTTAGCATTCTCATTTTCCAACTTCTTGCATCGCTCTCGCTCTTGATTGATCTGCTTAGTAAGGGCAGCAATCTGGGCGGCCAATTTAGCCCGAGCAGTCACGTCGGGAGCATCGGGTGTTTCAGATCCGTCACGTCCATCAGATATGATTGTCACTAGAAGAGATCTACCGAAAGTGTGTTGATTCGATTGATTGCTAGAGCCCCACGGTGGACGCCAAATTGTAGAGGCTAAATCTACAATTGATGATGGCGTCAGGCACGTCCGGATCGGTTGGGCACTAGCAACCTGTCAACACAAGAACACGTAAGAGCCCTAGATTGAGCACCGGGAAGGGGTGTCGACCGTAGAGCCACCGACGCTCAAGTTAGTATCGTAAATTAAAATGCTAAGAAAAGCAAGTAAGTGAGAAATAGCAAGTTGGAAGAAATGTTTATTCCAAGTTGTCGGCTGCGTTCGGAGGGTAGAAATGGTGATGGCGGGATGTGATAATGGAAGGTTGTAGGCAGAGATAGCTCGGGTTGGCTATTTCCGACTAGTGATAGCAATGAGCCAGATGGCGGAAGTAGAGAGAATTCTTGAGAGAGTATGAGAGATTTGCGAGTCGGATTGAGCGTAGGCCGTATGACAGCATGTGTGGTATATGGATAGATAAAGATTGATCGTAGGCGGATGATGGAGGCGAACCGGATGGTAGCTGGCTGCAAGCAGGAAAGATGAAATGTGTGCAAGTCGGATCAACCGTAGGTCGATGAAGGCGACCGTAGCCGGCTAGGCCGATGTTGATGTATAAGTAAACGTAGCCGGATGTAAGCCGACGTAGTTAGATGGAGACTGGATGATTGATGAAAAATGTATTATAAGTGTAAGCGGATGTAAGTCGATGTCGAATTAAGGTCGTAGCCAAATAGCAACTACGGTTGGATAGGTCGTAGTCGGATCGGCCGTAGTGGATAAGGCGTAGCCGGATGGCAGTCGTAGCTGAGTGGCGGCCGTAGTCGGATGTAGTGGAATATAGAGAGATGATAGATAGTAAAGGTTGAACCTCTCCGGCTGTAACCTAATCGGGCTATATATATATAGGATGACCAGCCGTTAGGGTTTAACACGTCGGCCTTATCCACCCGTTCCACTCTTCCAGCCTGTTGCTATTTTGGTGGAAAAGTTAAGATATGCTCTCTGACCGAGTCAGCTTGGCTGATCGGTTTAGTGTGTGATGCGTCTTCGACTTTTGGGCCATTTGGCCCTATTTTTCATGTCTTTTTGTGTCATTAGTGTCTGTCCAGGGGAAGGAAACTATTGTTTGAAGGAAGGAAGCTCAGTCCAAGTCAAACAGAGGAAAGGTGTTCAGAATGAGCAGAACTGGAGTGAATTCAGTCGGTTGCAAGGACTACGCAAAGGAGTATGCAGAGCAGGAGATGAATTGAAGCAAGAGACGAGGTTGAAAGGAGGATTCCATGTGAACCCTGAAGCTAAGTTGCTGTTCATCATTCGCATTCGTGGTATTAACGCAATGCACCCAACAACAAAGAAGATCTTGCAACTGCCTTGCCTACGAAGAATCAAATCATGAAACATGCAACCAGTTTGACCACTACAGAAATTGCCAGTCAGTCACCAGAGCTCAAGAAGGAAAGCCGCGTGGAAGAAGATTCGCACAATATCTGCCAAGCATCTATGGAAAGAAGGATTTGGAGGTCAGCACATTACCCTAAATAATCAATCAATCAGAGATTGCCAATCATCAATCCATTCAATCACAGATAATCAGAATCTCGCTCAACATGGAAAGTGCCAATCATGCCGATTCAGTCTACCCGCTGAGGGTTTTGCTCACTGCCATTGCTACTATAAAAGTCCAGCCGGAGCGGCTGGCACAATGTTGGTTAATCTATCATTCTCCAGTTCTTAGTCCGAAGGAAAAACACTTTTACTCTCAGTTCTATATTTTATGTTCAAAACAATTTATCTGCTTTGATTTACATTCCGCTATGAAGAACAAATCCAAGGCTGTTTGCCTTAGGTACTTTTAATTCAAGTATTTTGTATTTCTTTTCATTCGTGTGTTCTATTTCGCTCATCAATATATATTTAATTATGTGTGAATAATCTACTTGGTGAGATTTGGGTATGGGAAATGATTGACTGTTGATATGTGAAACATTCGTGAGGCACTTGTGCCATCGGTTGAGTCCAGTAGTTCCGGAAGGACTAGAGCAGAACTCATGGGCAGTCCTGACCTAACGGGTGATCTCCGTTCGGTTGGAGCTGTACCATGTCAAGCAAAGGCAGGGCATGACAGACGGCAGCGTTCGATGTGCCCATGACCGAGTAGCTAAGCAACACCTGACATGGTGCTGTAGATCTGGATGGTGAGAAATGGACAAGGGGATACTGCGTCCTTCTTCAGTCTTGGGCTTCTCTAACAATCACCCATCAACTGTGACGAGGCATCAAGCCATGGTTATCGACCAAAGGACTCATCTCGCGTATCGTAGGCATATCGATGACCGGTTGGACGTAGTACCGGAAATGGATATCCCGCGAGTTATGTCTACTCTGTAGGTGCGGACATGGGAAGTTTGGAAGAGAAGGTTGGTGAGGGTCATACTTGGAGAGATCGGGTATGACTACTATCTAAGGAGGAGTGAAGCACGGCCTTGTGACCGGGGTGAAGCGTGACCTTCGGACCAAGACGACAACAAGGGATTCAACCATCCCAAGTGTGGAGTATGAACTCTTGAAACGCCCCAATGTCTTTGGGCCACGCCTTGAGTTTATATGAAGCATGGACGGATCTTCAGTGTGCCCATGACCGAATTAACATATCAACAATGATCATAACCTACCCCAAATCTTACCCCCTTTTTATATTTGATTTCCGTTTAGTTTATTGTGCAGATATATAGATTGAGACCGTGACAACTCGATTTGT
Source organism: Schizonepeta tenuifolia (assembly GCA_029490685.1). NCBI lineage: Eukaryota > Viridiplantae > Streptophyta > Magnoliopsida > Lamiales > Lamiaceae > Schizonepeta > Schizonepeta tenuifolia. The sequence continues at coordinate 87,637,219 of CM055960.1, read as the reverse complement.
ACACTGAAGAGTAAGGTGGTTCATCACTCTCCGTGGGATCGACCCTAACTTACCGCTAAGACTAACTAATCTGGTAGTGGGCATAGGAGTGTGTACTGTCCGTCTGGGGCATACACAGGTATTTTGATCGTACCACACGACGGGTGCGTGTCAGTGTGCTCCTTAGGATTGATGATTCGGTGATTTGACCGTGTCAGCTTGGCGGATTAGATCAAGATGCCTCTTAGGGTTGACGGTTAGATCTATTGACCCCGTCAACTAGGTTGATGTTTTGATGAAACGCTTGGCCTGAACATGATGTCAGTCCAAGTTGGTTCGTAGTCTATCGGGCTAGGCTGACAAGTTTACCTGACTGATTGGGCTTGCTAGACCGTGTCAACTTGGCGGGCTAGCTTTGGTCCAGGTTGAATATGAATCTTCAGCCTGACTGTTAGTTTAAGCTGACTTGGAAGTGAAATATCCAACCTGGATCAGTCCAGGTTGGTCTTAAAATAAAATCTCCAGCCTTACTGTTAGTCCAAGCTGGCTTGGAGGTGAAATATCCAACCTGGGTCAGTCGAGGTTGGTCTTTAATTTAAATCTCCAGCCTGACATTTAGTTCAAGCTGGCTTGGAAGTGAAATATCCAACCTGGGTTGGTCCAGGTTGGTCTTGATACGAAATCTCCAGCCTGACTTATCCGGTTGGACGAACAAGTTCAAGTCGATCTGTATCTTATCGGGCTAGATGGACCAGGTTGTTCGACTGATCGGACCAACTTGAAATGCTTATTGGGCTTGGGCCAAGTCGACGGATTTTGACCACTACAATCGGTGACTCATTGTGACCTCACGATGGTGATCGTATCATGAGGTCACGATGGTATTGTCATCGTGATCAAGGTAGGAAGTCACCAAAAATCATCCATGTATGCAGATAATACATGTCCCAAATATTCTGAACATAAAAACAGATATTAAAGGTCTAAAAAGGTCAATACAATGCCATAAACTCAACAAATTCTGCTACTCCTATATTTCATCTTCAATTGGGTCAGGACATGGCCTAATATCATGACCCTCACGACGGCAATTGCTACATCTTTTTTTCATCCGGCGTCGTTGACTTTATTCTGCTCTCTCAAAATCATGAAAATTTTGTTCATCCTCTGTTTCTTGGAGAGGGATATTCAAATCGACTCCACCCGGGGGGATAGATGTCATGCATTTTTTCATGTTGTGCCTAGATCGACCACACCTTGAGCAAACTTGAGGACGTCGTGCTCTCGTGCCTTCAACTGCTGACCGAGCACGACTCGACCTTGGAGGACCGGTCTGACGTACATCTTCTGGAGGGTAAATCCTAATTGATTTGATCTCCGGCGGCACATTCCACTCATCGGGGTGTGGTATTTGATTGATATGCTCAGCATAAGTCTGTCTTAGGCCCTCTTGTTTGAAATATCTATGTACGAAATCGTACACATTCAAACTAATGTCGGTCTGCCTGTTAAAATAGGAAAAATGGAATTACTTACATACGAAATAAATATAAAAATAGTAGAAAATTCTAACAAATAATATAAATTTTACCTTATAGCGGCAGCGGCATACTTACATGGAATCTTATCCTCATCGAAGACATGGCAATCACACGTCTAATTTTGAAGATCGACTTAATATTGTTGATTATCTTCATCTACTTTATAAACATGTTAGGTGATTGCTCGAACAGGAAGAGCGAGGCTCGCTTGCACTGATAGAGAAAGCTTGTTGAATGTAGTGACAGTCAACACATGATCTCTCGATTCAGCGTCAGTACGCCGCTTGTCAAACCAATCCTCCAAAACGTGGCGAAATGTTTCAAGTAATGAGCGCACTGGTAAACGCCTACCCCACCATAAAACACTGTTCACGGATTCGATAGCATTGGATATCAGTAATCCATAGCGCGCTGCACAGGACACTTTGGCCTAGCCCACCTCTCTGGTCTAATTTGAGAAAGCCATTTGTGAGCACCATTAGGACTTACACTGTACAACAATTCGAAAAAGTTTTCAAACACTTTGTGGCGATAACTATATGCTGCTTCATATAAGAGTGTGGCCACAACTTTTCCGTATGGGGTCAAATTTTTCTGCAGATGGTGATAGCACAATCCGTGGAATGCATTTGGATTGAAGCATTTGCGTAGGTTATAGAGAAAATAAGTCCACGACTCATCGTTCTCTATCGGACCAAGGCCAATTGCAAGCGGAAACACTTGCTCATTCCCATCCTTCGTCACTGCAACAAATAAGGTTCCTTTGTTTCTACCCTTAAGATGAGTACGGTCTACGATAAGCACAAGTCGAAGACACTGCTCAAATGCTCTAATACACTGTCCAAGGGCAAGGAACATGTGATAGAACACTCCTTCCATAGTCGTCTGAAAGTCGTATACAGTCCCAGGATTACGTTGTTTCAACAAATACAAATACGACGGAATCTTCTGTTATGACGAGGAGAAGTCACCATACATTCTCTTTATCGATAGTTGCCTCGTTCGGACGGCAAAGTTGTGTAACATTTGAACGCCGTATCGCATGCGTATCTCTGCCATCATCTCCTTTGGCCTCAGAACGACTTTCTCATATATCAATTTCTTAGAAAAATAAAATGCGGCCACCTCGCCACTCACCGACCTTGCACGTGCAGCACGGTTCAAATCTGACCGGCAACTGTGATTCAATGTCAACGTAGTAATCCGAAAAAGAGTTGCACATTCCACAACACACAACCTAAACGTGCAGTTCTTTCTACCACTCCTACATAGGTACACTGCACGATTCGAAGCGGAGCGATCGGTCTTACACTCTACAAAGTGCTCCAAATGATACATTCCTAGAGCTATCCTCAACTCTTTCACTGATCGAAAGATGGACCCTACCTCGAGACTACCATTGATGACGATAGGTCATTCAACCCATTCCAAATGGTATTGCGCTTTCAAGCTCTAGATGTGGAATGATCCAATTGCGCTCTGTACGCTTATGCTCAACCTCGCTTTCTGATTGATGGTCCGATGAAAAGTGTCGCTGCCCCATAAGCCTATCCATTTGTGCCAGCTGTCCAATCCAAGCATACATCCTTCTCATAATCTTCACCATATTCATCATCATCATCGTCACTATCATCTTGTGCACCCGAAGTGCTACCTCTCACATTAACTTCGGGGGCGGAGTTGCCGCGGTTTTCAATCACATAAACCTCCGGATCCTCTTTAGGGTCCGCTAACCATCGAAGTAATTCTAAATCGCCCCGCAATAGCACTTTTGCTTTCATGCCGTTAATGTTTGTGATGTACCATAACACATATTCGGTCTCATTCCCACCATTCACACCCTCTCTAATGAGTTCCACAAGGTTAGCACGATTAATCGTGCGGGGTCAATGTAGACAAGAAATAAATCTCCATCCATATATGTCGATCGTTCCAAATGACCGTCGTGATGTATAATAATACGGCGTAAAGACATCTGAAATTAACAAAAGATACAAAAATGAAGTGTAAACAATCAATGAAAATGCTTGTTTAGGACATATCTGTAGTAGTCACAATGACTTTGACCATCATGAGGTCACGATGACAATACCATCGTGAGCTCACGATGGTCAAAGTCATTGTGAGGTCACGATGGGGTTGTCATCATGACCTCACGATGGTGATCACCATCGTGACCACAATGAGCTTCACCATCATGACCATGGCGGAATTCGTGGTGAGCTCAATACCAGGTATTTTAACTTCTTTTAACCCCCCGATAACATGAAATTTTTAATTTAATACACCTTTATGTGAACAATGACTTAAGATGAAGTATATCTTGTATTATACTTTGAAAACCCTAATTTCACCATAAGAATACCATAATTTCAGCAGCAAATATTTAGCAAACATTTTACATATTATGCTTACCTTTGTATGAAGTAACAAACACGACGGAGCCCCCTTTGATGCTTTCGTTCTTCTTGGGCGAGATCTTAGATGCTTGGAATGATGATTCGTTTTTTTTTTCTTTTTCTTTTTGTATTTTGAAGAGATGAATAATATGTTGAATGTGTTTCAATGAGGTGAATAATCTAAGTATTCTTCCCATTACTACCACCACCAACCTCTTACTAACAAAATTTAAAAAAAATGGCTACATTTATTACCTAGTACATCCGAAAATATTCACCAAATTGAATGTGCAGATGCAATTAATAGGTTTCGCATGCATTCTGCCTTGGTCACGATGGGAAGTCCATCGTGACCTCACGATGAGGGTCCCATCGTGACCTCACGATGAGGGTGGCCATCGTGATCACGGTGGGCTATTCTATCGTGACCACCCCATCGTGACTACGTGCGGATTTAAAAATATGACACGGTTGACTTTGAAACTTAAGGGTATTTTAGTACTTCTACACGATTTTGGTATACAAAAGAGTGTTATTTAAAGAGAGACTATAAAAGAATGATTTTTTAAGTTTTGGTATTTTTTTGTTAGTTTCCTCTAAGATCTACTTCACCCGTCCCAATAGCATAGATACCTAAGATTTACCCATACTCTGGATAAATACTCCAAAATATTATAAGCATGGATACTTAAGACAAGGTTTCTAAGTAAGATCTACTGCATCCGTCCCAATAAACCTAAGATCTACCCATACTCTGGATAAATACTCCAAAATATTATAAGCATGGATACTTAAGACAAGATTTCTAAGTAAGATCCACTTCATCCGTTCCAATAACAAGGTTTCTAAGTAAGATCTACTTCATCTGTTCCAATAATAAGGTCTTTCGCTTGCACTAGGCATAATTATTAAGAAATAAGTGTAAAAAAGATAAAAAAAAAATGATAGTTTTACAACTTTTAAAAAGATAATTATTTTTATTTTTAGAATGAACTATGCTAATAGGAAAGAGAAAAAGAAAAGATGGACTTTGCCATTGGGAATGTGGAAAACTCTACAAAATAAACACACAGATAAAAGTTACTACTATATTTTCAACATCATAAAAACAAAAGGAGGATGTCATCATCATAAAAAACAAATAGGAGGAAAAACAAGAATTAGGACTTGTGTTATATACTCCCAAGGTCCCAATGGCATGGTCCATCTTTTCTTTTACGTCTATCCTATTAATGAGATAAAACAAAAAAGAGAAATAAATATTTGCCACAAGCTAAAGATTATCATTACCTAACCATTATTTTCTTGATCAGGACTTGTTTCTTGTACTCTTCACTTTATTACAAAAATCATTTTCCTTCAAACCTAAGTCTGCTTTTGAAACTAAAGCTACTGATAACAAAAAGTGTCGAACGCATCGCCCTCATTTTCATTCCTCCATCAGGTCACAGCCCTTTTCTCTTAGTATCATATGGAAATTAGCTGCTGTATCTGCCATACCTATTTCCTTGAATGCTGCTAACAGTGTATTACACATGGTGCCGTTGAACTCTGAAGTTGCAGATTGCTTCCATTGCTCAACTACTTTACTAACGTCTTCTAAATATCCGAGAATCAGATATGATGAAAGAACGCATACATAGTTCCGTCCTGTCATCTTTTGCCCAGTCATCCTCAAAGATTTCCAGATCTGGTCGAGTTTATCCTTGTTCCCCAAGCCCCCGTAGAGAATAATAAGGAAGTCGTAAGATATCAGCTCTCTCTGCGTAATAGCTTTCTCACTTTCCACTAGAGAGCTGGAATCAGAACTAACTAGTTGAGTAGAAGTAATGTACAACTTAGCAAGTTGTTGATATCTAATCCAACTTTCATCGCAGCCTGAATCAGCAATCATCGTGTCAAGAATCCTCGTTACCTCATCCATGTTCAGAGCTGCAGCACAAGAACTTACCCATAGATTGTATGTGAAAAGATCGGGCGCAACATTCTGACATTTCATGTCTCTTACGACTAAGGGCACCTTCTCCAGCAGCCCGACTGACATGTATAAAGTCATCAGCTCATTGTAAGTAATGGCACCCAATGAGAGATTTGCTTCCTTCATTCTCTCGTAGAGAGACTCTGCCTTCTCAATCAGCTTCGACCCAGCATAGCAGTGAAGGAGAGCAGTGTATGTTTCACTGGTTTTTGCTGCGGAAGGCAGCGCTTCAAAGTAGCGTTCAGCAGCATCAATGCCGAAAACTTGGGTCATCAGGTCAATACGGACTGCATAATCAGAATCTGATATCTCATATTCCTCATGACTAACCACCCATTCTGAAACCTGCAAGTTCACAAGGTGCAAAAGACTTGTCATTGCAATAAAACAAAAATTAGCTATTTTATATTAATCCTGAGGATAATTGTGAACTTGTATTAACAACATTTACTATTCTAAACTAGTCAAAATTAGCTATTTTATATTAATCCTGAGGATAATTGTGAACTTGTATTAACAACATTTACTATTCTAAACTAGTCCTTGAAAGCAATCTAGTACAAAAACCAAACAATCTAGTACAAAAACCAAACGGAGATATTGGAGCAATCATTAGTCTCTTGGACATAATGTTAAAACCATAATTACCGGAGGATGATTCCAGTAACCGACAAAATTCTCATATTTGAAAACCATAATCTAGTACCTTAGATCATTTGTGCCAACTACATCTAGTGGCCTAGACAACAAACACAAAAATCAACCCCTTCAGAATCAAAGGAAACAAGCTGTATTCATGGCTTTTTATGAATCAAGAAGTACACTATTCTTTCAAAGGAAACCTATAGCTGCTACCCGACCCTATGTAAACTTCGCTTCTATGTAACAGGCAAATTGCTATACGTAAGGTCAGCCCCGGAGCTTTTCTAAAGCGCCTCTTAGAACTAAGAGTACACCCAATGCGATAATGTATATGGCATGCCACCACTTACTCAAAGTCATCCACCTACAGGAATGTGTTTTTGCTTATACGGGTGGTCATGCAATTTGATTTAACCATGAAAAACAAATTAAGGCTAGCCACAATGAGACAACCTTTTATAAAAGAAACAAAAAGATGATTTTTCCATAAAGAAAACATTTGTGGTTAGTTAAGAATAAATGTTAATTATTTCATGAAAAGAAGATCTTATAAGACCTTTAGTAATAAAGAGGGTTCTCATCTCTTCTACTAAGTTATTCCATGTCCTTGGAGCATAAGGCTTTCACTAAACTGATCGACATTTTTTTGATCCACATTCAAAGAGATTACCAAATAGCCTACTAGTAAATAGTGGAGGTTGACTAGACAAGAGAAGGGTCAACATGCAACAACTCAAACAAAAAAAGTTTCCACACCTATTCGACTTAAAGGTCTCATGGTGGGCTGCATTTTTCCAACATAATCATGCAGAAATACTGTGATGTTTGATATTATTAGAAGCCTAGAATCCACTATCCGTATGCATAGAAAAGCAAGGAAGAATTTGCAACAATGACAGTTCTCTATTTGCAGTCCAATGCACAGAGAAAACTATTGACTTATCATACTTCAGTCGCATCACATACAAACAGATACTCCAGCTTATTTGTGCAGCACACAGAAAGGAGAATGGATTTGTTCACAGACATCATCAGCAACATCTTGTAAGTGACGAGGTGCAACGGATAATTGCTAGCTAAACAGAGGAGTGGTTTTCACAATGAATTTACGCCACACGCTCGAAAATGAAAAAGATCTAACCAAATGAAAAAGATCTCAGCAGTGAAAGCAGCTAATACATCAGAAAACCAGGACAAAATTGTAATCTTTTCTTGACTTCATTTCTTTAACCATTAATTGTATTAATCTACAACAAGACTAAAGCACCATATCATCCTAATCCTGATAATCAAACAGCATAAGTCGTCCCAATCCCAATCTCTTCAAATTTAAAGACGGACACCCTTCTCAAACAAAGATCAACTAACACCATTATCCATGACATATAAGTAACAAAAAAAAAAAAAAAAAAAAAAAACTACTAAAATGTAAAAAGCAATAATCTTTTGAGAAAAGGGGGAAAGGTTTAGGGACCTCGAGGGCGTGCTTGAATCGGCGCGATCGACGGAGATCTCTGGAGATGCTACGGAGATCGGAAAGGGGAATTGCGCGGCCTTCGCTGACCCATTTCTCCAAAACATTAGTGACACTTCTCTTTGGGAGGCGCACTCGGAAAATTCTGCTCTTCAAATCATCTTTCTCATCTTCTTCTATGTATTCAACCACGCTCCCTTCCTGTGCGGCCGCGATGCCTTCTTCTTTAACGGCTTCGATGCTTGAAGAAATGGATCTCGAAAAGCTTCTACTGTCTCTTCGTGGATTCCTACAGATAAATAAAAAATATGAAAATTTCTAATTTAATTTTGCATGGTTTTAGCAACCAAAATTGGAAAGAAGAGGGAGAGATATACCGGGTGAGAGTGAGGAAGATGGCGCGGGCGGCCATTGATTTGTTGTTAGCTTAGCTGGGATATTTTTTCCCTCGAGTGAAGCAGCTGCACCAGTAAGGGGAATTTGATTAATACTTTATTATTACTGAGAAATCATCAAATAAACGTAACTCCTAATTTGGTTGATGAAAACTAAGCCGGATCTTTTATTGAATGTTTGTGTGACATTTTATATTACATCTACACTAATCATCACATGTGAAAGTGAATTATAAGATGTACCATTGTCACATGTGACATCTTATAATTCACTTGATATGTAAACTCTCAGCTCGAATGCAATAATTTTTATAATCTTTTATTCAATATCCAAGTCAAGAATTTACATTTGATCTTGATTTTTTATATCTTAATGTTGAATTTATTATGGTTGAATGTTGTTAAATCTGTTCTTTTAACATAATCCACAACATTACCTTTGTGTAGGAGTTCAATTTCATATCTTAATTTTTTTTTTAAGTTAACTAATCTGTAAAGAGGTATTGCTTGAAATTTCCTAAAATTCACTTCTAAGTAATAAAAAAAAAGATTAAATTTTCAAAACACTAAGAAACAAAGAAGAACAAAGATTAAAAATTAACATTTAGTGCTTAGAGAAAAAGAATGGAATCAAGTAAAGGTGAGAAATGGTAACAATAAGTGTTACTTTTATAAGATGTTTGTTTCAACAATGATGAATCATATGTAAGAGAAATGAATCCGGAGAGAAAAAAGATTTTGTCATTCCTCTAATTTGGTGGTAACACTTTGAAAATTTGAATTACACTCAAGTAAGGATAATAGTTAACTCACTACACAAACTAAACAATAAATAATAGATTCAATTAAATGAATAGGATAATGGTTAGCCCACTACACAAACTAAACAACAAATAATATATATTCAATTAAATGAATAGGATAATGGTTAACCCACACTACTGCTAAACCAACACACACCAACGTCAGTTATCTTGTCTATCTATGATTCTGTCAATTGGTTACATGTACGCGGAGGAGTTTCTTCTGCCTCTGTGGCTAATGTTGTAAACATTCAATTCGACAATGTTTTTCCTTAATTCATCGGAAGAACTAGCACACAAATTAAAGAGACCTCGGCATGTAAGAAGCAGAAGAAGGAAAAAGAAGGCTACTGCATAAGGTACGGAGGTTTATCCAGTGCGCACCGAAAGTAGCGGCTGCGGGTTCTCACGATATCACAAAAAAAAAAAAAAAAAAAAAAGGAGAAGAAGGAAAAAGAAAAAAAAAATCACATATAATGTGGCATAAATTTCGGTCTCAAAATATTTTTACATTGGACGAAATGAAATATTTTTACATTGGACGCAAAAATATTTTAACTTTTTCAATTAGAGGCATCTTTTGTCACATCTCATCAACTAGGAATAAATCGCAGCACTATATTTTACTTCCAACACTACAAACTAAATAAAGTTTCACTGGTTTTGGATAGGAAGTGTCAGTGCGGTTTGATGTTAAATCTAATCTAAATCGTAAAATATAGTTTGGTAATTTTTTGGATCAAATCGAACTGATTAAGTAGTGAAACCAAACCAAACCAAACCAAACTGTAATAATATGTTTTGGTGCAGTTTGGTTTGCGGTTTATCAATATTTTATCATTTTCTTCGTAATAACAATAAAAAGAATTAAATAAAATTGTTGTCATGACCATACATTTTTCTCTTTTGCTAGAAACTAGAATAAATATACTAGGAGTCTAGGATTATATTATTTAGCTTAATAGTAAATTATAGTAAAATAATTTCACATTTTCTACTTTTTTTATCGAAAACAACTTGAATTTGAAAAGGATAAAGAAGAAAAGAAAATAGATAGAAATTTGTACCTTGTGTTCAAAGGTAAAGATAAGCAACTGTAACAATTAATTGGAGAAGTATAGTAGATTGTAGGGTTTAATGGTTTTAAATTGTACGATTTCATTAATTAAATTTATTAACACTCAATTATGACATGCAATCAAGAAAATCCCTATTTCCTAATACAATAAATAAAATTATTATATTAATATCATATCAAATACTGTTTTTCGGTTACGGTTTGGTTTGGTTTGGTTTGGTTTGGTTTGAACTTTCTTAAAAACCAAGCCTAAACCATAAAACATAATTCTTTAAAAACTTTAATCAAACTATATTTTTGAAACCACAAAACAAAACCAAACCGTAAATTACGATTTTTTTTTATTTAGTTTAGGGGTTTAAACCAAACTTTGAACACCCCTAGTTTTGGATTTGAATTGTCTTCAACATGGCTTTCCCATCAAGCTGGCCACTCTGTTGTGCCAGTAAATAATCCTTATATTTCATAGCAGCATAAGCTGCCACGCTGCCTTCACCTTCCACAAGCCGCCGAGCTGGGGACACGACTGCGTCTAGCGATGGCCCGTTAGCCATTGCGATGGAAATCCTCGTCGTTCGATTGTTCACCACGGCTCTATGAAGTACGCTCTTGTATTTGCCATTGGTGAATATCTATAGAAAAAAAAAATCATCATGGTTAGTTTACTTTTTATCCCTCAAATAGAGAGATAATATAATGTGGCATAAATATTTTTACATTGGACGAAATGACATACCTCAAGATGATCGCCGGTGTTGACCAATATGGAGTTGGGCGGAGCATCGACGTTGAGCCATCTTCCATGATGCTGAATCTGCAGGCCGCCAACATCATTCTGTATGAGAAGCGTGAAAAGGCCGTGGTCGGAATGCGGTAGCATCCCCATCGCGGCTTCTGGATTAGGGCAACGCGGGTAATAGTTTGCAACGAAAATTTGTAGAGATGATGTCATTTTCAACTCCGTCGCCATTTCAGTTTCTTCCAATCCCAGGATTTCTGATATACCTTTCAACAGTTTGGCTACCACATCTCGACTTTTTTCACAGTATTCTGGTAGTAGGCGTCTGTAAATTACATTTTTTGGAGAGATTAATTGCACTTAATTAATTTACACTGTATCATGATGATCAGAACACAATTTCATATTTCCCTCAAGCTGATTTATTTAGTAAGATTAGTTTTCATAAAAAAAATTGCCTTAGGAAACATAATTCGATGGAATGATTTGTTAATCAATTTCTAAATTTATATATGTCATGACGTTGGGACATCTAGTCTAGGAGGTAAGAGCACTAATCTCATTTTGTCCATTTCTATGAAGTTAAAGGCGAAAAGAATTTATAGAATTTTATGTTTTTATAAATTTTCAAATATATCGAGAAAATTAATTAATTTGATGGCGTAGATGTTACCTTCCAAGCACAAACAAATAAATGATCAAATCTGACACGGCAATAGATGGATGTATGATTATGAAATAATTGAAGCGGTAGAGCCGTAGAGGGAGAGAAGATATAAATAGGCCCTACCAATCGCTTTCTTTGCTACTAACCCCATCCATTTGTTGTCGCTATGTTTAATGAAGAGGCATCTCAGCAAAGCTAGCTCAATGCAATGCTTAAATTATTTGAGAACAACCAAGGTCCACAACATACAAACATATATCCCCATCATTTCTAACATCAGAATTGATCGATCTCTGCTGCCCGAAAAGTGACGTGATACGTTTTCATTCAGAGAAAGTAGAGTGTCGTGGAATGTCAAAATTACTAGCAAAAGTCCAATTAACAAAAATAAATTTTTAGCATGGATGATAATATATAGGTAATTCTTTGATTAATTTGGAATTAAAACTCCAATTCATCTAAATTAAAGTACTAATCATGAGAACCTAGCTAAATTTGATATAATTAATTAGTTAATTAGTAATACTATAAATTACCTGAGAGATAGAGGTTTACGTGGACAAGTGAAGTTGGGATGCACAAAAATCTTCAAGAAATCTCTCCAGCAGAAGATGGAATCGGTGGCCGCGTTGAAGCTGGTGCCGTACCTAATCGGACTCAATACATTTTTAGGCTCGAATTCTGGCTTCTCTGCCTCCCCCAGATTGAAGAATTCGCTCGCACCCTCTATCACGCCGCCGATCAACTCTTCTCGCATGCCATGATTTACTAACTACGTACAATTAATTAATTACTACTAAAGAAATTTCAAAGAATAAACAAAGAAATGATTTAAATATTAATTAATTGAAGAATTACTACTAGTACGTACGATGAAGAAACCCCATTCCTGGCAGGCATGGTGAAGGTCGTGGAGGGCTTTGGCCTTGTGATTGGGGTTGTCGGAGTTGAGAAGCAGAAGATCGATCACCGGGATTGAAGTTGAAGCCTCCACTTCCACTTCCACTTCGGCTGCTGCAGCATTTGCAGTAGGATTGTCATCGCTGCTGTAGATGTAGTTGGATGGAATAGAACAGAGATTACTTGACTCTGCTAGCTCTTTCACGCACGAAATGCTGCTTGATGCTGCCATCTATAGAGAGAGAGAGAAGAGAGAGAGAGAGAGAGAGAGAGAGACGGAGTTTAGTTAATTTACAACTTATTTTGGAATTTGCCGAGGTGTCTCACTCTTATCAACTCCAACGAAAATAGCAAAGCTCGTCAATGTTTTCCAATGGGCTTTCTATAAGGTTGATAAAATTGCAAAATAAGCCCATAGATGATCAAGTTTATGTTTTGTATCACTGAGTTTAATTATCTCAAAATCAAACAGTAAGCTTATGAAAAGAAGTAGCGTATAACTCGTCGATTTTTTACGGAAATTATTTATTTAATAAAATTATTAAAAATAATATGTTTGGTTGTTATATAAATTTATTATAGGTTTTTTTCAAAATCATTAGATTTTTTTGTAATTTAATCAAAATAATATTAATGAGGTTAGCATTTAGTCATCCTGAGTCATTGACTGCAGTAGATAACGATGATAATTAGACTAGGATTTACCCACTGTTCCAACGGGAATTTATTTTATGTTGTGATTTATAAGTAAAAAAATTAAGAAATCTTTAGTTTCTTTTGCTGCTTATTTTTCTATAGGTATATATAATAATTGACTAATGAGTTCGTTTAGATTTTTTTTATATGTATGCATGTCATCAACCCATTTAAACATTAATTTTGTTATTTATTTTTGTCTCAAACTCGCATAGTAATGCGACTAATAAGCTTGTTTAGATTTTATATGTGCGTACATGTCTATAAACCCGTTTAAAAATTAGTTTTGCTATTTATTCTCATCTCAAACTCACATAGTAATACGACAAATAAGCTTGTTTAGATTTTATATGTACGTGCATGTCCCTAAACCTGTGTAAAACTATTTATTCTCATCTGGAACTCATATAGTAATACTACTAATAAGCTCGTTTATATCTTATATATACGTGCATGACCCTACCGCGTTTAGTAAATGTAGGGCAAGCATATATATATTCAATAAACAAAAAACATGTATGATTACAAATAAGAGTTGCATATGTATTCAAATAAACAAAAACATAACATAAATTAGAGTAAAAACCTTTAAACTTATCTGCAAACGGAGTGAATGATATAACTATATGAATCACAAACAAATTTAATAGCCTATATTGTACTCTATGAAAAGCTTGTTATTTATTATCATCTCAAACTCGTATAGTAATATGACTAATAAGCTCGTTCAGATTTTATACATAGGTGCATGGTCCTAAAGCCGTTTAAAAATTAATCTTCTTATTATTCTTGTCTCCCTTCATTATTATATGATTAAATTTTTCTATAAAAATATAATTATTATTTGATCAACTAAGAAGTTGACCAAATTAAACTATAAAAATATAATTATTTATACAGCCAACTAATATATAAGTTGATCAAATAAAACTGGTGATGCAAATTATGAGAAAATACGCATTGATTATAGTAGTAAGTATTTAATTATAAATTTTCCAATAGATGGAATTTCATTGAAAAATTAATAAATACTACCAAATTTATTAAAAAAACATACATGTATATATGTAGATACCTTTTTATATTTTCCAATTGTATACTTTTTTGGAAGTTGGCAAAGACATTATTCCAGAAGAAAATTCAAAATTATGATTAGTATTCTGTGTTATACAATGTATTCATTTTTAATAAATACTTCATCATAAGCAACATACAAATCTTCCACTCCCCCTCAAAAAAAAAAAGAAAAAGAACATTTACTCAAATAATCAAATGATGTTGGCCTTATTCATTTTCTAACTGGCTTCAACTAATTAATTAGCATGAATTACATTAAGCATCATCCCTACTCCTTAGATATCCTTTGTTCATCAAGAATAGATATGCCATTGTAAGTACGAGAGAGCTGCGACTCCACATACTCTTGGTACTTCATTGACCGATACAAAGCCCCGCCGTCCTTCTCCACCAGCGGCGCCGCCGGCCCCACCACCACGTCTTTCCCCGGACCGTTCCCCACCGCTATCGACAATCTGTCTCGTTTGCTCACAACCGCTCTATGCAACGAACTCTTGCATCTCACATTCGTAAATATCTGTCCAAATAAAATATCAATACTCATCTTTATCAACTTTACCTAAAAAAACTTGGGTGCAACCAACTTTACGGTAGGATCGGTTGTAAGAAGCGTAGGTACGTATATACCTCAAGCTGGTCGCCACAATTGACGATCATGGAATTGAGAGGAGGATTGACTTCAAACCATTTTCCTTGGCGCTCGATTTGTAAGCCAGCTAAGCCGTTGTGGATGAGCAATATAGTGAAGAGACCTGGATCATTATGTGGTGGAAGCCCCACTGTTTTCTCTGGCTCGGGTAGAAATTCCCGCCAAATTTCTGAAAACTCGAATCCAGCTTCAAAGCTTCCTCTACATACTGCTTCTCCAGTCCCATTAATTCCGTTACTGCTCCCACCAGTTCTCGAGCCATTTTCCGGGTTCGTTCCGTGTATTCAAGTAGAATTTCCCTGTAGTTCAGGAAATCCCGTTTTCACTTGAGATCGTCTATTCCACATAAAAGCTTTCTCGGTTGCATTATTAATTGCGCTATTTTTATAATATTTTGAAATAATTTTCTTATTATATATGAACCCTAATTACTCTCTCCGTATTAGTTATAAAATCCCAATTTAAATGGGCACGAGTATTAAGAAAACTGGTAAAGTGTTTTTGAGTGAAGTAAAAGTTAAAAAGTAGGGGTAGTGGTATTGACAAAAGGTAGTGATAAAGTTGTTGGAAGGTGGGCCCATCAATGACAAATGAGTGTAAATAAGAGAAATTCTTGAGGGTGTATAACTTCATAAAGTGAAATGGGACTTTTTAAAAAATACATGTGAAATGTGTGAAATGGAACTTTATATGTAATACGGAGGGAGTAACATTTATTAACGAGATTGAAGATTGCAAAAAATACTCCCTCCGGTTTTAATTATAAGATGTTTTAACATTTTGCACAGAAATTAAGAAATATTAATAATCGGTTCATTTTGCAAATATTTTAAAAATTGGAGCCATTTTTTCATAAAATTTAATGTCAAGTTAATGAAATTTAATGTAAAGAACTCAAAAGACTAATTGAAAAATGAGTCATCATTAATAATTAGTTGAAATATGAAGTAGAATTGATGGAAGGGAGAGAGAAAATATTCTTGATAAATGAAAACATCTTATAAAAAAAATAAATAAAAAGGGCTAAAACATCTTATAATTAAAACCGGAGGGAGTACATATACACGATCTAATAATATTTTTTATCTAAAAAATAGCAAATTAAATGAAAAAATAGTTAACGAACACCTAATTAATAATTACAAATAATAGTTAACTAATATTAGTAATGATGATCAACTACTCTTGCATGCATACACGGAAATTCTCCCCATGTTTACTCAAAGTGAGACTTTGGTGGTCCAAAAGCTAAAATATATGGACTTCGTATATATACAGAGCTGGAGATTTTTTTAGGACATTTAAAAAGTCGTTTTTCGAATTTAGGACATTAAAGTTGCGGGCTTCATTTTGCGGTCTATTAATTTTTTTTTTGCTGGGCCATAGGACTTTTTTGGGGCCGAAACTCATTATTTCGCACGTGAGCCGCACGTGATGGCCACGTGGAGCTCGAATGCACACGTGGACACCACATCACCGAGCTAAAGGCTTTTAAGGACATTTAAAAAGCTGTTTTCCGAATTCAGGACAATTAAGTTGCGGGCTGCGTTTTGCGGCCCATTAAGAATTATTTGCTGGGCTTAGAACTTTTTTTGACCCGAAACTCATTGAATGTGCATGTGGACACCAAGTGGAGCCTGAATGCGCACGTTGATACCACATCACCCTCCCCTCACTCTTCCCCCTCTTTAGAGAGAGAAACAAATGGCAGACTCCTTTCTCTTTCTTCCCCTTTGTCTCTCAAGATTCTAATCCAACCAAAACTACAGAGGTACACTCAGTTCTATTCCCCAAAGTTCAATTTTCCAAATAATATTTCGAATTCAGCCGCATTCCCAATTGGAACCCTAGAATAATTCAACCACGACGTCTGCCTCTTCGATCCGTTCACAGATCGACTGGAAAGGCTTCCGTCCATGAGCAGCGCCGTTCACAACCTCATCACCGTGGAGAAGATGCGCCTCCTCTATCGTGGATTATGAGTTTCAACCACGACGTCTGCCCCTTCGATCCGTCCACGTGCGCATTCAATGAGTTTCGGGTCAAAAAAAATTCTAAGCCCAGCAAAAAAGCTTAACTGTCCTGAATTCAAAAAACGGCTTTTTAAATGTCCTTAAAAGCCTCTAGCTCGGTGATGTGGTGTCCACGTGCGCATTCGGGCTCCACGTGGCCATCACGTGCGGCTCACGTGCGAAATAATGAGTTTCGGGCCCAAAAAAGTCCTACGGCCCAGCAAAAAAACTTTAATAGGCTGCAAAACGAAGCCCGCAGCTTTAATATCCTGAATTCGAAAAACGGTTTTTTAAATGTCCTAAAAATGTCTCTAGCTCTATATATACATGTAGCAATCATATAATTGATATAAGAAATATTTATATGCACGCACAGTAATATATACCTATTATAAAAGAGTGAATTTTTCAAAATTTGGATTTGTTTGTTATATCCCTATTAAAAATAATACTTTAAGGATGATTTAACATATTAGATTTATGAGAAACTTAAATTCTATATTTACCTTTAGTATATTATCTTAATTTGAATATGATATTTATGATGTTAAAGTCCAAAAAGACATCTCGACACATAAAAAAATTAAATTACATACCTCAAGAGTTGGGGTTTAGTAGGGCAGTGAAATTCAGGATGCACATACAGCTTGAGAAAATCCCTCCATAAAGTGAAGCTCTGCTTCGAAGTACTCTTCACGTTGAAATTGCCGCAGGCAATCGGAGATGAAGTGCTCTTCGCCTCATACTTCTTTTTCTCGTCGTCGGGCAGACTGAAAAACTCTCTCACGGTTGCAAACATTGCAGCTATGGAGGCTTCAGCTATCCCATGATTCACCATCTGCATGCACTCACAAAGATGATAATTAACTTTGTAACTAATTAATTAATAGTAAAATATATGAGAACTTACGATGAAGAAACCCCAGTCAGCGCATGCTTGGGCAAGTTGAGCAACAGCTTTGGAGCGTTGATGAGGATCAGCAGAAGTAAGGGCAGAGTAATCAATGACGGGGAGCGAGTCGCAGCTTGAAGCGCTCATGTCATTGGTTTCGATGTTAAATTTAGAAGGGAGAGCTTTGAGATTACCGGAAGAATCTACCAAGGATTGGACTGATGTGTTGCACTCAAATGGCTGAAACGAATCTGATGATGATGAAATGTTAGAAACTGCGGCCGGTGCCATTTTAGAAATTACTGTATCAGAAGCTTAATAATAGGAGATGCGTGCTGTAAATGTCTCTTTATGATGAGGGTATATATAGAGTAGAGAGGTGATTTTAGTAGTTACATGTGTTACGAGTAGGGAATTGTTAATTGTAGAAAATAAGAGGTGAATTAATGCGAATGCAGTATAGTTGTTTTTTTAATTTCCATTTGAGAGTCCTGCATACCATACCATAAAGTTTTTTATGTTTGAAAGTTATAAATTACTATTTGAAGATTAGGTACCTCGATCATATGATTCTCGGTCAAAATCAGCCAAAGATTTATACAAAGCTATATATGCATAGTTTTTCAAGGAAGGCGGGGAGATATAGTTATATTTTTGTAAAAGTTAATCCTAAAAGAATTCATTTTGGACTTGAAAATAGGAGATGTAAAATCTGAATTTCAAATATATATAGTCATCTCATGTTCATGACTTTTGTACTCCCTTCAACCCACTCATATTGTCATCTTTTTCTTATTTAGACGTGCCACTAATATTGTCATCTTCCAAATAAGAAAAATTTTAACACTTCAAAATTCTCCAAAAGTAATTGGGGGCCCGCCTATTTTCTATTTTTTTTTTACCTTTATTCTTAATCTCCGTGTCGAACAGTAACAAGACAAATTCAGTGAATAGGAGGGAACAGTACTATAAATTTCTCCACGTTATCCATAAATAGCATTATGTTTACTAAGATATTCTTAGCAGTAGCATTCGCTAACATTGCATGCTATTA
The DNA here is from genome assembly GCA_029490685.1 of Schizonepeta tenuifolia. Lineage (NCBI taxonomy): Eukaryota > Viridiplantae > Streptophyta > Magnoliopsida > Lamiales > Lamiaceae > Schizonepeta > Schizonepeta tenuifolia. The sequence continues at coordinate 87,618,244 of CM055960.1, read as the reverse complement.
TATAGGTTCTTCTAGATGAAAAAAGTGATCTAAAATTGAAGACTGCCGTATTCAACAAAGGTGGCACTGCATTGCATAAGTATTTTTTTAAAATGAGTTAAATATAACATTTGCCGTTTTTAAGGAAGCTAGAATAGGAAAATTATAAATTAGAACTAAATAAGTAGAGGGTGCAAGTGATAATTAAAACGTAAAAATATTCAAAGTACGAAACAGATGCACGAATTATTTACTTAACTCATCATATTTTGATATATTTAGGAATTACCAAAAAACATTTACAATTACAATGAGGTGTTATTTATTGTTAACTACTTACTAGACTCCATAAACCAAACATATAACCACCATCTACGTTTATATGATTAACAAATATCACTAAAGATTGTTTTGTGGAGCAACTTGCAAACTATCTAATAAATAATAATATGTTCTAAGAAAATTAAAATATCACTTCAATTTGACTGTGTAAACGGCCATTAATCAAATTCATCATTTTTTTAAAATTGAGGAATGTACTGTGGTTTGTGGAATATAGATCCCACTCCAAACAAGGAAACCTAGAGAAGAAGGAATATAGTGGTTTAAGGAATATATATGAAGACATAGATGACCATAAAACAATTTTAATAATAAAATAAGAAAAGTGTCGACTGTCGAGTAATGGACAAAGTGACTTCGTTGACTAATTGCCAATATCTGTCACACCACGTCTAGATTGTGTACTTATTCAAAACTAAATACTTGTAATAAATCACGAGAGGTGATAAATTGTGTTAATTGAAACTTAATACTTTACCAGTCGGTTGCGCAATAATCAAATGATCCATAAATACTTTTAATTCTCTTGCTGGCCTATCATTTCGACTAAAATAACACTGTCAAATTGTCATCATACTTTTATTTTTATTTTTTTTGAGAAGAAATTGTCATCATACTTTGCTAATTCAGAATTTGTGAAAACAGGGGAGAACACAAGTAGCAACGAAGTGGGCGATGGCCCAAGGCCCAAAATTTAAGAGGGCCAAATTACTTGATTAATGTTTAATGCGTTGATGATTTCCCGAATTTTATGGTTTTCCTCCCTATTGCAAAAATATACTTCCTCCGTCCACGAAATGGTTGTCATTTTTGCTACTTAAGTTTGTCCACGAAATGGTTGCCACTTTTGCTACTCCACTCACATTTATTATGGGATCCTTACTCCACTCATGATAATACTCACTACAATTCACTACTACCTACTACCATTTCTTAAAATCCGTGTCGTCCACAATGTGGAAACCATTTCGTGGACGGAGGGAGTATTCACTCCGTTCAATAAGAGCATCCACTGTGGTGGAGTTATAGACATAGGTTTATTCTTGATTTTGATGGTTTTGGTGCGGTCCCAATAATTAGATAGATTTAGATAGAAAATTTGATAATAGAGTTGATATATAGATCTAGGTTTATCCAATTATTGACAATAATTGAATAATTTTGTTTTTTATTTTTTGTTGTATTTCTAATAAATAATAATAAGAATACTTAAATAAATTAGAAAAAATTTAAAAACGAATAATTTTATTGAATTAAAATAAAAAAGATGAACATAACAATTTTATTGAAAAACAAGAAAAATACTAGTTGAGCGGATCGAAGTGTTTCCAAATTTCTTCAATCATATCGTCCTTCTCATCATCACCGTATGCTTCTTGGTAAAGCTGAATGGCTCGTTGACCCAACTCGATATTTCTTTGACGTTGCTCCTCGCCCTCATCCAAATTGAAAAACGAACCCATAAAACTCATAATATTTTATTTTTATGCGAAAATTAAAGTGGAATTGAGAGAGAAGAGAATAGAATTGAAGTAGAATTGAGGTGTGAAATGAGGTGAAGGTGAATGTGGTATTTATAGGGAATTTGAAAAAAAAAGGACCGTTAGAAATTTTTAAGAAATTAAAGAAAAAAGGGAGACGAATACGTGTCCCCAAACGGATGCCGAAGTGAGTCAAGAGGGGTGTCTATCCCTCGACAGCGCCTACCACTCCACCCTTCGACCCCCATTCTTCAACCACGGTAAGGTCGATCGAGGGGAGTCGATCTTCCCTCGACCCCAGGGATCGATCTCCCGTTGCACATGCTCTAATTAGTAAATCACATTCTTTTTTCCTTTCTTTTTTTTTTTGAAAAGAAGTGAATCACACTCTTAATTTAGTTGTTTTATTATAAATGATTCGTTTTCAAATAAAGAAATATTTTTTTTTCTTTAAATATTGTGGATCATACAACTTCAATTACTTTCTTTTTTATTCTTTATCTAAATACTCATGCCTAAATTTTTGAATCACTTATTGTGAGGGAGTGAGTAATTAATTCCCATAAAAAATTTGTTGGATTCTTAAGATTTCAATAGTGATTCCAACATAACTAACTCTACAACTGAACATTAAAATAGACAAAGTATTACACTTTAAAAAAACATAGTACTATACTCCCTCCATATTTTAGCATTCTGCACAAGAACTAAGAATCATTAATTATGTATAAGTCACTTAGCATTTAAGCATTCATTCTGCACATATCAGAAGAAATATTTTTAAGATCATGGAATGGAGAATAATAATTAATGGTTTAGATTGGACATTAAAGAACTTTAATGAAATATGAGAGAGAAACAAACCTTGAAATATTAAAAAAAAAAAAAAAAACTTGAATATCGCCAACCCCGACAACAGTAATTAGGGGTAATTAAAAAGGATTAGAGGATTAGGGGTGATTAGAGAAAATTAACCATGATTATGGTTTATTTATACAAAATTAAGATTATTACTTTTAGTTAAAGTTTACCAATGTTAATTAAGATAATCTCAATTCATTTTATTGAGTCTCAATTAAAATTATTTAAAAAAAAAAATTAGGGCGGATAATTCAGGCACGTTTAGTTAACCGGGCATAATTGAAAACGTTAATGGCAACCGTCAATCGATGATGCATTTGCACCATTTGTTTGAAGAGAATTCAGGAACACACTTTAGACTAAAATCAAACTAGCAACAAGTCGCTAAGAAAAGCGTTGTTGATTGGCAATAAAAGCTAAGAAAGTCGTGGAAAAAGTAAGCTAGCACGCTTTTCTCTCTGAACAATAAATAAATCAGACTGTGTTATTTCTTCCAGCTCACTACGCCAGCTGGCTCTTTGTGATTGGTTGTAGCACTCACTGTTGTAAATTGTAATGTAACAGTGGCTTTAATAATATCAGAATCTATCGTTGCCCTTTTAACACTACTCTTCAATCTGAACACTTTTAAGAATGGATTTCCCATTCAGCTGATTGCTCTGCTGCGCCAATATGTAGTCCCCGTACTTGCTCGGAGCATACGCCGCCGTGCTCCCTCCACCTTCCACCAGCCGCGCCGCCGGGCAAACCACCGCGTCCCGCGACGGCCCGTTTGCCATCGCAATCGAAATCCTTGTCCTCTCATCGTTCACAACTGCTCGGTGCAACACGCTCTTGTATCTCCCGTTGCTGAATATCTAAACATTTAAAAAACACACACACACACACACACATTGATCACATCACATCAATCATGATAAATTTGTTGGAATTTCGAAATTCGCAAATGGATCTTCCTACATCTGTATATAAACATTGGTTTATCAAGAATACACAAGAAAAACACTTGGAATTATTGATTAATCGTTAGAGATGGCTTAGAACCAATAGTTCAATATCTAATGGATCTTTCCATTCTAATACTCTATCCAAGAGGTATCAGTATTTATCAACTCTGTTCCTATCGAACGGAACACTATTGGATAAAATGATAAAGACATTGTTAACAAAAAGATGGCTGCTTTTTCTGGTTGAAATGAAAAAGTGGATTTATGTAAGAGGAGAAAGATTTCCTATTCCTTAGGTGGAAAGATATGCGGCTATTAAAGAGGGATTAAGTGGAACAGAATTGACTAGGTGGTAGATTAATCAATTCTGATTTTCCTTTCCTTTTTTATCGTATTGTAATGTTAAATTCAAAGACCGTGTGACGTTGTTACTTGGACTCGAACATGAAACTTGGCCAAACATGTCACACTATCGCTAAGTCAACAAACACACTCAATTCGAATATTACTACCTCAAGGTGATCGCCGGTGTTAACTAAGATGGAGTTAGGGAGAGGGTTGGCATTAATCCACCTCCCCTCGTGCTGTATCTGCAGCCCGTCGACTCCGTTCTGTATGAGAAGTGTGAAGAGACCGTGGTCGGAATGCGGAGGCAAGCCCATAGCTAGATCCGGATTTGGGCAACGAGGGTACAGATTAGCAATGAAAATCTGTTGAGTTGAGTCCATGCCTAAGGCCGCCTCCGCTTCACCTTCTTCCAACCCTAGCCCTGTCGATATCCCTCTAAGCAATTTGCTCGTTATATCTCTGCACCTTTCGCAGTATTCTACTAACTGCTTTCTGCATACACGAATTTAATCTGAACCGTTGATCTTTGTATGGTCTAAAAAAGTTACATATATGTGAAAATGATGAGATATATATAGTTGCATTAAAGGTATACCTAAGAGATTCTGGTTTTTGTGGGCAATTGAATTGAGGATGCACAAACACCTTCAAGAAATCCCTCCAGCACAAGACTTGCTCTTTCTCAGTATTGAAGCTGGTGCCGTACCTAATCGGGCTTACGACATCCTTAGGCTGGAATTCGGGCTTCTCGTCTTCGGGGAGATTGAAGAATTCGCGCGTCGCCTCGAGCATGCCCTGCATCAGCTCTTCTGGTATCCCATGATTTACTACCATGAAGAAGCCCCATTTTTTACAGGCGTTGTCCAAATCCTGGATGGCTGTGGCGTTGCCGGAATGGAGAAGGGAAAGATCGACGACGGGGATTGAATCTCTCGGTTCCGAAGCATTGTTTACAACACTACTGTGGGCGTAGTTGGAAGGGATGGAGCTCAAGTTTGGTGATTCTGCTACTTGTTTCACACTTCTTATGATTGCCATTTTGGTGTGTGTGAGTGTGTGTGTGTGTGTGTGTTATGGAGATTTGAGATTTCTGCAAATGGTCAGTCTATATATAATGAACAGCAGTTGCAACATGCAAGTGGAACGATTGTTGAGAAATTCGGGTCAAATTTGGCTTAGCCAGATCGAGACAGTCTCATTAACTCAAGTCATTGTATCGACTCGTTTATCATAAATATTATCTTTATTTGGATTTATGCAGTTGGTATTTGTCTTTTTCTTTTTCTTTTTGTGGCAGTGCAGTTTGTTATCTTGTCATCAGTCTATCATCAAGGTCCAAGTTCAACTCACCTGTGCAACTTGTTATAACATCTAATCTATACAAATTGATAATACAAAAACAAGCTAATCACTCATCTTAACCAATTAGTGAGGGACCGGGCTTTCCCCATTTTGTAGATGCATGTTGTAATTATTCAATTAGCCACTCAGATTTACATTAATCAATCAAGTTTAGCATCCTCTCGTAGTTAGATTTCACTTCACTAGTAGTGATTGTACTAATCCAAGAGACATAAAGACAACCGCCCGATCATTCTTTCAAACCATTCGAATGGTTCACGGAAGAATTTCATCTCATCTAAAAAGTTCGAATACTTAAAAACAGGTATGAAATTAACCCATTTATATCTATACCCAATGGTTTAGATTTTTGATTTCTCATAGCTAGCATGATAAAATTAGGTTGAAGAGAGAATTGGTTCAATCAGTGTTCTACCGTTTACTTATAAGTTTCTTCACTACAATCAATCAAGCAAAGAGCACACACATTTTCACCATAGTCTAAAGTTCAAATTTCTTGCACCTCATCAACTTACACAGAGTAATTACCAATGCAATTAGCATTAGATACAATGAAAACCAAACATCATCTATCTCCATTATATATTTACTCCAAAACTGTTTACATTTTTATCAACCTTTGCTTGAGAGGCCTATTCTTCGATTAGACCTCCCCATTCCATTCTTTGACAGTAGTATTCCTGGGTCCAAATTTCTCTCTCTCTCTCTCTCTCTCTCTCTCACACACACACACACACACACACACACACCTCATCAGCCTCTCCTGCTGCTGCTGCTGCTGCTGTGCCGGGATAGAAACACTTTGGCGCTGCACGAAGCCGACCTCTTGATCGAAGACGACCCCCCTGTTTGCATACGCCTTTCAATCGAAGCCAATCTTAACAAGCCTCGATTTACTTCAACTGATCTTCTCCCCACATCTCCTCCCACTCTACATTCTTCATGCTTGTCTGAATTATTATTATCACACAAAGCATTTGCTACAGCAGCACTTATCATCGATGCCGTCACCGAATCCATCGACACCGATCTTCTAACACCTTGCACCCCATCTACTCCACCTTTCCAATCACCACCACCTTCAGCATTTACATTCATTTCGGGCCCAGTTTCAGATCGGCCCGGCCCATCATCCTCGATTCCAATCCTAACCTCCCCCTCGCTCCTCGAGACTTCTTCAGCCCGGCCCGAATCACGAGGAGCCGGATCCTGGGGTGCAATCGGGCCGGCCGCGCTGTTCACGATTCCGGCCCGACACATGGGGCAGTTGGTGTGCGACGCGAGCCACGTGTCGATGCAGGGGATGTGGAAGGCGTGATTGCACTTGGGCAATAATCGGAGCGTCTCATCTTCTTGAAATTCGCTCAAACAGACTGCGCAATCTGTTCCTTCCACGAGGCCATCGGCGATCTTGTACTTGACGGTCGTGATCGCGTTGATCACCGACGGCTGAAGCCCGATCGTTCTGATGTACCAGATGGGATGGTCAACGACGGGCCCGTAGTCGTCTTCGTCGAGGAGATTATCGTTCGGGCCGCCGTCTTGTTCGGGCTGGCGGCGCTGTGACTGCCTCCGCCGCCGCGAGTTGCGCCAGACGGTGCAGAATCGATAGATTGTGTAGCAGGTGAAGATGAGGAAAGCGGTGGCTAGGACGGCGAGGGAGGCGGTGAGAAGGAGGGAGAGCTTTGGGGTTTTGTCTAAAACGATGGTGGGGGTTACGGGCGGCGGTGACGGCGGCGGCGGCGGCGGCGGTGGGAATAGAGAGGCCATTTCTTTGCAAGATTCGGGACAGATTTTGAAACACGTAAATGGACACTTGCTGGTTGTTTTCGCCGCTTCACAGAAAGGTTCGCAATATGAAGCTAGATCATCAGATAGAGATTCATCGAGAAGTTTCCTGTGATGGAAGGCCATCGTCGGCAGATGCTGAAAGGGGAGATGGGGTTAGAGAGAGAGAGTCATAGAGATTGTGGTTTATTGTGAAAGAAGGAAACCTTGGACGATGATTTTCTTAGATTGCCCATTTTTATTGTTGACTTTTCTGTGTGGTGTTAAAGTCGGAGGCGGCGGATGCTTTCGGGCTGTAGCTGGACCGACATGTCTCGGCCCGGCCTTATCTTTGTGTTTTTGAAGATAAAGTTATTTTTCGATAGGTTAGTTATTAATTAATGCTCCCACCATTCACCAAAAAAGGCTTCATTCTATGCTGGACATGAGAATTAAAAAAGTTGGTAAAATTATTATTAGTGAAATAAGGCTCTTATTTGTTGAAAGTGGTAAAATTAAAATGGAATTAAAATTATTGTGACTAAAATAAGAGTTTCATATGTTGTGAGTGAAAAAAGTAAAATAAAGTTAAAATTATTGTAAGTGGAATGAGAGTCCCACCTATTTTAAGTGGAAGAAGTAAAACAAGAGTGGAAGTTGTAGTAAATGAAAAAAAATCTCACTTGATGTGATGGGAAAAAGTGAACTAGGGTTCTTTTTTGTGAACAAAAAAAAGGATAAGTAGACATTTTTTCGTGAAAGGAGGGAATACTGATTATTACTATAAATGTAAAAATAAATTACTACTCCCTCTGTCCCATTGAACTTGTTCCATTTTAGATTAACGCAGAGATTAAGAACAAGAGTACTGTATGATAAAGAATGTGTTTAGTATAGTGAATAAAGTGATATAAAGTACTCCCTCCATTCGCGAAAAATTGAACCGTTTCACCCTTTTTTTTGTTAGCGAAAAATTGAACCGTTCTGCTTTTTTTAACCATTGTACCTTCATTACTTTTGTGAAATTACTACACTTTGTCATTATACACTCACCATCCCACAAATTAAACCCACTAATTACTCTAACTAATTATTGTCTTATACCCAACTAATTAAAAAGGTGATGGAATATCATGAGCCTGATTGATAAATCTAGGGTTTGCAAAAGTAGCCAAAAACAATAATAATGCGATGACACAAAGATTTACGTGGTTCGATCAATGTGATCTACGTCCACGGGAGAGAATATCTAGTCTTTATTGCTTGAGTGTACAATGAGTATTTGAACGTATTTACACCCCTAATCTAACATCTATATATAGGCCTTAAATTGAGCCCTAATCCCACTAGGATTCCTCATACATATCCGAATTTCCTTCATAATAGGATTCCTTCTTCTCCAAGGTAAGGTTTCGTTAGTTGGTCTTCAAGGCAGCTAGTAATTCGTCTGGGCCGAGCTCAATGTACAGACCCAATTAGGTTAGGCCTCGGATCAGGCCCAAGATGAGGCCTGTCCAATCAGTGATGGAGATGAAGAAGCAACTCTTGAGATTCGCGCAGTAGAAGTCGCAGGCGGTGGTTTTCGAGAAGGGGAAGATTCTGTAGAGGTGAGTGTAGGAGTCGGCGGCGTAGTCGAGGATGTTTCCGACCGCCATAAAAAAGGAGAAAAGTGTATTTGTTGTGCTCGTCTTCCTCACGTTTCCGCCGGATAATTCCGCCGGCAAAGCCCTACACGGCCCCTGCAATTCATAATCACCAAAATAAATCCCTAGAAAAAGCGATAAACTCTATGCCGCAGCCGAAGAAATTTCATCAAAATTCAATCACAATTTCTCAAAATTACCTGCAACATGTTATTCGTGACATCGAGAATCCAGAATCCGACGACAAAGATGGCGATAGCCCTAGGCTTCGCAACCTTGTCGAGGGGTCGCCGCCGGCGTACCTTATATCAGCGGCGAAACCGATGAGAAAAATCGCCACCGCGACGAGTGAAGCTCCAGCGACGATGAAGGGGCGGCGCTGCCCAAATCGGGAGGTGCAGTTGTCGCTGTAGTAGCCGATGGGTGTGGGGTGCGGCGAAGGTCTTCCCCAACCAGAAGTAGATCACCCTTGTGCACATGCCGATCCTGCTGAGGCCGCATCGATGTTGCCGCCGGCGAGCGCCGTCAACTACACAAGCTGGATAATCGTCGCTTTCATCTTCGGTTATATTTTGTACCGGAAGCATCTAGGGTGGTGGACCTGCTACAACTACATCCTTTTCGGCGCCTTGGATGCCGGAACAACATTTGCAATGGTGGCAGTTTTCGCTGTGCTGGAGACAATTTATTCAACGTGGTGGGGGAGTAATGGCAGTTTTCTGATTCTCTCTTTAAAATCAAACAAGAGAGTGAAAAAGTAAAGAGATTAAGAAACTATAAGGGTAAAATAATTAACATACCCCTACTATTGTACTTTTACCCCACTTACAACTAATTTATCAATTTTCTTAATCTCCGTGCCGAGCTCCAAATGGTTCATTTTTTTACGAACGGAGAGAGTATTTTTTTAATTGATAAAGTGATATAAAATATTCTTGAAGTAACATAAAGCGATATAAAGTAGTTTTGAAGTGATATAAAGTGAATAAAGTGATTTCTTAATTATTTCCTTAAAAAGAAATGGAACAAGTTGAACGGGACATCCAAAATGGCAAAATGGGACAAGTTGAACGGGACGGGGGGAGTATATTTTATCAAGAGAAGCTCTCATGTGCCGCGTCGCACAACTTGCGACCGCGCATGTCACGTTCACTGCACGCACGTGCTTCCCACCGACCTTTTTTTTCGATTTTTTTTTATTTTGAATCTTTATTATTTTTTTATTTCAATCTTTTTATTTTTTCAGATTTTTTTTAAAATAAACTTTCTTTTTTCCGGCTCCTCCTTTGGCTCTGATTTCAATATATTGTTAATCGGAGCGAGGGGTGTTCGCTCCAAGACTTTCAGCTCCCCGCACTCGACTCGATAACAAAAGAAAAATAATTGAAAAAACAAACTGAAAAAAAAAGATCGAAAAAATAAAATAAATAAATAAATAAATAGACGCGTACACCCCACGCGACGCGCATGGTAGTCAGGCGCGTGCACCCCACACGCTCCACGCGCGATCGCATAGGGTGTGACGCGTCGCAGAGAAGTGTTTGTCTTTTTATCAATGAAGTCAAACGAGATATTTCAATTTCATTGAACAAAAAATTCATGACCTTATATATTATAAGTAACTAGCGTATAATCCGTCGAAAATCGACGGAAATTAATTATTTAATAAAATTAATAAAATTATTAAACATAATAGTTCGGTTGTTATACAACTTTTTTACAGGTTTCACTTATTAGATTAAAATTTTTAAAATCATTAGTTCCTTTTGTAATATAACCAAAATAATATTAATGAGGTTAACATTCAACTATATCGAGTCGTTTACAGCAACAGAGACAATGATGATGAGGCATTGAGGCTAAAGTTAGCATTCAACTATATCGAATATGTTCAGAATATATAAACGTAAATGTTTGAAATGCGATTTATAAGGACATATATTCCTATTAATTTTCGTCTCATATAGTAGTACTTGTTAATTAACCGTCGTCTCCGTAACAACCCTGTTTTTGTTTGACTTTATCCGTCCGTGTAGCGGCGGTCACGAGATAAATAATTATTTTTAAACCAAATTAATAAATAATCTACATATCTAGAAAAATAAATATTCATTTGGTGGTGAGATCCGATTAAAGCAAGGGGAATTGACCCGTCCTTTCTAATTGCAGAATTGTCTCCTCCCTTCTATTAAATGGAATTATATTTCCATATAGATATTGATCAATGTTCGCCTTTTAATTAACACAAATACTCCGCAAGTGTATGGTGTGTGTATAGATAGTGACAAGTAAGGTCGTATCCATGGAGACTAATTTTCAACTCTTATGATTACTATTACTAAGTTGTTCAACTCTATTTAGACTAATCGGAATTTGAGATGATTTACTAGTAAGGAATAATTGACAATTAAAAAAAGAAGATCAAATAATTAATAAGGAAAGGCATGCAAGGTACAAGAGAGAAAATGGTCGATTCTAGGGAATGTTTCCACTCGGCAACAATGATGGTCTAATCATATTAATCTATTCAACCAATTTTAATTCAAAACATGAGGAACAATCACACAAGTAATTACACTCCACCTCTCGATGAGAATGCAAAGTAGATTAATCAAAAACACTCTCCGGTTATGACCCGATGCAATCAATTAACTCCAAAAAGAATATGAAGATTAAAAGCTCCTATGCTTGCAAATATCACCACTAAGTCTCAATTGCATGAATATTGATAGTTCTTGCATTCAATGAACATATAAATCGGCTAGTACTTTATACGAACACTTGACATGTATAAAAAAGTGACCTACTATTCTAACATGAAAAATAAATACCAAGAACCACAATCATGAAATGAAAGGCAAAATAACATTAATAGATTAACACCATCATCATTTATGAGTTTCAACAATTTCCTAGAAATATCATGTTCATAATCAACTAAGTAATTTAGCTAATCATGTTCATAATCAACAAAATATCAAAGTCAAGAGAAGAAAACATCTTAAATACAAGAGAATAAGAGTACAGAAATCAAATCCCAGTCTTGAATCTTCAATGTTGTTAACTTGTCTCTTTCTTCCCCAAGCTCCAAGCTCCAACAATGGTGGAAATGGAGTAGTGTGTGAAAAGTGTGAAATTGTGTGTAGGAGGTGGATTTGTATGTGGATGGTGGCTTGGATTCCAGGGCTTGAGATTTAAAAGGGTATTTATAGTGTTGGGTAGTAAAGGAAAGTAAATGAGTCAAAATAAATTCAAAAGTAGGAGAAAAGTGAGTGACCAAAAGTCAAATTCGGAAATGAGTTTCATGCGCATAGGTGCGCGTGAAAGATGGGGAGGTTGCTCGTGGCCTTTTTCAAAACATCTCTCTGTTGAGGGTGCTCATTTAGCCTGCTCAAATCGCTGTTTTTCTTCCTTTCGACGCACACCCTTGCTTGGTAGCTTGTTGCTGTGCAATCTTTTCATTTTGACTTGTTCTCTCTCGTCCGAACTCCGATTTGACCTCCGTTTCTTCCTATAGCTTCGTATCGAGCTCCTCTTTCTAATTCTAAGATTTCTTTTATCCAATTCTAACTCTATTTTCCTTAAATTTAAATGAAACAAGCAACCAAACGTAACAACTTCACAATAACAACACTTATCCAATAATACTCAAACAAAACATGATTTTCTTAAAATAAATGGCATCAAATGCACCCTTAGACTATCTGCAACCGGTCTCGAGAAAGGGTGCTCAAGCCTGTATCGTGCAGGGGGTGGCTCGAGATGGAAGCTTGGCGGAGGGGAAGAGCTCGAGCACAGCTCGAGAGCTCGAGCCATGCTCGAGCATGGCGCGTGTAAACACGCGTGTGACAAATTTATAAAAAAAATAAATGTTCGGCGCGTGTGATACACGCGCCAACGTTAAAATTTTTAAATGCAACGGGCATTTTTATACGGCAATGGTAATTTTGCTTTTTTTTTTTAATTTTACCTATAAATACCCATTTCATCTCCCTCATTTTCACACCCTCATTCCTTTCATCTCTCAATTTTTTTTTTCATCTCCTTCATTTCTCCAACAAATTCATCCCAAAAAAAAATTATGGATCCCAACAATCCATACAACTGGTTCGGCAACAATGCCGACGACATGAACTATTTCATGGGGGTAGGGCTTGATTCAATCAACCTCAACACTCCAGCCTTGACCGAATCCTACCCATCATTCTCCCCCGACACCGACAGTCCGACGACAAACACAGAGGATCACCTCATTGTGGCACCGCCGTCGTCCCAGCCAGCTGCCGGAGGAAGAAAAAGGAAGGGGAAGGGCAAAGCCATCGCCACCTCTGCCGCCGCTGCCGCCGAAGATGACTCGGAACCCGTTCAGATGAAGCGGCACAACTACACCGGCGAACAAGCCAGCTACATGGCACAGATTTTGGTGGAGGAGACCTACAACTTGTCCGGTATCCAAGAGCGCTTCAATAAAAAGTTCAACTTAGAGCTCAACAAGAAAGCCGTTAGGAGCTTATTCGGCCGCATCCAAACTGCCGTTAAAGCCTGGATTAGCGCTTTCCAGAAAGCCCAATCTCGCCGGCCAAGCGGCGCCGATGACGGGTATGTGATTGCCCAGGCCCAAGCCCTACCAGTCAAATACCCAGGGACCTGCTTTCCGCTATTTCACAGCCTGGGACATTCTCAAAGACAGCCCCAAGTTCGTCCTCGCCAATTTCCTAGACGTACCGTCCATGAAGAGGACGAAAACTACTGCGGAGGGCAACTACACTTCTTCTCACTCCCAGCCGTCTGCGGAGGAAGCCCAGTCCACCGAAGGAGAAAGCGCGCCTCCCCGACCGGAGGGTCGAGATGCGGCAAGGGCTAGGGCAAGGTCCAAAGGAAAGAAGCCGGTAGAGGGCTCGTCCCAGTTCGAATCCGTCATGGATCGATATGGGGACCGACTTACCCAATTCGTCGAGGCCAAGCATGAGATCGCGGTGGCGTTGCGTGAATCAGCTCGAGCGAAGCTGGAAAATGCACGCATCCGAGCCGAATATGTTCAGCAGAGACGTGATGCCACCGACTTGGAAGTTGTCTCCAGGGACACGAGATTTATGACGCCGGAGCAGCAGGAAGTTCACAGGAAGATGGTGGAGGAGGTGAAGCAACGTCGGGGGTGGGCGTAGTTTTTTTTTCATATTTTTTAGTTTTATTCCAGCATGTAGTGTTTTTTTTATTAATTAGTGTATTTTAATTTATTTAAAATTTTTCAATTTTCAAATATTAATGAAAAATTCGTATTATTTATTAATTAGTGTATTTTAATTTATTTACAAATAGATGAATTAATTTAATAAATGAAAATGGGAAATTGTTTAATATTAAAGATAGAGCATCCTTAGAGCACCCTTGGAATGAAGGGGTAGAATGCTCTAAGGGTGCTCTAGTGTTAGAGCACCCCTTAGAGCACCCTTAGGGTGCTCTAAGAATTGCATAGAAAAAATCATGTTTGTCAATCAATTTAAAAGAAAAAAATCTAAATATTATAATTAGGTCAAATAATAATTTAACCAAATTAAAAAAAAAAGTAATAAAAATAGAACTATCTATATAAATTAATAAGGTGTATTTTTCATTCCGTATTGTCCTATTGAAATTTTGAACTTATATATGGAACTTGGGGGCCATAGAGACGTGAGCTATACTTCTTCTTCCTTGTCATTACAAATTTATTTATTTCTTCCATATTGAATTATTGAAGTTTTGAAAATATTAAATTATTAATATTAATATTTTGGTGTATCAAAATAAGAGGAATAATTTATGCCATGTCAATTTTCAACCAAAATCTGGCGTAATACTAATAAAATTATTTATTTGACCAACTACTGATCAAATTAAATATTCAAAAATAATAGAACCCTTTATCAATATAAAGTCATCATGCAAAATAATATAAACTCATATATTTTAAATACTTTTAATTGTATATTTAAATATAAGAGAATACTAAATACAGTTATTATGAATTAAAAGTACATAAAATGAAGATTAAAGATAAATATGAATACCGAATGGAAAAAGAGCCAGGTAGAAAATAATTTTAAAGGGAGGCCTCAAATCCGATTTTGAGAATTTGTAAAGGTTTTTCAATAGTGGAGTTTTATTGAAAATCGATGTGGAATATAAATTTCTATATTAAAATTATGTAAATGTGAATGAAAAATGCATAAGAGAAAAAATGTTGGATAATCAATATAAGATGGTTTTTTTTTTTTTTTTTGAAAAGGAAAATACTTTCATAAACTAGCCAAAATCGGCAGAAACGATATCCAAAAGCCAAGACAGAAAGTTTGACTTCCAAGTCATTACACAAGAATTATCAATAGCATAATTAGCAAAACTATGAGCAGCTCTATTCGCTTCCCGGCGAACATGAGAGAACTCCACCACGAGGTTTCGTTTAGCAGCAACAATTGCTTCGTCCATTCATCAGATAGAGCATCCGATCCATTATTGAAATCATTAACAATATAAGATGTTTTTCGTTGGCTTACGTCTACTATATACATTAAAATATCATTGCATTAAATATATAGTACATTACGGAAGATTTTATTAGTTATATAATTAGCATAATCGTTATAAGCTAATCACATGAGCTAATCTATACTATTTCTTTGCATTCGAATAATGCTTGTGGGATGAGAAATGACCAAATTAAATTTATCAATAATAATAAATTATTTATTTGATCATTAATTAACTAATTAGTCAAAAATAAATTAATTGTGCAAGACAATTGTGTGATGAGAAAAAAATATATTTGGTTTGAGTATTTATATAGGTTTGAGTATTTATATAGGTTCTACAAGAATCGAGTTTTGTTGAAAAAAATGTGGGATAGAACAATTAATTTGTGTTGTTAATTTATTATATAAGAGAGGTAATATTATATTAATATATCATAATAATATATATGTATATGAAGACGTGATTTGAGGTATATGGTACGTGAATATTCTCATTCCATGTTTAAAGGAAATCTACACGTTTTAAGCTAACCTTTTATAGTGGAAGTATTGTATATTTAATTATAACAAAATACTAAATATAATTATTATGAATTAAAAATATATAAAGTGAAGATTAAAGATAAATATGAATACCGAATGAAGAGAACGCTACGTATGACCTAAATTCAAAGGGAGGTCTCCAATCCGTATCAGTATTAATGATATATATAAATTTAATTTAGTTAATGCATATCAAATCACCAACGATCTATATGTTGATTTGTAATTGATATATATATAATACTATATTTAACAACTAGCGTATAATTCGTCGAAAATCGACGGGAAATAATAAAAATTAATAAAATTATTAAATAGTACTAATATGTGATAGATTAAAAAAATATTATTTGTTAATTATTTAAGCGTTAAATAATTTGATTATGCAATCTACTAAACTCGCTTAGAATTTATATCCCTTGAACACATTTCAAATTCAATAAAAAAGTAATTTTACCACATGTTTACGTCTCAAACCGATATAGTTATGTTTGTTAAAAATTATAACTAATATATTCTCATTACTTTCGATAATTGTTAAAGTTTTGTTCTTCTACAAAACTGATGTTGGCAAAAATATATTTCTCTTTCAAAGGAAAGCGACTCTTAAGCTGAATTTTTTTAGCTTTTTATAAAGAAAAAGAGGCAAGAGAAGGAGCGGGTAGTGAGAGAGAGAGAGAGAGAGAGAGAAGAGATATATAAATAACGAATAATAATATAGATGTTAAGATTGCCTAAAAGATGAAAGTGACCCTAAATACTCCACATTATGAATTCAACACAAGATTAAAAAAAAAAAAAAGTTAAACTACCGCTTCACAATTATCCCGTCTACCCCGACGGTTCCGACCTGGAATCGGCATATTGACTACAATACTGATTTTAAATTATATAAATAATCATCTTCCAAATATATTCACAAAAAATTAATGATGACATTTGTTTTCTTTTTACCTGAAATTAATATTTAATTATATACATAATTATATTAAAAAAATATTCACACAATATTTAATAAATAAAAATTTAATTATAAATTGTAGTATTATATAAATAATCATCTTCCAAATATATTCATAGAAAAATAAATGATGACATTCGTTTTCTTTTTTACCAATTTCGAGAATAACTTTTTTAACTGAGAATAGAACTTCTAGAATTGTTTCACTACGTACTTGGTAGTTTTTCCTTTTTATAAAACTTTATGTAGAATGATTGTGATTCATAAAATTATTTAGTCAATAATATAAGATAAAAGTTGACCATAAACATTCTTATATTTATGAGTTCAAAATTATATGATATATTAAAAAAAAAAAGTTGCCCCGCAAGTACTGAATTGGCCCATCTGCGCGCACGAATATTGGTCGAAATTGACTCGTTGATAAATCGTTAGTAATTTTTCTGCCAATTTTCCTACATATTCTACATTTTCCAACGGAGACAATTAATCAAAACAATTTGAGATGATGTGTTTAGGAATATTCAAACTTGTTTGAAATTTATACACTCGTACTTGTTTAAAATTTAATTCAAAAATTAGTCATTTGTGTTCCTTTCTGAAAAAATAATGATTGTACTATTTGTTATCATCCTAAATCGTATAGTAATATTCGTTAATTAAAATTATAAATTATACAAAGCTGGAAACTCAATTACAAATAACGTAAAAATTATTTCATGGATGACGATTATAGATTTTAAAAAATACATGGGAAAAAAGCATAAAATGAAAAATTTCTCGAGTGTCAGTTGGAAATTGGCTTGTCACTGCCACGGTTCTGGGTCATAATTGACCCGTTGACCACGATTTTGATTTATAAATGCACAATTTATGACGATTCTAGATTTTAGAAAATACATGAAAAAAATGAATAAAATGAAAATTTTAAAATTAATAAGAATAAAGAATGAAAATGTGTCATGTGGGATCCCGAGTTGAGGTACCCCTCAGTTAGGAATTGGCTCGTCTACCTAATTAATTGATAAATTAGAAATTACTTATTTTTTATCAAATTAAATAAAAAATACTCCCTCCGTCCATTTTTTAAAGCCTCATTTGCTAATAAAGAACTGTCCATTTTTTAAAGCCCCATTTACCTTTTTCCACTCACATCAAGTAGGACCTACTACAATTTTCACTCTCATCCAACTTCTTCCACTCACAATATGTGGGACCCTTATTCCACTCACAACAATTTTAATTCTATTTTATCTTTTCCACTCACAACAAATGAGACTCTTATTCCACTCACAATAATTTTAACTTCCAATCTACTTCTTTCACTTCCACTAAGTGGAACCTTAACTCCACTAACTTCACTTTTTCAGCTTTTCTTTATCTCTGTGCCCAACAGTAAACAGGGCTTTAAAAAATGGACGGACGGAGTATTAGACTATTTTCAAATTTCATTCGGTCAACAAATAAATTATCCAAACTATTTTGCAACCATTTATTCTGTCAACTAATAAATTGGTTCCCTAATAAAAATAATTATCTATTCAGCCAATTAATAAATTGACCAAATTAAATTAAATTAAACTATAAAAATATAGCTGAAGTTGTCCCGCAAGTACTGAATTGGCCCATCTACGCGCACGATTATTGGTCGGAATTGACTCGTTGATAAATCGTTAGTAATTTTTCTGTTCAAATTTAATTTGGTCAACCAATAAATTATCCAAACAATTTTGGAACCATTTATTCTGTCAACTAATAAATTGGTTCCCTAATAAAAATAATTATCTATTCGACCAATTAATAAATTGACCAAATTAAATTAAATTAAACTATAAAAATATAGCAATTATTTTTTCGACCCATTAATAAATAAATTGGCCAAATAAAACTCCTACAAAAAAATAATTATCTATTCGGCCAATTAATAAGTTGACCAAATTAAATTAAATTAAACTATAAAATATAGTTATTTATTCGGCCGATTAATAAGTAACTTGGCCAAATAAAACTGGTGGAGCAAAAAATGAGAAAATACATATTGATTCTAGGTATTTATAAGTTTTTCAATAGGTGAAGTTTCATTGAGAAACCGATGTAAATTTCTCAAATGTCGGTTGAAAATTGGCTCGTCTACCGCCACGGTGCCAGGTCAGAATTGACCCGTTGACCACGATTTTGATTTATAAATGCACAATTTATGACGATTCTAGATTTTAAAAAATTAATGAAAAAAAAAAAGAATAAAATGAAAATTTTAAAATTAATTAGAATAAAGAATGAAAATGTGTCACGTGGGATCCCGAGTTGAGGAACCCGTCAGTTGAGAATTGGCCCGTTTACCTAATTAATTGACAAATTAGAAATTACTTATTTTTAATCAAATTAAATAAAAAAATATTAGACTATTTCAAATTTAATTCGGTCAACCAATAAATTATCCAAACATTTTTGGAACCATTTATTCTGTCAACTAATAAATTGGTTCCCTAATAAAAATAATTATCTATTCGGCCAATTAATAAATTGACCAAATTAAATTAAACTATAAAAATATAGCAGTTATTTATTCGGCCGATTAATAAATAAATTGGCCAAATAAAATTCCTACAAAAAATAATTATCTATTCGGTTAATTAATAAATTGACCAAATTAAATTAAATTAAACTATAAATTATAGTTATTTATTCGGCCGATTAATAAATAAATTGGTCAAATAAAACTGGTGGAGCAAAAAATGAGAATATACACATTGATTCTAGGTATTTATAGGCTTTTCAATAGGTGAAGTTTCATTGAGAAACCGATGTGGAACACAAGATTTTAGTGTAGATATTTAAAATCTATTATAAAATATAGTTATTTATTCGGCCGATTAATAAATAAATTGGCCAAATAAAACTGGTGGAGCAAAAGATGAGAAAATACGCATTGATTCTAGGTATTTATAGGCTTTTCAATAGATGAAATTTCATTGAGAAACCGATGTGGGACATAGGATTTTAATATAGATATTTAAAATTTATTATTTTACATTTAGAAATTCAAAAATTTGAGAATTTAGATAAATATGAATGGAGGAATATAAAGGGTGCCACGTAGGATTTTTCAAAGCAAGAATCGTTTTCATTTTAGTTATATAATATAATGATTTCAGTAATAAAGGAAATGATATGCTTCTCACTTTTAGCATTCATGTTTCGTTTATATTTCCTCTTAAAAGTATTCTTTTTGAGTTTTATTACAAATTGATATTGAAATAATTAAATCTTAAAGGCTCGTCAAATCAAAGCTTGAATTTCCTTTAACTTCAAAGAAATGAATAAAAATAACAAATTGACTTTTGATTTTTATGTATTTTGGTAGATTATCAATTGATAATATATTAAAATAAGAGTAATGAAACAAAAAAAATGCTTAGTACTCATGAAAGACAAGTAACCTATCATTATTCATCTTAGTCACAGAATACTTATTAATTTATTGCAACCCATACACAGTTCCTCAAACTAATACTATGAAATCTTAAAATTTGACATTTAATTAGCATATAAGAGCATGCGTATCGGTAAGGCTCATTGCCGGCTCGAGCCAACTTTTCGATGAGTCTTACCTATAACGTGCCTTCCTCCGTTACGCCCGATTCAAGAGGGTTTTTTTGTCTAGCGCATGCAATGCACACACTCAATTAAAAAAAAATAAAAAAAAAAATTCGAATTTTAGCCAACGGCTAAAGATTCCGCCGCCAATGGCTCGCCGGCAACCGCAACTTCAGGGGACTAATGCTACTCCGGCCCAGATCATGGAGCGCAGTTTAACGGAGTACCACATTGTTTACGGTACTCCATTCAAACATACGTCGATAAGGAAAATGGGACGAGGAATCGTGGATCGGTGCGAATTTGTAGCATTAAAAAAATACAGTAGTTCTAACATTTTTTGTTTTTAAGGCAACAAAAAAAGTTTAAAAATTATATTAAATTAGTACTAAGTACTTTTTTAATGTTATGGAAACCCACTACCGTTATTTTTGGTGCGCACTGAATAAACTCTTGTTCCTTATATAGTAGCCTGCAAACCAAAATTAACTATACTTTTTAAGTATAGAGGTAACAGATTAAGAGGGTGTTTGGCTGAGCTTAAAAGCTCATTAAAATAGCTTATAAGCTTCTAAATCCTTAATAATGAACAACTTCTAAGCTGTTTTAAGGAGCTTAA
Source organism: Schizonepeta tenuifolia (assembly GCA_029490685.1). Lineage (NCBI taxonomy): Eukaryota > Viridiplantae > Streptophyta > Magnoliopsida > Lamiales > Lamiaceae > Schizonepeta > Schizonepeta tenuifolia. The sequence goes on along the minus strand of CM055960.1, from coordinate 87,597,282 downwards.
AAGCTTAACCAAACACCCTCTAAATTAGTACTAGCACATCATAGGAAAGAAAACAAAGGACAAAATGTTGACACGTGACTAACAAATCTGACAATATGTAAATCAACGCTTTAAAGATACATCAACAAGTAGCTTTCCCTCTTATTTTTGTGCTAATTATTTGAAATCGTTTGAATTTATAAATTACGTGAGTAATCAAATGTTATGATAAATTTTGTCATAAGTACTAAAAAATATTGAATGTGGGTTTCAGATAATTTTGATAAATAAGAATGATGAGATTTAAGAAAAATAATAATAAGCAAATAAAATTTTAAATAAAAATATAACTATTATTTGGTCAACTAATTAATTGGCCAAAAAATTGAAATGTATAAATATTAGTATTATTTAGCCAAACCGAATTGGTATTTATAAAAAGTAATTATACATATTTATTTGATAACTTTAATAACTGATCAAATAAATATTAGTCAAATTAAATTTTCAAATAAAAGAAAATATAACTATTTATTTGACCATTTAATTAATCAGTCAAATTAAATTGGTGGTGCAAAGATGAACGAAATACAAATTGACTCTAAGTCTATGTAGGCTTTCTAATGGGTGGAGTATCATTTAAAAAGCGATATAGGGTGGAAGATTTATAATCATTGTAGTAGAATTATGTTAGTATTGTTTTTTTTTTTTCCCCAAAATTGAAGAATTCAGATAAATAGGAATTAAGGGATTTGAGGGGTGCCTCATAGTATTTTTGCAAAGTTAGAATCATTTTTCTTTTAGTAATGTAATAATGATTATAGAGATGGCTTTTAGTGAGATTGATCTCTTAACAGATTCCACTTGCCTTGACTCGACCTGACCCGTCTAGCACTGAAAAATTGTGTTGAACTTTTCTTTAGCTTCGCCAATAGATTTCTTCATCACTTTCCTCCATATGACTTCTACCTTCCATTAGTCTTACAACCATCAATTTCGACAACTTCACAGACACGGCGACACCATTACTACACGGAGTTACCACTATTGGCGAAGCAGAGACTAAGATACAATAATATGTTTATTTATTTTAAATTCGTAATTATTGTTTACAGATCAAGATTTGACAATTTCAAATGCAATGAAATGATTTTCCGGATAATCAAATATACATTTGACAATCTATACCAAATGCACAATCTAATTTAGGGAGAGTGAATAATGATAAGAGCTTTGCGGATGCATTTCAAAATTGCATTACAGGTTATATAAATGGAGATGAATTTGAGGTTTTTTAGGGAAGAATGATTACAATATGAATTGAAAAATAATAAAATTTTGAAAGTTACAATATGATTACATAAAAATTATTCCAATCCATTTATCATTTATATTCACACCAAGGATTCATCTCTGTTTTTGCTTGATGTCTCTAACTTGTTTGTTTGTGATAATATGTTGATTGTCTCCAACGTAAGATTCATTGAGCATGCCGATGATAATCAAAAGAGGTTTGACTTTATGATGGTAGCTGACATTTTGGAGATCCTATTCTTTCAAGCCGGTATGGGAGTCAATTTAGACTTTGCTGACTTAATGCTGCACTTGAGGAATTACAACCACAAGTAGGTGAACTTCTTTTTTTCAATATTAATTTTATAACTTTATTTTAATATCAAGTGTTTATCTTCTTCCTTCTTCTTCTTTTGTCCCCCTTTTCTCAACAACACAGAGGATGACATTCTTTTGGCCAATCACTTGGCCATTTTGGGAACAACCAAACGCAATGATCGTATCCGCGCCTTGCGAGAAAGGCGCCGGAGAGCAGAATTTGATGACTATAAGAGTATTCTATATAAAATGATTGTGGACCTAACTTGGTACAACCGCCTTGACGATCCACACACTAGTAGCGGATTCGGAGTAGCATTAAAATATATTTAAAATATGATTACAATATTATAGGTACACCATCCGTCCATAAAATATAGGTCACATAGAGGGTGTGAGATGAATATTTAATAAAATGTTAGGTAGATATGTTTTGAGTGGAGAAAGAAACCCACCATATTGAATTGTTGTAGAAGATAAAAAAAAAAAAATAGTTACGTGTGAGATATTGTCCCAAAAAGAAAGTGATATAATTATAGTCGACAACCTTAAGAGAAAATGGTGTTATAAATATCGTGGACGGAAGGGTATGAGCGAAGAGGAAAGTGTTCCAAAAAAGCATACAACAAAAAAATTATTTTCTGTTGGGATTCTACCATCACAAAGAAGTGAATGCACTCCATGCAATGAGGTTAAAAAACGTTGGAGGAGCAATGAGTTGAACGTTGAAATATAACGCTAAAGAGGAATGCATAGCTCATTGTTATCCATGGACGGGCTTATGAAACAAGCTTCTGAGGTACATACATTGTCTTTTTTAAAGATTTTGAGAAGCAATTTTGGAAATTCTTTTCTACCTTGTTTTCCCTATTATATGATGAATATATGCATGTTATACCAAATCAATGATGGTCACCATAACTACGAAGTGAGTTTTTATGCGATTGAGCCTTTGATGACTTGTACATGCAAAATGTTTCAAAAATCTGGAATATTTCGTCCTTTCATACCCAATCATTTCACTGTTTTTGTAACGTGACTTCATATATGAAGGTATACATACGATCTTCAGTAGATACAATTAAGCATACATACTGACTCATTTGATAGACCGAATACCGGAGTGATATATACAGAAAAAGATGGACAATGTGTCTTGCTTTACTCTTGATTTTCAGTTTACTTTTATTAAATTTTTAAATATCAAAATTTAATTTAGTACTGGGACCTTTCTGAAAATTGGAACTTGGGTTTATTGCTGTTGAAAATTTAAAGAAAAAAGTTGATGGATTCCAAAAATTGATGTGGTGCTAGATTCCAATTGCCCACCATTATACTCACAAAATACTAATTTTTGTGGCAGTTTCATGTTTAAATTTAATGGGATCAGGTAATAATAATGCGTTTAAATTAACCGACTTCAATATGAACTTAAGTCAACTTGGAGTGCAAGATCGGCTTTGAGTTCAAGAACTATGAAATTAGCGGACATAATAGCTTCCCGGATAGGGCCCCAACCCTTTTGAATGTTATGTTGTTGATAAGGTCGTGGAATGTTTGCTCACATTACAAAATGGAACATGCAAACATGTGACACATTAACAACACAACATCACATTTTACTTACTAAGCTCTATCAAGTGCACATGTACATTTAGTTAGTGATGAAGAGTTGACTTTTAATTTGAAAACAATTACTATCGCTGATTCGATAATTTTGTGACTAGTTTTTTCACGGTTAAACATTCCAAGATGGATTTTTTAACCATTTCTGAGTCATTGCACATATTATATTGTTATTGCAATTTTTTTTTTTTGTAGATAGGGCCAATATAATAAAGGCTCTCGTGGTGCTTTCAGAATTGAGCGTACTTTGTACGTATGTAAATATTTTTTTATAATTAATGTAAAATTTTCCATTCATGCATTAGTAATGAGAAATCATAATAACAATTGTTTAGATAAATCTCTCTCAAAAATTAAAACATCAAAAGAAAATGATTTCTCCGATTAATTGAGGCTTTCAGCCCACAAATACGTCCCATTATACAAAATTTAATTTCCCATAAAAATCACGCGATATTTTTCTGATTTCCTATTCAAGTCGAACCAGTAAAATAGAATTTCACTCGATAAACTAACCTAAATAGAATAACTAGAAGTTACTTTTTCTAGAGTATTATATTGACGTATATATTCATATAATCAAATAAACCGTTACTCCACTATATAAGTGGGACCTCTAACACCACAATGCAGGGTGGGACAATTACTCCACCATAAGGTGAGAAATAAACTACACCTCTTGTAAACGAGATTGAACGCGAGACCTTTCATTAAGGAGAGACTTGTGGTATCTCAGTCAACCAATTGAGCTAGGTCTCATCGGCAATAAAAGTTACTTAAGGAAAAAGAAAAATAGAGAAATTCAAGTCAAATACATCTCTTTAAAATAAATCCTATAAAAAAAAATAGGAATTAAGTAGAATTAGAGGGACTAAATAGCAAAACCACCTCTGTCGATGGAGATGTTGGCATGTGGAGGATCGTGAGGGATGGTCCCGATTTCCTCGTCGACTCTTGAAATCGGGAGTTTTTTTTTTTTTCAAAATGATTTATTGTTATTTCATTTGTTTCTTTAGATTTAATGTAATTTTATCTTACGAATACAATTAAGTATTCTACTTCCTTATTATTCTATTTATGAATAAAATTAAATTAAAATTCAAAAAATTTTAATATCAAAAATTAATTCATATGAGTTAATTGGATGACTTTTCGTAATATCATTGTTAGCTCATAAGTGAGCCCTCAGCATGGTTGAGTCAACTTGAGGCTCAATCAATGTGTATGCTCTAACATATGACATCCAACTAACTCCCTGCATTATCAATTTCAGTAACAATTTACGTTGTTCAGAAAGTTGGTATGTCATATGGAGTAGTATATATTACTAAAATATTCTAAAATAATATTCTCTTTATTCATGAAAATTATGGTCCGATTTTCTTTTCGATCTATCCACAAAAATTATAATTTTTTCATTTAAGGAAATGACTTTACACAGTTTTTACTTTTCTAACATCATTTTATTTCAAAATTTACATAAAACCAATCTCTGACTTATAACTTTATTACTTCACTCGAAATATCTACCTACTTTTCAAGACAAAATGTAAGAAAAATAAAAGTCTCACTCTGTACATTTGTTTAATGTTTATTAAAACTCGCATTACAATATACTCCCTCCGTCCCACATTACTTATTTCATTTGCTCCCGGCACGGAGATTAAGAAAAAGGAGATTAGATATAAATGATGTGGTTAGTGTAGTTAATAAAGTGATATAAAATATTTTTTAATTGATAAAGTGATATAAAGTGGTTTTGTAGTGATATAAAGTGAATAAAGTAATTTCTTAATTATTTACTTAAATGGAAAGTGAGATAAATAGAGTGGGACGCCCAAAATAAAAAGTGAGACAAGTAATGTGGGACGGAGGGAGTACGTTATCGTGGGCGGATGAGAGTATATCTAAATAGCTAAAAGTGCTCGATTGTTTAGCTATTTAAGGGAAGAAATAAATTCAACAATAAATTCTTTTTAATGCTAAATTCAATAATAGAAGTTGCGTGAGAGTTATTCAACCTATTCTACTCAAAGACTTTAGAAGTGGACCATGAAACAGGTGTAGTTGGTCAACAAAAAACTGTAGTATTTATATAAAGTCGTATTCTTTTACTTGGAACAAATTAAGTTTATCAACAATATAATCCCATCAAATCTTAATTACATAAAAGAAATTAATATGTATTTTCTTTGGTCTACATGCACAACTTAAAATAAACAATATGTTTTCTGTATTTGTTTTCAATTTAGGAAACGAAGTCAACATACGGAAGATAAATAAATTTGACGGAAAATTAAAATGACTTGGAAATGAGTGTGCTTGCTCCAACAATAGAATTGAGGGAAAGCAAACATGATGCAGGAAGAGATAGATAAGAAATTGAGAAGAAGAAATCGAGAAAGAATAGAGAGAATAGATAGAACCGTGAAATAAGAATTTGGTTAAGTTAACTTGATATGTAAAATCTCTAGAACATCGAACTATATATAAATAAAAACTACTAATCGAAATAATAACTAAACAAATATATTAAATAATAACTAAATAGTTTATATCCTAATCTAATATGATAAGTTTGTATCAATTAGAAAGACAAAGTGAAGAGGGATCTACTCTCTAAATGAAGTGTGTTACAGAATGTTTAATAGTGCGATAAAGTTTATTTCTTCTTAATATATTTACTTGATATATAACGAAGTGTGTTACAAAATTTTAAAGGTATCGCACCATTTTATCTGGTGCGCAGATTTGGGTGGACAAACTTACAATTATATATATGTAAAAGTGGAGAAAAAATAAAATATTCAACAAACATATACTAGTTATTAAAAAAAATTGCCCAGACACCGTCGGGGTAGTCGGTTGCACATTTAGTTTTTGGCAATTAAATTAGGCAGTCTAGGCCAAGATTCATTAAAATTAGTTTGAGTTTAAGTTGCTTTGAGCTGCCTTTTATTTCCAAAATTATTTCACGTCGAAAACATGATGAAAATGACTTCGCATAAAATCTTCATGAAATTCATAACATTAAAGGGAGGAAAACCGAAACGCGCAATATTTGCAGTTTAAACTTGCAAGGAACATGTAGCTTATCTTAGCATCTTTTTCATAATTAAAAATTATATACTATATGGCTTAAAGAGTGGCCAATCAAATCCGGCCACATCATTTCTTGACGTGTAATAATCGATTTTCTAGGCAATGCAAACGTTTTTTGCTTCGCGTAATTGGAAAGTGTTGGATCACATTAGCATCATCATCCTCTCTCCCTCTCTCTCTCATCACATGCTTCTTATTACTACATGTTATTAAGTTCCTCAAATAGGCTTCTTATTTTTTATAATTATTACACCTTTTACTTTCGTTCAGCATGGCTGCAAGAAATCCATCATCCTCGTACAAACTCCATGCTTTGACCACTTTTATTTGCCGGTATAGAGCCATTTCCGGTGGTTCGTGGCGGCGCCACCGCGATATTCCGCCTTATAAGGTGGGGGGTGGTGGTGGTTGTTCTCTTGATCAGGGGCTCAGGTTGCTAAGCGTCACCTCCAAGTTGGGAACGTAAATTCACTTGAATTATATATCACTTTCTTTTTTTCTTCCTCATATAATATCTTGATTTATTTATTTACTGAAAAATAATAGTTTATCTAATTTCTTAAAGGGAGAAAAATCAAGCTGAAAATATACGGGAGCAAACACAATTGCCACCTCCGCCGAAGTTTGGCTTTTCAAATTGGTAGAAATTTATTTCAAAAATTAAGCATTGATATTCAATTTTTGATCAAATTTTGTCCGAAATTAAAGATAAAATATTTTTTTTAAATGCAGGGTGAAATGGCTTCTGGGATCAGTAGTAACATTTCTGATACCATTTTGGAAGAGCAAATGGGATAACGTGCTGACATTGGAAGGTAATGAGTTAGGGTGCGTTTACTTGGATCTTTGATGGAAAATGGTGGAAAATAAATAATTTCACACTTTTCCATTCTTTTTTTCCATTTTCCATCTTTTTCACTCCAATTGTGGAAAATATTAACATGCGGAGAGAGGTGTGAAAATAATTTTCAAGCTTTTCTTTTCTTACCTTTTCTTTTCTTCATTTTTCATACTAACAAAATAAGCGCACACTTAATAACTTATGTACGTATATTTTTAATTTGCTAACTCCCAACTTGAATATTAATTGGATATGAATATGAATTGAATCAGGGAAAGCGGCAAAAGTAGTGGAAGAGGTGGAGGTGGCGGCAGAGGTGGTGGAAAAGGTAGCAACCACCGCGGATAAGGCGCTGGCGGAGGTGGTGGATCAGCTTCCAGATAACAGTAAGCTCAAGGAAGCAGCTCAAGCATTGGAGCATATTTCTAGTGCAGCTGCAAAGGATGCTCAACTAATTGAAAATATAATAAACAAGGTTCTTATTTATTTTTCTAGTATGCTCTATTAAATTCTGATTGAATATAGAGTATCTTAACTTTATTTTATTGTTAAATATGGAGACAGGTTAGTGATGTGAAGCAAGATTTGGAAGACCTGGAGGCCATTGTTGAACCAATTGTTGACAAGATTATACAAGGGAAGCACAAACAAAACTAGTCGTGAATGAAAATTTTAATTGTAAATTTACTTCACTATATTTTATTGATTTTTATTCTTTTAGTTCAGAAATTGAAATAAAACTACCATCTCAAGTTGTCAACCTATGTTCACCACTTGCCTCTTGGTACGTTTAACAGGAAAATTTATATATTGTTCATTTTAGATGATGATTTCATAGAAGGAAATTTATTATTGTCGGTACAAATTTTGTACTACTCACAAGTCAAGGTATTTTCGTTTTAAAAGTCGCAATTCACAAAAATGTGATGCAGTGCAGATTGATAACATTCCTGAGATTTTGTGGGGCCATTATTTATTATTCATCAGTGATGTAAAGCCAATAGGCCTGTGGAAAAGAACACCAGGCCCATTTTTTTTATATTATAGTTGGAGTGGCCATATTGGTTACGATATACACATGAAGTCATTAAAACAGTAAATAGCCAAAATTAAAAGTTAAAATTTTATGGACAAAAATTAGAATAATTAAAAAGTTTGAAATGAAGCAGTTTTATAGTTTTTTAATGATTATCAAGGAATAATATTTAGTTCCAATAAAATACCCCATTCGAAACAAAATAACGCAAAACATAATATGGCAACTTTCTAATCTTTACCACCGAAAGCCAAATTCAATAAAGCCAGAATGAAGATATAACTAGCTAGTCACAACTTTGATAAAAGTAGCAACGGCACCAAGAATCTTTTATTTTTAGACCACTTTTAGTCATCCTCAAATAACTTTTAACACATTCTAGTACAATTTCTTTACAAAAAAAACATTCAAACCAATTATAATATCAAAGACAAAAAATACACAAATATTACTCAGAAAAATAAATCAGGATTCAAGAGAAGGTAATTCGTCTAAAAATAAATATATTAATAATAATAAATCTCCATACAAGAATCAATAACAATGTCTCACTGTTAATAGCATAAAATTAACAAAAGAATTTGAAGAAAAAAAATACCTAAAGCGATAAAATCTAAATCATATTAGTACGGCTACATCCGGGCGCTCAAACAACTAAGATGACGGCGAAGAAACCAACCGCAGCGGCTGCGATTCCTGCTCTGTTCAGTACGGCGCCGTTTGATGAAGCCGATGGAGCGTCAGCGGCGGTCGGAGGCATGGACACAGAAGGTGAAGGAGAGGCTGCTGATGGCGGAGGAGCTGGCGGGGAGAAGGCGACTGCGGGAGAAGGAGAAGGCGATGAGGACGGCGGAGGAGTGGTGGACATCGTAGGGGCAGGGCTAGGGCTCGCGTTACTCGGCGGTTTAGACAGCGGAGAAGGAGCCGGTGTTTTGGCGACTGGCGACAGCGACGGCGATGGAGACGGAGCGGCGGCAGGCGACCGTGCCACGGCGAAGCTCATCAGCAATGCAGACATCATCAGCAGTGAGAAAACTCTGGAAATCGCCATTGTTGCTCTGGAAAGTTTTGGAAGAATGTAGAGAGAGAAAATAAGGTTAGCGAGTAAATTGTGAGTGAGAGAGAGAGAGAGAGAGAGAGGGGATTTTTGGATGCGAAGGGAATACGAGGTAGGGCAAGGGTATTTATAGGGAGGAGGAACTCTGTTCACAGTGACCGTTGGATGGAGATTTTGTTGTGCCAGCTAATCTTTGACTGGATTTGACGGTCAAGTAGTAAATTAAACGCGTAGGACTCTGTTTGGCGAAATTTAACAAAATAAATACAGCGAGTTTATCTAATCTAAATACGATAACACGGTTAAATGTATTTAGCTATCAAAAAAACGCGTAACAATTAAATTTTGGAAAAAAAAGTAAAATAGTTGCGTGTTTCATCGGTGCTCTTCTCCACTAAGATATACTACAGCTTTACAAATATATTTTCTCAAAAAGCAAATGAAGGAGAATTTATATTACCTCTCATCCCCAAGTTTTTTCCTATCTTTTTTTTGTGGGATAGTTCATAACTTTCTTTTTAATTATTTTTGAACACTATCTTACAATAAATTATTATCTCTTATCCTTACTTTATCAACTTATTTATCTAAAATATCACATATGGCTCACCATTATCTCAATTAATTAATATACCACTACCCTCAATGTGGAACCCTTTCTCCACTCACAACAAATTCAATCACTTTTTCTCTACTCATAACTAACTCAACAACATTTTCCTTAATACTCGTGTCACTTCCTTCTAGAAAGAGATTTGGGGACCGGAAATAGTACAATAAATGAATATTCAAAAAAAAAAGATAAAACATTTTGTGTAGTAAATATGTAGAAAATGATTTTTGTCATAATAACAAATACCCATGAACCAGTTCACGAATTCCGATACAATTCACTTTTTCATTATTTTTTCTTGGTGGCAAATTTATCCCGAATCTATTTTAGATGTAGATAATTTCTTATCAATTTATTCCTAAATTGAATCAAAAAATCATTATTTGGAAATAATTATATATTATCCATTTAAGAAATCAATGATTGATTGTGTAATTATTTTTTGTGTGATTTAAATGTTATATACATAATTTTACAGACAACAATATTATAGCTCAATATTTTTTTATTCATACGTTTATATGATGAAATTAATACAAATACAATTTTTTGTTAAATATGTTAAATAAATCGTCAAAGTCAACATATTTTTCTCCCAGATGTATCATCAATTTTCGGTTTATAGTTTATCCTACTAGCAATATTAAATAAATCATATATGGATCACAAAAAATTTACGAACATAGTCTTTCATTATTGAAGATATAGTTCTACCGAAGTCATTATATTCTTTTTTATTATAATATTAGGAAAAGAATTAATCGAACAAGTAGAATAAATATTAGATTGAATTGATAGATGGTAACAAAATATAATACTCCAATTATATATCTTAATTACAGGATGTGATTAGTACAAATAATTTATTCTAGTATAAATCTGAATTATTATAAAATATATAGATTTGATTTTTGAAGTAAATAAGATCTATTCATAATCTTTAAAATTGCGTGGGGTCAAAGACTCAAATTATACACACAATCAAGAAAAAAATGGATTAATCAATGACGTTTTGAAAATATCGTAACACATCAAAATAATCTCATTATCCATTTTTTTAAATAAAAATAAAATAGTCTCATTATGACTTGCTTGGCCATTGTGGTTCACAATCACGACCCCAAATCTTTTTCGAAATTTCAGAAGAATTTTCAATCTTCTTGAAAGCTTAGTCTTGATCATGTTGATCAATTGCACACTTTAGACAACAGAATAACAAGATTGCTAAATGGTATTAATCGTATATATAACATTCGGCTAAATTCTATTACAACTTATGATTCAATTATGAGCTAAGTTATTACAACCAATCGAAAAGAATAAGAATGATATATTGAATGACAGCCAAGAATTTCTCTTGGGAAGAACACTAAATTATGATCTTGCAGAGAGTAAAAAAGTAAACCGAGTAACCCAGGCTACGTTATTACCTTCATATTCTCATACAAACCGGAGATACCAGATCTCGATTTCTTCTCTTCAAGTCGAGCCGCTTTTATCACACTGCACTTGAGGCGTTTAGAACACGAGTCGAACACTTATGAGTCGGATGTCGACGTGGTTTCACCGCTTGCTCGTCCGTTCTTGTTGCTGATGATCGCAGGGTTACCATTGACATCTAAGCCATAAACGTGACCCATTTTGGCACGTTTCGTCTCTAGATATCTCTTGTTATCTTTGGTGATTGCTGTCACGAGAGGAACCCTGCCTGCAACAGCCAAGCCGTAACCTTTGAGCCCGATGTACTTTGCAGGATTGTTCGTCATCAGCTTCATCGTTCTAACCCCAAGATCTCTCAGTATCTGCACAATGATACACAACCATAAGTAAATCGGAATTTCTTACGTTCCTGACGCGATGAGCAAACTAAATAATTGGCATGAAGCAATTCCTTCAAAAACTCAGATCTTCAAAATCTTCTCTTTCCTTTTTATTTTTGTCAATCTTTTTTTTTTATCATAATTTATTTTTAGTACTTCCTTCTCTTTTTTGGGCAGTGGGTGTTCACATTCTAACTTTATGAAACTACTTGAATGATGAAATTACCTGTGCACCAATCCCGTACTCTCTGGAATCAACGGGCAAACCCAACTCCTCATTCGCCTCCACAGTGTCTCGCCCAGCATCTTGCAAATTGTAAGCTCGAAGTTTGTGGCCTAAGCCGATTCCCCTTCCCTCATGACCACGCAGGTAAACTAGAACGCCCTTGCCAGCTGCCTCGATTTGTTGCATTGCAAGTGCCAGCTGGTTTCCACAATCACATCTGGCTGAACCAAATATGTCGCCAGTAAGACATTCCGAGTGTACTCTAACAAGAATGTCTTGTCCGTCGCCAATTTCACCCTGTTGAAATCATCATGTTGTTAAATTTGAAATTCTAAATGAATGAAGCTCAAGCCAAAAAATTGCATGTTACTCACCTTAACCATTGCAATGTGTTCGATCCCATCCAAGATAGACCTGTAACAATGGGCAGTAAATGGGCCCCACGTAGTTGGTATACGAGCAGCGGAAGCATGCTCCACTAACCTATCCCTCTTTCTCCGATATCTGCAAAGTAACGCATGTCAGGCCTTTCTCAAAGAAGTTTCTGAACGTAATATTATCCACTCCGATAACCAGATGCATGGAAATGAGAGGGGGTTAAGCAAATTTGGCTCAAAAATATTGAGTCCTATCCCCATTTAACCCTGGCTGCTATATATACATTCTAATAGACACAATCACAAGTAAAACTAAGCAGAATCATAATCTCTATTCTAGTGATTTCTGATTGCAGTCTTCTCCGGCGTGCGGCATTGTCGTGAAGGAAGTCAGTATAATAATATTCAAAATTTCTAAATCAAAACATATACTTCAAAAAAGTAGTACACAAATAAACCATGAAATAGAAGATGAGATAGTTTCACCATAAGCCAATACTTATGCATAAATGCCAAAAAATGCAACAAGATTTGAGGCAAAAAATATACAATGAGATCACTGTTTGCAGTTTACTGCAAAATGCAAATAAGTGAATCATATGGAAGTGGCTACTTGAAACTTCGACATCTTCAAGACTCTCTTGATAGTATAAGTCCAAAGAAATGCTGAGCTAAATGAAAAGATGCAATGCAACACTGCTATGTTCATAATGGAACAGAGTAATTGATAAAATTCGTAACATCATCATCTTAATTCCCTCTCTCTCCCACCTCCATCTGCCCTCTCAGAAAATAATTTCAGTGATGATAAACTAGGATCACTTAGAAACGAAAGCACCGTGAAATTTACAAAAGATGCTCGTTAAGTACCTTATTAAATCAGCAATGGATATAATTTTCAGGTTTTCTTGCTGTGCAAATTGCCTCAGCTTAGGTAATCGAGCCATGGAGCCATCATCATCTACAATTTCACATAAAACTCCAGCAGGTCCAGAGTCAGCTAGCATGGCAAGGTCAACAGCAGCTTCTGTGTGCCCTGCTCGTTTTAGGACACCGCCCTCTCTGTACTTAAGTGGAAATATGTGTCCTGGGCGATTGAAATCCTGAGGCTTTGAATCTTTCGATGCAAGGGCCAATATCGTGGTGGCACGGTCGCGTGCTGAGACACCCGTAGTCGTACCATGTTTTGCATCCTACAAAGATATTGATGGTTATGCTATATCGGACAGGTCTGATCTGGTATTTTTATATAAATCGTGTCGATTGCTGAACTTTCAAGAAAGATATGTATATATCATACACATTAAATATTAGCCCATATTTTCGAAAAACTTATATTGCGAAGTAATAAGATACTATCAGATACTAATCGAGTGAACAGAGACAACATATAGATGTAAACAAGCAGAATACAATCTTGTTTTACCAGAGAAGCAACTTACCACTGAAACAGTGAATGCAGTAGAAAGCTTCTCCTCGTTATCCCTATGATTTACCATCAAGGGGAGCTGCAACCTTTCACAGTCTTCCTCCTTCATGCTCACGCAAACAATTCCAGTTCCGTGCTTCACAAAGAATGCCATAGCTTCTGGGGTAACTTTTGATGCAGCCATTATAAGATCTCCTTCATTCTCTCTATCCTCATCATCTACAACCACGACCATCTGTATTTTTGGCACAAAGAACCTCTGAGAAACTACTAAGAGTGCGTTTACTTTGATGGAAATATTTCCATTGGAAAATGATGTATTAGAAACGGAATATTGGGCCCATTCCTCCCTTAAAATGCCTTGTAAGGAAGAGAGTTACCTCACCGTATAAAGTGGCTCATGCCACTATCTCCAACCAATGTGGGACATAATTTAACATGATGGATAAAAAAAGATGAGAAAATATTAACATTTCCATCCTTTTTTTATCACATGTTTACTAGGATAGAAAAGAAAATTATCACTTGGTCCCCTCCACCCATTCCCCATTTTTATGTCTTTTATCCATTGGAAAATATTTTTCACATCAAAAGCTAAGGATAATATTATCCAATATTGAGAGAAAAATAGCGAAAAGGGGCTGCCCGAGAAAAATTCCTAACCTGCCCGGAGAAAATTTTCCATCATAGTAAACATGTGAAAAGGATGGAAAAGGGGTGAAAATTTTCCTTTTCCACCCTTTTCAATCAAAGCAAACGCACCCAAAAATGATAAAACCAGCTAATATCGCAACAGAATCAATGCGAATAACTAACCTTTCCTCTGCGGATGTCTTCAATGGCCTCTGGAATACTCGAGAAACCTACTGATGGCATGTCCAAGTCGAATTCATCATTTTCAAGAGGAAAACCACTACCAGTTGGTGCCATATCAGCTGCAAGCGCTCCTAATACTAAGGAATCAGACTGTACCTCAACTCCACCGGATATATCACTGACGAGAGCGTTGCTTGCAACATCAGAACCGGCAGAATGAGAAAGAGAACCATTTTCTGCTGAGAACAGGGCTGACTTAATTTTCCCACCGGCCTTGATACTCAAACCAAATTTGGCACCGGGCTGTTTGAAACATTCTACACCATTCATGTACTGAATATTTCCGCAATGCAGACCATTGAACCGTCTGGAGCTGTATAACATAAAATAAAAGTTAGTCTGCAAACTCATAAAAAGAAAAAGAAACTTGGACTGATGCACGTCTTCTTTCACAGCAAACAAAAGGCAATACATGATTCCGATTCTGTCAAAACTCAAAAGGAATATTTCATCATTCCTAACTCACACAACACCATTGCTGAAACAAGGCCATCCCTGATCACCACACGGATACAAAAAAGAATACTAATGCACAACAACTATCAACTTCAGACAATTAAACCAGTGAAGCCTATTCTCTAGCACGTCGTAAAACCAGGCTAGGTCCGTGAAGGGAAAGCAACAAGATTATTGACATTCCTTTCAGTTCTTCGAATGGATCCAAATAGTGCAAGCATTCAAGATCACCAAACGAAAAGGAAATCGATGCCTTTCAAGATTCAGCATGATCAACTCCGAAAACAATTTATTTCCGGATAGATAAATCATATAAAGCTGACAAATATTACCGGGCCAAGAAAAACAATAAAAGCTCTAAACAAGTCCAAAAATTTAAGAATAGGATCAATCCATCAAAAAGGTTATAGCACTCACATTGACATAAAATTATAATAACATAAAGCCAGGTTCTTCTATCCAAAAACAATGAAGAAAAGAAAACTTGCCGATTTCTATTCAATCGGATGATTCAAAAAACAAAAGATTGCAGCTATAAACAACGCAACAAAAGAAGAAGCATAGGAAAGACAAACACAGATAAACTTAGACCATAGAAGAAACAATCCCAGCAAAGAACACAAAAAAAAAAATACAATCAAACAGAATAAAAACTAACCCATAGCGAGAAAGCGAAGTCGACGAGCAAGAAAGATTAATGGAAGTCATTCTTTGTGCCTACGATTGAAAGGGCTCTCAAGAAATCTGAACAAAAAACAGCTCAGAAATTCTGGCTGATTGTTTCCGTAGGAAAATTCGGTTAATTTCTGTAAACGAGTTTGGAAAGAAAAGTTGGGATTCAGGTAATTTGGCAGAGAGGCGGCGAGTGATATATACTGCGCCACCAAACATTTTGAGTATTAATTTTGAACCTACTTTTCTCTTTAGGAAAAAGAAAAGAAAATGGAAAATACGAAATGGGATGAAGCTTCGTTGTCGGGTCGGAATTTTACAATTTGACTTTCTTTTCTTGGATTGTTTCAATTGTTTGGTTAATCAATTGAAAATGATGAGCCCCTGTTTGTTAATAATGGTAATGTTTTGACTAATTGATTTTGGGGTTGTGTATTCTTGAATGGGAGACTTTCTCTCTCTAAGATGGCTCTCTCTTACTTCTTGGAAAGTTGGATTATACATTAGTTTCGTTTCCGAAAAAATAAAATAATTTGGAGATAATATATTGTTTGTTATTATTTGTTTAGTAAAAAGGATGCGATATTTGTTATATGTAGTATTTGATACACATTTATTCCAAGGAGAGAATATAAGTTATTTTTTAGATTATCTTAGAGAAGAAAATGTTTAATTCAAGTATTCTTATTGTTTGAACAAGGATAAGGTTTAATTACTAAAATTTCAAATATGCATACTCAAGACGACTAAGAAAACAATTAATTAGCTAAGTTGGCTTCAACAAGAAAAAGTCTTAAGTACCTAAAAGATTTTAACCCATACGCAATCTTCTAAAATCAATATCATCTCCTTTAATGTAGATAAATTTCGAATTAACTAATTTCAAAAAAAAAAAAAATTGTTTATGGACATCCAAATGGTGAAGATCTCAAGTTCTCAACCGCAAACAAATAGGTTTAGAGTTCAAATTCAACTGCTTTATTCGTCCAATTAAAAAGAGTTATTGTATTACTAATTTCCGTTTTGACCTATTTTCTCTTGCTCTCATTTGCAAAATCAAATTCAAACTGAATAATGAAAACAAAATCGTTGAATTTCAATCGATTATCATTTAATATTTTTATCATTATTTAAATTGATGTATAATCTATGAATAGGTGCATATTTTGACAAAAATTGAATTATTCAATATTTTGATTTAGGATTGACTTTAATCTAACCAACATAAGGCACATTCCTAATCTCATTAAGCATTGTATGACTTCTAAATTTGATGATCCAAATTGGTCACCCCATCCCACACAAAAAAATATGTAGTGACAGTTAATTAATCACATCATCCCATGTCCGCCCATTAAGGGGTGGGTGGTGAAATGAATAATTATAAAAAAAAAATTGAGAGAAAATAATTATAATTCGAACATGGGTAGTATAAAAAAAGCCTATAAATGAAACGGGATAAAATAATTAATCTTGAAATGGGCAAATAGGTATGAACCACAACTCTCAATCTGAATAGGGAGGGAGCGGTCACCTTATCTTGTGATGCAAAGCACGTGAGAATAATGGTGGCGCTGAGTGGGCATGGCAAAAGTGTATAAAATGGCCCACCTTTTAGTACTAGCCAACCAAATTGACTGACAGAGAGCTTATACAAATAAAAATTATAGAAATAGAAATTATGAATTTGATGTCCATCCACTCAAAACAATAGTTTCGTGGGCATTTCCCTTTAAAAAAAAATTAAAATAAAAAAATAGTCTCGCGTGCTGCTCTCCATTTTTGACCTTGCTATGGATATGACTTAGTAGTATTTTATAAGTTGTTTTAGTTCTTATAAGTTGTTAAGAATTTTTATTTTGTGAAATTCTTTTCAAGTGCTTATAATTCTTTGAATATTTTATAAAATTTTACGAGAAACTTATAAGTTCATCCAAATACAATAATTTTTGTTTCGGTGATGCAGAGCTCTTCGAGTGAGCTCACACTTCAGAAAGGAAAATAAGGCAGCAAAAAAAATAGAGAAATCTTATAATGTTCCATTCCATATTCATGCAAACTAGGGCTGATGCCCAATTTATGGCCATACGAGATAAGCCTAGTCAGTTGGCTCAAAAAAAAAAAAAAAAAAAAAAGGTAGGTGCCCAAAAGTTGAAAGTGAAACAAGTATAAAAATATCTGCACCATGCAGAGTTGCAGACCCGCCTGCCCTACCTCGCCCCGCCCCGACCCAGTCAACGCCGGGCATTGACTTCACCTTTTTTTTATTTTTTTTTTAATTTACAGTTTTTTTTTTTTTTGTTCTGGTGGAGCCTTCGACTTTGCCTTCACTTCGATTACTAATATAATAATAATCGTCGGGCAACAATTTGAATTTTTTCAGCTCGCTCCGAGGTCTTCGGCTCCTTTCGCTCAAATTTTGACAAAAAAAAGCAGCAAACAAAAAAAAGGAAGGGGAAATAAATCTGAAATAAAAAATAAATAGGTGCGTGAGGTCCATGCGCGGCGCGTGGATCTCACGTGGGTCGGGTCGGGGTGCAAATCTGCACGGTGCAGAATCTACACCCAAGTTTTGTCATGATTTTTTTGCTTATATAATGAAGGATTCTTACGTATCATATTCTCATAAAGAGAAGAATTGAAATTAGAGTAAAATTGCACAAAACAAATCGAGACATATTTTGAAATAGCCATAATGATCACTAAAATATAAATTTTGGCCATTTTTTTTCAATTTGGGACGAAAATACCCTTAATGAAATGCTGAGCGGGTCGGGTTTGACGCGGCAGGCGCGGATCGGGTCGGGCGAGTATGAGGCATTTGGTACTTTTGGTACAAATTTAGTCTTATTAGTACCAATTGTTCTAGTACACCTGGTACGAATTTAGCCTTATTAGTGCCAATTGTTCCAGATTTGGTACAACTGGGACGAATTGTCAAATTAGTTCCAAATGTTCCAAGTTATGATATGGTACTCTTGGGACGAACATTCCAATTATTTCAAGTTATACTACTCCGATTTTGCGGCTCCGCCTTTGCTCCGATTACTAATATAAGGATAATCGTCGGGCAACAATTTAGATTTTTTCGGCTCGCTCCGAGGCCTTCGGCTCCCCTCGTTCGAATCTTGACCAAAGAATAAGCGGCAAACAAAAAAACGAAGAGGCAAACAAAAATTTGGAAATTAAAAAATATTTGAAAAATAAAAAAAAAAAAACAGAAAAAGGAAAAAAATCTGAAAAAATAAAAAAAAACAGAAAAAAGAAAAAGAAATCCGGAAAATAAGAAAAAAAAAATCTGAAAAATAAAACAGAAAAAAAAAGAAAAAAATTCTGGAAAATAAGAAAAAAATAGAAAAAGAAAAGAAAAAAAACTTGAGAATAAAAAAAAAACAGTAAAAAAAGAAAAAAAAAATTGAAAAGAAAATTAAGTGTCAATAAAATGGATCAAAGAGTGATAGATCACAAATAAAAGCGGGAAAGAGGTATTTAAGTCCTAAGTTCAAAAAAAATAGCTATAATTTATATTTATGAAGAGGGTGGACCATAATTTATATTTCAATACTCATATTGGCTATATCACATGATATTCTCAAACAAATTCATTTCATCTTCTTGAGAAAACAAAACAAGCTCCAAGGAACACAACAAAAGTTAAACTTCTTTAAAATTCCTACTAGTATGCTACTATACTTTTTAACTTCCGGCATGAAGATTGAGAAGCGCCGACTTATAAATAGAATGATAGATCATTGGAGGGGAATGATTGTTTAACTTTTGATACAATTGATTATGAATTGATATGACATTTTCAAAATACGAGTAATCGTAAAATATTAGTGTAATTTGCAAGGATATTTTATTATGTTATTTACATAAATTATTCTAATTATCTAAACATTTTGCCTTGGGGCTGGGGGTCTCGTCTGGGCTTCTCTTGAGGCAGAACATCGTTTGGGTTGGGTTTGGCCCAAGCCAAACAGTCAGCACTCTCATCTGTGGGCTGACTGCTCAGCATTTAGGCATCTCAACAAGTTTGGATAATAATAATTAGGAACACAAAACATTTTTTGAAACTCTAACCAACATATATATATAATCTAACCATTAATTTAAAAAAAATAAATACTAACCAAAATTCTTGTAAAATTACTTTCATAACCTTATTTCTTATTCTCTCATCTTATACATAAATACACACAACAATATACACGAACCATTTTAAAAATGAAATGTTCTCTCCCTATCAAAACACGTACACAAACACACCCATAAACACACCCTAAACCCCAAAAACACACAGCACACACACAAATCAGACACAACACACAGCACACACACAAATCAGACACAACACACACCACACACACAACACACGTGCACACACATAAACACACAGAGACCCACACAAATTATACACACAAAACACACGCACACATACACGCAATATACACACACTGCACACATATATACACACACTGTACACACACTGCACACACTGCACACACACTGCACACACTGCACACACACTACTACACACACACTGCACACACACACACACACACACACACACACACACACACTGTACACATACTCACACACATATACACATACACACTACTACACACACATATACACACAAACATATATAAACACACACACACACACACACACACTGTACACACACTGCACACATGCACTCCCACACATAAACACACTACTACACACACTCACACACACTTACACACACACACTGCACACATATACACACACACACTGTACACATACACACATATACACACACTACTACACACACATACAAACACACTGCACACACACTCACACACATATACACGCACTACTACACACACATTGTACACATACTCACACACTACTACACACACACACACACATACACATGTATGACTTCATTTATTCATATATGAATTCATGTATTCATGTATGGATTCATGTATGTATTCTTGTATGTATTTATATCTTCATGTATGAATTTGTATGTTCATGTATGAATTCGTGTCTTCATGTATCTCTTGTATGAGTCATGTATGAATTCATGGATTCATGTATGGATTCATGTATGGATTCTTGTATGTATTCATATCTTCATGTATGAATTTGTGTCTTCATGTATGAATTCATGTCTTCATATATGTCTTGTATGACACTATGAGTTTGTGTATGTATTAACAAAACAAGGTAAAAAAGGGTATATTAGTAAAGTGGGTTATTATTTATCTTTTTAAAATTAATGATTAAAATTTATCTTTGTCTTTTAAAAATGGTTAGTTTACCACATTATCTCTACATATTATACCCCATTAATCCAATATTATATTAGAAAACTTCTCCTACTCATAGTGTTAGTTCAACAAGAGCATCTCCTTTTCAGCAATTATCCATAAAACCATATCAAGTTGCAGCAAATAAATCAGAGAACTCAACCAAGGCATAATTTGCTTTTGTGGGTAGTCATGATCTTCCATAAAACCTCAAGTAATAATAAATATAATATTTTACTGTGAAAAAAAAAGGTGCTCTTTCTTGCCATCTCTGCTCATAACTCAATGTAAGCAACAGCTGAAAGGAACTCAATGCATTTCTTGTTTCTTCTCAGAAGATAAACAATTTCTTGATGAGTTTGGACAAATCCAGAGAGAGAAGTCAAAACTAAGTTGTCAGCTAAAGTTTTTACCTGCTTCGTTTCGACATATACTACTTCTCAGGCTCCATTAGAGAAGGCAGTTTCCAAGTGGAGAACAGCATGGATGAGAGACCAAAAACTTACTTACATCAATTTCTGAAATCAATAAAGCCCCAAGAACTTCCACCAAAATGTCCCGACAATTCCCCAAATCACTGCATTGACGAGGGCCATGATAAAGCCAAATTTGAATACATCCGGAAGATCTACATAACCAGCTGTTTACACAATTGCCAGAACAATAGTCAGTAACTATGTAGGGAGCTAAATCAATATTTAGATAGCAACCATATGCAGGAACAGGATTGAGGATATTGCAAAACAAAGGCTCCACTCTCGAATAAGAGATGCAAACAATTATCTAATTAGTCCCTAAAAACAAGAGTGGGAATGAAATTGCAGAGATAAATAAATAAGGGGCTAGAATAAAAAGTAGTTGTACCTCCGAAATAAACAGCAGCTTGACCACTGCTATAATGTGTCAAAGCACCAAATAGATTGGTATTGTAAGCTAGAGCCAGTGCTGCTAGCACACCTGGAACTCCAGATGCCAAATGCATGGCAAGAAACGCAGAGTACAATGCCCCAACATGGCCGGTTTGACTTGCAAATAGGTAGTGGCTAAAGAAGTAAGCTGCTTGAAGAACACCAAACGCAGCTTGCCAACTCAGCGACAACGACTGCAGTGCTTTGGCTACACAATTAGACATCCAGCTCACGATGCCGAGATTTGTCAATTGGCTAGCCATGCCCACCAGAACTGCAAACCATGCCAAAGTATCCCATGCTGATTTCTCACTTAAGCAGTCATCCCAATCAAGCACTCCCAGTGACAAAAGGATCGAAAGACCAAGCATTGCAGCAACAACACTTGGAATACCTAGAGCGTCTCTGCATGAATATCATCTCATAACAATCGACAGTTCACCGGGAATCTTTCGACAAGCGCTCAATACTAAGTTACTAACTTCAATATTCAGTCTAAGAGAAACAATGAAGCACTCGTACTAAATTCGCAGGGAATCTATCAACAAGAACTCAATACTAAGTTACTAAACACTGCATTCAATCTAAAAAAACAATGAAGTACCCGTACTAGGTTATCAGATTCAAGCAAAATTGACACTGAGTGTTGCCCTCATCAATTAATAGGTAAATGATATCAAGCATGTAGAATATG
The DNA here is from genome assembly GCA_029490685.1 of Schizonepeta tenuifolia. Lineage (NCBI taxonomy): Eukaryota > Viridiplantae > Streptophyta > Magnoliopsida > Lamiales > Lamiaceae > Schizonepeta > Schizonepeta tenuifolia. The sequence continues at coordinate 87,574,659 of CM055960.1, read as the reverse complement.
TCACAGAACTCTATTACGGAATGGAATCAATGAAATATGAATATGGCATGCGTCTTATTTCATAAATACACAGTCTAGTCACTTTCAGATATATGTTCCACCAGATGCCGCTATAGCAGTAAAGAGTGAGCAGTTTTCGAATAGAAAATGGTGTGACTGATTCAATTGAAAAGGAAATACGTACCCGAAAATCCACAAAGAAACTGCAAGAAGCATTGTACCAATCATAACCAATTCATTTTTCGTCACAGGTCCCATAATCTCCAATCTCTTTGCAGCCATTGCAGGGGCTTCAGGTGTATCTTTGATTTCAGGAGGATAAAGCTTGTACAAGATGAATGGTGTAGCAATAAGAGAGACAAGAGCAGGCAAACTTGCTGCCTTGAACCAAGAAACCCATGGGCTCGAAATTACAACCCCCAGCTCCTCAGCAAGTTTGAGACATAGCAGATTTTGAGCTGCAGCAGTTAGGAAAAGACCACTAGAGTTACCAGCACACTGCCACACATCAAAAGAAAATTGCATAAGTAACAACTAGGAGACAAGTAAGAGGCCATTGCACAAATCATTCAGAAATCAATACTGCCAGCGGATCGAGTCATATCTTAGACGAGCTTACAAATATCCCAGTCTCACGAAATAGATAAATTAATGAAGGTTTACAAACCAAAACGAAGTACATAAGAACAATTATCATTTCTTTTTTCCTCTATCGGTCGGTTTGAATATATTGATAAAAGTTATTTTCATTAACAAAAAGCATGAATGAGGAAATACATTACTAATTGTTTTTACAAAACTAATGAGTAAATCACATAATACTGCAGTTATAACATACTAGTTCATATCCAAACACTTGATGCATTGCAATTCGTGAAGGGAATCAAATAGGAAATGAGACAATATAAAAACAAAAACCATACAGCAAATTGCCGATAATGAAAATGGCAGCAACAAACCTGAAATTGCGATTGGACTAAATATGATCCGAGCTTCTTCTTGGAGGGCTCTCCAGGCTTACTCCCGGCCGATAACGACAGCGATTTAATGATGGGCAAGAACACACCTCCGGCCCTGGCGGTGGTGCTAGGCATTGCCGGCGCAATCAACGCTTCACTCAGTGTCAAGCCGTAAGACAATCCGAGAGTGCTCTTTCCCAACCATTTGACGAAATACGTGGCGATCCTATCGCCCAAGCCCGTCTTGACGAAGCCGCGGGCAAAGAAGAAGGAGATGACGATCAACCAAATAACCTCATTAGTGAAGGCGGAGAAGGCGGCGGAGAAGCTGAGTGTTTTGGTGAGAATGGAGGTGGTGAGGCCGATGAAGGCCCAAGCGCCGACGGGGAGGGGGCTGAGGACGAGGCCGGCGATGGTGGAGAGGAAAATTGAGAGCAATTGCCATGCCTGAGGAGTGACTTCGGGGGGTTTGGGGACTAAGAAGCGGACGACGAGGCCGATGGCGACTGAGATGATTAAGGGGACGAGTTTGGCGCCTTGTAGGGGAGGAGATGAGGGCTTGGATTCGATGGGGGCATCGGCGGCCGCGGCGGAGGAGGAGACGGAGAAGATGGGGAGCCTTCTGGGGGTGGTTTTGTGGATGGGGTGGAAGAGGGGGGCTTTGGTGGGGCTGTGGAGGAAGGAGAGAATGGGGGCGGGGGATGTAGAATTGAGGGGGCGGAGATGAGCGGCGGGGCGGGGGCGGAGACGGGGGAGGGAGAAGCGGGAGAAGGAGGTGGCGGTGGTGGTGGAGGATGAAGAGTAAAGAGCGATGCTCTCCATCGAGATAGAGATGGAGAGGGGGAGAGAGAGAGAATTCAGATCAAGATTCCGGAATGCAGAGTTAGTGAGAGAGAGAGAGAGTGTGTGTGTGTGTGTGTGTGTTGGAAGAGGAGAGTAGAGAGGGCGGAATCTACGAAGGCCACACACAGCAGCAACACAGCACAGTGAGAAGAAAGTGTTGAAGCTTATTTATTTAGCTGTTACTATATGTCTGTTTATATTTATATGAATATGATTGACTTCTTATTTTGAGGTCGACATCTAACAAACTAGTAATGTGGCAAATCTATTTTCCTCTTTTTCATCGCTATACTTATAATTATCTAAATATTATCATTTTTCCTACTTCCCGACTCAAATACACCCTATTCATCATACTGCAAATTAAGTCACTCCTCTATGGTCAAATAGGAGTACTATTTTTTCGTCTAAAAAAAAGTTATCAAGATCTAAGAAAAAAATCACAGTAGCAGATTTTCGCCACAAAAGAAGGTTTATTTCTATTACACTATATTACTTATCATAAGTGGTCATGTTAACGGTGTACTCATCAATTTTGTGCAAGAGTTAAATGTTTTAATCTGATATATATACTCACACTCACACATAAGCAAACCTTGCTAATCAATTTTGTGCGAGAGTTAAATGTTTTAATCTGATATATATACTCACACTCACACATAAGCAAACCTTGCTAATCAATTTTGTGCAAGAGTTAAATGTTTCAATATGATATATATACTCACACTCACACATAAGCAAACCTTGCTAATTGTGCTGGTAATTCACTTACATTATACATACCAAACTTGAGTTTGTATGAAATTCATCACTTTTAATGATACTCCTTGGTTGCTATCGAAATTTTTACTTGACCACACCATACAATCAACTCTAAACCACACTTAAGCTTGAGTTATTATTATTATTATTATTATTATTATTATTATTATTATTATTATTATTATTATTATTATTATTTTATTTTACAGTAGTATCTTATTTTGAAATGATATAATTTCAGTTGCCACAATATATTTGAATATAGGGAAAATCTCCAACCAACACCAGGCTCTACTAGCTAAAAAAAATAAGGCTAAATTGTAAAAAAAATACCACACTTTTTATCAAATTCTCATTTAAATCCCCATTTTTTAATTTTTGCAAAAAAATTCCTCACCTTTCATTCTTTATCAATTGCATCCCTCCAGTCATTTTCCCCAATTTTGTTGTTGATGATGTGGAAAGTGGTAAATCTTACATAGCAAATCGACGGCAAGAATGAAACGTCGTAGTTTAAGTAAGGCCAAAATATCGTCGTTTTGCTGCAAACAAACACTTATATTTAGGATTTAGACATCGTACAAATCGAAGTTCAATTTTGGGGTTTTCTCTTCTTTCTCTCTTTCCCTCTTCACCCCTTTGTATATTTCGCGTTTCAATCGTTCATGGCTTCTTCGTCTTCGCACACGGACTCAATGAATACATCAAATTCTGAACCTCGAGGCTTTGCAAATGTGGAAATCGTGTCGTAATGAAACCCTCGAATTCTAATGATGTCTAGATCCTAAATAGAAGTATTTGTTAGCTACAAAACGACGACGATTTGGCATTACTTAAACTACGTCATTTCATTCTTGCCGCCAATTTGCCATGTAAGATTTACCACCTTCCACATCGATAACAAAATTGGGGAAAATGATCGGAGGAATGCAATTGAGGAATATTGAAAGGTGAGAAACTTTTTTGTAAAAATTAAAAGGTGGGGATTTAGACGAGAATTTAATAAAAAGGTGGGGATTTAAACGAGAATTTAATAAAAGGTGGGGTATTTTTTTGCAATTTAGCCAAAAATAATTAGTGTTGGAAAAAATTACAAATTCGTGAATTTTAAAGTAATTGATTTATAGCTCAAAAATCGGAAATTTTCTATATGTTAATCAATATTGGAAAATTCAATCTTAAGATAATAGAAAAAGAGTACAAAAAAAAAAGTACCTAAATCACTTTGCAATCACCCCTAAATTGCGTATCCCAAGCTTAGGTTAGCATCATCCTTTTTGGCATTTTCGACCTGAGCAACAACGTAACTAAATTTTGAAGGAAATAACTATGAGCTGCGCGCCGGCCACAATGATTCGTTGAAATTTCGAACAATGAATTATGATTCCATCAGATTTAACGACAAAATACCATGAGAAAGTTTAAAATGCGCAATTTGGAAAGACAATACAGCAGAGATGATGTATTATGTATATACATAGCATTGCCCATCATTTAAATACAAGGACTAGAGAGACGTATTTACAGTTCAGGAAAATGTTAATCTGTTAAAAGCTGATACCTGCAAAAAAAGAGGGGGGGGGGGGGGGGGGGGGGGGGCACATTAACTCCCAGCAGCCATGCTCAACGTTCAACTTTATGTCTCTCCAAATATATTTTAATTAAACAGATTCATTATCAGAAGTTATAAATTTTCTTGGAACATAGATGCACAGCTTTGTGGGTTCTATGAAAATTTCACTTAGGATATCATAGATGGACAGTATGGACGAACATATGCAGACCAATAGTTTAACCATACTTTAAACCATGCAACGAATCAATTGTAGTTGGGTTTGGGAAGAGGTTTACAGATAGAGAAAGTGATCTTATTACCTCTTAAGGATCAAACCAGATACTGTCAGCAGCAGTGGTGTCCTGCATGCATTCTGTCATTAAGCGTATGCTTCTTAAATAACGTCACCTTTCAGCAATATCTATCTCGGGGAAACCATCGATGCAACTCAGTTTCTGAAGGATGAGCCTTTCTTGCTTGGCATCTGTAGTACTTTAGTCAGGAATGACAAAAAACTATTGTAACATGGAGATTTATTCTAGCTACAATTACACAAGAACTGCTTTTCAACATCAATTATATACATAAACCAGGTTACCTCATGTAAACTAGTTCAGATTCTAAACCAGTCAAAAAAAAAAAAAAAAACAAAAAAAAAAACAACGCATTCATACAATTGATAGACTTGGACTGCCTGTGCACTTAAAACTGCTAGCATAGTTCTTTGAAGTGACGAATTGTAGAATCAATTTTTCAGTAGTCAACAAGAAACAAGGATGTTACTGACACAGACCCACGTGCACATAATAATCCCAACAAGGATGTTTTGTGAAAAAGATCCTCGATTATGCATGTGTTATAAACTTAAAGCCTTATAGCTTATAATATTGTATACTTACATATCATTAGAGCACTTCAAATTGACCACTAATTCTCTACATGCATATGGAAGAATGAGAAGAAGTTAAGGATACATTCTTCATCAGGGTTATCCATGAAATTGGAATGCAATGCATTTCCAACACTGTCCACAATTGCTGAGGTAGTCATGGATGATTCAATACATAATATAGCAGTGATTGCATCCAAGCGAGTGACCTCATCTCTGAACATCAGCCTTGCATGTGCTACAAACATTGACAAGTTTGAGGAATGGTCCAAATGGATGAAAAATATGAGACACTGAGAATATATCAAGTACTTACCTTGAGCAAGGCGAATCAGACTTTCCAGCATCCGGACAGTTGTCCTGGCTGTAACCATATTCTAGTTAAACCAATAACAAGAAAAAAGAACAGTGACGCCATAAGGTAACCTATATAATTGAGTATCCAAAACCTGCATTGTGAGTGGCAGACCGTCTTTGAAGTTGATAATAGCTTGATATGACCTTTTCAGCCTCCTTTGTGAGGACAGGTCTGAAACGTCCTTTCACGTAATGAATATACCTGAAAGCAAAGTGGCTCTATAATCATGTTATAGTTGTTCTTCCTGATGAAACATATAAGCTTATTACTAAATCAAAGGGTGGTCGTATTAGACACAAGCAACATGACATGAAAGACGTAGCACCCACACTTGGTCCTGAGAGCAGTTTATTTAGTGAAGTTGGGTAGTTATACGCCCCAGAATCAGTAGTCGAGATTTTGGAGCTCTGGAATTATTATCATTTATTGTAGTTATTAGTTAGTTAGAATGGGCTGATAGTTTATAAGCTTGATTGGAGTTAGTAGGGTTAGGATTTTCATTGTTAAGAGTTCAGCAGCACATTTTCTGCTGGTAGGTTCTCTTTGGGATTGGGTTGTCGACAATTGTTGCAAGGTGTAGCCTGAGAACTTCGTTGTGTTTTCCTTTCGATTCTTTTTGGGTTTTTTTTACTGGAGTTCACGTTCCTTTATTTTTGTGCTCATCCTATACTCTATCAGGTGGCAGCAGATGAAAGCATTTTGCAGAAAGTTGCTCAAATACCACATATTTTGCACAAAGCTTTTTACAGAAGATGAATAATAAGCAGAAGAAAATTATAAAATAATACCCAAGATGAAACTAGAAAAATGAAAAATGAGAAAAAAATAAAAATGATACAGCTGTTACCTACCACAGAATGCAAGTTACAAAATGACATGGTAAAGAATCAAATGACGTGGTAAAGAATGAACTTCAGAGTTACAAAGACAGCAATCCATATTATCGGGAAAAACGATTGCTAAAATGTATGTTGTTTGGGGGCCTAGAACCCGCATCAATGGAGAGCTAGGTGGAAGGACCAACCACTAGGCTGAATAGCAATGCATATTATCACTAGTAATATGGTGTCCTAACATAAAAGGAAGAGAGTTGATCTAATTATAGCCTGAAATTTCAAATTTCAAAATATTTACCTCCTAAACATGGTAAGAGACCACATGTCAGATAAACTTTCATCCTGATTTCCTTTCTGCGGTTCAGACTGCAAAATAGAATTCAAGGAAGAAGTACACAATTCAGAATAGACAATTACTTGCTTCATGTCCCAACCAGACTGCAAGCAATTTCACTTTTATCACCTCAGAAAGAATGTGAGATGAAACAACTGCATCCCACTGTGGATTCTTTGTGTCTAAGAGTACAAGAACTATATCAAATCTGCTCAGTAAGGGTCCAGAGAGTGCAGTGTTGACAGACAGCGCTAGCATGGGTTAAAGAATGAAGACATATAACTCAAAGGAGAAAATTCAATTGACAGCTAGAAATCATCATAATTCAAAATCAACTACAAAAGCTTTCGAGGAACCGGACAACAAAAATTGACAAAATGTGGAACAACTATTGCTTTCCACCTACATTATCAAGCCCCCACTTAGAGAAGGATACATCGGTCTGGGTCATACTGTCCCTTTGGATTTGTTGCACCAAAAACAATTGTTCTTGTGCTGAGAGTTGTTACAAGACCAGCCTGAAGATTTTAAAACATCCAGATGGCCAAAAATTTACAGTCATCCCATATATGCTATATAGCACGCATATGTATGTGTGTGTGGACGCACATGAGTGTGTGCATTGCACACATCAAACATGACAAAAAACTGATGAAGATATAAATTACATAAAGATGGGAAAAAACTCAACCAGATAGGTGAGACAAAACCTGCAGAGGTATAAAATATACCTTGGCCACACTTATGGTTTGCTGCTCCATAGCTTCATGAATTGTTGCCCTATCATGTTCCCTCATGCTATAAGAGAAAATGTTTCTATTAAACCTCCAAAACCTACTTATCTTAAAGGACAAAAAAACGAAATGTAACCTATATCCTAACCGTCAATCAATAAACATCATTATATATAAAGACATTTCAGAGCCTAGTAAATAGAAATGTGATTTTTATTGAAATGGTTCGACCTTGCTTATTGCTATACTCATTTGATTCATAGCAGGATTGCAGGAATTATTTGGTGCTAAACGATGACCACCACTAACTAAAGGAAAGAAAGATCTTACAGGTTTTACCTGTCAAACTCATCTATACAACAAAGACCGCCATCTGCCAAGACTAGGGCTCCAGCTTCCAACATCCATTCCCCTAACAATAATTTATTTGATATCATTTAGCATGACGAGCAATGCAAAATATTTATTATAAAAAATATATATTATATATATATAGGGATGGGTTATTATAGAAACATGTCCTCATGTAAGAACTAGGAACCCATCCTAACCCTCCATGCCATAGAATTGTCTTGGTTGCTTCTTTATTAGAATTTTAAGAGTTAAAGAACATTACTTGAAGTGACGAAAAAAATCAATAACTACAAGATCTGCAATTCCGTGATTGTCTCTCCCTTCCAATATTTCTTGCTCAATCCAACGAAATTAAATCATCCAATTTTTTTAGTACTTTTTATTGCATTGAGGGATTCCATACATTAATATTTGAATTAGGACATTTCATCACGATGGAATTTTTATCATACACGCGAATCAAGGCCTAAATAAGCAAATATACATGCTTTTTTTAGTTGGAAATATGCTTAAATAATGAATATTTATGTGATTGCTTGAATCATATCTATAATTATCCATGCTTGACATGAAATATGCAAATGCTTAAATCATATAAATTTTATGCTTAATAAAAAAAAAAATGCACAATACTAGATGCTTAAATCATACTCTCTCCATCCCGCCCATCTTGAGCCTCTTTCAATATTTGGGACGTCTCATTTATCTTGATCTCTTTCCTAGAAAGAAAACAATTAACTCTTCAACATACCCAGTTTCTACCATTTACCTTCTCCTTAATCTTCGTGCCGAACAGTAAAGACATAGGGGATAGAGGGAGTAGAATCTATTATTATCCATGTGCACAATATGAAATATTCAAATGCTTAAATTACATAAATTTGATGTTTAATATAAAGAATACATGCATTATATAATACTCCCTCTGTCCCAATAGCAAGGTCTCACTTCTTTGGGTATGGTATTAAAAAACAAGAGTAAATAGATGAAAAGTGGTAGGTTCTACAGCTTTTGAAGAGTTAATTGTTTCCATTTTCGGAATGAGACCTTGCTATTGGGACATCCCTAAAAGGAAAGCGAGACCTTGCAATTGGGACGGAGGAAGTGGATGCTTAAAATTATCCATGCTTAACATGAAACATGCAAATCCTTAAATCATACTCCCTCCGTCCCAGGTTAGTATGACTACTTTTCTTTTTTAGCCGTCCCAACTTAGTATGGTGTTTCCTTTTTAGTACATGTCTTTTACCTTTTTACCCTTAAAAGTTCAATATATTTACTCCTATAAAGTTTTTTCATCCACTAACAATTTAACAACACATCCTAAATGGGTCCCTTCCTCCACTTAAAATATCCCTACCAAACATTTATCTACTTTTTCTTAAAACCTATACACGGCCCCCGCAACATACTAAGTGGGGACGGAGGGAGTATAATTTTGATGCTTAATATAAAAAAAATATGTTCATAATATGATGTTGCCCCTAAAGTATTGCATTCAAATATATATATATATATATATATATATATATATGGGTAATTATATTCGGCCACACTGTGGCCGGCCACACTGTGGCCGGCCACACTGTGGCTAGCCACACGCGTAAAAAATAGAAAGTTGACTGTAAAAATAGAAATAATCACATTTCCCTCTTAGGGTTTATGCTTCCCAATTAGGATATATTTCCATTTTCAAAACCTATATTACCATTTTTAGCTTGTGTGGTCGGTGGCCGAACATCATTACTCATATATATATATATATATAATGTTATTTATTATGCATAATTTTCGTACATGTGTTTAGATTGCCTATACATATTTCATGCTTTTACTACATGCTTCAATTAAATTTGCAAAAATTATAGTTAGACATAATACAAATTCAATATTTAAATTATTTGTAATTCCAAAGGGTGAGCTCAACATATTTTCATTTCAACCGTCCAAAAATGAATTCATTGGAAAATAAATGAAATTGCTTAATTATAGGATATGGAATAAATATATCAAAATAGAGTGTCAATATTACCCCTAAACTACTTGCACTAAGTGTAAATAACATCTTATTATCCCCATTGATCTACAAATTTGAATGGATGGGATCGGTTCCTAATTCTCACATGGGGACTAGTTTGACTAGTTTGTAGTTTTTCCATGGGGACTAGTTTTCAAATCCTACTCTCAGTAAGAAGCAACTAATTATAGGCAGACAGAAAAAGCAAAATAAAGCTTCAAAAAGAATAATGGCCAAAAGTGTTAGCAATACCTCCATCTTTGACTGCAGTGACAGTCAATCCAGCACTAGAGCTCCCTAGCCCTGTGGTAATTACAGATCTATTGCTCAATTTGGCAGCAAACTTTAGAAACTGAGACTTTCCAGTGCCTAGTAAAATCAAGTATAAAATCAGAAGACTAACTTTATCCAAGGTTCATCTCACAATTTCTACTCCTAGCAACAATAAGAAGAATCCAGTAGTTCTAAAAGGATGTAACAGTCTGTTTTGAACAGGAAATCACATATCAAGTAGAATGATGAATAGAAGCAATCATGGCAGACAAAAGAATATACATCAGTCAATACAGAATTCCATATTTTACCAGGATCACCAACCAAAAGCAAATGAGACTCTCCTCGGACCTTTGTTCCAGAAGCATCAACATGTTGAACACCTCCAATAAGCGTTAGCGCAACTAAACAAAATAAAAATTCAGCAGGGCGGTAGATTCTTAGTCATATCTGAAGCAGCTCACTTTTTTTTTTTTTATTAAATCAAGAAGCAGCTCACTTTTTTTCGTATGATTGATAAATGTTGCCAATCACTGAAAAGGACTAGAGCGAACTCTCATTACCTGCAAGTTTGACATTAAAGAGTCCGAAAATCTGTGGGCAGATACCTCGAAGAATGGCATTTCTTCCTACAAATGATACATCAAATAAAGAAGTCAAGTAGTGAATAGGATATATCACAGATAATAGCATCTCCTACCTTTCAATGGGGTGTCCTTGAAATCCATCCAAAAGTTTTCGAATTTCAGAACGATGTCATCAGGAATATTAATATCTGACTTTGACTCATTCATCCTCCTGAAAGGTGTAATAAACCAATAAAATGTTATAAGGTCCAAAATAATTTCACCAGGCATTGGAGCGTCTTCAATATGAGAAAAAAGAGCAAAAAAAAAAGGTCAGCATATAATTACAGTTATAACAATAAAGATATGGCATCTTATGTATTCAAATAGATTGTTGGACACATGTAACACAAAGGTCTTACCATATTACATTCTATTTCATGATTTACAGCTTAACAATCAATTATAACCTTACAACCATAACTATTTACATGATTACATCGGCAAGTTGTGTTATTGAACATAAAACAGGTATACTTCTTCGAGTTTCCATTATTATAAATGTTTTGCTCCAGCAACATAGTTAAGACGGCATCACGACGTCAGTATAAAAAAAATATATTTTGGGTAACAGCTAAACACCCCACCTTAACCATCCCCCCCCCCCCCCCCCAAAACCCATCGTCAACACAAGCTTATTAGATGTGCTACCACAATGCGTAAGCCCACAGGATTGTGGGGGAAAGTGTAAAGTGCAAATGATGTTCATGCTCGAGTAACATAGTATAGACCTTCACATAAGTCAAAAGATGAGACTTGGGGCTCACATTTTTTGCAATTCACCTAACTGCGCAAGTTACATTAGACTGAAACTAAAAGACTCAAGTAAGAGAAAGTGAGAGGGTCAAAATATGTTACCTCACATAATTAGCAACCAATACAGGATCAAGGTCGCAGCGCACATCCTTCATGTCTGAGGACCATTTAGCTGTCAAAACTCCAGTAACAATCACATCATCTGAAAGAGAAATTAGGAAACATGAATACAAAAGCTTATATCGATGCATAACTCAAATGGATGTAGAATATATGATTGTCTCAGTATGTACCTCCAGCTTTAACAATGTCAACAAGATCATCCTTCAAAATAACAGGCATTGAACGAGGGATAGCTCCAACACCTAAAACTTGAGTGCTTTCTTGAATTTTAATTTCCTGATAATCATGACATGTGCTTTTTTCTTCTATTATCTGGAACCGTGTGCTTTCACAATTCTACAAGGAACAACATCAAGCTCATATGATACAACAAGCAGCTTAAGTGACCACAAGCTCGCATAGTCAATCTCTATGGATGCAAACTGGACTCTTTCAATGATTTTCAAGCTACTTCTACTATGCTTTACCCAAGCTAGGCAATAGAAAGCTCAGGTCCTGAATCATTAGCTCGTATGCTCTACCAAGATGATTTTAATGTAGTCTTGATATAGCAATGCTCATATTTACACTCTAAGAGACCAAAACATCTCATATGCTTAGCTTTAACCATAAGCAGAAGAACCAGTGGAGATCTGTTCTCAAGTTTTTTTATGTTACTAGGTGTTGCTCAGGATAAAGACAAAGGAAGAGAGAAAGTATGTATGTTAACTTATAAGGTCCTTCACCTAGAAAACAGCTGACACAAATACAAGAAACTTATCACGAAAAAGAAATGGGCACACACGTATTACTTCTTTGACTGCATAGTAAGTGTTAAAAATGTGTGGCTATCTTTCAACATACTAGTCTATCTAAGCATAGCTCTAGGACATACCTGAGAAGGGCAAAAAGTAGGTCGGGTTATGGAATTTCTGGTTTCAACCTCTGGATAGACTTTGAACCTACAGATAAATCAAAATTTCTGTTGACCACATCAAAACAGATCATATCTACAAACTCCGGAAAACATCGTACAGTAATAGTTCATGAGAATAAACTGTTGGGGGTCATGAACGCACAAAAGCTAGTAAGTTCTATGCTATGAGTTTCCTGATATATAGGCATCAAGTTTCCTACTGTAACTGCAAGGCAAGAAAATTAGTAAATTCTAAGCACCAAGTGTCTTAATATAAATTCCTAAATGCAGCAGAAATGAAACAAAATATTGCAACTAAATGGATGTAGCTTTTCGCTGGAGTCACTCCATATGTTACATCCTTCACATCTAAAGATAGTTACTATTATGATGTACGGTTTGATATAATGACTTTGACATGATTTGTGATCATTACTTTACTCAACAAAGTAGGCTAAAAGAAGTCGAGAATACGTAAGCACATAAATCATACCTGTGTTTGCACACTCTACACTCAAAAACCTTCTCGCCTTCAATCATCTTGATTGAACCAGTCCTAATTACTGTGCCTTTGAGAGTGAGGAGAATCCCACGGTGCTTTACCCTCACACGTCCAATACTCGGAAAAGTTTCTGCACAAGCTCAGGGACATGAAAATAGAGTTTTAACAGAATAATAGATGTAGTGGTTCAAACCAACTCATGTGAAATCAACAACAAGCAAATAACTGACCGGGGTAATCAAGAGGAGAACCAGAGACATTTATCCGAATGTGTACATTGGCCTTTACGCTAGCATTCTCCATTTTCTTAAAATCCTCAAAAATAACTTTCTACAGATTCAGTTAAAACAAAACACGTTACACGAGCTTCACATCCTTAAGGAAGGGAATTTGTCAGAAGTCCTCAATTAATAACTGCACAAACAGCATTTTAGACCCTAATCATTCAATATAAACAAACTTAAAGTAGAATACACGACATAATGAAAGAAACCTGAGCCCAGACAGCAGAGTCATCGAATAAAGGTAGAAATTCCTTAGGGTGAGCGAAAATGAGGTCTGCCAATGGCGGATTGTCATCCATCAGCTCAGCAAAACTGATGCAAAAATTAAATAAAATTATAAAGTGGAGGCCTATCAGCACGAGCTAACTACAATTATCGATGTATATACTATTTCTAAAGAAACGAATACAGTGAAGGAGTGCGTGAATGAATAAACATACTCAACGTGGAGAGGATAGTGAAGGCGAGGATCGGAAAAGAGGATAATACTCCGGAGTTGGTCCACGTGATGTTTAATCAGAAATGCCGCCATTTCTTTGCAGCGCCCACTGTCGTTCTCCATTACCACCACCATCCGAGAGAGAGAGAGAGAGAGAGCGAGCGAGAGAGAATTTGGCGGAAAGGTAAATTTACTTGATATTAATTTAATTTAAGAAAATTATATGTGCAGCCCCACGAGTGATTTTTTTATTTATTTGGGTAGTTGTGGGGTTTGAACCCGATCTCACTGCTTACAGGCTGAAATCGCACCGTTTGTTTAGGAACACGAGTGAAATTTTCAATAAACGAAAATAGAGTAGTCAAAGTATTTTGCATAGACATAGTACTGTATAATGAACTGTAGTTTGTAGTAAAATGGCTATAACTCGCCGGATATATTATTTTGTGGGGAAATTTAAAACCCACAAAATGAAAGTAGTAAAATTTAAAATACCCACCCTTCAATTAGAACATCTATTTTACCCACTTACCTAATTGGGCCCACTAAATGTCAAATCCCTACCCCATGTCAGCTGACACGCTTGAAGAAAAACATTAGCGCTCACACACTATTGATATTTGTGACTTGTGTTTTGTTTTTAGTTGTCTTTTTGACCCGCCCAAATTTTGAGGGTTAAATTTAACCTGCCTACCGCCTATCTCCCCACCTCCCATGTTAGGAATTAAATTGAAATAAATTACCCCCATCTCATATCCTGCTTCTGATCTCCCTCATCTCGCTCACAACTGTCTTCTTCCCACACGAATCCACAATCCCGCTCCATACATCGGCAGGTAGTAGATTTTGCAGAAACCATAGCAAATTACGGAGATGTTGGTTTTATGAACATTGTGCTTTTATACGAATTCCATTATATAAAACGCATGCCTTCGAATTTTAATGTGATATTTCATATGTTATTTGTATTAATTTTTTTTCTGTTCTATTTATATAAATCCCGCTCGATAACCATAAATTGCACAAGAATCCCGCTCAAGCGGGATATTACATAGTCGAGCGGGAATTAGTTTGTTTTGCTGGTTTAGTAGTAGTAACGTTGTATGACTTACGCTAGATTCTTAAATTGTAGATTTGTGGATTTTTTTCGTAAGTTTGGTGATTAATTATTAGTAATTAATTATTTTTTCGAATGTTGTATTTTTTTACGGTGGAATTTTGGCATAATTTTTTATGTAATTCATACCGTTATATTTTATTAAATCCCGCTCGGTAAGCTTTTAAACTCCAAAATCCTGCTTGAGCGGGATATTACGCAGTCGAGCTGGAATTAGTTTTTTTTGCCGATTTAGTATTAGTAAATGTGTATTACTTACCCTATATTCTTAATTTGGTGAATTATGAATTTTTCGTATGTTAGGTGATTAATTATTAGTAATTACATGTTTTGTCGAACGTTTAATTTTTTTGACTGTGGAATTTTGTTATGGTTTTTTATTTAATTCATACTTTTATATTATTGAATATCCCGCTCGGTAAACGTAATTTGTCTCAAATCCTGCTCAAGCGGGATATCGGTTACCCGAGCGGGATTATGTTGTTTTACTCATTAAATTTTTTTGTCTGATTTGTGCATCATTTCCCGCTCCAGTTGTTGATGTTTGAGTGGTAATCCCGCTCGAGCGGGATTTTCATATATCAGTGGGAAATAGTTTAGTTAATTGTTAAATACTGTCTATAGTGTTATTTTAGTATTTGTTTTTTAATTGTAATTTGTATTCTTTCAGGTTATGTTCAAGAGGCCCGAGACTATTAACGGTAAGTCGTCGGTTACCACGGCCTACAGGCACATCATTTTAGAAGACATTGAGGATACCTTGATGAAGGTTGGGGGACAGGATCTCTTGGAGAGGTGGCTGCGAAAGTGTTTTGGCCACTTTAGGTCGGGTCAGAAGTGCGCTATAGGCGTGCATCACGTATTGTTACGTGAGATAGTTTATCCCTTCGGTGAGGCGCACGACATGTGGTTTTACATCAACGAGGCAAACATTCATTTTTCTACTGAGGAGTATGCTCTTGTTACCGGGTTGTCTTTCGGGTCGTCTGATTATCGACCCTCAGACAACCACGATATAAGCGATGTGCAACTACTCCCGAAAGGGCTTCCTGTCAGGGCTGCTATTGAAGCTACTATCGTGGCATTGGAGCCAGATGTAAAAAATCTAGAAATCTGTCTCGATCCTTTCGGGAATTCAATATCGGCGGTTTGCCAACGGCACGCAAATTAGTTTGGCTGACCTCCTTGATCGGTTTTGCCCGAGACGTGTGGCAGATCAAAGTGGTGATATGTACTTGGATGTCGCGCACATCTTAGTGTTGTATATGTTGTTGCTTGGTGTATAGTCGAAGAAGTATGTGGAGCAGTGGGTGTGGAAATTGGTGGACGATCTGGACGCGTTTGATATGTTTCCTTGGGGCGCCTACACCTACTTGAATTTGAAGCACTACGTAGACAATATCAAGCGCACGCCCAAGTACCACTTCTACGGTGCAGTTTGAACTTTCCACGTTTGGTCACTTGAGGTGCTGTCGGACTTAGCCGCTGCAGTTGCAGTCCTTGAAAACCCGAATGCACATCCCAGATACATTTGATGGAAGTTCAAGAGCAGACGTGGAATAGACCTTGAGCCATTATTTTCTCTGCAGATATCTTTATTTTGTTGATTGAAGGAACTAGCGATACGAGGCAATGACCATAGTAGCCGTGCTCGTGGCTCAAGCTACCGAGGGCATAAGTCCAAATCAAGATGAAAAGCTGCTCCATTTTCAGTGGTATGGTCAATCCAGAAAATTGTGTGTTTCACTCCAGAAGGCAAGGTGCAGGCTGTCGTGGGCGAGTGATGGCAGAGAGATTGGGGAAGGCAGAGTGCAGAGCTTGGGCAACGGCGCTGGCACGTGAAGATGCAGCTGTTAGAGTCCTACAAGGAAACAAATTTCTTGCGGCGCAAGATTGAGATCGATGTTTCCTACTACAACAGCAACACGTTTTAGCGATAAGGAAGGAATTCTTTCCAACCTTATCCATTGATCCTTACATGGAAGCAATCGGCCCATTTTCTAGAAGGCCCGTTTGTGGGTTTGCCCTAACTTATGTACTCTATAAATACATCCATGCATGCAAGGCGCGATATACACTTTTTACCGCATTCTTACGTTCGAAACACTTTTATTTTCTGCAGTTTATGTTCTTAGATACAATTTATGTTTATTGTTAAGTCCCATTAGGGCGAACATCTTTTGCTTATCGTATTAATTCAAGTATGTTTTTCTTTATCTCTTTTGCTTTCGTTATTTACTTTATGTCAAGCTAAGCCTTTAAATCCATGTTTAGGATAGATAATATGACGTATAGCTTGAAAATCTCGTGAGGTCTAAGTGTTATTGATAGTTGTATATAAGTGTGTTCCCGAGGTATTGGGCAACGATTCCAAAGAAGTTCGATGGTCACAGGTAACTCGGAAGGCCAACGAGCCCTGGGCACATACGGATTCCTACATCTCAGGAGGGTTATCAAGTGCTGGTCGTGCTTACCTTACGTTTATTGAGAGCGGCAAGAACGGGTTGTATGTCTTGGCCTAGACCTGCAAAGATGTGTCAATGCTGGTGAATGTTGGAGAGAGATCCTCGTTATCTCACTGTGCCGAGTGGGCTCATCTAGACCAAAATGCTGCTTGACCAACATGCGCCTTATAAAGTGTTATGCTGGGGACTTTTGGGCAAGCAAGAGGATTGGCTAGGGTGTGCCTGTCAAGACCTAAACATAAGGATGGAACTGGGCGGACTATGTAGCGTACGTGGCGACGTGACAATTGGGGACCCTGCATAGTTTTAGCCTATAACCACTGACATACTTACGCAACAAATATTCTTGAACCAATGATCGAGATAAAGTTTTACTCATTGATTCGAAACCTAGATCTGGATTATTTTTATTACTAATCTTTTTGCTTGTCAAGTTACAATTATTTACTTTCAGCAGTTTGCCAAAGGTGATAGTGACAATTGCCCAAGGCTATAGTAGAGAGATACTCAATACAACCTTTTTGTGCCCCAACCAGAGATTATCGCGAGCAACTCCCTGTGGGATCGACCCTATATTTTCCAACTAGTTGTTCTAAGGGTAGGCATAGGAGTGAAATACAAATTGTATTTTGTCGCAGCTTAAACGACGACTGCGTCAATGCCAACGGATTTCTGGTATTGCAACATATGCTTGCATATCCTCTAAATATGCCTCGCTGCTGCTGAACATCATTTTGAAGTTTTAGAAAACAAATTCCTTCTATATCCAAGAGGCAGACCTGCACTTGCACACACACATACACATGTATATAACATTATATGTATATCTATATTATATTGAATGTAGCAACATTTGTTTATTTGTCAAATTTTGGTTCCATCTCATGCTAAGTTGATGACTGTGTAATGTCTATTACTAGTGTAAACACAAAAGATTGTATTTATTCAAATACACAAGATTGTATACAAATATAAGAATTTCAAAATGTATGCGGGTTCAATCTCTATTTGATCCTCTGATTCTTCTCTTCACTTTGACCCTCGAACGGTCTTCAAGCAACCCTCGAGATTTGTTGTAGAAGTATGTCTCCTAGATCTCCTTGGACTTGATAGTCTTTGAAATTTGATAAGAAGTATGCCTCCTTGATCTCTTTGGACTTTATCTTCAAGCTTTATAATGTTGCCGCAGATAAATTTCGCCTTACTTTCGAAGTAAACGTTGAGCTTTGATCTTTGAGCTTGATGATGTTAACTTGAGCTTTGAAGTTGATGGCGTTGACTTGAGCTTTAGACTTGATGGTGTTGATGCAGAGGACGTTCGCCTTGTTTCCGAAGTAAACGTTGAACGTTGAGCTTTATAACGTTGACATGGAGGACTTGCACCTTGTTTCTGGATCAAACGCCACTTGAGATAATTCCGCCAAAGAACGCGTTGCTTCCCACGAAGAACTCCTTGAATCTCGTCGGGACACCTTGAATATTGAGAGAGAAAAAATCTTAGAGAATTTCTCTCTTCAATTATTGAGCTCTTGAAGATGATTGTTAGGTGTGATTTGAAGTTGTGTAGAGACCCCTATTTATAGTTGTAGGAAGAGAGAAGTTGAGTGGGCTTTGGACTCCATCATGGGCTCTAAGGACTTAGGTGACGCAATTTGATTGGCTCTTTGAATATTTATGCATATCTTTTACTTGTTTCTAAAGTAATAGATATTTATCACCATATAAAGATATAGTTATCAATTAAATAACTTATTTAACATGGATATCATAAGATTTCATAATAAAATAAGATATTAAAATCAATAAAATATTTCATTAAAATTTCGATCTCTACAAATGCCCCCTCGAGACTTGTTCATGACAACTTGTAGTGAAAATGAATGAGTCTCGATAAATTTGAATTTGCTAGAAAGTTTATACTCGTTTCAAGGAGTTCTTGGATTTGATAGAAAGTTTTTACTCGTTTCAAGGAGTTTTGAATATGTTAAAAAGTTTATATTCGTTTCAAGGAGTCTTGAATTTGATAGAAAGTTTAAACTCATTTCAAGGAGTTTTGAATTTGATAGAAAGTTTAAACTCGTTTCAAGGAGTCTTTAATTTGGACTTGATTTTAGATAGTTTATGCTCGTATCAAAGAGCTTGATGGACTTGTAAACTTTTTATACTCGTGCTTAGGAGTTTATAGACCTTTTATACTCGTGTCAATGAGTCTTCACTTGTTTTGGATTTGTAGACATTTTATACTTGTGTCAATGAGTCTTCATTTGATTTGGATTTATAGACCTTTTGTTGGGAAATTTATTAGTAAGAGTTTTGATGAATTCCAAAACCAACTGACCCCAACCGAGTAGACGTTGCCAGAACCTATTGTTAGTAGATAGGCTCGCTGTTTGAGCATTGTCAAGATTTTATCTTTACAGGTCTCCAGCTGAAGATGGTAACAAGGCATCACTCGGACAGAACATCAGTTGTAAGAAAGACAACTGAGCGTTCACTTCTTCATAATGCAAAAATGGGGAAGTCACATTCAAAAGATAGAACATCAGTTGTAAGGAAAACAACTGAGCGTTCATCAGATGAGAAGCAGTAAAGGGGAAGAGAACATCAGATGAAAGAAAGCCATCTGAGCGTTCGAACCCAACTGACCAGATACAAGGAAGACAACTGAGTGTTCAGTTTCAGAACATCAGTTGTAGAACTCAACCAAGAAGATCAACAGCTTGAAGACGAAGTCAGCTGAGAGTTCAACTGTTAGTTGTCAGATAGAACATCGGCTGAAGAACAAGCTAGCTGAAGATCGAAAGTCTTAACCGACCACTCCTTGTTGGAAGTCTGTTGTTAAGATTTAAATTTCAAAAAGGAAGTCACGTGAGGGTTTGACCATTCAGTCATTACCCCATTTGGCCCAACACAAGGCTATCTCAGATGGAAAGCAGAAGAGCACAGATGCCATATCGGGAAAGTCTGCAGAGATCAGAGACAAGCCATCGCTTTCAAAGAACAGAGATCAACAGCTCCTCCAACGGCTAGTTGATACTCTCCGCCTATAAATAGAGGCCTTCATTCATTCGAAGAAGAGACAAGACACACACGCGAGAAGAAACCAGAGAGCAAAAGAAAGAGCAATATTCTTCACGAGCTGAACTGAAGTTAATCTCTTAGAACATCACTTGTTGAGAGTTCTAGAGTTAGTTAGTTTTGTGTCTTTAGATCGAACCTTGAGAACATCATTTAGTGAGAGTTCATAGAGAGTTAGATCATAGCTCACATCCCGTTCGAGCTTTTAGTTGGAAACACATTTTTCTTTCACCTGAAAAGGTTTAGGACTCTACTCTTCCTGCAACTGAGTAGTTAGGTCGTTTAGTACCCGTAAACTAAACTGTAAGGTTGATAAGTACCCGCAAACTTATCCATAACGGTTGCTCAGCCCGCGTAAGCTGAGTGGTTTGTCCAGAAGAACTTGGGCAGAGTTGTGTGGACTCACAACTCCCCGTGGACGTAGAAGGGTTATCTCCGAACCACGTTAAATCTCTGTGTGCTAGTGTTTTTCTTTATTCAGTTATTTCTTGCATTCTTAACTGTCTGACTAACCAGCATACAAACCTCATTTGCACATTCTCAACTGTTTTGGTTTTTGACCAACCGAGCATAAAAGCGTGAGTTGTTTTACGAGCTTAATTTCCACCACTTTCCGCACAGCCTCACTCTTCCAGCTGAGGTTGCTTACTCAGCTGTGAGATTCCAACTGAGTCTTTTTACTCGGTTGAAGTATTTTTCAGGGTTAAGTTTTAAAATCCTAACTGGTGTATTCCCCCTCCCCCCATACACCAGTAACTCGTTTTGGGACCATCAAGTGGTATCAGAGCAGTGGTTCAAAAGACTACTGACTCTGTTTCACAAGGTGTGAATTCGAGAAAGTTTCTTCAGTGGTCAACTGAACAGATCTTTTTCACGCTAGTGCATATTTGCTCTGTTGTTGTGTGCAGATGGACGTCAAGGATAAGATCGTGGTAATGTTCTCGGTTGTAAATTATACATCCTGGAGGACACGGATAAAGAAGATCTTACTGTCGAAGCATCATAGGGTGCAACAAGTTCTTTCTTCCGGACCGATCATCATCAAAGAAAGAATAGCTCGCACTCCTACAAATCCCAACGATGGGGATACAGTTGTGGAGTTTGTGGAGAAGCAGCCGGAAGACTACACTCCAGAGGAAGCCAAGGTGAGCCAGTTAGACATCTGGGCTCAGAGCACAATAATGACCACGTACACTTTTGTTGGTGGGTGTCTTTCACATTTTATACTCATGTGGGCTAGGAGTAACATGCAGTTTAGGTTCATGCATCGTGGAGCGTTGTAGACAGTTTAAGCTCTTATCAAAGAGCGCTTGAAGTTTTTTGTTTGAAGTGTTCAGATGGTTTTTACTCGCATTTAAGAGCTATATAGATCATTTAGGCTCTTATCAAGGAGCACGTGAAGTTATTTCATTGAAAAGTTTAGATGGTTTTTGCTTGCACCTAGGAGCTATGTAGATAGTTTAAGCTCTTATCAAGGAGCATTGACTTCATGGATTCTACCAAGTATTAGAAGATTGATTTGTAGTATCTTCTTCGTCTTCACTTGTAGCTTCTTCATCACTTGAACTTTCTTTAGGAGATTTGCCCCCATGGGTTGATTCTTGATTTTCTTCAAAGTTGTGATCCTCTTCAATCGAAAGATCTTCAACTCCATTTGCGATTATGCTTAACTCCATGTCATGAGCTCTTGTAGCCAATTCTTCGAAGGTCTTTGACTGGATTCCTTTTAAGATGTATTGAAGACTCCAATGCATGCCTTGAGTGCGCATCTCAATTGTAGAAGTTTCAGACAATCGATCTTTGCAATTTAAGCTTAAGTCCCTCCAACGATTGATGTAGTCGATGACGGGCTCGTCTTTTACATTGACTTGACTTTGTAAGCTCCATCATGTTCACCGTCCTTCGAGTGTTATAGAAGCGATTGGAGAATTCTTGTTCCAACTGCCCCCAACTATCAATTGAATTTAGCTGCAAGTCAACATACCAATCAAAAGCATTGTCCTTCAAATAACGCACGAACTGCTTCACCATGTGATCTCTATAAGTGCCAGCATCGTTGCAAGTCTCCACGAAGTGAGTCATATGTTGCTTTGGATTTTTTTTGCCATCAAATTATTGAAACTTTGGTGGTTGATATCCAATCGGCATCTTCAAGCTTTCAATCCTTGAAGTATATAGCTTGCAATAAGTCCATGAGGATTTGGAGGTCCCTTCGAACTGGTCCTTGATTGTCTTCTTCATGAATGCTTTGAGTTGATTGGCATGCATCGATCCATCGGAAGAGACTTCAAACTCCTTAGTCGGAGATTTGTCACCATCTTTTGACTCCATGAAAAGCTCGGCTTCTTGATCGTCCTTTGCTTTTTGACTTCTTATTTACAAAGTATTTGCATTTTCCAACTTTGCAAATTGAACATCTCGTTCTTATAAACATTTGGCAAGTCCTTCAACAAGCTTTGTCAACTTTGCGATTTGCTTCTCAAGAGTTGTAGACATTTTCTTTGGATTTGATAAAGAGAAGAGATGAGATGAGAGGTAGAGATTGTCCCACCGGGCGTATCAAAATCTGTAAATACAAAATTTTGTATTTATTCAAATAAACACAAGATTGTATACAAATATAAGAATTTCAAAATATATGCGGGTTCAATCTCTATTTGATCCTCTAATTCTTCTCTTCACTTTGACCCTCGAACGGTCTTCAAGCAGCTCTCGAGATTTATTGTAGAAGTATGTCTCATAGATCTTCTTGGACTTGATAGTCTTTGAGATTTGATAAGAAGTATGCCTCCTTGATCTCTTTGGACTTTATCTTCAAGCTTTATAAGGTTGATGCAAATGAATTTCGCCTTTCTTTCGAAGTAAACGTTGAGCTTTGATCTTTGAGCTTGATGACGTTAACTTGAGCTTTGAAGTTGATGGCATTGACTCGAGCTTTAGACTTGATGGTGCTGATGCAGAGGACGTTCGCCTTGTTTCCGAAGTAAATGTTGAGCGCAGAGCTTTATAACGTTGACATGGAGGCTTGCGCCTTGTTTCTGGATCAAACACTACTTGAGATATTTCCGCCAAAGAACGCGTTGCTTCCCATGAAGAACTCTTTGAATCTCGCCAGGACACCTTGAATATTGAGAGAGAAATCTTAAAGAATTTCTCTCTTCAGTTCTTGAGCTATTGAAAATGATTTTTAGATGTGATTTGAAGTTGTGTAGAGAGTATTCAACGTCTAATCGCAATGGAAATAGGATCTATAGTTCTTATGGATTTGTTATGGTTAGTGCATGCCTTTGTTCAAAGTTTAAGAATGACATTCAACTACGATAAACAATATCGTATCGATTAATATTGTACAAGCTATTCATTCCACTTTGTTTGAGAGAGATTGACTAAGTTAATTTGAGAGGCCCATAACACAGAGAGATTCCAGCACTACAACTCAAAGCTTTTACATTATAATAATCGCAGAGGCAAAAAACATTAGTTACTATCACCCATTTTTTAGGAGCCTTTGCACGTATGATTTATTTGGATCCTCTGTCTTTAGCTTTGGTGGTCGAAGCTCTCCCTTCTTTGCCTGTAGAAGTGAGGATGAATAAAACTATCAAAACAAGGTCCCACTATTCTAAATCAATCCCCATAATTTTATATGTAAACAATAAGTCCTACTTTCACTTTTCTTGATCTGCCCCTCAACTTTCGTTTGTAAATGCTAAGTCCTTGTACCTTTGATTTTGTAAAAACTAGATACTACTTTTGGCATAGTATAAAGGACAAACTTTTCACATAATAAAAATGTACGAAGAAAGAACTTAAGAGACTTAATTCAGATTTTACACAAATCGTTATTTTCCATAAAAAAAAAGTACTTCCGAGACTTAATAAAACACAAAATCAAATTGGAAGCAGTATGATATTACCTTATTTCCTCCCTTCATAAAGTCCCTCCAGCTATAAACTTGTTGATTGAAAAAAAAAATAATGGATTTTAACCACCGAGTGAACTACAAATAGATATCCAGTTGCCTTGATCTAAAGTGGGTTGTTATATTTACGTTAGCAAGCATAAAGCAGATGCAATTATGATTATACTTGTAACGAGAAACTAACCCTCTTTTCTCTTGTCCCTTCCCACAGCTCCTCATGTTCACGCTTTCGTTTCCACAACTCCTTTGTTTCTTCTTCATCCTTCTTTAATCTACCTTCTTCCTCCAATATCTATGATGCCCAAAAAATAACATTCATCAGTAATAAAACCGAAAAGAAAAGAAAATAAAACCTGAAGGATGATGATGTATTTAACCCAACAAAATTAATTAGGTTATACACTACAAAAAACACCCAATTTACCGATGGAACTACCAAGGGACACCATATCCCTCGTTAATACCGACAAAAAAAACACGGGTCGGCTAGAAATGGCATACCAACAGATTGTCGATGGTTTTCCGACAGAAGTTACGCGGGTTTGTTTGCGCCATATTTACTAACGGATTTACCGAGGGATTTTCCGTCGGTAAAAGACCGAGGGAAAAATCCCTCGGTACATTTACAAAAAAATATTTAAAACAAATTATTTACTTTACCAAAGGATGAGATCCCTCGGTAAACATTTTAATAACAATTAAAATTTATTATTAAATATACCGAGGGAAATTTCCATCGGTACGTCAAATTTGGAATTAAAAAATTATTTAATTTACCGAGGGATATCTATCTATCGGTAATTTACATATTTTTATATATTGAAATTATAAGAAAATATTACCGATGGATTTTATCCCTCGGTAATGATATATTGAAAATATTTTTTTCTTATTGAAAATGTTACCGAGGGATTACGGAGGGAATTTTTCCCTCGGTATATAGTTACTGAGGGATTATTGACGGAACTTTCTTATTGAGGGTTTGCTGAGGGATATTTCCGTCGATATTTTATTTTTTTTAATTATTGTTAAACATTTATTTTTATCAGAAAGTAAAATTTAAAATTAATAATATGTTATTTCTATTAGTTAATAATTCTATAAAAATAAATTATCTATGAAAGACTCATTCATGTTTTCAATAATCGAGTCAATGTTGTTTGGTGACTTATTAAATCATATCTCTGGTTTCTCTCAATTATTACTGAGTACTATTTATATGATATACTTCATTTATTCGAGAAACAAGCTACAATAGAGTGAACGTTGTGTGTTAACTTATTTATATCTCTGATTTCTCTCTATCTTAGTTACTAATCTATGATAAACTTTGTCGTTATTTCGAGAATTGATCGAGCAAACTATTGAGTGAACATATACTATATGTTGATCTTTATCTATCAAATTTTCTCGATTCTATTAACTATTCTACGATACACTTCATCATTATTCAAGAATCGAGCAACAATTGAATGAGCAACAATCTTACATTGTGCGTCAGCCTCCCTGCCACCCACCGCATCGCCGTAACTCCGCCGTGTGTATGTCAATTTAATTCACTATCTGGAATTATGGCCACAACATTAACGGTTGTCAATGTGTGTGTGTGTGTGTGTATGTGTTTATATAAGTAGGTAGTTGGAACTTTTTTAAAGATTAAAGATTAAGTAGGTACACTGAATTTAATTATCATCCACCCTCATTCACACGGAAAATCAATCTAGAGATGGATTTTTATATTTCTTGATTAATTTAATTTAATACTATGATCCAATTGCTCATTTTGTCTGTGTCAAGCTCCGTAAAATTCAATATTTGTTTTATAGCTGGCACTGCCACCACTCAAAACCACTAACAACTCATGTATGAGTTGGGGGAAAACATCATATTGTTTACTGTTATTCTTTTAATTTTTTGGTGAAGGTTGTTGCAAGGCTAATTTGATATTGTTTATTGTTATTCTTTTAATTTTTTGTGAAGGTTGTTGCAAGGTTAATTTGATCTCTTTTTATAATTTGTGAGTGAATTTTAATTTTATGTTATGGGTTGTTAGTTTATAGTACTCATAATTTGAAAATAGGAAAATATTTTTATTTTATTTTAATGAAGAGGAAAATATATTCTGCCTCCCTCTCACTCTCTTCTTCGCTCTCTCTGTCTCTGTTCTAATGTCACTTCTGCCATGTCAGCTACCGCCGCCCGCACCCGAACTACAGCCGACCAACTTTTCTCCCGCCTTTCTCCTTGCAGTTAGCCCCTCGGACCTAACGTCACCCTCAATCCTTGTTCGGTTAGTCCTCTATTTTGGCTCGTTTGGCAACAAATGTGTTCATATTTTGATGTTTTGCTGAAATTTGTTTGTTTGATATGTGATGGTAGTATTCATTTACTAATAATTGCTAAAGAATAAAGATGGACTAAATTTAAGGAATAAAGTTATGGGTACGAACTTGTATGAAATAGTGCCTGAAAATTGGTATTAATTTTGGAGCATGAGATCTTGATATTTGAACATATTTTTAGTGCAAAATGAAGTGATTTTGTATCAAATTGTTGCTGAAAATGTGTATTATTTATAGAAGAATGAAATCATGTTATTTGAACATATTCTTTGTGCAAAATGGAGTGATTTTGTACCAAATTGTTGCTTAAAAATTGTGTCA
Organism: Schizonepeta tenuifolia; assembly: GCA_029490685.1. Classification (NCBI taxonomy): domain Eukaryota; kingdom Viridiplantae; phylum Streptophyta; class Magnoliopsida; order Lamiales; family Lamiaceae; genus Schizonepeta; species Schizonepeta tenuifolia. The sequence goes on along the minus strand of CM055960.1, from coordinate 87,547,874 downwards.
TTCTTATAAGCATGAGATATTGTTATTTGAACATATTTTTGTTGTGCAAAATGGGGTGCTTATATGTAGGATATGTGGGAATTTGAAGCATGAAGTTATGGGTATGAACTTGTATGAAATAGTGGCTGAAAATTGGTATTAATTTTGGAGCATGAGATCTTGATATTCGAACATATTTTTAGTGCAAAATAGAGTGATTTCGTACCAAAAATTGTTGCTGAAATTTGAAGCATGAAGTTATAGAATTAATTTGCTTGATGTTATTGTTAGAATTTGTAAAGAATGGATGATGATCGGGGGTGGATGTATCAACGTCGGGTTGATGGTACTAGGGTCATTACTCACGAATTTCTTAAGGGACTTGATGGTTTCATTGAAGTGGCATTGAAACAAACAGAGTTCAGGGATGGAGACAAGATTAGATGTCCGTATATGAAATGTGATAATTTACGTTATAAAGATTCACATGAAGTCAGACGAGATCTTATGCACAACGGGTTAAGAACATTTGTATGCAGATATGGCTTCTCGTGTGATCCACAATAGCTCAGCTTCTTCAAAGGCACATGATCCTTCGTCTTCACAACCCATACCTGAGACGCCGCCATCAACGGCAGGGGGTGAGGGTGGTTAAATGACAGAAGGCGAGGGTGGATCAACGGCACCTCCTCGTGTCGGCATGAAAAATTTAAAGCTTACGAGAGATGGGTGTGTATTGTTTTTATTTTTATAATTTATTATGCGGTATTCTTTGATGATAAAAATAAATATTGATGAGTTTGCCCTTTATGTTTAAAAAATTATAGGCGTATAATAGATGATGGGAGTTGAGAATCCAGGTGGCTTTAACTAGAAGTTGACTCCTCGAAACGTCATAGATAAGTACTTGATGAATTTCATGTTAATAATAATTTGGTAGTTCTTATTTTTAAATCTTATGAATCTGCTTATTGAAAGTTATTAATTATTGTGTACTTATTCATTCTACAGAAATTTTACACTTGGCCAGAGGAGTTGAATGCTATTGTGCGCCAGCGATGGGAGTCTAGGGCACGTGCAAAATACAGTGGCCACATCAATGAATTGAAATAGAAGAGGGACAAAGGTGATGCCAAACCAGACTATATTAATGAAACCATGTGGAAGGGATTGATAGAATATTGGAAACTACCTGAAGTAGTAAATAAGAGTGAACAAGCTAGCAAAAATCGCAAGGCTAATGTAGATGGTCCTGGCTCCGGGATGAGTAAACACAAAGGAGGTTCAAGGTGTGTTTCACTACTCGTCGATCACATGGTTAGTATTTTCAAAATTAAATTGTTAATTTTGTTATTTGTGTATATCATATTTTGTAATATTGATTATTTTATATACAATATATATATATATATATATATTTGAATAGTCCCAAATTGAGGGGTTGCCTTGGGATGTATTCACATATGAGAGTTTTCGGACCCTTCACTTGAACAAGGACAGAACTAGTTTGACTTCAAAAGATGACAAAATTGAGGTAAGTTTTATTTAAGTATTCATGACTATATATATATATATATATTTTATAATTGTATCTGTGTTTTATTATAAAAAAAATTCATTGTAGGTTGGTCAATTCAAAGCTTTTGGTGCGAATGATGATGAAGTTCAGAGTTTCTATTTCCAGTCCACTCAGTTTCCAAGGTCATTGGCAGTGGACTTTGTTGCGCCGCGCAATCCCTTACGTGATGGGGAACAATTTCTCCGTCAGGCACGCCAGGCCATAGTTGTTGATGATGTAGTTGTTGATGAGAGACCGCCTCGAAGGATAGGACAGAGATAACGAGGTGGACAGGGGCAGACTGCTACTTACGCAGAGGCAGAGGCAGAGCCAGAGCTAGAGCCAGAGGCGAAGGCTTCACCTGACTACCGAGAGCCACATTGCCGTGCAGACTACGGAAAACGTGTTCGTCAGGGAGGATCTTCATCCTCTAGTGGTGGGGCCGATCACGTCCTACGCTCGAGTGATCGGCATTAGATTCGATCAGAGATTGCGAGAGCAGAGGATCACATTGTAGAGAAAGTGGAGCGGAGACTCTTCCCCAAACTAAAATCTTGGATTGAGGGCTTGTTTGACAAAGCCCGATGTGGATCTACACGCCGATCCCTTGTACGTCAGCCCACCCCGTGGTCCATGCCTATGCAGACACCACGCCGCTCAGTGCGAGACCCACAAGTCCATGCACCAGAAGACCAACACTGCGTCTCCGTGCGCGACCCACAAATCTAGGCACCGGAAGAGCAACTCCGTGCCTCCATGCAACAGCATGCACATGCACATGACACGGAGTTAGATCCTTATCCAGCTCGTCATTCCTTGCAAGAAGAAAGTTTTTTGTCACCACATTGTCCAACTCATCATTCCATACACAAGCTTGGATCGTCGAGTGCAATGTTCAATGAGTACGGTAGTTTTCTACCTGATCCATCTCGGCATTCAATGTACGATCCTGATGCATTGTGGTCTCTCTTGCCATGGTAGGTAACTATTTAAGATATTAGATAATTTTTTAAACTTTTATTATGTTTTACGTAAGATATTGATATTTATTTTGTTTATGTCACATTGAGGGCCATTTTGTAGTGGTCTGGATCGATATGAAGAAGTGGACGGCTGAGCTCTAAGACTCCATGTACTTCAGTGTTGACAAAATAGTACAAATTGGGCGATTAGAACAATTAGCGTCACTTCTAAAGCTTTGAACTCGAGTTTGTTCATGCTCGTTTTACTGGAGGCATAACATAATTGGAGCGACCTACAATGAAAGCCATTGACACTCAGAGTCATTCAAAGAGTAGATCAATTCAAGCAACGCCATTGAGCAATTGATTACTGGTTCACCATCCATTCCGTGGGGTAACACACACGTAAATCAATATCGGAAGAGGGTGGCAACCGCTATATATGGTCTTTGTCATCAACCCTTCATTAATATAGAGGGATCATGATTTGCACGAGCGGGATCATATTTTTCATCCTAAATATCGATCATGCAATCTACGATAATGTCCATATTCATGACAAACACTACATCTCCTACGTGTTCGGCTTTCTATGGGAGCTCTACGCCTGCTAAGTCTCGAGCGACCTGGTAGAGGCGTGATCTTTGGAGGCAACACCAATATGTGATCCATTTCTATTGGAATAGTCTTATCTTCTGTGTGAAGAACATGATTTATAGGATATTGATATACTTCGCTCCAAGTTTCTCGTGTCTAGACCACCGAACATAATCGTATATATGCTCACCATTTTTCCTGCAATTTATACAATTGAAAAGGTATGAAAATATTAGTATTTTGAAAAAGTGAAGAACGTTACAAGTGTAACTTACTGTATAACAGCAATGGCATGAGAACAAGGCAATCTCCATCGGCTTGAAATTCACAACAAGTGCATGTCTTTGTGTTGAGGTCAACTTGGTAAGATCTTTTAGCATCACTGACACTGAAGATGGATCCCATTGCACGAGTCGCATTGCACCTCAAAGCTTTATTCATTTCTGCCGTCAGTTCTGCGAACACCTCACCGGTCAAAACTTGGTCATCGTTGTGAGCTTCCTCACGTCTCACTTCGAACCACTTCTCGATGACATGTCTGATTGCATCAAGTATTGAGCATATTAGAAGCCGTCGTGCCCATTCCAATTTTCGACGTCATTTGATGTCAGATGACTGTAACGCGGCAATGGACAGTAAACTCGAGACCACTTCTCCGGTCCAACACTGATCAACTTTTGGTAAGCAGGTTCGGTCTTTCGGCTGATGATGGTCATTGCCCGATCAAAAACTGGTCTATGATATGCAAATGCAGCTCTTTTAAAATAGGTTGTTACCGTTTTTCGTACCGTGTGATCTTCTGAAGCAAGTGATAGTAGCATAAAGCATGAACTGCATTCGGAAAACTTTGATTTCAAAGAAAGATTCTCCGTTTTTCAAAACAAAAATGGAATAAAAAAAATGAAAAATAGAAAAAAGTAAGCTATCGGAATCCAGCCTTACCTAAGGCCGGAAAAAAAAAGAAGAGAGCAAGGAACTGCCGTTCATCCTAGGACTTTTTAGCGGATCTTTGGTCGGACATACCCTGAAACTTTAGGTCAAATCCCATTTTGGATCACTTTTTTCGGGGTTAATCTGACCTTCTTTCCTATGCATTTCTTAGCATTATTGACCCAATGATAAGCAACTAAGACCTTCCTCGTTGGCTCTTAGTAGAGGGGCGTGAAAAGGCCTGGAGACTTTGACCGAATGAATAGGGATCAATTGATAGATGAGGAAGAAAAAAATGATTTGCTGAGACGGGACAAAAGATATTAAACCTGTCGCTAAGGATAAGAAACTTCCAGTGTCTCCAAGGGGAATCGCACCAAGGTTTCAAATCCGAGTAACTGAGAATAAGAAGGGAAGGAAGTCTGGACTAAGATCCTGAGGGGGGGTAGAAAGTGTCTCCCTCGTTGACGTTGCTTGCATGAATGTGATCTATCTTCGGCCAATGGCCAAAACCCATACATCTTATAAGGGAATTTAGACCCCAGCCAATCGGATTAAATCTGAATACCCTTATAGAAGGAATCTCTTCTAAGCCGAAATCTTCCCTGACTGCGTTATCAATTGAGGGATGGGCATCATATACAATTAATGTATTATTCGATTTCCCAATAGGCCATTTAAAATCGGCTGAGGAACCACTTCCAAGAGATATCATTCTCGATAGGGCCAACGCCTATCGCCAGAGGAAATGTATGCTCGTTGGCATTCTTAGTGACAACGACAAACAAGATACCTCTATTCCTGCCCTTCAGATGAGTGTCATCAATTGCAATCACATGCCTCATATTCAGTGGATAAGCAAGCCTACAGGCGCCAAAAGCTACAAACAAGTGTTCGAACTTCCCATCAATCCCAACTTGCAAATCAGTTTTTGTACCTGAATTCCATTCCATAAGCATGTGAAGATAGGCTGACAACATCCGGAAGGAATCAACATATCCCCCATATATGCTTTCTATCGCTGCATGTCGTGCTCGCAGAGCCAAATTATAAAGAATACACACACCAAATTCGCGGTGTACCTATTCCATAATAGCTTTTGGCTCTATTATTTTACACTCCCTCCGTATTTTCCGAGCGACGTAGGCTGCAATCACATTTATGTGAACTTTTCTAGGAGGAACACGTCCCAACTGGCGTGTGCATGCGTAATCGCCTATAAACGTCGTAATTATGAAAGCACTGGATCTGCCAATTGATGATGCTCGCAGCTCAAATGGATAATTCCCCGTACGCTTGCATGTCCATTTCAGACATTTTTTATCAGAGTCGTCACATTTGTACTCTGCTCCAATCTCCAGGTGCCACAAGCCGACTGCAATATTCAGGTCCTTTTTACTATAAAAAACAGAAGCAACGCATAAATCACCATCTTCTAGCGGGCCGGTTTCACGTACAACGATTGAATTTGTTGCATTCACTGGAATCACATGAACTAACCAACTTGCTAGATCAACGGATTCGACATCTTCGTCACCGTGAATCCATGCTTCACGCTCCAACATAGTCGATTCTATCATGGTTTTCTCTGTCTGCTCATCTGAAGCATCACTGTCGTTTTCCAGCTCATATTCTTCATCCTGAGGACCAACTGTCTCTTGATCTTCGTCATCACCATCTTCCTCTTCAGCATCGTCAACACCATATGCATCTTCATCATCGCCATGACCCTCTGCTGTCTTTGGAACTTGAGTCGACGTGGATCTGAAATAATGTGTGGATATCGATGCATAATTACCCCCAGCGGGGTATGCATTATCACTAAAAGTGGAGGAAAGCATCTGTGTTTGGATATGATCCATTTCTTCATAATAATCAGCATCAAACTCAGGCACGTATACGTTCGTGTATTGGTGAGTCACGTACACAGTTACTTCTGGCTGCGTCGCGCACAAATGATAAAATTCAGCATCGGTGCTTAATGGGCACTTTACAGTACGTCCCCTCTCATTCTTCGACAGATAATGCAACTCGTACTGTGTACTGAAGGAGTTTGCACTTAATTGACAATCGATGATGTACCTCAGGCCGGCGAGATTTCTTTCGATATCTACGAATTCATATCCGCCCGAGTACGTACAACCAGACCATGTTCCTCGGTATTTGATAATAAAATAGTGATCCATCTGCATAGAAGTACAAACATGTAACAATTAATAAAAATAACACAACAATATCAAATCTCGCTCGCCAAACACATCAATTTCCCGCTCGAGCGGGATTAAATTTCTCGAGCGGGATATTGATATTTCGAGCGAGATATGCTAAAATCGAAATTCTAGAATTTTTTGAGTCCTAATATACAAAATCCCTCTCAACAGACCTAAATTCCGCTCGAGCGGGATAAAACTCACGAGCGGGAAGTTTAAATTTCGAGCGGGAAATGATAAAATCCACTTGTTATGTAATCTATACGGCATTCATATAAATTTCTGAGTTTTGAATATTAAAGAGTCTCATTTTCTAATTTATCACATACAATCAAAATTAAGTGGACCCTAGAGGAAAATTACATGGTCGGAAACATACCTCAAATGATGAATTTGAAAGATTGTTGCCCACTTTCGAATGTGATGAATTTGAAAGGATGTTATTTGAAATATTGCCGCCCACTTTCAAATGTGATGAATTTGAAATGATGTTATGGTGGGTGTGTAAAAGAAGCGTGTGAATGATAAAATATATAGAGTTGTGAATGCATTTCACGTGAAAATATACTGTCTCATGTCTGCACAAGCAAGTAAATTCATGTCAGGCACCAATCAGCCATCATTCTGTACATTGACCAACTTTTCTTCAATTTTTCGCTCGGATAGAACAAAATTCCGCTCGCTACGTGTCAAATCCCGCTCGAACGGGATCATATTTCCCGCTCGAGCGGGATTTGACACGTGTCGAGCGGGAATTTGTTCTGTCCGAGCGAGAACTCCATTTAGGTTCATTTAATGCCTATTCATAATTTTTTGACTGAATTTAGTACCTACTGAATCACGATATGTTTCAGATAAAATAATTAAATTAAATTATTATTGGCTAATGATTGTCAAATAATCACATAATTATCACTAAATTATTGGAATGTCATATACTTTATATCACATCTCTTACACATGTATAAGAAATGTGATATAAAGTGTTTGACAAGATGACATATTATATTTAACATATTTTAAAAGAGTGTAAAATTCATTATTTTTTAGATTATGATATATTTTTCATTTTTACATTATCAAATAATGCATTTTTATGGATTGTCACAATTACTCATGTATGTCCCATGTGGCCGGTCATGCACATTATGACCGTTTAAAAAAGCCTTTCAAATAAAATAATTTACCGCCACAAAGTTTTTTATTTATTTAAAGGATAATTTACCGCCACAAAGTTAATTGAAAGTTTTCGTAATTTGGACTTTACCTAATTTCATAGACTTTCACAAACTTTAGGCCACCTTCATTATATGCCAAATTGTCTACGTTTCGCCTAATATGATAAGGAATATATGGATTCCATCATTCTAATTTCTACACAAAATATTTATAAAATATAATAAATCAATAACATTAAAATTTGGGAAAATTGATATGATAAGTGCGGCATTAGCGGTAAAATAGCAACTTCACCAGTCATGTTGGAATTTCGGTTGTCAATACTCACGGAGTGTTTTAATTTTATATTTCAAAGTTGTACTAACCATGTTGGTTTCTCTTTCTTTTTACTCTGATGCTTAATCAAAAACTTTAGGAGAAGCACTTGTGTGCAACCTGTCGGTGGGCAGCGACCGTATTCGGGTCGGGTCTGACCAGATTAACTCGGATTTGACCCGTTGATCCGGTCATTTTTTTTCGTTTTTTTTCTGGTTCCACTTTCGCTCCGATTACTAATACAAGGATAATCGACGGACAACAATTTGAACTTTTTCGGCTCGCTCCTAGGCCTCCAGCTCCCCTCGCTCAAATATTAACCAAAGCAGAAGCGGCAAACAAAAAAATAAAGAGACAAACAAAAAAAAAAGTGGAAAAAACTATATTTAAAAAAAAAAAAAGCTGAAAAAAGAAAAAACAGAAAAGGTTAAGACAAAAATCAGGAAATAAAATATATATATATACCTATTATAAAAGAACGGATTCTTACAAAATTTGATTTGCCTAATATATCCTTATTATTATATTTATTTTAAGGACAATAGTGTAAATCAATATTATATGTATAATAAATATTATAAATAGATAATATTAGTCATACTCCTACTATAACTTTTCTTTTCTTTTTTTATAATTTAATAATACAGTTCTACTCCTATTATAACTCAACTTAATATATTAATTAATGTAAGTCCTACATGTTCTATTACTTAAAACTAAAAGAGAAAAAGACCTTTTAATTTAGAATTATTATATGATTTATGAAGTACCTATATAGGTCTCCAGCCATGGTTATTATGATGAGAGTCAAGAAATTAATGATTGATAGATTAATTTCATAGCTTTAAAGTATAATATCACACTACACCATAAAACTAAATGAAATATGAAGCATGACTGATGTAATTGTACTTCAACAATTGGACTTTGATATTGCTTAGTTTGAAAAATTGAAAATCTTTATCATAATTTCTCAAAGTATTAAAATAAAAATACTCCCTCCGTATTACTTATAAAATCTCATTTCACACATTTCACATGTATTTTTTAAAAAGTCTCATTTCACTTTATGAATTCATACACCCTCAAGAATCTCTTTTATTTATACTCATTTGTCAGTGATGGGCCCACCTTACAACAACTTTATCACTACCTTTTGTCAATACCACCACCTTTTTGTCAATACCATTACCCCTACTTTCTAATTTTTACCCCACTCAAAAATATTTACCAGTTTTCTTAACTCGTGCTCATTTAAATTGGAACTTTATAACTAATACGAAGGGAGTAATAAATAAAATTTTGATGTTGGCTACAATCCCTCCATCACATCATAATGAAGGGGATTGATGGTCCCGGTAACGAGTAATTAGTGTATTGGGGGGAGGGAAGGGGAGAGGGGTGAATACGTCAGTAGCGATTTTGAAATTAAAACCTTTTTATTTAGTTGAACTGCTCAGTTCATACACTCAACAATTGAGGAAGTCAGTTGGAGCTGTCGCACAGTTAGGTGCATAGTTGACTTCTAAGACTGAGGGTCAACTGTGTGACTCTGACTGAGGTTTGAAAGAGTTTTGCGATGTGAAAGTTGGTGGAAATTAAACTCGTTACATAAACTAAAATCTTTAGGGGAAGGTCAAGTTCTCAAATACTTAGTGTAGTTTGTAAATCAGTTTGTATGCAAAGTCAGTTGGTTAGAAAATCGAATGTAAATACTGAAAATAAAGAACACAGTATTTTTACATGGTTCAGAGATCGAACTCCTACATCCACGACTTTCTTTTCGAGGAAGTAATCTACTAGATAAGCTTGCACGTGCTTATCAAACGTTCAGCTTGGTTTACGGGCACCAAACAACCTAACCAATTCGATTACGGATTCGAACAAGACCTTACAACACTTTTGCAGGAAAGTGCACAACCTATCTTACATTGGGGGTTCTAAGGGACCTAGACTCTTTGATTTTGGGATCAAAGAAAACGTAAGGGTGGGGTTGGATGTTTTTCCTACTATGAAACCTTCAATATTTAGAAAAGTGGAGGCTTCTTTCTAAAGTTTAGAGACTCGATCTTTCAGAGAGTCTACTTAGATACATCAAGATCCAAACTTCTAGACTCGATCAAAGAATGAGAATTCTGAGAGGCTAGAAGGAAGCTAAGGAGGAGAACTGGATACTCTCTGCAACTTGTCTTCTCACTCTTGGATGTTCTTACTGGGGAGAATACTACTCTCTTGAATCTGCTTAAATGCTTGTGTGTGTGAATCTTTCCAGTCATCTTCTAGCATTTGTGGAGATCTCTATTTATAGAGAGGGAGATCAATTAGACGTTAGTAAAAGTTGTTTGATCTCTGCCAAAAAGCATGGCACTCCACCTACTCCTCTGCAATCTTTCCTAAAATGGTAACTGCAACTCTTGCTTTATGTAAGTCACTGCAGTCGGTCAATTTATGAAAAGTTACAGGCTGTCTTGTACTTCCGAGTATATTTGAATTTGAATGTGAACTCTTCTTTCTTCAATGTCTTCTAAGTCTTCGCTTTTTGACTTTAGGACGTCTGACTTCAACACATCTGCTCGACATACATGAGTTGCATGGATCAATTATGGAGTCAGTCGAGTTCTCGTCTGATTGACCAAGTTCATCATGAACTTCCTTCTTCAGTCTGGCTAACTTCTTCTACTTGAATCCTGTAAAGATAAAGTCTCTGCGCTCAAACAGTGAGCTCTAGCTAAGTTCAGATTGAAGACTTCATCTTTTATACTAGGTAAAAATATTAACATAAACTTATTTTCTAATAAAATACGCTATAATTTGGAAGAAAATGACAAAAGGGATTGAAATGAATAGGATCATTACTTCCCCTCTTTTTATTAATTTTACTTGTAAGTTTAAAATATAAAGGTGTTCGTTATGCATAATCAGTAGCGAAATTATAGATTGATTTATGTTAAATTGATTGATGGGAGATAGTAGATCCATTATCATTCCTATTTGCACATACTTGTTAATAATTATTGAAGTTAATAATAGTCAAAATTAATAATATATATTACAACTTTTTTTTATTTGCAAGTATTTGTAATAAAGTAATTATCTTAAACAAGGAGTTATACGTGCAACGCACATATCTCTTTACTAGTATAATATGTATGTATATATATATATAGTGCGTGTACCTCACGCGCGATCGCATGGGGTGTGGCAGGTCGCATATAAATTATTGTGAATTTTTAGGGACAATTACTTAAAAAAAAAAAAAAACTATACTTTCAGGGAAAAATGAAAATGTGTGTCCAGTGACTTTCTCTCGTGAAATTACTCATCAGTTATTATAATACAAGTTTGGAAATGACACACTATTTTTTTCTCAAATGCACTTGCATTTTGTTTGTTAAAAAGAATAGGGTATCAATCAAACTTATACATGCAGAATATTACTTTTCGTATACTTTCAAACCTGCTAGCTAAGGCCAAAAATTACTCGCCCAACAAATATTCAGTCCGATTAACCCAAATCAAATTTTCTGATTGCCCAATAAGATAGATCCAATTGGCATCCATACTCATTATGATTCATCAAATGACAAATATTGGATACCATACGGCCAACTTTACTTTGTAAGCAATAAGATCTAAATCTCATCAATCTCCCTCCCCAATATAATAAAAATACTAGTAATTTATCCAAACTTTGCTGGCCAAAAATAAAATAAAAAATATTTTGAAATATTAAATTCTGGGTGCTCCCCCCACCCCCCACCCCCCACCCCCCAATTTTTTACTGAAATCATCATGCATCATCATAACATATATACTAATATTAAATTATGGGTGCTTTTGTTACTGAAAATTTTCTATATTTCTTCTTCTTCATCATCATCGTCATATATATTATTGGCTCGCCCAAAAAAAAAAACCATTTTTTAAATATTAAATTCTGGGTGCTTTTCTCCCCTATTTTCTATTGAAAAATGTCTAAACTTGATCATTATCATCATCATGATAATAATACAGTATATACTAATAACATAACATACAAAAATTAAAAATCGAAATTAAACTATTGATAGGACTGGCCTCATCTTGGGCCTGACCTAAGGCCCAATCTAATTGAGCCTGTACATTAAGCTCGGCCCACAGAGCTCGGCCCAGACGAAACTACTACCTGTCTTGAAGACCAAGTAATGAAGCCCTACCTTGGAGATGAAGGAATCCGATTATGAAGGAGATTTGGATAGGTACAAAGAAACAAGATATGTATTAGGAATCCTAGGAGGATTAGGGCTCGATTCAAGGCCTATATATAGTCGATAGATTAGACGATCAAACATTCATTGTACTCTCAAACATAATAAAAGCTAGATATTCTCTCCCGTGGACGTAGATCTCATTGATCGAACCACGTAAATACCTGTGTCATCGTATTACTATTTTTAGCTACTCTTCCAAACCCTAGATTTATCATTGGCGCCGTCTGTGGGAACTATCTCTTTGTGCTCAAATCGACGGTTTCTTTTGTAGCTGATTAATGATGAATACGCGATCACAAAGCGCGATGGCAAGAGAACGGTAGGCCCAAAGCCGATACGGGAATCCCGACGAAGGGGAAAACCACCCCTCAAACAGGGATAATCGCCAGAAAAGCAGCTCGGATCCATACGAAGGGATGCCCGGGCTAGAAAACATCCCCAGGAAAGATCCACCGAAAGACCGGCGTCGGAGGACACATAACGGACGATCCTTCAACACGAACGAGACTCCAGAAGGGTTTGTCGAGGAAGTGAACGACGAATCCGAACAAAAGAAACCCGAGTTGAAGAAGGGAGATGATTTCCTCAACGACTTCGACCTCGCTACCGCCTATGCCGCAGCTGAATTCGCTAGAGCAAACAAGGGGAGCTTCAAACGCTTCCTCACGACAGCCCGGACGTCCCCAGTGCCCGAAGCCAGGGAGAGTTCCACGCGGAAGTCCATATCTAAAACTCCTCACCACACCAAGATGCAGGAGCCCGAGTCGAGGGGAAAGCACGGCACCCGCCGGAGTCCTAGCTCCCAACGGAGTCCCAGACGACCACCTCCCAAGGCGACATCGGAGCCCCGGCAGGTGCCGAAGCCCGAGTTATTGCAGGAGTCACAGTCCTCGAGAAGATCGACACCGACGCGAAAGGAGACCAACCCGACTTGTCAGCCCATTCACTGACGAACTGCTTGACGCCAAGCTTCCTATGGCATATAAGTTGCCAAACATACCACCCTACAATGGGTTGGAGGATCCCCTCAACTTTTTGACGCGTTTCAAGTACAACATGCACAACCAGGGCCTTAAAGAGGAACACATGTGCAAGCTGTTCCCCGAGATGCTGGTCGACTACGCCCGAGCTTGGTTTGACAGCCTGCCAACTGGCAGTGTAGGGTCCTGGGCCTACCTTGAAGGAATCTTTAGACAAAGATTCCATATAAAGGTCCAGGCTCGCCGAGACACAGCCTATCTCCTATCGATAAAGCAAAAGGATAAAGAGTCTATAAGGGAGTACACCTCCCGATTCATGCAAGAAAGCCTGAAAGTCGATAAAATCGACGACGTCTTCCTCATCTCGGCTTTCCGAAATGGGGTCGCTGCTGGGTCCCTAAACCAGGAGCTTGCTAAATAGAAACCCGAGACAGCTCAGGAAATGTGGAGGATTGTGTACCAGTTCGCGGATGGTCAAGACGCAGACCGGTTGAAACGAGACCTCTCCCGGCCTGAAGAGACCGAGAAGAAGAGGACTGAAGTTAATCGAGGTCGGAATGATCGTGAGCGGAGAAGCGCTCACGAACGTCTCCAGCGAGGACCCATCCAGTCTCGACTCGGACCTCGGATGGGACCGGAGCGACCTCAGCGTCCTCCTTTTGTAAAAACAAACGCTGAGATCTTCGCGCTTCACGCGGACTGGTTTACCAAACCACGCCCTATGTCGGGGTCTAAACCTCGAGATAGAAACAAGCACTGCTCCTTCCACGACGACCACAGGCACCACACGGAAGACTGTCGCGACCTCGCGGAAGAGATAGAGAGGCTAGCCCAGGAAGGCGCCCTAACGAAATATGAAGCCGGGGGAAGGAAAAGCAAAAGGAGGACAGGGTCGTTGTGCCCCAGAAAATAAGCGAGCTAAGATCAATCATGACGAAGAGGATGACGACCCTCAGTGCGGCGTGCCACAATACGACGAGGTGGTATCAACCATCTCCGGGCTGCCCCCAGGCATGACGAGAACCAAACTGAGGACAGAAGCCCGCAGGCCGCCAGTTCCGCCAACAGAGGAACAAATAAAAAAGAGGTTCAAGAAAAATGAAACCGTGACATTCTCCGAGGATGATCCCGTACCTACAGCTACGCCCTGGTGATACAAATCGGAGTGGCCAATAAGATGGTCCACCGCGTATTTATCGATGATGGGGCCGACGTAAGTATCATCTTCCAACATTGTCTGGATAGGATGGGACTTGACCCAGCTAGGGTTAATCCCACGCCACTGCCTCTCAAGAGCTTTACGCAGCATGAGACTCAACCCGAAGGGATCATTGCGCTTGATGTTGCCATTGGCAGCCCGCCAACCAGTATCAACAAGCTAATCCAGTTCTACGTGATGAAAGCGAACTCCCCCTACAACATCATACTAGGTCGGGATTGGCTGAATGCAGTCAGGGCCATTATCTCGCCCTATCATTTGTTGCTGAAGATCCCCACCTCGGGCGGAATCCTGACTGTCCGAGGTGACCAGAAAAAGGCTAAGGAATGCATGCAAATTGCTTTCCGAGGCCAACCACAAGCATAGCAATCAAAGTATCCCAAGGAGTTGGAAGAAACGACGTCGATCCCAGACACCTCGGTGGAACAGGTTCCCTTATCCGAAACAGACCCTGCAAAAATTGTCAAGGTCGGCTTTGCAAGGGGACCTCAAACCCGCCTGCAGGTAATCCAGCTCCTTAGGGAATATCAGGACGTCTTCGCATGGTCGCCCGCAGACATGACAGGGGTATCATCAGATATCATTACGCACAAACTCAACATCAACCCGGGCTTCACCCCGGTTAAGCAGAAAAGGAGAACATTTGCTGCCGAACGAAATCAAGTCATCTACAATGAGGTGCAGCAATGGTTGAAGGCAGGGCTCCTATTCGAGGTTAAATACTCAGTTTGGCTATCTAATCCGGTAGTAGTGAAGAAAGCAGAAGGAGGGGAGTGGAGGATGTGTGTGGATTACACTGACCTTAATAAAGCTTGCCCAAAGGACTGTTATCCTCTCCCCAACATTGACGAGAAGATTGAATCCTTAGTGGGATACGAGGTCTTCTGCTTTCTTGATCTCTACAAAGGGTACTATCAAGTTCTAATGGATGAAAAAGATGCGATCATGACAGCTTTTGCCACAAGTTTCGGTGTCTTCGCATTCAAATACATGCCCTTTGGGTTAAAGAATGCCGGAGCGACGTACCAGTGAATGGTCGACTTCCTCTTCCGAAATCACATCGGCAAGATTGTCGAAGTATACGTAGACGACATTGTCGTCAAAAGTAAGGAAAAGGCTTCAACAGTTGACGACCTACGAGCGACACTTGACGTACTCAGGGAAGCGAACCTCAAGCTGAACCCAAAGAAGTGCACTTTCAACGTGCAATCTAGAAAATTATTAGAATGCTGGATCTCGCCGGAGGGTCACAAAGCTAACCCGTTGAAAGTCAGAACCGTGCAAGAAATGAAGGTACCCCGAACTATTCGCGATGTGCATAGGTTGACAGGCTGCATAACCGCACTAAGTCGTTTCCTCTCCAAAGCCGCCGAGAAGCAGCTCCCGTTCTTCAAATTTCTCAAAAAGGCACCGGTATTTGGGTGGGGACCAGAGCACGAGCTAGCCTTTGAGGAGCTCAAGCGGCACCTCGATGACTTGCCAACTTTGTCAGTCCCCAAAAAGGAAGAAACCCTTTCCCTATACCTCGCAGCGTCGGATGAAGCAATAAGTGCGGTGTTGGTCCGAGACGAAGAGGACCGACAGTTACTTATGTACTTCGTCAGCAGGGTTCTAAAAGACCCGGAGACAAGGTACCAGCCTTTGGAGAAGGTCGCTCTAGCCCTAGTAAATGCAGCTCGGCGCCTGAAACCCTACTTCCAAGCCCATTCAATACAAGTCTTAACCGACCTACCACTCCGGTAAGTCCTCACTAAGCCGGAGGCTTCAGGAAGAATCGCGAAATGGGCAATCGAGCTAGGAGAGCACAACATATTGTTCGGGCTCCGCCGAGCCATAAAAGGGCAAGCTCCGGCAGACTTCCTCGTAGAAGCTCAATATGAGAACATCGACGAGCCAAAAAAGCTCAAAGCCAAAGCCGAACTCCAAGAAATCCCTGAGAAGACACCCCCAGACTGCTGGGAGATGTACGTGGACGGGGCCACGGGAAAGAAGGGAAGCGGAGCTGGCATACTCCTCATCAGCCCGGAGAAAAAGGAATTGAAATACTCACTGCGATTCATGTTTCCAACTACGAACAACGAAGTGGAATATGAAGCCCTTATTGCGGGACTACGTCTCGCCCAAAGCCTCCAGGTACGATCTATCCAAGCCCACTGTGATTCCCAAGTCGTGGTCAACCACGTGCTGGAGAAGTACGAGGTGAAAAGTGAGAAATTGAAGAAATACCTGGAGAAGGTCAAGCTCCTAGAACAATCCTTCCCGTTCTTCAGAATAATTCGCATTCCTCGAAGCCGGAATACCCGAGCTGACGAGCTGAGTAAGCTGGCGAACTCGCCAACTAGCTCGACGCTAGTAGAAGAAGTCCGGAGCCGGAGTATAGAAGAGGCAGAAATCAATGTAATAGTAGATGACGATTCGAACTGGATGACCCCCCTCGTAAGATATCTGGAGAGCGGGGAAATGCCCCAGGATAAGGCGGAAGCTAGAAAAATTGTAGCCAGATCCACGCAGTACATTCTCGAAGGAGGAGCCCTTTATCGAAAGTCATATTTACAGCCCCTCCTAAGATGTATCGGACCAAAAGAAGCAGACTACGTATTGAATGAAGTACTCACGAGATCGTGCGGGAGCCACATTGGAGCTCGGATGCTAGCCCAGAAGATCGTGCGATGGGGATACTATTGGCCAACAATGGCAAAAGATGCGGAAGAGTTCGTAAAAAAATGCCTAAAATGCCAGCTACACGCCAAGGTGACGAGGTTACCCCAGACCGACCTCTCTATTATGCAGAGTTCGTGGCCATTCATGCAGTGGGGCATTGACATCGTAGGCCCCTTTTACCCGACCCCTAAACAAAAACGATTTCTAATAGTCGCAATTGACTACTTTACCAAATGGGTTGAAGCCGAACCTTCCACAAAAGTCACAAGCGAGAAAGCCCGGGACTTCGTCTGGAAGAACATCGTGTGCCGGTTCGGAATACCACGGATCCTCGTCTCGGACAATGGGACGCAATTTACAAGCAGAATATTCCAAGAATGGTGTGAAGGACTTAATATCCAGCAAAACTTCACCTCGGTACACCGACCTCAAGCTAGTGGCCAGACCGAAGTCACCAATAGGACAATAGTGAACGGACTCAAGGCCCGCCTAGAGAAGCAAAAAACGGAATGGGTCGACAACCTCCACAACGTCTTGTGGTCATATCGGACTACACCCAGAACTTCAACGGGAGAAACCCCGTACAGTTTAGTATACAGTTCCAAAGCGGTCATACCCGTCGAGATCGGAGCACCGAGCCCCCGCACCATAAATTTCTCAGCTGAAGTCAATGAAGAACAACGCCGAACCGACCTGGACTTATTGGAGGAAAAGCGGGAACTAGCCAGCATTAAAGAAGCTCGGTATAAGCAGCAGATGACCCGGTATTACAACCAAAGGGTCAAACCTCAGCAGTTCCAGGTCGGCGATCTTGTGCTTAGAAACAACAAAGTAAGTTATGCGGAGAAGCTCGACAAACTTGAAGCCACATGGGAAGGGCCCTACAAGGTGCACGAAGTTCTCGGCAAAGGAGCCTACAAGATCGCCTACCTTTCGGGCGACCTGGTCCCTAGAACGTGGCACATTGCCCACCTAAAGAGATTCTTCGTATAAGCAGAAAGTCTTGCATATAGAGTCTTAAGCTTTTCTGGTTTTTTTTAGTTTACCCTCTTTTTTTTATTTAATATTTTGTTTTGATCGAGCTCGTCAAAACCATTTCTTTTTTTTTGTTTTGATCTTTCTTTCGTTAATAAAGTTTTTCTTTTTGCCTTGCATACTTTTGTGTCTCTTGATTTGCTTATATGAAGTATCCACGAAACCAAAATCCCCCTATAAGGACGAACTAAGGTTCCATTCCGTGGTCGATAACGACCCGACATGGGGTAGGTTTATCCTAAAAATTGCGCAAAGGAAACCCTTTTCGAGGTCCGAGCTCGTCTCCCTCCGAAAGGAAGATCCCACGAGGTCCGAGTCAAACTCCCTCAGCAAGGATAAAGAATTTTTTCAACTAGGGTCGGAACCAAGTTCCCCCAGGAGAATCACACTGCGAGGTCTGAACCATGGTTCCCTTGCCAACACAAAGAGGTCCGAGTTAACTCCCTCAAAAAGGCAAAACACAAAACAAGGAAAACATCCTTCCCACAAACAGGAAATTCAAAACACAATATATTTCATTTCTCACTAATTATATCATTGTACAAATAGTAATTACAGGAAGACCAAGCTAATTTACATAGGAGGGTCTGGCGAACTAAAGCTAAGCCATTTCTCTACGAAAGGAGTAGGCCCCATGATGTCGTCAATGGAAATCCGGCCCCGACCACGACTCCGTCCTCTCCCAGAGGAAGACCTCCGACCTCGCAATGCAGCCGAACTACGCCTTACAGCCCGGCCACCGCAGCTCGAGCCGACCTGAAGCTGAGGCCTCCTAGAAGAAGACGGAGCAGACTCATCCACACACCTGGCAAGAAACGCGCGTAGCTTCGGACGGCGAGACAGCACGGACTTGTACATTTTCGCACACTCGTCGAGCCTCTCATAAGCCCCCTGAAGTTCCCAAGACTCAGGACCGCATGCTTCTTCTATACCGAGATACTGCTCTAACAGCTCCTTAGTCTGCAATTCCGCCTCGGATATAGTGATACCACCCTTGCGATGGATGATGTCTTCGTATTCAGCATGTTCCTCGACGATCTTCTCGTGATTCTTGAGAACACGCTCAGCTCGACCTCGGGCAACTTCCAAAGCTTCCTCCGCCTGAAGAAGCTTGGCCTGAAGCTCATCAGCATTCTCCTGACCAGCAAGCTGCTTCGCCTCAGCCGCCTCGCAGAATGCAACAAACTTCCCCTGCCAATCCTCAAGCTAGGACTCTCTCAACCTTAAAAGAGCACACTTTGAATTAGAAAGAGCCTCAACTCGGCGACATTTCTCCATCCACAGACTTGTCAAAGCACGTTGTTCAGACAGATCTCGAGAAAGAAGAGTTATTTGTTTGTGTAAAGAGGAAACATCAAGAGAATCCGAAGTCTACACACACAAAAAAAGAGATGAATACTGTCCATTAAATTCATAGGTTCCGGGTACAAAAATACAAAAAAAAAAAAAAAAACAAAGTACAGGAAAAACTAACAACCGCCGACCTCCTTATCCTGAGAAGGCGGCTGCCCAGAGAGGGGACCCTCTGCCAAGTTCCCAGCTCCGGAAGTCTCGGGACCCTCGGAACTCTGGGGAGGGATCGGATCTTCAGCAGCCACGATCTCCTGCTCCACATCCTCCTCGTCGTCGTCCTCTTCGATTCCATCAGGAAGAGAATCGAAGACCGCATCTAGGGCGGGGTCCTGATCTGTCGGGCAGGCAGCAACCTGCTCCGCCGATAGCAGCGTGGACGAGCTGGCGAGGTCGTCCAGGAGAGGTAGATGGCCGAGCTGATCCCGGATCACTCGGGCATATCGAGAAAGGAGAGCCGCTCCCTCTAGACGCTCGTACCCGTACTTGGAAACATACAAGTCGGGAAAGTCTCGGGCAGCCTCCTCCAAAGCATCCACGGCGTAGTTACCGTTGATGAGCCCAGCCAGATCATTGGCGAGGCCGGAGAAATGCTCTGACAAGAGGAGCCTCTTCGCAAAGGCCCGCAAGACCTCGCCTTGACCTGCCGCAGACCTGGCCTCCCTATCCCTGGCCGCACTCAGCTCGGACTCCAACCTCCTCACGTTGTCCCGGGCCTTCTCAGCTTCCACCTCGGCGTCAGCGGTCTTCGCGAGGTGAGCAGACAGCTCGGACTTGACCGTCTTCACCTCCTCCTTGGCCTTGGCCAACTCCTCCTTCGCCTTCTCCAGCCTGGCCCTAGTTGAGGTCAGCTTATCTGAGTAACGATTCTTCTCGTCCTCATGCATAGCCGACATCTGCTCGACACCATTCTCGAGCCATCTCATAACCCTACCGATGCTCTGTACAAAAGAACGGAGTTAGGGAACATAAAAAAAACTACAGAAGGGCTATGCACCAAAAACAGTGAATCCCGACCTCGGGAAAAGAAAGATCCTCCAACTTGACTGGAGGAACCGCCGGGCTCACCTCGCCGCCCGAGATGTCGACGACATCCACGGACTTCAAAAGTTTGTGAGGTGGACTGGCAGTAGGAGAGTGGAGTTCTGCGGCAGAAGGCCTTGCCAGCTCGACCTGCTGACCCTGGTTAGAAGGGTCTCCGGGCTGACCCTGGTCCGATGAGGAATCGGATCGACCTGAAGACTTCGGTCTCTTGCCACCCCGAGCTGCGACCTTAGCCGTCGGCCCTTTCTTCTTCCCAAACAACACTACACAGACAAGACAAGCAAAGAGTTAGGACGACGAACAAGCAAAAAGAATAATCCTAATAACACTAGCGGGGTCTCACCCGTTGCAGGGTCCACCATCCTTTGGGGCTCAAACGGGCTCAACCCCGCTTCGGCTAGAGAATCTTCGCCGTAACTCTCCTCGAACGGGCCACAACTCGCTATCGCCCTAGCAATAGTCTCCAGGCCCTCATCCGCCTCGTCTGTCACCCACACACGAGGCTTGCCCACCCTCCACATTAGGTCGACTACACTATCGTGTCGGCAAAAGAAGAATTTCATATGCCATTTCTCTACCTTGTTCTGAGTCCTCCCTTTAAACTCAGTGCGGGCAGTGGCATAGTACCAGTCCGCCGTTGTTTTGAAGACGAAGAGCTCGTGGATGAGCTCGGCAGATAATGGGTAATTGTGACGGATAGCCGCCATGCCTAAGTCAGTGAATTGCCTAAAAGCATTTGGTGTTATCTGACCCAAGGCTAAACCGAGCTTCCTTTGGAGCTCGGCGAATGGCGCAGGAAGAGGCAGACGAAGGCCGGAATAAAGACTATCCTCGTAAATGGTCACAAACCCCATCGGGGGCGAGCACGCCCTATCCTCCGGATGAGGTTCTATAAGTTCGACGTTTGGGGGGAAATTATATGACTGGGCAAGGAATTTTATCCTAGGCTCGTCTAGGATTGAGGAATATTCGGCTACCTTCCCCTCTACGCATCGGGACACAACTAAAGTCTCAACAGAAGGAGTGGGGGATCCTAGCGAAAAAATGCTAAAATCGACCCTTCTATTGGCGGAACCTGCCGAAGGAGATTCACTACCCCTACTAGATTGAGAATTGCGAGTTGGGGAAGCCATACTTACTTGTTAAATCGAGATAAACGGTCGGGCGAGCGGTTTGCGGCTGTAACAAGAGACCCAACGTGAAACCGGCGGTACGACTAGTCGAAAATCTCTGGAACAAGAAATGGAGGGAAAGAAGATTTTTTGGGAAGGAATCCTTTTGCTGTAATGGCGGATGTGAAATGGCGTGATATGGAGAGAGTCGTATGAAATCCCGTAATACATATTTGAATCCCGCCGTTGAACGTTGCACACGTGTGAACGTGGCGGCTTTTTCGGTATCTGAACCGTCTCTAAAAAAGTTTTCAAAAAGCCCACCAACTTTCCCTCCTATCGAATTCGGATGAATACGGGCCCTGTCTACTTGGCAATCCGAATTACAGAACTAGACAGCTGATTAATTATCTCGGATTTTACCTACCTGCAAGTCAAGCTCGGAGGGTGAGCTCGGTAAATCAGACCGTGACTAGAGTGATTAGCGCGATTATTCACCTCAGAAATTCGACCTGACCGTCTGCATCTACATGTCTTCTTTCCTCTCTTTTGGGGGGGGGGGGGGGGGGGATGTGATAGGATCGGCCTCATCTTGGGCCTGACCTAAGGCCCAATCTAATTGAGCCTGTACATTAAGCTCGGGCCACAGAGCTCGGCCCAGACGAAACTACTACCTGTCTTGAAGACCAAGTAATGAAGCCCTACCTTGGAGATGAAGGAATCCGATTATGAAGGAGATTTGGATAGGTACAAAGAAACAAGATATGTATTAGGAATCCTAGGAGGATTAGGGCTCGATTCAAGGCCTATATATAGTCGATAGATTAGACGATCAAACATTCATTGTACTCTCAAACATAATAAAAGCTAGATATTCTCTCCCGTGGACGTAGATCTCATTGATCGAACCACGTAAATACCTGTGTCATCGTATTACTATTTTTAGCTACTCTTGCATGCAAACCCTAAATTTATCAACTATGTAACATGTACTCCTTCCTAAGTATGATAAAAAGTAATAAAAGTAAGATAATGGGTGATACCGTATCTTAAAAAGGAAAGTGAAGAGCTGAAAACTAATAACACCCATACATGTTGAAAGAGGTGATAAGAATTCTTGGGTAAAGTTACAGAAGCAAAAATTCAAAGCGCTGGGGATTAATTTGCTTATTCAAACATGAATATCCGATCCGGTCCGGGATAAAAGCAGCAAATCAACAACAATTGACTTAATTGTAGTAGTAAAAAATACGAGTAGCAATTAATTTAAACCAAATTAAAGGTGGTATAGTTGTTGGATAAAATTGTCAACGTAATTATCCTGAAACTCTGGTTGGCAGCAAACAGCCTTCCACTTACTATGATTCGCCCTCACCAACTCCCCCACCTCGCTCCCCGCATCCATCACCGCCCTCACCGCCGCGCTCAAGTCCTCCTTGCTGAACCACCTCTTCTCCCCCCGCGCCACCTCCACCCCCATCTTCAGCTCCTCCGCCATCAGCCGCGAGATAAATATCTGGTCCCCCATCCACGGCAAGAACACTATCTGCGCCTCCGTCGCCATCCACTCCCAGATCGAGCTGATCCCGCCGTGGCTGACGAAGCAGCCGACGGAGGGGTGTTTCAGTATCTGCGTCTGCTGCACCCACCCCCCGTGCACCACCCCTCTCTCCCCCACCCTCTCCAAGAACCCCTCCGGCAGAAACTCCTCCATCGTCTCCGCCCCCTGCGGCTTCGGCACCGCCACCAGGAACGGCCGCCCCATCATCTCGAACCCCAGCATCATTTCCTGAAACTGCTCCTTGTTCAGATAGGTTTGGCTGCCGAAGGAGCAGTACACCACGGATTGCGGCTCGAACTTGCTCAGCCACGTGTCCCACCTCTCCGCCAGCGGCTCCGAGGGGGCCACCGCCGGCATCACCGGCCCGCTCAGGAAAACGGGCTTCTTGTACTGCTCGCCGATGTAGTCGCACATGGGCCCCTCCAGCTCGCGGCAGGTGCGGATGCCGACGGCGTCGCAGCGGCTGATCGCGGTGGAGATCCGCTCGGCGAAGGGTATGGCACCGTAGTTCCGGTAGATGAAGGAGAGCTGCCTCGCCTCGTGGCGGCGGAGCACGACGGTGGAGGAAGGGTAGCCCTCCGGGGGGAGCAGGAGCTCGTCGTCCGTCATGGGGCGGTCCGTGGGGATGGGGCGGCCCGGGACGACGGAGAAGGCCATGCCGGTGGCGGAGACGATGCTGTAGAAGATGGACTTGAAGCCGAGCTTGTGGGCCAGGTCGGGGATCCAGTGGGCGAAGTCGTAGAAGACCATGTCGGGGTTGAGGCGGAGGAGGAGGGCCTCCACCTGATCGGCGGTGGCGTCGAAGGCGATGGTGAGGGCGTCGTTGTCGGTGATCTCGATGTCGTTGGTGGTCTCGGCGCCGGGGGGGAGGCCGTCGACGTGGGGGATGGTGACGGGGTAGAACTTGACGAGGTGAGGGTGGAGGTTGTGGTGGCCGAGGAGTTTGATGGCCTTGTTTGGGAGGAGGAAGGAGACGGAGTGGCCTCTCGCCGCCAGCTCGTTGGCGGTGAGGATGAACGCCGTGATGTGCCCGACGGCGATCAATGGGTACATGGCTATGTGGAGCTTCGGCTTCGATAACACATCTGCCATTTTCTCCTTTCTTTCTCTCTCTTTCTTTATTTGTTTTGTGCTAATTGTGTGTGTGATACAGCACCTTCAAATATCAAATATATAGATAAACAAAGAGAGAGGTTGGTGAAAAGGCACCTTCTTTCCATCCATATGAGACTACCCTATTAATGTACATTCATTCATAATGAGATTGAGAGCTGATGAGAATGATCACGTCACATAACTAATTAAGACTAAGAATTAGGGTATATAATAATATATAGTATAAATTTAAATTTTGTGTATGTGTATGTGTGTGTGTGAGAGAGACCAGCTTCAAATATCAAATATGTATAGATAGAGAAAGAGAGGTTGGTGAGAAGGCACCTTCTTCATTTCCATCCATATGAGATTATATTCCCTGCTATTCATTTATCGTTTCATTTTTTATTGTAATATCAAAAACGATACGTAACATAATTAAGAGTTCAAAATTTATAATATATATACGGATCGATATAAAAGATAAATTTTGAATCATTAATAATGCCAAGTGTCGTTATCTTATTATTGAAATGAGATGAACGTGAAGAAACAGTAGAGGATCGTTTTCATCTTCTACGGGAAGTATTCTTTTAAGGATGTTGACGCTATTTCCAGTTCCTACCTATATCTAATATCTGTAAATTTTAAATAACAAGTTAGTACTAGTACTATAATTTTTGACGATGTCAACGTTGACTAAGTTTGCCAATAATGTAGGTAGAAAACTACTACTAGCTAGTACCAATATTTTTGGTATATATCAACTCTCTCTTATGGGCATGCCGGCTATTGTAGTCTATATATCTTTGTAGTGCTGTTTATTCATTGACGAAGTTTAAAAGAAAAAACAAGAAAAACAATTATTAAGGTATAATCAAACATAATATAAAAAATAAAACTTAAAAATGGTGATTAATTAATGTTAATGTGAGCGAAATGGCTTCGATAACTGATCATCACTCAGTTTTTGTCCCTCTTTGTTTGTTTGTTTCTTTCTTTCTTTCTTGTCTCTCTCTTTCACTGTTTTGTGCTTGTGTGTGAGAGGAGCATCATGTATGTATATTGATAGAGAGTGAGAGAGGTTGGTGAAATGGCATCTTGTTTCCTTGGGTATGCTAGCGCTATTAATTTGTTAATTCCTCGCGCGACCCCATTTAATTTTGTATTACCCAATTTTAAATAACACGTTGTTTTCTTGGACGTTGTCACGTTCACTAACATTGCTGCAATAATGGTGTGTAAGAAAACAAATATACGATCGAGTAATTATACTTTTGCTGAACTTGAACTAATTAATGTCTCTTCCCTTCTTTTTTCTTTTTTCATTTGTTCCATTGGACATATAGTTTCATTCGAAAAGTAAAAATAATTAACTTTAAAAATTACAGGATTTCCAATTTTTATTTTTCTACTCTTATTTTTTTATAGTTATGTCCAAAACAAATGAAATATTGCTATTGAGAGGAAAATATATCAACTCGTCTCCTGTGGGCTGGGGATGTAGTACTATTATATTGCTGACGCTCTAGTTTGCAATTCCTCACTCCGTTTCTTCTCGGATTTTATAATGTCATAGTACTAGTCCTTTTTACTGGAAAATATAGTAATTAATTAATTGTAATACTGTATACCACGTTCTTTTTATTGGAAGCTGCAATAATTAATTGGTTTACGGAGACACATTTTAATTACTTACAATACAGCGATCAGATCGAATTCGAATCCCGCTAATATTGCATTTGTTTCGGCTCATCGGGATAGGGATAAGCAAAAGAGAAATTTGCTTAAGTTAATTTGAGAACAGGACGGATCTAGAATTTTGTTATAGTGGGGCACAATTAAATAACTTCAAAGATAAAATATACGATAATTTCTTTTTAACTCATAATAATCCGACTCTATTCTAATTGAAACCAATAAGTTATCATTGATTGTATCATATGCATGATTGACTTATTATCAACAATATCAAAAATATCTTCGTCAATATAATAGTATTAATAGACGGTTCTTTATGATATTAATCATAAAAAATACCATTTCAACTGTAGCAGTAGCAACCAGAAAGAATTAATGCAGATATAATTGCAAAAGATCAAATGATATACCTCATATTTTTCCAGCTCTACCATCTTTTGTGCAAGAGTTCTACTACCTTTTAGTGTTCTAAACACATCTAATAGAACATTTTATTTAATATACACTTCAGGCGAATGATCTTTTGGAACATTTTATATAATTTATTTATTTTTCAATAAATATCTATGATATTGCAGAAGATATTTATTTTCTCTAGTAGAAGATGAGAAAGCAGGGGCAAGAAGTAGTTGTCGGAATGGTGAAACAAGGAGAGAAAGTATTTTTTTATTAATTTAATTAATAAATATAAAAAAAATATGATATATATAATTTAATTAATAAATATACAACATATAATTATATATATATATATATATATATATATATATATACATAATACTAGTAAAAAGAATTGAAAAAATTGTGGGGGCACGTGCCCCCACCTTGGTAATGTAGCTCCGTCCTTATTTGACAAACGCAATAATTTGAGAAAGGGGAGTATCCTATAATTATAGTAAGTTAATACACGATCTATATAAGAGGCAGTTGCTTCTTAATCGTAAAATACTGGCCCAAATAGCTATATCAAATATGAATTGTCGCTTTGTGGTAGTGAGGTTAATGCCTGGGCCAAAGATCACGGGTTCGAGTCCTCCGTCACGCGGTATTTAAATTTCTTTGCAATGTTGTTAAAAAAAAATATATATATATATATATATATATATATATATATATATATATATATATATGAATTGTCTTTATATGATTTCCAACGAAATCAGAGAAAAAGCTGATTGGAAAGAATACACCGAAAAATTTTAAATAGGGTTACCCAAAGAACATTTACATGTTTTTTTAATATATTCTAAATCTTAATTAAACCCTAAATCATGTCACATATCTCAATATTAAAAAAGATAAAAAAAATAAAAAGAAGAAGAAACATGAAAAGTTGATAGAGGTTCCGATTTCAAGTTTCATACACTGGTAACCATAAAAAATAGTCACAGCTGGCTGTAATGGATATTCAATGATGGCTAACACGTAGTAAGAAGAATTGATATATATAGATGGCGAGTTGCTCCAACTTGGATAAGTGGTGATCTGTGGAGTTTTGGCTAGGAAAATTTTATTTGGGTTCATATCATCTATTTTTGGTGTCTCATTTGATCATGTCTTAATATCTAGATTTTTAATTTTAATCTCTTACTCCCTCCATCCCACTCAACAAGTTCCATTTGGGATATGCACGTAGATTAAGAAAAAGAGAGTTAAAGGGTGATTAAGGTAGTATGTTATTATTGATGTTAAAGTGGGTTGAGTGAAAAAACACTGTACAATAAAATAAACAACACTGTTCACATTTGAGTGTGACATAAAGTGGAGTTTAGTGTGTTAATCTTTGCCAAATAAGGAAATGAAACTTATTGAGTGGGATACCCAAAATGGCAAAATGAAACTTATTGAACGGGACAGAGGGAGATGTTTTAGCGTAATTTTTTGGTTATTAATTAGGGTTTTGCTAATTCAATTACAATTTAATATATTTTATTTGCAATTTTGAATTAATAATTGATTATTATGTTGATTGTTCCAAAAATAATATATTTTTTAAGGATATGATTTTCAGTATAAATGCTAATTATAATTTTTAAAATATAAGTATGAATGTATGTTGTCTCCACCTTCACCCACTCGGCCACTATTCTTATTGTTAATGCTTCCAAAATTAAAATATTATTTTTGGCATAAAATAGTTTTGGAGTGGTAACAGTTAGTTGGGTGCGTCAGATAGTTGGAAGTAGGTATGAAATGATTTAAAAATAAAAAATTAAAGAAACTAGTTTGCCCTAAAAAGAAAAACGTTGACTATCTGTATTGAGTTCAGATTATGGTCAAGACTGTTAAAAGTTGACTCTGTAATATGCAACAGATTAATTGGATTAATGTTAAAAGTTGACTCTGTAATATGCAAGAGATTAATTGGATTAATGTTAAAAGTTTGTTGGGCGTTGTAATTATTAGATTTAAATTAAGTTAATTAGTAGTTACAAATTAAATCTATTAATATGACATATATACTTAGTAATAAGAGTTAACTTTTAATATGACCATGTTGATCAATGAAATATAAATTTTGACCTACTTTCTTCCAAAACACACACATTTTTGATCATTTTTTTGAATTCGAGATAAAAATACCTTTAATAAATGGCGTGGGCGGTTAACCAGATTTGACACATTGGACGAATTGTCTAATTAGTTATAATTGGAGAATCTAAACCCTAATTGAAAAATCTAAACTCTAATTGGGGGAATCTAAACCTTAGACATAATATTATTTTACTTCCTTATATCTTGTTTGGTTTCGATTTAAGAAAAATCCGGGCAAGAGGTATAAAGTTTCGGGTAGTCCCTTTTCCCTTGTCCAGAGTATAAATTTATACCTCTAAAATGAAGGTTTAATATTATACCTCTCATGTGTGTTTTAGATATTTCCTCCTTTATTCATCAATTTCATCCCACGTGAACAAGATATAAACATTGTGGTCCTCCCTTGAGAATAGAGATAAGTATATTATCACTCCGATCCAACCAAACAAGATATAAACTTGTGATCCCCACAATGAAGTATAAATTTATACCTTATAATATTATCACTCAATTTAGAGGTATAAATTCATACTCCCAAGTGAACACACCTTAAGGGGAAAGGTGATAATTTTTATTTTAATAATTAACGTTCCTTTTTTTTAACACCATGGTACTATTGAAACTATTGGTATATTTGGTACAAATTTAGTCAGTGGTCTCATATGTACTATCATATCTCAAAAAAAAGTCTCAAATGTTCCAAAGTGTTGTTGGTACATTTGGTACAAAAGAACTATTTGTACCAAAAGTCCCAAGTCGCGACAATAAAATTAGAAAACACTTGACGGAAATAACTTCGGCGAACAACAACGAGGCTTCATCACCACCACCACCACCACCAGAGTCGCAATATCAAGGTGACCTTAACTGTGGCGTTAGAAGTAAAAAACAACCTGCAACGACGCCGGAAAATGAGAATAACAGCCCGACGACGAAAAATCCCTAGAAATTGAATCACGGTACGATTTTCCCCAAAATCCGAGCGATTTGAACGAAATTTGAGATGAAATTGATCGGAATTAACTTCCCAAGATGATGAACGAAACAAACAAAAATGATAAAATCACTAGAAAATGAGCATCGATTGATGGAAGGAGAAAAATAACAACAGATTGTACAAACGATTCAATATGTACCATATGTACCAAAACCGATCCAAACCCACACTCGACCCACACCCTCCTTATTGAGGGTAAGTCTGCCCAAATTAAAAAAAATGACCATAATTAATATTTTTAAAGTAGATGAGCCAAATCACGAGTTTCCTTTGCTCAATATAGCCTCATTACTACATATTCTCTAGTAATAATGTATATGACTTATAATTTTTTATTAGTTATCCTAGCTAACATAGCAAAGTCTATATTGAATAAAATAAATAACGCAAATAATGTATGTTGCTAAATAATTTTTTCACACTTATAATATGTTAATAATTAGTAATATAAATGGAT